>CM057085.1:9547500-10747500 GCA_029959045.1 Taenioides sp. WSHXM2023
GTACAACAGTCGTGCTGGTTGCCAAGACGACTGTCAGCGTCTGCACGTGTGTCAGCGTTACCTGCCCATTGACTGCATCTGCCCCAGAACACACGACTTCACTGCTCCACAACCACTCAAACTACTGCAGGAAAAACACATCCCCGACCATCTGATGAAGGTGTTAAAGTCTGTGTACGCGAACAAGGAAGCGCTAAGGCTCGCTGACAAAGAAAACAGGAGCAATAGTTCAAATAGTAACAATGAAAATGAGTTAAATAATGATACGTCTTCTGAACATTTTACTGGCTATGATTCGGATTCAAGCAGCATTAGCGCAAAAGAAACTAGTGGTCGTGGATGGAGAGGAGGGAGAGGAGGGAGAGGAGGAAGAGGAGGAAGACGCAGAGGACAAAACAGAGCGCCCTCTCGTGGTGACTCGGAAGATAGCACTACAGCCGATCTCACTAACGACTCTACAGAAAATTACAGCAGTAGCCAAGACCAAGACGCTACAAATGAAACGCCGCGAGATGATTACGATTCGGATACAAGCAGCACAGTTAGTACAGGGAATGGTAAAGAACATAGAGGTGGCTATGCGAGGGGTAGGGGTAGTTACCGGGGGCAGTGGAGTAATCGAAGGGGTAGGGGTGGTAAACAAGCTGCTAGTGATTTTGACGGTTCTACTAATGCGTCGGAAGGAAGTAGGAGAGGGAGCAATGGAAACTATAGGGGCAGTTGTAGAGGTGGGAGAGGCAATAGGGGGTTTAGGGGGGGTAGGTCTGACAAGGTTGAGCGCATGCCGTCTGAAAATGACCTAAAAACAAAAGAAGATCATATGGGTGTGAACAGAAGCCAAGATTCTACTCCAATCAGTGAAACGTTAAGTGGGTTTGAAACTGGGTTGGATAGTGGAAAAAAGCAAGATTCAAGTATTGGTGCGGAAGGAAAAAACAGTAGCGCAAGCAACGTCAAAACCACGGACGCAAGCAGCAATAATGGACCACCAAGAAGGCAAACGGGTAATTCAACAGTCTCTATGAAATGTTAAAGGGTTCATATTACACTGTTGTACGGTATAATATTGTTTACTCAGCAAACACATACCCAAAGTTGTGTTTTGTTTCATTCACACATGTTTAACACTGTGTTCTGCTCTCAAATGGAAATCACTCTCTTCCATCTTGTGATGTCATGTACAGAAAGTGTTTCACTGTGTTTTTAAACTCCATACACCTTCACTAGAATCATTTGGATGATTTCAGCTCTGGAATTGCCAATCTCTACTGAACAAAAGGTAAACGCTGTTAACTTGAAAACTACTGCATCATGACATCATAAGGTGAAACAGAGCATTTTGAGCATTTTGTAGGCAGATTATTAATACAAGATTACTCAAACATGTGAATGAAACAAAACACAACTCCAAATATGTTTTTGTTGAGGCAACAACATCATAACATGGCTTTGTGTAATATTGGACCTTTAATGAAATGGATATGATTCTGGTTTATAATTTGAATATCTCTCTTATAGATAAAACTGAGATTTGCATGTTCTTCATAAAGGGGCACTGTAAACATGAAGGTAAGTGAGGAGGAAACAGAAAAGTACTTATTAATACAGCACGCCTCTCTAAATACCACTAAACCACACTTTCTTTGTGGCAGCTTCTGCTTAGGTGGGAATCCCGTTTATTTCAATTGAGAGTTTTGCTGCTAACATATAATAAAAAGTTGGTCGATTTGTACAAAGTGTTCAATATTCACGTGTACCAACAAGTCAATAAAGCACTGATTCTCTGGGAGCCTTTAAAACAGTCAGTATCAGTAGCCCCATGCAAAATAATACAACCTAAATAGACTTTTTTTTGTGAACATTTTAAAATTATTTAGTGTGTAACTTTTCTGATAGAGGGCCCACTAGTAACGTGTCTTCATGGATGCTATTGCTTTACTTCCAATATTCCAAAGTATGGCATTAAACCTTCCAATCTCCATAGAAACAAGCAGGAAATGCCACCAGGCCAATTTAGCAGACCCCCAACCTGAAAAGTTATGCACGGCACCTTTAAGAAAGCACAACATGTGTCCAAACTTGTCTCCAAACTTTGAAAGACGTTCAAAACATGTACCTTTAAAGGTTTGTCAAATGCCTTTCTCCAAGGAGATGTTATTGCTTTGTCTGGAATATTTCACAGTATATTAAACTGTTCTATCTTCATGGAGACCAAACCAGACCAAGTTACAGCTCAGATCTGTGGAGAGGCGACCCCGCTCACAGTCAGTGTGTCTGTTTTTCTAGTTATTTTTGAGCTATAAAACCACTTGTAATTGAATAAATGTAAAGTAGAGCTGTTTAATGTCATACTGTGGAACATTCCAGGCAGAGCAATGACATCTCTTCATAAAAAAAGCAGGAAAAAGGTGGCTTGCCCTCTACGGGTGGGTGGAGAGTCCCTGCCTCAAGTGGAGGAGTTCCAGTATCTTGGGATCTTGTTCACGAGTGAGGGGAGGATGGAGTGTGAGATTGACAGGCGGATCGGTGCAGCGTCTGCAGTGATGCGGTCGCTGTATCGGACCGTTGTGGTGAAGAGGGAGCTGAGCCGAAAGGCAAAGCTCTCGATTTACCGTCAATCTACGTTCCTACCCTCACCTATGGTCATGAGCTTTGGGTAATGACCGAAAGGACAAGTTCGTGGATACAAGCAGCCGAAATGAGTTTCCTCCGCAGAGTGGCTGGGTGCTCCCTTAGAGATAGGATGAGGAGCTCAGTCACACAGGAGGGGCTCAGAGTAGAGCCGCTGCACATCGAGAGGAGCCAGCTGAGGTGGCTCGGGCATCTGTTCCGGATGCCTCCTGGATGCCTCCCTTGGGAGGTGCTCCGGGCATGTCCCACTGGGAGGAGGCCCCAGGGAAAACCCAGGACACGCTGGAGGGACTATGTCTCTCGGTTGGCCTGGGAACACCTTGGACTCCCCCTGGAGGAGTTGGAGGAAGTGTCCTGGGTGAAGGAAGTCTGGGAGTCCCTGCTTAGACTGACTCCGGCCCCGGGTAAGCGGAAGAAAATGGATGGATGACGGACACTCCACCAGAAAAGTTACACAATGCACCTTTAGCAAATAATAATAACATAAAAAACTAGAAAAGCACTCAGAGAGCGCAGACCTCCGCCAAGCAGCTAACGAAATTTTCAAAGTGATCCAGAATCCAGGATTTCTTCTGGATCATCACCAAAATTTAATAATCTGTTGGATTTACCATTCGGAACATTTCCTGAAAATTTCATCAAGATCCGTCCATAACTTTTTGAGTTATCTTGCTAACTAACAGACAAACTCAGGCGAAAACATAACCTCCTTGGCGGAGGTAAAAACATAATAATTATGGGTTATAATGGGTTCAAGCTCAAGTTTTGGACTTTTTTCAGATTTGTTTCATTCATGTGGTTCTTGTGTGTGCCTCAGAGCGCTGTTTCAAAGCCCATGACAAGATGCCGTACAGATGGGAGATCAGGCAGGGCGGCCAGTGGACTCCTATGGCTGAAAATGAGACCATAGAGAAAGACTACTGTGACCCTGAAAAAGTTTACAGGTAACCTTGGGTCAACAAACACCTTATGGCCAGCTATAATATATGGAACGATATAGTCATAGTCAACAAGAATAACTAATGTTCTGTCTGTGCAGCTCTACCAGTCCTGCTGTGCATTTTGACACAATGACATGTGGGTCAGATGAAGTGAGGCGTCTCTCTACTGTGAACTCTGTGCAGCAGCCAGACTTCATCCACACCACAGACTGGCTCTGGTACTGGGAGGACGAGTACGGCACCTGGTACCAGTATGCAGCTGTGGTAAGTCAGCATCTTAAAGCTTCTATATTACACAAATTGACTCTTGTGAGCTTTAAGCCATGTTAGAATGTTGTTTCAGCAAAAACATTCAACTTTTTATTATTAATCTGTCTACATCTGCAAAGCTCAAAATGCTCTCTGTAAAATGTGTGAATGAAACAACACAACTCCAGGTATGTTTGTGATGAGGAAACAACATTATAACAGATCAGAAAATAGTGCAATATGGGCCCTTTAAAATTCTGTTTTATCTTTAACCTATGAAAATGTTGGCTCAAAGCTAAAGCTAAAGAAGTGTTTCAAATGCTACACTTGGTCACCTACAAAACAAAATTCCTTATGGTAGTACTACAATAATGTCTTTTTAGTATCAGAATTATATGTTAAAGGTGCACTATGTAACTTATCTTGTGGGGGTCTGCCACCTGCTTGTCTCCATGGAGATGTTATTGCTTTGCCTGAAATGTACCACAGTAGAACCTATTGGCAGCACCTACTTGTCCTCGTTACGACTGATAATTTTATTGCAATGCTGTGGAACATTCCTGGAGTTACAGGTGCACATGTGTAACATTTCTATTGGAAGGTCCGCCACCTGCATGTCTCGGAAATGTTATTGCTTTGTCTAGAATGTTCCACAGTATAGACTGATAGACTGAATTCAGATCTGTGTAGTCGCACCTATTCACAGAAGGAATTAATGTATATTTGAGTAATAGAAACACACATAATAAATGGATATGTTTAATGTCATACCATGGAACATTACTGGTAAAGCAATAACAGACAGAGACAAGTAGGTATCGGACCATCCACCGGATCATTTTAGATTTTAGATGGTTCACTATTTGCATTATGTTTTTCAGACTAGTGAGCATCGTTTAGCCTCCATCACCAGTAAAGAGCTGGAGGAGATGTATCAAACAAACAACAAGGATGTGGTGACATTTACTGCAGGTTCAGAGGCCTATGACCTCAGCTTCCAAGGTAAATATGTATAAACCTTACTAATTAATTATGTCTATATATTTAAAGGCAGGGTATGTACTATTTTTATTTCTAAATTCACAAACCTAACCTGTCTTTGTCCCTAGATACAAGGTAAACATTCAGATCAATAATAGCTTTTAAAATAACAGTTGTAATGGTGATTTATTGTTAAAAACAAAAACATTGGAGATGATGGCCAGGTTGATGTTTTAATTTTGTGTTTTGGTTTTCAAGTTTATTATCCGGTCAGAAACCAGAACAAGTCTCATTTGGGGTTGACAGTTCCAATGCTGAAATCAATGAAGATGGTTTATATATATATATATATATATATATATATATATATATATATATTTATATATATATATATATATATATATATATATTTATATATATATATATATATATATATGGGCAGTGAAAACCCAGGTTTGATTGTGACTGTGCTTGCTTTTTAAACCAGCAAGAGTACAGACAGTTACATACTCTCTCTTTAATAAAGCAATGTATTAAATTCATCCAATGATTTTCTCAGACATGATTCAGACAAATTTAAGGTACAGCACCAAGAGGCTGGTGAGGAGGAGACCACGTTTTGTCTCTGCAGCTGAAGTCCAAACAAAAAGGTATGGTTCATTCACTTAAAGGACCATATTACTATTATTTGGTCATTTACAGGGAGTTTTGTTTGGTTTTTAATCACACATGTGTAAGACACAAACCCTGCATATTTAGGCTATGAGCTTGTCTCAAAGGGAAAACACTCCGTTCCACCTTGTGATGTCATGTGGTAATACAGGAAATGCTCCACTGTGTTTTTAAACTCCTTATACCAAATTTGTGTAATATATGACCTTTAAATATGAAATATGAGGACGTGAATAACATTATAACCACTGTTCTGTTGTAGAAAGTGCCCCCCACGCTCCACTGCTGTGCCGGACTATTGGGACAAAACACAGATCCCTCAAATCGGATTTAAGGTAAAGATTTGTGCTATAGTGGCAACCAGGTTATGACAACCATGTTATGACAAGAAATACATAAAATATTAGATGTGAACAAGATTATTATGTTATATATTGCCAAGTCTTATGACATAGACAGTAACAATGTACTACAAACGACGTGAGAGCAGCTCACGACTCCAGTCTGCTGTACATCTACATCTCAAAGCCACTAACCACACTGAAGATAATGAGGTGCAGATCTTAATGTTTTGGTTGGGGAGGTAAAGAGGCTATTATTGTTAGGAAAGACAATCTTTGAACAGAAATGGAGGGCTCAGACATCATCTCTTTCCTATTTAGAACTCCATCGTCAGACCTAAATCAAAACAAAGAAAACAATAGTGATTCTGCTAATATGACTCAGGCACAGTCCCACTTAATGGAGTTCAAAAGCCAGACCAAACAAACAAACGGTAAACAAGTAGGTGTTAGCTTCAGTGTAGTTAGCTCCTCCCTTCAGGCAGAGGCAGTGTTTGACTTTCTTTACTTTTTGGAGCTGTTCACCATGTTATAACATTGTTTCCTCATCAAAAACATGCCTGAAGAGGTTTTATATGCCATCGATGCATCTAGCGATCTCTCTCGGGCCCAACTCGAACCCTCTTATGGTTTGAAGTACGAGCCTGTCCAGGACCCTCAAGTCTACGTCAACCATGCTCCCATAAATATACAAAAGCATGAAACAAATGATACAAAACAATCTAATACAACTTCACAAACCTGGTGCAATGTGCAGTAGTCTCATTAACAGAATACACGCTGATTGGGTTGTGATAGTGCTTTGAAGAGAGAGTGACTTAGCACAGGGAGCAAGGGAAGTTGAGAAAACCAATTCAATGTTTTGATGTTGTTTTCCACAAATACAGCATTTTCAAAAGAATAAAAGGTACCATGGAGAGCTAAATTTATTATATGTCAACAATGAATACCTTGTAGAAGTGTAATACCCGCTCTTTAAATACTTTTACTAAACCAAATATCTGGATGGTGAACTTAACAATGACAGCTCATTTATACAAAATGTGTAATTTATTTCCATTAAATTGTGTTATTGTTTCTTGTTTGTTTGTAGAGAGTACCGCTGCAGCCCTCGTCAGGGGAGTATAAAGAAATTCAGGCACTTTTCAATCAGACGATGGCTTCTTTTGAAATCCTTAAAATTGAAAGGATTCAGAACAGAGCAGTGTGGGAGGCCTTTCAGTTGTATGTGATTTATAATAAGATTTCTAATAATTTATAGTTAATTACTATAATCTAAAGGGATTATGTGTTTTTTGCTAAAGGCACAAGACTCACATGAAACAGAAAAATGGTGGACAGCTCGTGTTGGAGAAGAAGCTTTTCCATGGGACTGAGCCGAAGTTTGTGGACACCATTTGTGCCACAAACTTTGACTGGAGAGTGTGTGGAGTCAACGGGACGGTTTATGGACAAGGTCAGAGTTCAAAGTTCATTAAGAAAGCTTCATAGTGTTGTAGTGTAATATGTGTACCTAATACACTTGCCTGAAAATAGATTTACTCATATGCAGTGATGGGAAGAAAACTTTGAAAATGTGTTTAGATCTGGAATACCTGCAATAAAATGTGTTTTGTAACATATTCTGTTACATAAGAGTATTGGATTCTGAGTACTTTCACTTTAGGTTGCATTATTTTAAAGTGTAAAAAGTGACACAGGGTTCAAAAACAGTTATTGCACTGCCTGTTGGACTGAGTACTGTATTCTGAATCAGGATGTACCAATCCAACTTTGTCTGTCCCAATACCAATGTCGATACTTTGGCTTTAAGTATCTGCCGATATCTGATACCAGAGCAGAGACTGAAAATCTAATTTATTTCCTTTAAACACAAACAGCATGAGGTAAAATAAAATCTTAATGTGTTTTGTAACCACACAACAGCTTTGTAAAAATATAAGTTTAATGTTATGAGACGTTTTGGGCCAGTAAATCGTCTTATTACACCAGTTTACAAACCAAAATGGGAATAGGACTGAACTGATATCTTGGAAGCCGAAATCTGATCCACTAAAACTTTCTGCGCTGATCTCTGATATCAGCATCATATCAGTGTTTATAGCTGTTTTCTCAAAATATTGCAAATAACAATTACACAAAATACATATAATTAATAGGATAAGGAAAATCATATAAAATAAAAGTAGGCAACATAAAAAGTAGGGTTGTCTAAAGCTTCGAAAATTAGATTCTAATCAGTACTAAAAGTAGTATCAAAACAAGATACTAATTTGAGCAGGTATCGATACTAAAAAAGTTAGATTCACTGGACAGAAATAAGCCTTTCCTGAATAGTTTTAGAATGATCTTGAGCTGTATCATAGACTAATATACGACCATGGACCACTGTGGAACCTACTTGGACTACCACATGGTTATATAAAAGAAAGTATTATGACTTAATGTTGAAAATCACATTCTATTGTCTAAAGAAGTTGCATTTTTTATTATCATCGTGGCATCAGAATCAGTATTGAATACTGATTCCTCAGTATCGAAATCGAGTTTGAAATTTTAGTAACGTGACAACACTAGTAAAAAATTCAAATTAGTTTACTAGTTCTAATGTACACACTCCTATGTCTTTACTACAGGAAGCTACTTTGCTCGCGATGCCAAGTACTCCCATGACTACACCGGCGACTCTGACCCGCGTTTCATGTTCGTGTCTCGAGTTTTGGTCGGAAAATTCACCAAAGGCTCTTCGGAGTACAGACGCCCTCCTTCTAAAGATGGAGGAGACGTGAACTTGTTTGACAGCTGTGTGAACGACATCTACAATCCTTCAATATTTGTAGTGTTTAAGGAGCAGCAGATCTACCCTGAGTACCTACTTCAGTACAAACACATACACACTAATGTATATGCTCAAAGAAGTACTAGTAGCTTCTATGGTCAAAGTACTAGCAATGCGTATACCCAAAGCAGTAGACAGACCGCGTACCCTGGGTATAATAATGTACCTCCTCCATCTTCTTATACTTCATCACACCCAACCCCAAAGCCGACCCCTGCACCCACATCGAATGATAACCAAAACTCATGTGTCATTGCGTAAACGGAGGCAGTGGTTAAAGGTGCCTGTCTCTATGGCGATGTTATTGCTTTGCCTGGAATGTTCCATGGTATGACATTAAACATATACATCTTGCATTTATTAATTGCAGGTGTTTCTATTGCTCAAAAATACATTAATTCCTTCTGTGAACAGGGGTGACTCTCCACAGATCTTAACTGTAATGTAGCGTAGTGCTGTGACCTGCTTGTGTCCCTTGTGATATATAGGTTTAATCTATACTATGGAACACTAGAAATGTTGCGCAGTTTATTTATAGAGCACATTTTATAAACATGTCAGTTTCCAAAGTGCTGCGCAGACAAATTCAGACAAAAATCATAAATTAAAAGAATAAATTTTAAAAAAGATATATAGAATTAATAACATTAAATAAAAATGAAATACATAAAACAACTCACGCAGTGTTAAAAACCAGAGAATAAAAGTGGGTCTTAACGCAGTTTTCTGATCTATGTTATAATGTGTGAATGAAACAAACACAACTCCAGGTATGTTTTTGATGAGGACACATGTTTAACACACAAACCCTGCATATTTAGGCTGAGCTTTTCTCTCAAACTGAAAACACTGCCCCACCTTGTGATGTCATGTGGTAATACAGGAAGTGCTCCACTGTGTTTTTAAATTCCACACACCTTCACTAGAATCATTTGGAAAATTTCAGCCCTGGAATTGCCAATCTCTACTGAACAAAAGGTAAAAGAAGCTGTTAACTTGTGCTTTGGAGATGTAGACAAACTAATTATAAAGAGTTACTCAAACATGTGAATGAAACAAATCACAACTTGGGTATCTGGGTTAGTTCTTTTTGAGGAGGTAACAAGTATCAACATTCTAACATGGCTTAAAGCTCGCAAGAGTCAATTTTGCATAATATAGGCCCTATAAATATTATTGGAATATTGTGATGTCATCTGAAACCCACCAATAGCCAAGTTGCATGTCAGATCTATGGAGCGGTGACCCTGCTCACACAGAGCATGTTTTCATTCCTTTTAAAAAGAAAACCGTTTTTGTAACGAAGTAACTTGCCAGAGGAAGTAAATTTACATCCACTAAAATGAATCATTTTTACACTCCACAGAACATGATCAAAACCAATCCATGTGTACTGTATGATGATTCTGGAGAATATTGTACATAGAAACTGAAAAAAATCTGTTTTTGACTGCACCTATCTATTTCAATTAAAAATAAATAAAAGAGTTATCAGACCATGTTTACTGTCATGTCATTTTCACACATATTTCTTTCTAAAGATCACATCATTACCCTTGTTACTTTGAATATAGTTACTTTAGTAACAGACTAATAAAAATGAGAATGTAGGCCTACTTTCTGATTTTTTCATGTCATACTGTTACTTGACATATAAGGAAGAAGTACTCAATTTAGTTACTTAGTAAAAGTACAGATACTTAGTAAAAGTACAGATACTGGAGCAGATACTGGAGAAAGAAATACTCAGCTAGATTTTTTCATGTGATACTTTACTTAAGTAAAAGTATTAAAGTATGATAAAGATTTGTGCTGTATTTTGTTCAACAGAAACAGAAAGTGAATCAAACTTTTTTTCCCTAGCTGTTTTTCTTTGTATATTTTTGGACTGAAAAGTACTGATACCTGCTCTCAAATATAGTGAAGTAAAAGTAAAGTAGATTTTAAGTGGATACTTTTAAGTAAATTACAGATAATGTATATTTAAGTACAGTACTTTACTACTTCGTTACATTTCATCACTGCATATTAGTATCATACATTAGTTAAAATATAATTTCTAACTACCCAGTACCACTATGGTGATTTGTTTAAATTTGGTGTAGTCATAGAATTCAATACACTTTATAATATTTGCTGACATAAAGTTTCTGATGTCAGTCTACTGGCGTACGTACATTACATAATAGAACACCTAATAACGCCCCCTGGTGGATCAGGGTGAGTGAGTTTCGTTTTCTGGTTGTGGGAGACGCGCGCTCCGCTCAAGTCCCGTGTCCGTCTCCGCGGTGCAGGACTCGGTTTCATGAGCGCAATGGAGACGGTGATACTCAAATTCATTTTAAGTAATGGCGGAGCGGCGATCACCAAGGACCTGCTGTTTAACCTGTGCGACGCTTCGACTCTTTTACAAATCATAAACAGTGATGACAAGTTTGTGTCGTGTTCCTTCAGCGGGACTCCGAAGATTGTTGTCCGGAGCAGAGTGAGACTGTGCCGGGCCAAAGAGTGTCGGGGCTGCGGGGACCTCCACCTATGCAAAAACTTTCTCCTGTCTGGATTCTGCCAATTCAGTCAGCTCAGGTAACTCATTCATTATGGGCTAATTATGTTTTCTAAAGATCACTGGTGGATGAAGTACTCAGTTTTGTTACTTGGGTAAAAGTACAAATACAAGGGCAAAAGATTACTGCAGTAAAGTAAATGTAAATGTAAATATATCGTTGTCATACTCATCTTTTTCAATCATTTTAAAAACTAAAATTAGTTATATTTGTATGAAGATTTTTCTTATTGTCTGTTATTATCTCAGGCCTCAGGTTTGGATCAGACTGACCAAAGAGCCATTCTGACCAAACACCGTACGCTGTGTTTTAGAGCTCACACTGGTGTCAAATTGACTCAATGTGACTAGAAAAATCCCCCCATTAAAATGTGAACATTATCCATTGATTCTGGTGATGTTTTGTTTTTAAAGGGGATTAACTATGGGACAACTTGCCCCGTACCCCCCAGGAGCACTTCTCTGGGCTGTGGCTAAAGTTACCTTCATTTGATCGGTTTAATTGATCATTACAAGAAAGTTATACTTGTTATTAAATATTTAAATATGTAGTTACTACATTATTTCCATTTTTTGTAAAGTTATTTCACGTTAAAAATGACTTGTAACTATGAAAAATGCTTTTCTGGAGATATCTCAGGCAAATAAAGATCAAATTAGTTCAAATTCAGGACAGATGTGCTGACTCAAAAAACACACAAATCTGCTATTTCACTTTTGTGACTGAACTTTTTGTTTTTGAAAAAAATGCAATGTGACAACTTAAAGTTGGGACGTTAAATGTACTAAAATAAGTCTCCACTTTTTCAGCAGATCTCAAACCATCAAGAAAAGTACTTTTGACTTTTTAGTCTAGATCTGAAATGTAGGGGCGTAGAAAGTACAGATACTCGCTCTCAAATGACATGACTGATGAGTCTGAACTGTTGTTGTCTGTGTTGTAGCCAATTTTGTTACTTAAGTAAAAGTACAGATACTGGAGCAAATAAAAAATACTCAAGTAAAAAGCATCACATGAAGTAAAAGTATTAAAGTACCTGTTTAAAAATGTAAGTACTTAAAGAGTAAAAAGTATTTTGCTCATATTTTGAGGATTTTGAATGTAGTGATTTTGATAAAGATTTACATTAAATTCTGTTCACAAGTTACAGGTCAGATCTGTGCAGAGGCGATTTCACTCCCCATAAGAATGTATGTTTTTCAATACAGCTTTTTAGAAATAAAAAACAAAACAACTGACAATGAAAGGATGATGAGTCACACCATATCCTGTAGAACATTCCAGTAGAGCAATCATATCTCCATGGAGCCAAGCAGCTGGCACACCCTCCACCAGAGAAAAATTAACCAGTGCAGCTTTAATCCTAATTATTAATAGAATTTACTGGTGTCGCTGAAGTTGGCCCAAGTTGGAGTAAATGTTGCCAACAGTGCCAGGTAAGTACGTGGGCAAAGAAGGATTCAATGAGCTACATTTGGACAATATACTTATACTTATTTATCATTGCTAAATTTGAAGTAACAAAGCAGGTTACGTGTAAATAAAACTCTTCTTTAAGAAAAACATTTTACTTTAGGTTTAAATACAAAAAATACCAAAATCAAATAAATACAAGATTTGGGTTTAATAGTGTCAGTTTAGTTCAAATTTATTCCTCCCTAGAAAAAAAATATCGAATTACTAGTATGATTCAGAGTTGTTGTAGCCTGCATCAGTTTCATTTCTCCCTCCTCGCTCTAGTTTCTATTTGCTTATTTGCCCCAGCTAATCTCCAGCTGCCTTTATGGTCCAGAGCCAATAAAGTTCTCTACCTTTGCCCTCTGCAGATAAGCTTGGTACAGGTGGCACTGCTGCAGAATTGTGATGCACTTTAGTTTGGTGCCATATTTAAGGTGCATTATGTAACTTTTCTGGTGGAGGACCTGCCACCTGCTTGTCTCCATGATGTTACTGCGTTGGCTGAAATGTTCTGTGGTATGACATTAAACACATCTATCTAGCATTTATTCATTATGCGTGTTTCTGTTGCTCAAAAATACAATAACTCTCTCTGTGAATACAGTTGCCACTCCGCAGATCTGACCTGTAATGTAGCCTATCGTTGTCTCCCTTGAGATAGATACGTTTAATCTGTACCATGGAACATTCTAGACAAAGCAATAACATCTATATAAATAAAAGACAAGCAAATAACCAGAAAAGTTGTGCAATAAAGTTGCATTATGTAACTTTTCTAGTGGGGGGTTTGCCACCTGCTTGTCTCCATGGAGGTGTTATTTCTTTGTCTTACATGGCATTAAACATACATAACATTTGTATCACTACAGGTGTTTTTTTGCTCAAAAATACCTTGAAAAACAGTTGTCTTAAAAACTGCTTTTTCATTCTTAGCTCCGGCTCCGCTCTAGCTGCTCTGGCTCTGATTGGCTGAACTGATATCCCATTTTGCTTTAAAAATTAGTAGAATAAGACAAATTACTGGCCAATGTTGCCCCAAAATGCATTATAATGTTAAACTACGTGTATGTAATTACTTTAAATGATAAATAACAGTTACAAAACACATTTGGATCATTGTTTAAAGGAAACAAATTATATGTCCTATCTCTGCCCTGTTTCCGGTTGATATCGGCTATGGGCAGATACTTAGGCTGCGTCTCAATTCTCCCCCTTAGCCCTCTGTCTTAGCCCTACCCCTCTGTTGTGCGCGTTCACGAGAGACAGAGGGGTGTCCCAATTCTCTTTTCTGTAAGGGCGAGGGCTAAGGGGAAGGGCTATGATACCCCTCTGCGCAAAGCGTTTTCAGATGCACCCTTTGCGCAAAGGGGATAGGCGTGGCTTAACGCAAGTCGGAGCAAAAACCAACACGGAAATCGGGAAGTGTCGGCAATCGGGAAGAAATTGGACAAATGTGAGTATTTGCACTCAAGAACCTCATAAAAAGTTGTATAAAACTGTAGTAACTTTTGAAAAGTTGTAGGTATACTCATGGCGGCAGCATTTACGCTTTCTGACATATACGGCTTATCGTAACATGCCCGGTTAGAACTATACGCTTGTTACGGTATTACGAACATGCATGGCCTAAAAGAACTATATACGCATATATGTCAGACTAGAATGTGTCAAATATATCGCTGTATTTCGCCTCGTAACTCGTCTCATGCGCGTTTAGAACTATACACATGTTACGGTAGAATGTGTCAAATATATCGCTGTATCTGTATATGTTTTCATTTCGCCTGTGTAAAGTATTACGAACATGCATGGCCTTAAAGAACTATATACGCATATATGTCAGACTAGAATGTGTCAAATATATCGCTGTATTTCGCCTCGTAACTCGTCTCATGCGCGTTTAGAACTATACACATGTTACGTAGAATGTGTAAAGTATTACGAACATGCATCGCCTAAAATATTATTGTTTTGTTTCGCCTTGTAAATTATCCCCTATTTAATGACATGTTATTAATCACATTTGTATTTCTTGTAGGAGGCTGGACTTGTTGGAGTTGTGTCAGCCCAACAAGCTTCAAAAAAGTGGGAGAACTGGAAAATAAAATATAAGGTATATTACATTCTATAATATTTGTAGGTACCAGAACAACTATATATGTTTATGACTATGTATTAATTTTGTTTTCTTTTTTGTGTGTACCAGGCATCCTCTACAACTCCGTCCACCTCTGCAGCATTTTAATTTTGTGTTACAGTTGATTAAAATTTGATTTACATATGTTGTACAGAGTATAGTAATTTTAACAAATTAAAAAATTAAAAAAACATTTGACTTTTTGCAAAGTTCATTTAAAACAAACTCAAAAGGAGCACAATACTTCAAAACTTTAAAAATAATGTCATATTGTTGCGACTGCAAAGGGGTGTCCCATTTCTAAGGGTTTAAAACACACCCCTTTGCCTTACCCCTCTGTTTAAAGACAGAGGGGTAGGGCTAAGGGGTAGGGCTAAGACAAAGACAGAGAGCTAAGGGGGAGAATTGGGATTGGGCCTTAAAGCCAAAGTATTGACATCCGTATCGAAACAGAAAAAGCTGGATCAGTGCCTCTCTGGCCATTTTGCTCAGCCCTAAATAAATGTACTGTATTTATATTGTGTCCTGTGTTAGGAGAGGATGTCTGTTTTCTCATGATCTGAACTCGGATCACAACATCCAGGTGCTGAGGGCCAACGGTCTGGAGAGTCTGAGCAGGTCTGAGCTGTGCCTGCTCCTGCTCCAGAGTGACCCCACCCTGCTGCCTCAGGTCAGTAAAACCACTACATGCCCATTATGTTTATGTAATATAATTTAAAGTTCCTATATTACACAAACTTGACTCTTGTGAGCTTTAAGTCATGTTATAATGCTGTTACCTCATCAAAAACATACCTGGAGTTATGTTTTGTTGCATTTATTTATATCTCCAAAGCTCAAAATGTTCTGCTCCACCTTGTGATGTCATGATGAGGTAGTTTTCAAGTTAACAGCTACCTTTTACTTTTAGTTCAGGAGAGATTGGCTATTCCAGGTCTGAAATCATCCAAATGATTCTAGTGAAGGTGTATGGAGTTTAAAAATACAGTGGAGCTCTCCCTGTATTTCCATGACATCATAAGGTGGAACAGAGTGTTTTCATTTTGGGAAAACCTAAATATGTAGGATTTGTGTGTTAAACATGTGCGAATGAAACAAAACACAACTCCGGGTATGTTTTTGATGAGAAAACAACATAACATGTCTTAAAGTTCACAAGAATCCATTTTGTGTATTAAAGGACCTTTAATACTAAAAATAATTCCTAGTTTCAAGTCTTTTTTTCTGTCTCACCAATTCTTATTTCTTTGTTAGATTTGCTATGATTACAACAGGGGCTTTGGCTCCACCGGTCAGTGCAGAGAGGGCTGCCACAGACTGCACATCTGTGAGAGGTTTCTAAACTGCAGCTGCTACAGGACACATGACTTCTGTGCTCCACAACCTCTCAAACTCCTGCAAGAAAAACAGATCCCAGAGCATCTGATGGGCTCCTTAAAGTCTGTGTATGCTAACAAGGACGCTCTGAGGTTCGCTGATAAAAAGGCTGGTCGAATATATAGAGAGGGCAAGGGAAATCTGAGCGGTAATTTGTCCAAAAGATCATTTTCTTGTGGGGACCTTCTCGGGGCTGTTGATGCTGACATGGATGGAGTCGGCACCGGACAATCTAACCAGAGACAAAGAGGTAAATTACTGGGTAGTTCTATATAAACAGACTTTGGTACAAAACTGATTAAACTAAGTGCATATGACTAGGCCTGTCACAATAACAGTTTTTGCATTTTTTACATGAATATAGTACTGCAGATTTACATAGCATCCATAACTCCTGTAACATAGACTGTATATATAAATGTAAATATAACTGTAAATATAAATTGCTAACCCGCTAGCCACTGCGCGTTCCAAATAAGAAGAGAGCATGGGGGCACTTCAAGCTCCATCAACTCTTCAATTCACTTTATATTGAAAAAGTGTCACTAGGGGGCTGACAGTTTTTCAACTGCTGCAGTGAGCCTTGTCATTCTGGTCTTAAACTGTTCGTATTAACCTGCTCTACATGATCCTGGTGGGGAGGTTTTTTCGCTGTTTTGTCCATAAATAAATTCCTATTCATAATGTGGAACTCTGCTCCAAATTCATTCCTATTCCTCTAACTGCTAGCCTTGTGAGCTTCATTTGCCTGGAGCTGAATGCTATGGGTGACCACTTCTTTGTACAGTCTAAGTCCTATATTTATGGTACATGTAATAAACCAAAGCTAACAACTTTCAATTCTCAGATAAAACCGAGATCTGCATGTTTTTCATCAAAGGACATTGTAAACATGAAGGTGAGAGAAGTGTGGCCAAAAATATGATTTTGAATTGTTTTTAAAATATTAATTTTGATCATTGTATTTGCTGACCCACAGATCGCTGTTTCAAAGCCCATGACAAGATGCCGTACAGATGGGAGATCAGGCAGGGCGGCCAGTGGACTCCTATGGCTGAAAATGAGACCATAGAGAAAGACTACTGTGACCCCCAAAACACATACAGGTCCCTAAATGTGTCACAATAACAGCATTTTGAAATACGGTATATTGCTAAAGGAAATATATTGAACATGACTGACACTATAACCCTGAAGCAGGATTTCCCTCAAAAAGGGTTCTCTATGTACAGTATTGTTACTGAACATGAGCTGCAGTACATAAATGAAACACTTAATGAGTAATAGAAGTTATTTATTAAACACCCTACAGTTCAAATCATATCGTAGTACTGAACTACAATAATAAAAAAGATAATATCTGTAATATATTTTCTGTCTGTGCAGCTCTACCAGTCCTGCTGTGCATTTTGACACAATGACATGTGGGTCAGATGAAGTGAGGCGTCTCTCTACTGTGAACTCTGTGCAGCAGCCAGACTTCATCCACACCACAGACTGGCTCTGGTACTGGGAGGACGAGTACGGCACCTGGTACCAGTATGCAGCTGTGGTAAGTAACAGTAAAACTGTTGTGTCCGTTTGCCCCAAGGCAGCTGCAGCTACAATATTGTAATTTAGAATAAAATCAAGCCAGTGTCATCACTGTACTGATGACATTCATCTGAATGTGCTTCCCTTCTTGTGTTCTTCTATTGTTGCTATTCTTGGAGTTTTGGACTTTTCTTCCACTGTGGGACATTAAAGTTTATTCTTGTTTCCTTTATTTCAGTCAAGTGAGCATCGCATGGCCAGCATCACCAGCAAAGACCTGGAGGAGATGTATCTGAAAAAGGAGAAGGATGCTGTGGAGTTCACTGCAGGATCGCATAAATATTCACTCCATTTCCAAGGTAAAGCTAACTCACTGCCAGATTGACTTGTGCAACAGTAGAATTGAGTTCTACACATTATCAGTCTGGAATGGCCCTCGCTGAAAGTGATCAGAAATTGTGGAACGTCATGATGAATATTTGAGTCACAACAGCGGAACAAAATAAAAATCAAACTTTTGTTACATCCAGTTGAGAGAAAATCAAAGACATCTTCCTTGTCTACAAACGTTTTTTTTTTCACAAGTAAAACAACGCTCATATTGATGCTAAGATAGGCTGAAATACGTCTGAGGCATCGCCATATTTGTTTTGGTTAATTTTAATATATATTTTTTCCACAATAATGTAAGTAAAATTCAAACTTAAGATTTAATATGTACATGCCTTAAATCACTAGTCAAACTGTGTAAAAGAAAAACTTAACAGGAACTAAACCAAGACCAACCCAAGTCTAATCTAATACTTAAAATAGACTAGTCTATTTTGAGTTAAAAAAGAATGTCTGTACAATGGGGAACTTTGAGGTGTTGCAACAGCCAATATTGTGATATTGATAATTGTGAGATATATTGTGCAGCACTAGTCAACAGTACAAAATGTTTCATCAACAAACAGCCAAAGTTTCTCTCTGTTTTCTCAGACATGATTCAGACAAACTTAAAGTACAACACCAAGAGGCTGGTGAGGAGGAGACCGCGGTTTGTCTCTGCAGCTGAAGTTCAGACCACCAGGTACAGCCAGTGTTGGGATGAATACTTTGAAACTGTGTTACAAAATACAGAATACCTGGATTAAAATGTATTGTGTAACATTCAGTCAGAGTACTGTATTCTGAGTCAGAGTCAGAGTACTGTATTCTGAATACTTTACAGTACTTTTACATTAAGGTACACCGCCAGTGAAAAGTTTGGACACACCTTCTCATTCAGTGTTTTTTTTTTATTTTTATGTTTCTTACCTTCTACATTAGGGAATTGTGTAGCAGAGAAAAAAAGAGTTAAAAAAAAGTCTAAATATACATTTATATTTTGGATTGAGATCCTCAAAGTCGCCACCCTTTGCTTTGTTGACAGTGCTGCTTTTGTATATACAAGTACATAGAGAAGAGAAGTAATTCAACTACATAAGGGGGTATTCCATCAAAGTTCCAGGCTTATCCTGAAATCCTGATCTGAAACAAGCTCCAACTCCAGCTTAAGCCTCAAGTTGTTCCATGATAGAAATAAGCCAGAGTCTGATCAATAGACTGAAGTCTTTAAGTCTGCCCAAAGATAATTCAGGCCTGAAGTTTAAGCTGTGCTTTGTGCGAACTCCCAGTGACTCTGAGGCCAGATTAATGGAGCAACAACATCACGGAAAATGGGCTCAAAGTGTGATGTTTTTTATGATCTGACTAAACCTGAGAGGAGCCACAGAGAGTTTGAGTTGGGAAACATTCATTTTGATCGAAGGAGCAAGTGGAAAGAGGCGAGCGCACAGAGACAACCCACTGAAAACCAGATAATCCTCAGAGTCCAAACAGCGTCTGTCTGTGTGTCAAAGCTGCACTGGCCTTCACAACAGTCACGAAATAATTTGTGACTGTTGTGACGAAATCATGTGCGAAATAATTTTAATGAAATAATAGCCATGGACTTTTAAATGATTTGTGTCTTTTTGATGCATGGGAGCATATGGCTGGTAAAAATCTCAAGCGACACACGAGTATGAAAGTCACTTTTTAAACTGTATCAGGCAGTGACAGGTGTTCTAATACAGGTGTGTGAGTGCATGTTTCACTAAACTGTTTCTTTAGACATTCTTGGAGACAATAATCTGGACAGTTAGCCTGGTCCAGACCAGATTTGTGCCCGGGTGCTTGTTACTACGGCTACTCAGCACCACCTTTGGTGAGTCACTTTGGTGCAGGGGATTTGATGAGCCTGGATTTCTCAAATAGGCCAGGCTTTGGCTTTAGCTCGCTCTATGGAATACCCCCAAGAAGGAACTCTGTTGCATATATACAGCGTACGCCACTTATGCTAATGAAGGCATTCACCTGCACTGAGCTATAAACAGGAACCAGATGTTTAGAGATGTACAAGGTGGATTTTAGAGAAGTGAGAAACAGTGAGCATGATGTAACTTTTTAAAATATATGTATTATTGTTTCTCTTGTAGAAAACGTCCTGCACACTCTTCTGCTGTACCGGACTACTGGGACAAGATACAGATCTCTCAAACAGGATACAAGGTAAAAAAAATACAGTATTTGTCCAAGAAAGTCCAGCTGAATGTGTGTGTGTGTATATGTATTTTTATATATATATATATATATATATATATATATATATATATATATATATATATATATACACACACACACACACACACACACACACATATATATATATATATCTACATATATATATATATATATATATATATATATATATATATATATATATATATATATATATATATATATATATATATATATATATATATATAAATGTGTTCCTCACCCTCCACGGTGGTTGGTCTCTCTCACCCTCATCCAGCTCGGGTTCTCTACCAGAGGCCTGGGAGCTTGAGAGTTCTGCGCAGTATCTTTGCTGCTCCTGTACTGCACTTTTCTGGACTGAGATGTCTGATGTTTTTCCTGGTATCTGCTTTAGCCACTCCTCCAGTTCGGGCGTTACAGCCCCGAGTGCTCCGATCACCTTGGGCACCACTGATACCTTCACCTTCCAGGCCTTCTCCAGCTCTTCCTTGAGCCCCTGGTATTTCTCTAGGGTTAGGGTCAAGGTTAGCAGTGGTGACAGTGCATCTCCTTGGTATACGCCACATTTGATGGACACTTGTGCAAGTTGCTTGCCATTGGTTTCAAGGGTGGTTTTCCACAACCGGCACTGGCACTTGATATTGTACAACTCCAAGCACTCAGTGATCCATGTGTGTGGCATTGAGTCATAGGCTTTCTTGTAATCAATCCAGGCAGTGCACAGGTTGTTGGTCTGACGGGTTCTGCAGTCACGGGCGACTGTTCGGTCAACCAGGAGTTGGTGTTTGGTTTCCCTAGTGTTTTTACCAATGCCCTTCTGTGCTGTGCTCATGTATTGATCCATATGCCCGCTTATCTTAGCTGCGATGATGAGCTTCCATGTTGTGGAGAGACAGGTTATTGGCCGATAGTTGGATGGGACTGTACCCTTTGAAGGATCCTTCAGGATCAGGATCGTACACCCTTGGGTTAGCCATTCAGGGTGAGTCCCATCCCTTAACAGCTGGTTCATTTGTGCTCCAGGCGCTCGTGGAGTGCCGTGAGCTTCTTTAGCCAGTATGCGTGGATCATGTCAGACCTGGGCCTGTCATGCCGGAGACTCTTTCCTGAATGTCTGCCACTGTGATGGTGACTGGATTCTGTTCAGGGAGGTTGTTGTGGTCTTCCCTCAGAGCCACCAGCCACTGTGCATCGGTGTTATGTGATGCCTCCCTCTCTCATATGCCTTTCCAGTACCTTTCAGTCTCCAGCCTTGGGGGGTCTGCTCTGGTGTTATTCCCCTGCCATTGAGCGTACACTTTCGCAGGTTGTGTTGTGAACAGGCGGTTTATTCGTCTGGCTTCATTATCTTGCGTGTACCTCTTTAGGTGGCTGGCTAAGGCTTGTAGCCTTTTTTCATTGCACCTTTCTGGGCCTCTGACAGTTGGTTCACTTCTCTCCGCGCTTCCTTGATTTTGCCCTCTAACCATCTTTTCCATGGTGGGTATTGTCTCTCATGGCTCCCATGGTTGCTCTTATAGCCCAGCACCTCTAGGATCACTGCTGCTGAAGTGTATATCAGCTCATTGGTTTCAGTGATGGTTGTGGTAGGGATCGCTCTCAGTGCTGCATTCACATCTTCTAGGAGACTTTCAGATGGTACTTCACTTAGCCTCTGTAACTGGGGTTGCCTTGTGTTCATTCGGGCCATGATCTTATCTTTCAGGTCAGTCGCTGCCTCGTTCAGCGTGATACTTATTGGGGCTTCGTACCCAATCTCTGGTTGGGGAGTTGGTGTTAACTCCCCTCTGACCTGGCGTCCTGGCTCCCCCTCGCCGTAGCAATTGTGTTGTACCTCATCAATCTCTAGTTGTGATAGCAGTTGCCGTTTGTGGATGTTGGAACACTGAGCTACTAGTTCTTTGACCGTTAGCTTGGACTGTGGGTTTCGAAGTAACCATTTCTCCCACATCCTGTTCATGTAACCCCTCTGACTAGGGTTACTGGAGTAGTAGCATTCCAACAGAGCCTTGTTCTCCAGTAGCCCATTTTTCATCAAGGTGCTCTGGTTCCCCAGCACCTGACGCAGACCTTGTTTGGCCGGGCATCTCGTAAGTTTCATTGTCTCATCATGAGACGGGCAGTACTAAACATGTTTAGTGTCACTGATTGTGGCTCATAATTTATTATATTTATATTATTTTTCTATGTATTTCATTGTAGAAAGTGATCGTGCAGCCCTCTTCAGACGAATATAAAGAGATCCAAGAGCTTTTTTCTGAAACCATGACAACTTTTAACATTGTCCAAATCGAGAGGATTCAGAACAAAGCACTGTGGGAGGCCTTCCAGCTGTATGTATTTTTATTTCATGTTTAATTTGTAATTTTAAGTTAATTATTAAAATAATGGTCAAAGAGGGGTTTTGTGCAAATTTACTTTTTGGAGCTTTCTAAATGTTTTTGCCATCAAAAACATACCTGAAGAAGTTTTATATGTCATCCATGCATGTTTGAGTAATTTAGCGATCTCTCCTGGGCCCTATTTGAACCCTCATTACAGTTAGCTGTAAGATTCTGTCCAAGACTCAGCCCACAAATGGTTAACGGTCACACTCACTCACACTCACCCATTCACATACCAGTGTACACAGACACTAGGGGTGAGGTGGGTTAAGTGTCTTGCTCAAGGACACAACAACACCATTCATTTGTGGGAGCTAGAATCACACCACCAACCTGTGAGTCAGTGGATCTGACCGCACAACCAATGATGTTTTATGTCAAAAGCGGGATTCGAACCGCCAACCTTCAGATCAGTGGACAAAACCCTGTTACCAACTGAGCTACTGCGGCACAAACCTACATCACCCAGGCTCCAGCACAGCAATTTTCTATAAATATACATAAGCATGATACAAAACAATGCACTATAACTTCACTAGGTGCAGTAGTTTCAATAGTGGCGCGGCAGTGTAATGCGAATGTGATGACGCTCTGAAGGGAGAGTACGGGGAACAAAAGGTGAGGGAACTTCAAAAATGTAAACAAAAAAAAAATTGGTGAATATAGCACTTTCAAAATGAGAATATGATGAATATATATTATGTGTTCACAATGAACACCCCATAGAAGTGTAGCATTTTAAAAGATTTTGTTTTCTATTGTGTTATAAGGCAAAAGATTCACATGAAGAACAACAACTGGAGAAAACCGGTCTTGGAGAAGAAGCTTTTCCATGGGACAGATCCTAAGTTTGTGGACACCATTTGTGCCACAAACTTTGACTGGAGAGTGTGTGGAGTCAATGGGACCAGTTACGGCCAAGGTGAGCTATTCAATCATTGTTCTGACTATGTGTATCCACTAGGGGGCCCCAAAGCTTAATGTTTATCCTGAATCAATTTGAAGACGTTGCTTGCTTTAGTACATGAAGTCTGGCCAATCAGACAAATAAACATGGCTGGTTAGAAAGGAAACGGTGAGAAAGATTGATTTTGTTCTGGATGATACATTATCAGTTCCTCTGTTTCCCTTCTGTCACTGAAATATTATAATCTTGTTCCTTATCACAAACCTACGTGGAGTTGTGTTTTTGTTTCATTCACACATATTTAACACACAAACCCTGTATATTTAGGTTCTGATACTGGAAGTGCTCCATTGTGTTTTTAAACTCCATACACCTTCACTAGAGTCATTTGGATGATTTGACCCCTGGATTTGCAATCTATCCTGAACTAAAGGTAAAAGGCAGCTGTTAACTTGAGAACTACTATTCGTGACATCACAAGGTGGAACAGAGCATTTTGAGCTTTAAAGATGCAGACAGATTAATAATTAAGGGTTACTCAAACGTGTGAATGAAACAAAACACAACTCCAGGTTTTTGATGAGCTCACAAGAGTCAATTTGCATACCTTAATACCTTTTAAGTTGAATTTTAGTGAAAATTCAGTACAGCATGTTCTGATCTTTAATGATCTTTCACTTTCTAATTCCAGGAAGCTACTTTGCCCGGGACGCCTCCTACTCCCACCGCTACACCGGAGACTCCGACCCGCGTTTCATGTTCGTGTCTCGAGTTTTGGTCGGAGAATTCACCAAAGGCTCTTCGGAGTACAGACGCCCTCCTTCTAAAGATGGAGGTGACGTGAACTTGTTTGACAGCTGTGTGAACAACATCTCCAATCCATCTATTTTTGTCATATTTGAGAAACACCAAATATATCCAGAATACTTGCTGCAGTATGAACCAAAGAGCTCAACTGAAATAGAGTTAAACAATACACTTGCAAAAATAAGAAACCTAAAAATTGCCAGGTTCTCTTATCATAACACTGGCATTGCAGATTCTGTCTCAGTGCCAACTTCAGTACCCACCATAGTGACACCGACACCATTCTTATTATCAACACAGCAACAGCAATCAGAAACAAGGCCTCCTATAGCGAGAAACCGGTTAATGAAACATGTAATATCAAATCTCAGACCACAACAGGAACAACTATCAGAAGCAACAGAAACAAGGCCTCCTATAGCGAGAAAACCGTTAATTAGACAACAACTAACTAAATCAGTTGTTCAAACTGGAGAGGCAGCCTCGTGGAGAACTGTCGCCATAGAAAAGCCAAAAGCAGTGTCTTATAAAGAGTGTCGCCTTGCCTCTTCTGACCCAAAACCTGTAGTTATTCCGAGTTGTTTCACCTCCTCACTGCCTTCTTCCCAATCAGTTGCTCCATCCAGTCAATCCTCTACTCCGTTATTTCCGGATTTTCTGGAATGGGCTAAAAAAAGAATGGGTTAAAGTGCGTATAGCAGATTAAACTACACATTTCACTAAAGCAAAGTTGTCATTGTGTTTGTTTTTATTTTCTGATCATATTATAATGTTGTTTCCTCATCATTTAACACACAAAGCCTGCATATTTAGTTTTTGTTTTTTTTTCTTCTCTCAAACAGATTTGAGAGAACCCTGGTTTATTAGTCTGTCTACGTCTCCAAAGCTCGAAATGTTCTGCTCCACCTTGTGTTGTCATGTAGTGGTAGTGTTCAAGTTAAAATCTGTCTTTTACCTTTTGTTTAGTAGACCACACGACATCATAAGGTGGAACAGAGCATTTCGAGCTTTGGAGATGTAGACAGCCTAATAAACCAGGGTTACTCAAATCTGTTTGAAAACAAAACATAACTCCAGGTGTTTTTGAGGAGGTAACAACAGTATAACATTGCTTAAATCTAACAAGAATATATTTTGTTTAATATAAGACCTTTAAGCTTTTACTAAAAATACGTAGATATGACAACTGTTACCTAGCAACCATAATGTAGATATTTTGCTCTGCCTGATATTTCTCACAGTATGACATTCAACTTTTTTTTTTGTGTGTGTGTTTATTCAAATGGTGTTTGTTAAAAAAAAAGAAAGAAAGAAAGAAAGTCTCTGTGCAAGCTCGGTTCTCCACAGATCTGACCTGGAATTTGGGCTAATAATGCCACCTGTCAGTATCTATATAGATACGCACAGACAGATGTTAAATCCCTGTCGAACACTCCAGTGCAATACCGTATCCATGGAGACAAGCATGTGACAGTCCCTCCACAGAAAAGCTACGTCAATAACAACAGTTAGGCAATAAATGGGAAAACTTAAACTTTGTAAGTCCTGTTTAAAAAAAAAAAAAAATCTGTGAAATTGTAATACTAATAATAATTCATAAATAAATAAATGTGTATTTTGAATTTCAAAAAGATTGTACAAAATGTTATTTGCTTATAAACCATTATGGTGTTTCCAGCGCTGCAAACCCTTGGCTTTCTTGCAATGAGCTTTATGATGAAATTTCTTGAAATGGTTTTCATTTCACAGCTGTGCCTCTTCATGGTCAAGAAATTCCAAAAGCGCAAAGCAATGATCAAAGCAAAGGGTGGCTATTTTTATTTTTGTTTGGTTCCACATTCATAGTTTTGATTCCTTCAGTGAGAATCTACAATGTAAATAATCTTGACAATAAAGAAAATTAAATGAAAAAGTGTGTGTCTGGACTATGCCAGGCTGAAAACTGGAAACATTACAAACAGAACCTTAAAAGTATTCTCCAGGATTCACCTTGTAAATTTGAATCAAGTAAGAGTAAAGACTAAAGAGACTAAAGTTAAGGAGGCGTACCTGTGCCCAGTTGCCCACAGCTAAAAGCATCTCGGCGTCTTCATCAAGTGAATCACATTTCTCTTATGAGAGCTCATGAATAAAATATGACGCAGTTGTTTGGGTTTTGTTGGAGAAGGATTCTGCTGAGTCGAGATGGATCTGTGCCAACGTCAGTAAAAGCAGCAGTGGCAGTGTCCCAAGTGAAAGAAGGAGGTATGGGCTAGCTTCATCATTTGGCTTCTTTTAAATGTGAAATACGAACTCTGTAGTGGTCAGCAGTTATGTAGAGATTAGAAATTAAAGGTGCACTATGTAACTTTTCTGGTGTTGGGTATGATGTTATAGCTTTGCCAGGAATACTGTACCATACCATACTATATACTATATCTATCTCCATGGAAACAATCATGTGAAGCAACCATTCCAAGTTACAGATCAGATTTGTGGAGAGGCAACCCCACTCAGCAAGAATGCATGTTTTTTTTTAGGTATTTACCAATTTAAAGAAATGTATGTTAGATTTAGAGTTTAATATATGCTGTCTATAGACTGAGAATTAAAAAACCTCTAAGTGTCCTTTAAATGCTGGTGAAGGATTAGTTAAAATGGTAAATGGTCACTCTTCTAAAGCGTTTCTTTTTTCTGCCTTTAAAGCACTCAAAACACTTTAAGTCTTGCCCAAAAGGCTCATCAAAACAACATCCATCTGATCTGTGGGAGCTGGAATCGCCTGCCAACCTGCGGGTCAGTGGATGCTCTGCCAATGGTGTTCATGTTGGGAGCGGGATTCGAACCAGCAACCTTATGGAGTTTGATGATTATGACAATAAAAAATGTATTTGGTTTGATTCACAGCTACAATTTACATTATAAGTGAATGACCTAGAGGCTTATAGGTTTATTGTGTTGACATTGCTTTCGATATTTGCTATTTGACATTTATTTCAAACCTGCATGACATAAAAGGCTATAGATCACAAATTAAAGGTCCTATATTACGCAAAATCTACTTTTGTGAGCTTTAAGCCATGTTATAATGCTGTTACTTCCTCAAAAACAAACCTGGAGTTGTGTTTTGTTTCATTAACACATGTTTGAATTATCCTTTATTATTCCACCTTGTTATATATTTCTAGTGAAGGTGTGTGGAGTTTAAAAACACAATGGAGCACTTTCTGTATTGCCACATGGCATCACAAGGTGGAGTGTTTTTTGTTTGAGAAGAACTCAGGCTTAATATGCAGGATTTGTGTATTAAACATGCGTCAGTGATACAAAACACAACTCCAGGTCTGTTTTTGATTAGGAAACAACATTATAACAGAAAACAGAAATCAGAAAACAGCATAATATGGGCTCTTTAGTTTGAATCTCGTTGTCACTTACACATATTATTCTTGTTTTCATTCTAAAGGATTAGTTAATTATTCACTCGCAGGCTATTACGCACGGCATGTCTGCTTCAATATCGATTTCCAGTTTCCCTGTTGACCAATCAGCTGGAGAGGAGCGACTGCGGCGGTGGGCTCCTGATGATCGCGCACCCTCACGTTCCGATCCGTTCCCGGCATGCATTGTGGTGAGCGCGAGGCGAGCGGAGAGTGGAGCGATACGGGCGGAGGAGAGAGGACCCCAGGCTGAGAGAGAAGGCAGACGAGGAGCGTGGTGTGGACCAGAGCGCGTAAAAAGCAGACGAAAAAGCAGGAGCAGTAAAAATAAACTGCGAAGAATTCCACAAAGGAAGTATCAGACAACACCGAAGCGCTCAGGTAAGATAAATCAGTATTGGTTTTGCTATTATCCAAGCGATCCATGCGTTTCCCATATGCGCGTCTCGAGATGTGATGCTCCAGTGAAATTAGCAGGAGGAGCTAACAGTCTCCTAGCCTTTTCCTTAGCTTTGTTTCATGTTAACTTTGTATTTAGGAATGAGCCATGCCTGCAGCTAGTCCCGGTCTTTGTGTCTGAGCGGTTGTTGCAGTCGCCTCGCGTTATGCGTAAATGTACAATGGGTTTTCACAAGGGCTTCCCCAGCTGTGCCCCTGACTGCAGCCCTTAGTCCAGGAGGAGGAGTGATGGAGAGAAGACTGGGCTATCCTTTTCATCCATGCCCCGGCAGATGCCAGGTGATATGCCCTGAACTGGCACTAAGCTGTTTTAATTAGACCAGAGTGAAATTTAGAGGGATAGTTTTGGAAATCTGTCATTTTGAAGCATAAGTTTGAGTACCAATAAATACTGTTTTTTGTTTTAAAGGTGTCTAATTGTATCCCATCTAAGGCTTGCTCCCAGGCATTTTCGATTTGTAAAAGTAGCTCAGCAGATTAAAAAGGTTGGAGATGGTAATTACACTGTTTTCTGATCTGTGTTGTAATGTTGTTTCCTCATCAAAAACATACCTGGAGTTGTGTTTTGTTTCATTCACACATGTTTAACACACAGTTTAGGCTGTGTTCTTCTCTCAAATAGAAAACACTCTGTTCCACCTTGTGATGTCGTGTGGCAATACAGGAAGTGCTCCACTGTGTTCACTAGAATCATTTGGATGATTTCAGCCCAGGAATTGCCACTCTCTACTCAGAAGAACAGTATTTTGAGCTTTGGAGATGTAGACAGACTAATAATGCAGAATTACTCAAACGTGAAAAAAAAAAAAAAAACACAACTCCTTGTATTTTTTTGATGAGGTAATAACATTATAACATGGCTTAAAGTTCACCTGAGAATTTTGTGTAATATAAGACCTTTAAACTATTTAGGATGTAGCCTATTCATTTATTTGCACAGAGAATAGCTGAAAATACATGGGTTCTTACTGTGTGCGACGTCGCCTCTCCACAGATCTGACTTTAATACCATACTGTGGAACATTCTACACAAAGCAATCACATCTCCATGGAGACAAGCAGATGATGGATCCTCCACCAGGAAAAATTAGTTAGAGTGCACCATCAAGTCAGATTGATTTTTACTGTCCCCATCTTGAAATGAGTT
Source organism: Taenioides sp. WSHXM2023 (assembly GCA_029959045.1). Classification (NCBI taxonomy): domain Eukaryota; kingdom Metazoa; phylum Chordata; class Actinopteri; order Gobiiformes; family Gobiidae; genus Taenioides; species Taenioides sp. WSHXM2023. The sequence continues at coordinate 9,576,951 of CM057085.1, forward strand.
CTTCAACCAGAGCCACGTGGGCCGAGCTGTCAGGAGCAGTGGGCAGGTGCAGTGACCCTTCTGGATCTTGGTCTGGAGGACATAGCCGGAGGATCAACCCACTGTTTACGGCTCATACATTGCTATCAAGCCTGTCACAATAACACATTTTGAACTGAGATATATTACTGAAGTAAATATACAGTAGACTATTAACGATAATGGTAAACCGAACTGTAAATCTGAAGTATCCTCAAAAAAGTACTCTAAAGGTGCATTGTGTATTTGTTCTGGTGGAGGGCCCGTGAAATGCTTTTGTCTAGAATGTTTCACAGTATGTTTTTAAACCTTTCTATCTTCATGGAGACCAAACCAGACCAAGTTACAGGTCAGATCTGTGTCACAGTTTTAATGCCTGTTTTTCTATGTATTTTTGAGCTGTAAAACTACTGTAATTGACTAAATACAAGATAGAGCTGTTTAATGTCATACTGTGGAGCATTCTAGGCCGAGTAATGACATCTCCATAGAAACAAGCAGATGACGGACACAGTGCTCCTGTAATTCATTTATAATTTTAGTTAATAGTTCAACCTTCTACAGTTCAAATCTTATCATATTGCAGGAAAAGTAACTCAAACTTTCTACTGTGACAGGCCTAATAATATGTGATCTCTTAAAGTGCATATGACACTTGATTTTACTAAAAATCTTGCCTGAAGTTTATAATTATTTGTATGAAACCAGAAAATTCCCCTCTTGTGCCTAAATTCTCCCTGCATTTTGGACAGAGTTTTCTGTGACACAGGTACACTGCCACTTCCTGCATTTTTTTTTTTTTTTACTTTTCCTTTTAACTTTTTTCCACAAACTGATAACAGTGTAAAACTATGCTACACATACAATCCCACCAAACCAAGAAAATATTAGAAAAACATGAAAACCCATATTAAGCTGTTTTCTGATTTATGTTATGCTGTTTCATCACCAAAAACATACCTGGAGTTGTGGTTTATTTTGTTTTATTCACATAAATCCTGCATATTTAGGCCGAGTTCTTCTCTCAAATCGAAAACACTGTGTTCCACCTTGTGATTTCATGTGGCTCCACTGTGTTTTTAAACCCCATACACCTTCACGAGAATCATTTGGACAATTTCAGACCTGGAATTGCCAATCTCTACTGAACAAAACGTAAAAAGTAGCTGCTAACAAAACTACCACTTCATGACATCACAAACACACGAATGAACTAAAACACAACTCCAGTTATGTGTTTGATGACATAACAACATTTTAACACGACTTAAATCCCGCAAGACTCAATTTTGCGTCATATAGGACCTGTAAAGCCTGCACAGTTTCAGTTTTCCGTGTTTGCAGTAGATGCGGGGTCACAACACTGCTGTATGACGCCATGCTGCTAAATTAATACCATTAAATATTTATCACACAATCAGGAGGTCACCAGCAAAACACCACAAGCACCGCCACGCACTCGCTCTCCTCTGTGCTCATAAACGCCCCAGCCACACACTGATGTAATGAAAATCTATGGCTCTTACTGGCTCATGTGCGTCAGGGGTCATTGGGGAAGTGTCCGGTTTGTGAATGGACAGGGTTTTGTAATAGTATTGTGGATGCTGAAGGCAAAGTGAATCATTGTCTATGGAAATGAGTCACAAGTCTGCTTAGTCACTGTACAAAGCTGCACTGACGGTATTATGTCTGTTTACATTATTTTCTATGCGGCTATTATCTAGAATGAAGGGGTGGGTGGCAGTTTCTTCAGGTTGATTGACATCTCTGTGTTTTTTATTTAGAGATATGCTTCTGGTCCCCACGCCCTCTGTCGCGTCTCCAGCCAGATCCAAACATCAGCGGTGGAATGTAACAAAGTAAAAGTAGCAGATTACTGTACTTAAGCATAAAATGTAGGTATCTGTACTTTACTTAAATAGATTTTAAAATGGATACTTCTTACTTTTACTTCACTACATTTGAGAGCAGGTATCTGTACTTTCTACTCCACTACGATTTTTAACTTGACTGAAAACTACAAGTATTTTTTATGATTGTGTGAGGCCTGCCGAAAAGGCTGAGGGTTTATTTTTTAGCATTTAAGATAAGATAAGATAAGATAAGATATGCCTTTATTAGTCCAACAATGAGGAAATTCCAGTAGAAATAAACAAAAGACAGCATCACATGAGGACAGGGGGGGGAGGAGAAAACAAAAATGTACAAATAAAAACAGATACAATTATATTCCAACTCTAGCTATCGAATTGTTTCAAAAATCCTTACATTTGAAGCCATTTTACATCACAAAATCTGCACGAAATACGTTTACTTTTTACTCTTTAAGTACATTTTTAAACAGGTACTTTAATACTTTTACTTAAGTAGATTTTTTCATGTGATACTTTTATTTTTACTTGAGTCATCTTTTGCCTCTGTATCTGTACTTTTACATAAGTACCATAATTGAGTACTTCATCCATCACTGGTCATCGGTCACATATCATTTACAGACAAAATTAGCTTTCTATAAAGATTAGGGATGGTACAAGATCTCGCGAGACAAAATTGCCACAAGATTATAGCCTGACCTTATAGTCCTTTCTACATTCTATTCAAATCCAGAAGGGACTGGGACTGGACCATAGAGCGTGACAAAAACTCAAAATTTTAGATGATCCAACCACAGCTGCTCATTTGTATCACGTGTTTTTCAATTGCAGAAGACTTCTCCTCTCCAAAATTCTCGTAACATTCAGAACAAAATATATTACTTCTTTTACCTAAAATAAATAATCGTTTGTTGCTTCGATTGTTGATTCTGTAAAAATCCACGCTGTTTCTCAGTCCTTTATGTTGTGTTTTCCACTTATTTACATGTAAGCAGTCATGTTGGTTTTGATGCGAACAGATCACGTGTCTCTCTGATTGGTTAATCCGCCTGTCAATCACGCCCTCTGAACTGAGGCAGGACACGGCTCCAGATCTGCTCATCTTTGTAAAGTTTTGTCAAAGCGTGTGGTTCTGGCTGGTCAATTAAACAAGACAGAATGCATGAGAAAAATTATCTTTTTTTCGAAGTGTGGACTGGACAAAAAATCTCTTACAGTTCCAAAAAGCAGTACTGGAATAGAAACAAAAATATTAAATCAAATAAATGAAAAACTGTGAGCCCAACATTTGAAACTGAATCGTGAAATGTATATATTAGAGGAGTGGGACGAGATGCATCACGAGATTGGGTCCACGAGAATGAAACAAGACGAGATTTTGACATATTTTATAATAAGTAAGTAGTGCATTCCACTTCATGATTTTGGCTTCATTATTTATTTATTTTATGTAATACTTTAACGGTCATTGCAGTACTGCTTTTTGGAACTACAGCTAATCAAATTGTATAACTCACCAGCTCTTAACTCTTTTTTTTTTTTGTCCGAGGTAAAGGTAAATTCAGGGGGAAAAAATCTCATGAGATCATTTTCAGCATGAGTGCACAATCTTGTGACAATTTTGTCTCGTGAGATCTTGTGGCACGAGATCTTGTCCCATCCTCAATTAGGAATTATGTTAAAATCTCGTCCCATCTTGTCTCATTCTCGTGGACCCAATCTCGTATCTCGTCTCGTATTGTATAAATTGTATCTCGTCCAATCCCTAATAGAGATATGTGAGTGAGAGACTTTTTTCTGAGAGATTTTTTCATAGTTAAAAGTCCAGAACAGGTGCTCCTCAAGGACAAGGCTCAAAAGCTGACAGACAGTGAAGAGGACCATGCTTGTAGTATAAAAACTTACTGTGGTAGAGTAAAGAAGTGGTCAAAAAAGGTCAAAAAACTCCCAGTTACATACTGTTTTCTCTCACTTCATATTAACAGATCGTTTAGTGCTTTGTCCGCCGATTCTGCAAAAATCCACAATGGTTTTAAGTCCCTTCAAACGCCACACTGTGAAACATTCTAGGCGACATTCCGTAAAATCACCTCGGAAACAAGCGTGTGGCGAACCCTGCAGTAGAAAAGTTACGTAGTGTACTTTAAAATGCTGACAGAGAAGATGCTGAACCACACGCCAGTCATTTCATAGCTAAGCATAAACTAGATCAAAACATCCGTGTTCTGACAGTAAAAAAAAAAAAATCTGTAGACTTATTAGCTTGATCTTGATTTTATGAGTTTATTTTTAAAAGGGCACTAAAACTAGAGCTTCTTGAAAAATACAATGAACTAAAACCCCGTTCAGCTGATGGCTTTTAAACAATTATTTAATATCTTGTTGACTTACCTGTAAAATCCTAAGAGAGTTGAATATAAACATTTTGTATCTTGGCTTCTTGTAGTAATAGGAAAGGTGTTTTAATAATAAATTAAATAGGCAGATAACAGTTTGTAGGTAATTTGTAACATGTATTTTAATTGGTACGGTCCCTATTTATAAGCCAAGACCAACTTCAGGGGTGTTATACTTAATATTTTTTACTGTATACTTTTGTCATTTTGTAATAAATAAATAAATCTCAACTCTGAACAATACAGGCTAGCCTTTGTAGTTATGACATCACATGAAAGCTGCAGAACCTAGTATCCATGCTGTACTCAAAATAGCTCCGCCTGCCTCAGTGAGTGCTCAGTATGTAATGAAATGAGTGAGAAAACTGAACCAAAGCTGCCCTTGAGGAGCCTGCAGCTTGGACATGGGTTAGCATTAGCTCAAATAACAGGCTTTCCTCTCTAATAATGGGGCTGAGGGGGATTATAAGCACGCTGTACTCGTCAGGACCCCTCCGCACGACACTGCTCATTCGTATGTGAAATAAACTCACATTTGAAATAGAGCTGTCCAAGAAAATAATAATATAAACTGCGAATTTTCTGAAAAGTACTGTAATTGCGATATGTGTTTAAAAAGTAGGTGTCTAAAGTAGGCCACGATAATTACTATATCGACTTTTCGTTCAGTATATGATGGCTGGAACAATATATTTATGGATCCAGTATTCATCATGTGTACGGTTTCGTCGCAATAACGGGAAGATTTTGGTTATTACGGGCGACAGTAGCTCAGCTGGTTGAGCGTTTAGTCCACTGATCCAAAGGTTGGTGGTTCAAATCTCACTCTTGATATAAACATCATTTGTCGAGCGGTCAGATCCACTGACCCAGGACATAACAGATGTGTATCCTTGGGCAAGACACTTTACCCACCTCACCCTCAGCGTTTGTGTACACTGAATGAACGGGTGAGTGGTTCCTTGATGTAAAGCGCTTTGAGTGCCTCAAAGGTGGAAAAGCGCTGTATTAAAATGTGTCCGTTTAACATTTACAATATTTTAGTTGAGCTGTAGAGGATTGAAGTAACTTACTATTATAATAATTATTAGTTCATTTTACTATTTATTTATTTATTACAGCTCAGGCCTTTTAATGATTAAAAAATGGTTTACTGGGATTATCCTGCTTAATTATTGTATCAGTGGCATAAAATATTATCACTATATTTTCCTTTTTGAGGAGCTAATAACATTCTAACATGACTTAAAGCTCACAAGTGGAAATTTTATGTAATATAGGACCTTTAAACAACTACAACCTTTGCGATTTGACAACTGCACCAACTCAAATTTCGGTTTCGTTTCAGTTGCGATGTATTGAGCGGCTTCAATCTGAAGACAGTGGATCAGAGCAGATGGCGGTGTAAATGTTCTCCTCTGTGTGTGGAGCTGATATCTTTGTCACGTAGTTGGAGAAGCTGTGAGTTCATTACAGACTCTTCTCGATCTGACACAGAGACATCACAGCCCAAATGGTGCAATAATGAGAATAACTGCACTCACTGGAGCAGCAAACTCTGCAGATGTGCACTTCCTTAAATTAGTTAATTACACTGGAACATGCCCCCAATTGTGTGCAAATACCTGAAGATGCAGACATATGCTTGGGAACTAATTAGAACTGAAGAAAATGCTGGTTGACTAAAGACATGTCCTGCTGATAGGCCTGTCACGATAATTACTATGTCAGCTTATCGTTCATTATATGAAAGCTTATTGTGTGTTCATTTTCTTTGCATTAGTGTTGAGATTCGTTATTATTTTAGTTGTAATATGACAAGATTTGAGCTAAATCAATTCCTTTTCCTAATATGCACCTGGCTCCAAATTCGCCCCATAACTGCTAGCCTCGCTGAGCTTCTTTTGACTGGAGCTGGGTGATGTCACACTCCGTTAGTCCTCTTCTTTATGCAGTCACTGGAGTTCAAAACAACTATTAAAGTACTAGGAAACAATGTATTTATATAAATATATACAGCTTAAGAGGAAAAAGAAAGAAGTCAGGGGACTAAAACACGTTTCAGATTTCTGCAGAATCAGTGAAGCACTAACCTCTGTTAATGTGAGTTGATTTTGTTTAAAATGATGTGACCAAGGAGCTTCTTTGTTCAGTGCTTCAGGTGTCACTGAAATAAATCTGATTGTATGGCTGTGTTTAACCCTGGTTTAAGGCGTGACACAGGGTGGTGACCAGACTGATATTCCTCTGTATTAAAAATACTGAGAATATCATTTCAGTTCTTAGGTCTTATTGTCTTAAAAGATGATTTGCCAAGGGGACCAAAAGTGATCAGAAATTCATGGAGAAATGTTTTTTTTTTTGTGATTGTGTACAAATCTGGCATAGTAAATTTAAAGCTGCCCTATGTGATTTTTCTTTCTTGTGGTGAGCAGTCGCCATTATAACAGATGATCCACGACATTAATCTCTGTGTTAATTTTCTGAATCTGAGAGAAGACTTCCTAAAATACCCCTGGTTTTATTAATAGTCCGGATCAGGAGCGGAGATTCTCGTGCAGAGCTGAGACACGCAGAGATGGTGTGATCTTTTGTGGGAGGCTGTGTGAAAACAAGACACAGTGAAGCTGCAATGTACCCACTGACTCTAAGACGCTATTTTTAAGTTATATGTTTATAATCTGAACTCCTAAGCACTAGTCCTGTTTTGTGTTAACTCATTACAAAACACATATGCTCTGTCACGAGGTGGAGCGTACTAGTATAATATAGTATAATATCTAATATAGTATATATTAGATATTATACTATATTATATTATATATACTATATTATACTATATATATATATATATATATATATATATATATATATATATATATATATATATATATATATATATATATACTATATTATACTATATTATACTATACATATATCTTATATACTAGTATAATATAGTATAATATATAAAATAGTATAATATCTGTGGGACAGTTTGGACAGAATTTGTGACGAGGTCTCCCTACTTGAGTAATTTCTTGGACCAGTAGCCTATAGATTTTAGTTGTGTCATGTTATGTTATTTTGAAGTACTGGTACTGCCACCAATAAAATCAGATTAGATTTATTGTCATTGTACAAAATACAGCGAAACTTTGGTAGAACAAAACTGCAACAGTAAGGCACTTGATTTATTATGTAGTTATTTGGACACTGAAGCTTTACAGAGCTTTATTCATTCATTCAACACTCTCACACAATATTCATACTAGGCAATGTGTCTTGCCAAAGGACACAACAGCAGTGTTGCCTGTAGCACCTTGCTGTGGTACCTGGTATTCCCAGCTCTCTCCCATCCAGTTACTAATCTGCTTAGCCTCTGAATGTGACGAGATCAGGCTCTGACACAAAGTTAATGGCACTCACTCATTTTTAACACCCAACCCTATAATGCCGACGTTAAGTTTCACTCAGTGTTCAGTTGACAAGATGTGAATGAATGAATTCAATTAAATAAGGGATGTGAGGAAGCTGGCCAAAGTGGTCTTAAGTAGGAGGCAGGACTCTGAAAATTTTCTGTTGTCCCAAAATGTATTCACAAAATTCACCGTGGTCTCGTGGCCAATACAACAACAAAAATTACATTTTTACCAAAAAATAACTGTGCTCAAACTTAGGCAAAAGCAACAGAAACTAATGAAACTAAGGAAAAACCCACGTGTACCCGGCTACACTGATGTCCCCCCGAGAGGCTAAGATGACCTGCTTTTATAGTCCTCCCCACAGGAAGCTCCTCCCTCCAGGTAAGTCCACAATCAGGTTGGCTGCAAGGCAACATCATTTCCCTCCAGAGTTACCTCTCCTCTACAACATGGGCCTAAGTCCCTTTATCTTAAAGTGTTTAACATAACCTACAAACACTAAAACAATCAAATCAAACATACAAAACCCAACAAACAAAAAGGAACTGAAACCAATTCTCCCCTCCACATGGTCTGTCTCAAAACCTCCCCCCAAAGGCTTTAAATATGGCCGAGCTAGGGCACGCCCCTTCTTTTGTCTCCAGACCAGGTGCACCTGGCATGTGGAGCAACAGGTAAGTAGGTAAGTGACATGTTTAACTAAATTGAATAGATCTAACCAAATAAAATACATTTAAATTAACTTGAGTGTGTTGTGTTACGTTAAAGGAACTAAACAAACTAAATAAAACAAACCCCGGGATAGTTTTATCTAGCAATGCAGTTGACTATGGAGAAATTAACAAATATGAAATGAAATTAAGGTGAGTATACAGGGACAAAGGCCCACTTTGTCACAAGGGACTATACCAGTGTCCTGTATTAAAATCAAAATCGTTTTACAGATTTATTGTAAAAGCAGTTCTTACGATCAAAATGAGACTGCTGTGTGTTATCGTCCGCGAACCAGGAAGACTTGTGCGCTGTTAGCATCCTATTTGCTGTTGCATGATGCATGATTTCTGCAGTTGTGAAATGTAATTATAATGCAATTCTGGTGAATAATTATAATGCTGAGAATACATAAGTTAAGCACGGAATAATTTTGGACCACTGCAAATGTTTTGAAATGAATTTGTTCTGTTTTTGACATTTTAAAACGGCGAAATCAAACACAGCTCCTTTTAACACGAATAGATTAAAACAAAACCTTCTCTGAACTCATCTCCTCACAAGGTCAGTTTACTTTTACACCGCTTTGAATGGTCTCATCTACTCCTCTCCTTTTAATTGTGATCATTCTGAGTTTAACTTTGATAGCTCTTCTAAAAACATCTTGGCACCACACTGGGTTTAAGAGTTACGTAACTGCCTTTCTTCCCCCAGAGGGTCCTTATGTTTCGCAAAGAAATGAGCCTTGGATCTGCCCCCACTTCTGCACTGCTGTGTCACTGGAAATAGTGTGAACAGCTGTGTCACTGGAGACATTTTAGATGAATTTTGGGATTTAAAATGTCCAAATGATAACATAATGATCCAATATGTAATAAAATGATATATTTTCATTGATACCAGGGACATTTCTTCTTGAGAGGTTAAAGGTGCTTCTTTGGGGCTCTAGGGTTACCGCACGGAGTTGGTATTTTTTCTAATTCTCAATATCATATACTCATGCACCTACATAAAATACATTACATTATATTACTGCTTTAATATTGATTGACCATTTTAGCTTTGTGAGGCTAGCTTTCTTTCTTTTTAACTGAGAAGGCAGTATGCAACAGTTTGTGGAGTTATTCTAAATGTGTGTACACTGACACTAGCTGCTCACAACAGTTTCCCGTAGTTTACAAATGAGAGATTACAAGTGGGCAGTTTTGGCCTCAGTGAGCTGGACTGGCTTCTATTGTCTGATTTTATGTGACAAACTAAAATAAACATGAGCGTGGTGTCTTACTGGATCATGTGACAGTATTTTGTTGGTCTATAGAAGGGGTCAGTTCAAGATTTGGTTCATGATATATTACATTATATAACATAGAAGGCTGTGTTGGTTTGTGATGTTATTAGTGTAACTAAAGTGGACTCTGGGCCCTGTTTTTAAGTGTGGACTTCTCATGATTTCCCTGTCTAAAAATGGAAATGCATCGATCCAACTTTTTCACTTCCAATTATGATATTAATACTTTGACTTTAAGTATCTACCATTACCTGATATTAACCAATACCAGTGAAGGGACTTAATATGGCACTTTCCTTAAATGGCTCGTATTACGCTATTTTCTGATCTATGGTATAATGTTGTTTCCTCATCAAAAACAGACCTGGAGTTGTGTTTTGTTTCATTCACATGTTTAACACACAAATCCTGCATGTTTAGGTTGAGTTATTCTCTCAAACAGAAAAGTAACAACATTATAACATGCCTAAAAGTTCACGAGTCAGTTTTGCGTAAGATAAGACCTTTAAAACACAGTTAACTTATTACACAATTGTCTAACTGTTATTTATCCTTCAAGTCACTACTGAACATGAATAAAAGTTACTCCATTATGAGACATTCTAGGTCAAAATCAGTCTGTAAATAGTCTCATTACATCCAGTTAAAGGCCCAGTCACAATATGGTCTTAAATAATATCATGAAACTGATACCTGATACAGCTAATATTTCAGTATTGGTGCCAATATTCGATACCATTATTGGTTTTGGTGCAACCCTATGAAACGCTAATCTACCAGCTAACCTGAAAATGGGTACCTGCTGTGATCACTGACTCTGACATTCTGATCTGATTTTCTGTTTCAGGATAAACCCTTACCTCTCCGCATCCCGCCCCGACACCAGCTCTCACCATGAACTACCTTCGCCGTAGATTGTCCGATAGCAGCTTCGTGGCGAACCTCCCTAACGGCTACATGATGGACCTCCAGAGACCCACTCCCCCGGGCTCCTCCACCTCATCTCCCGCCTCCCCGGCCACAGAGAGACGCAACCCCCCCGGATCCATCTGCCCCCCGCCCGCCCAGGCCCCCACCCCTAACCCGGGCAGTTTCCTCAGCTCCTTCTCCAGCGTGGTCAAAAGTGCACAGATGGCACAAAATGTCGCTGCGGCCGCCCATGCCAAGTCTGCTGCTGCTGCCACTGCCACGGGTGAAGCCGGGTCCACGGGAGGTGCCCAGCCCGCCAAGCCTGTCATACGCAAACCGAAGATTCTCCTGGTCATAGATGATCAGCACACAGAATGGTGAGTGGGTGTGGAATGGTGGCGATCACGATTCAATACAATACACGATACATGGCTCACGATACGATATTATCATGATATGGCGATACATGGGGTTACTGATATATTGTTCATGATACTCTGTGATATTTTGCTGTTTTTTAAGAATACATTAAATACATTTTAATAACAATATTTCTTTGTTAAACCACTACTTGTACAAAGACTTACATCTATTTTAATCATCAGAACAGTGAACATTCAAGTGTATTGCATAAATAAGTTTCCTTCCACTAAATAAGCAACAAAATTGTAGCGCGGTAACAAAAAATTGCAAAAAATCAGCTTGTTTCTGTGGATATGTCATTGCTCTGCTTAGAATGTTCCACAGTATGACATTAAACAGCTCTGCCTTATATTTACTCAATCACAGGTCTTTCATTTGACGAACCCTCTATCAGAAAAGTTACACAATGCACCTTTAAAGACGCCAGAAAATACTCTTGACGATATATCGATACAGCAAATTTCATATCACGATATATTGATATTTCATTTTTGCACACCCCTTAGTCAGATACAGGACTAAATTGTCACCAGCCTATATATTGAACTGCTAATGTAAACATGTCAAACGCCAATCAAGGAACCAAACTTCTCTTACAAAGATGAAAACAAAGGGCCTCAGTTTAACAAAATGCAATGTGTATGTTCAGTCACTAGAAGATTATTCAAAGGGCCCATGTTACGTTATTTTCTGATCTATTTTATAATGTTGTTACCTCCTCGAAAACACTGGAGTTGTGTTTTGTTTCATTCACACGTTTGAGTAATCTGTCTGTCTACATCTCCAAAGCTCAAAATGCTGTCTTCCACCTTGTGATGTCATGAAGCGGTAGTTTTTAAGCTATCAGCTCCCTTTTACCTTTAGTTCATTAGAGATTGGAAATTCCAGGGCTGAAATGATCCAAATGATTTTAATGAAGGTGTATGGAGTTTAAAAACACAGTAGAGCACTTCCTATATTACCACATGACATCACAAGGTGGAACAGCATGTTTTTTGTTTGAGAGAAGAACTCAAGCCTAAATATGCAGGGTTTGAACAACATTATATCTTAGATTAAAAAAATAGCGTGATATGAGCCCTTAAGATGATAATCTTCTAGTGACTGAACAGCCGTAAATTTTCATCTTTGTACGATAAGTGTGGTTTCTTGATATTGTTTATACTGTTGTAGTTCTTCATCTTGTCCTTATATTTCTTGGGATACCTCCAGGGTTTTCTCTGTTTCAATGCAACCAGCCATAGCAACAGGCTTTGAATGTGCTGTGAAAGATAAGGATGTAACAATATCCAAAATATCGTGATTTCGTATCGTCAGAATTCTCACAATAATATTGGAGGCCCTCACAATATATCGAATTACAAGTCTCTTTTTATTAATAGTTCTGGTGATTTTAATATCTTTCTTCGTAATTTTAGTGTCTTTCTTATTCTGTAAAGCACTTTGAAGTACTCTGTGTATGAATTGTACTATACAAATAAACTTGCCTTGCCTTGCCATGGTGCAGCAGTAGCTAAAAAACTACATAGGTACTACATTGCCCATGATCCTTTGGTGTTGTCAGTCCAGACTACATGAAGAAATAACTGTTATTAAGCACTTTTAAATCTTAATTCTTCATATTATAACAGTGCCAAAGGCTTTTCCAAGGCTTTTAAAAGGAAAAATTGCATATTCACAATTTTATAATACTCCACAAAATAAATATCGTACTGTGAGATGCACAGCGTGAAAATATTATTGAGGAATTTTGATATTATTACATCCCTAGAGAAAGATGCACTGATGTTGTTGGGATTATCGGATATATTTCACAGATTATTAATAACACTTTGAAGATGGATTTTCCAAATAGAGACAATGCTCCAGGGTCATCAGGATCGACTTTTGGATCAATGCACCGCTGTGGCGTTTTGTGAATTGTTATTTAGCTGTTTGCCTTGACGTTTGCTGAGGGTAAATGATCCGTGTATAGCCATTAGTAGCCTCTGAATTTATCTGTTCGGTTAGCGGGGATCATTGTGTAACAGCCAGCGGCATGTGTCTGCAGGGAGATCGCAGTTTAAAGTCATCGCAGTCATAATGAATACGGATGTAACTGTCATGAAAATTCCTATATTGACTTATCGTTCAGTATATGAAAGCTGGAACTATATGTTTTATCGCGTGTACATTTTCTTTGTGGGGAGATTTTTGCCATTTTTATGTGATGATACGATTTAAGCTGTAGAGGGGAGATTACATAACTTCTATAGCAAATTATTGGTTCATTCTGCCATTTATGTGTTGCAACTCAGGCCTTTTAATGAAAATACATATACGTATCATTTAAATATATTATTAATATTTAAAACTCTTTCTATTTAAAACTTGCTTTGTGTCAGTGGCATAAACTATTTTCAGTATTATCGTTTATCGTGTGTTACCTCCTCAAAAACAAACCTGGAGTTGTGTTTTGTTTCGTTCACACATGTTTGAGTAATTCTTTATTATTAGTCTGTCTGTTCTTCAAAGCTCAGAATGCTCTGTTCCACCTTGTGATGTCATGAAGCAGTTTCCTTTACTGTTAGTTCAGTAGAGATTAGAAATTCCAGGGCTGAAATCATCCAAATGACTCTAATGAATGTTTATGGAGTTTAAAAACACAGTGGAGCACTTCCTCTATTACCATGTGACATTGTGAGAAGAACTCAGCCTAAATATGCAGGTTTGTGCGTTAAACATGTCTGAATGAAACAAAACAAAACTCCAGGTGTGTTTGTGGTGAAGAAACAATATTATAACATAGATCAGAAAACTGAGTAATATGGGCATTGATCTCCATAGCTGATGTAATTGTTGGAAAACTCTGACATTTTCCCAATAACGATGAAATAATTAGATTAAGTAGCGATGGAGATAGACCAGGACTGTAAGATTAATTGCAGTCTTATCAAAACTGCAATATTAATGGACACATTTAGCAAATTGCAAAGGCTGCAGTTTCTGAAGTAACATCATTTCCTCCATAAACAACAAAATCTCCTGTCCTATTCTGCGTAAAAACTGCTAATGCTGTAGTTTAGATCAGGCCAAAACTTGTTCTGAAATGTGATTTTTTTATTGGTTTGTCAGTTCATATTTCAGTATTTTTGGCAATTCTTCTCAACATGTTTAAAAAGGCAAAACCCTAAAACTTAAATCACAAAATGAATCTCACAAATCGTTCAAATACTGTTTAAAGTTCCCGTTTTGTCACAGTTTAGTTTGTGTTTTTCTGGTTCACTTGAGTCATTTGCTATTATTCATGATTTATTATAAAAGCTGATCTATTTTAATCAAATGTCTTTATTCCAGATTTTCAAACAACTATTGTAATTTGTGATTTAATGTTCAATGAAGAATAATTTGAGATTGACAGTTTTTAAAAGGAACTGTATCTTTTGTCATTCTATCCACTGATAACTGCTGCCTTTGTGGTTTGCTCATGGCTGCCTTTGAAACTGCAGTTTGGATTTGAATGTGATTGATTTTGCAGTCCTGATAATCTTTGGTTAATTAAAATTCTGAAGCATTGTTGTGAATTTAATTGTAAAGTGGTAGTGGCTCAAACAGATGTTGGACAGTGTCTGAACTCCCTCTTTGTCTGTTTTCTGTTCTGAGGCCTGGTGTCTGATCTAATAATAAACTGTACTGTAATAGTAACAGTCTGTAAGTGTATAAGGAAATGAGAGAAACGCATAGGCCTACCACAAACTGTATCATAGACTGAGCTCAAATTTCCCCACAGACGCTACAATTCATTTTAGTTTTTACCCTATATCAACATTTTTGTATGAACTGTTCCACTGAGACGTCATAATATGCAGCGGTGGAAAGTAAAAGTATTAAAGTACTGTACTTAAGTGTAAATTTGAGGTATCTCTACTTTACTTAACTACTTTTTAAAGTGTATATTTGTTACTTTTTCTTCAATACATTTGAGAGGAGGTATCTGTACTTTCTACTTCACTACATTTTTTTTTTTTTTTTTTTTTTGAGTATTTTTATGATTGTTTGAGGCCTGCTGAAAATGCTGAGGGTTTATGTTTAACAAAAAGACACAAATAAAAAGAGAGCAGCTAGAAAAAACGATTAATTCAGTTGCTTCTGTTGAACAAAATTCAGCACAAATCTCTATCAAAATCACTACATTTGAAGCTTTATTAGACCTCAAAATCTGCGCAAAATACTTTTAGTTTTTACTCTTTAAGTACATTTTTAAACAGGTACTTAAATACTTTTACTTAACTACAATTTTCATGTGATATTTTACTTGAGTATTTCTTGCTTTGGTATCTGTACTTTTACTTAAATAACAAAATTGAGTACTTCTTCCACTGCTGATAGTATGGCGTTGTTTTATTATATTTTGAAACACAAACTCCTTAATTGGGACATTTTGTAATCAGTGTTGGTTGTTAATCAAGTTAGTGTAATTTAGAAGATTAGATTTTGTCCATAAATAGCTGTTTATTTGTTTGCTGTTTCTGTGTTGACCACTTGGCGGCACTGCACCAAAACACTGCACAAATCCCTGTCTGTTTATGTGGCATTGACGTTCATTGACCAGCAGATGGCAGTGTCTGATTAGGTTTGATTTTTTTCTTAGCCTGTCAGATACTTTACACACTATTTTCACAACAATATCGATCAGTTTGATCATGTAGTTATTGATTTACAAACTTAAAGGTGCATTATGTAACTTTTTGGTTGGGGGTCCATCACCTTTTTGTTTTTTTGGATGTCATTGTTGCCTGGAATGTTCCACAGTATGACATTAAACAGTTCTACTTTACATTTATTCAATTACAGGTGGTTTTACAGCTCAAAAATACCCAGAAAAACAGACATTCTGACTGTGAGCGGGGTCGCCTCTCCACAGATCTGACCTGTATCTTAGTCAGGTTTGGTCTCCATGAAGATGGAAAGGTGTAATGCCACCCTGTGAAACATTCCAGACAAAGCAATAACATCTCCATGGAGACAAGCGTTTGATGGACCCTCCACCAGAAAAGTTACACAATGCACCTTTAACAGACATAGTGTATATATGGTATTAGTCAGTGCCTTAAGGATCTAGAAAAAAAAAAAGTTGTACAAATTGAGAAATGTGCACACAACAGTTGAAGCAATTAAGATGGAGGCATGATAAAAAATAATTAAAAACAAAATGATAAAACTAAATAAATGTGTATTATTGTAACAAGTGCAAGAATTTAGAAATAGCATAAAGAATGGTAAAGTATATTTTCAAAGTAAATGAATATGGTTATCTAAAGTAACCAGTAATAAAGTAATTGGTGGTGGTGTGATGCTAACTGTAGGCACTGCTCTGTCTGAAGCTCTGTTACTCAAGTTTTGTTTTAACACAGCGTGACCATAAAGAAATTACTTAGTTGAAACTCCAACAGGTGAGCTTTAGTTTAAAACTTTTTTTGGCAGCATTTGCTAATATGTGCATTGCGTCACCATGGTAACTGCTGAAAATGTCACCATACATATAGAACACCCCCAGCATGATGTCAAGTATCAATAAAACAATAAAAGAATATTACAAGATATTATAAGATTTCATGACTCAAGAAGTAAAGGTAAAGAGTGCAATAAAAACTATATTTAGAAGTACAGTTTATTGAGAGAGAGTAAACCAGCTCTTAACATGGCTTTAACACTGGAACTGTAAATCTGCCTGGCGACACAGACCACATGGAGTCCAGGCGGCTCTGTTTAAACTGGACATTAAATACATTTAAAGGTGCGAGGGCTGCAGTTACACTTCTCAATGGGTTTGACTGTGGACTCTGGAGAATCCCTTTAAGGCCTGTGCCTCCTGTAAAAACACCAAATATTTGTCTGCTGCTTGGGAAACCTCTCTGTGTGTATTCATGGGTATCAGGCAAAAGATTTCTTCCTGATTTGAAGCCTTTCATGAGGAGATTTCCCCATTCAGAACATATAATATTTTGATTTGATTAACAGTATTGCTAGAACAACAATTTCCATGCCAAATTCTTCAAATCAGGGAGGAGTCCTTATGCATCACATGTTGGAAAAAACAACTGCTCTGTGGAGATGTGCAAAAGTATCGAAATATCAGTATATTGTATCATTTAATTTGATGAGCGATATTGATACTGATACTGATATCGATATCGTAGGCTGCTGTGTCGATAAGAGATAAGAGTATTTTTTGGATCTTCTACCAAATTATTTAGTGAGATTATTTGAGAATATTTTATTGAGAGGAAGGAAACTGAATTATGCAATACGTTTGACATTCACTGTTTTGATGATTAAAGGTGCATTGAGTAACTTTTCTGGTGGTCCGTCAAACGCTTTTCTCCATGGAGACGTTATTGCTTGGTCTGGAATGTTTCACAGTATGGTATTAAACCTTTCTATCTTCATGGAGACCAAACCAGACCAAGTTACAGGTCTGTGGAAAGGCGACCTCGCTCACAGTCAGAATGCCTGTTTGTAATTGAATAAATATAAGGTAGAGCTGTTTAATGTCATACTGTGGAACATTTTGGCAGAGCAATGACATCTCCATGGAGACGAGCAGATGGTGGAAACTCCACCAGAAAAGTTACACAGTGCACCTTTTTAAAATGGGTGTATTTCATAATAACTTTGAACAGGTAGAACAAATACTTGAGTCTTAGTATTTATATGGATGAATAAGTTAATCTTCTAGTCAGTAATGTACCTTGTGTGGCAATGCAAAGATTTTATATGAAAAAAAAAATGTTATTTAAAAGTGCATTGTGTAACTTTTTTGTTGGGAGTCCATCACCTGCATGTTTCTATGAATATATCATTGCTCTGCCTAGAATGTTCCACAGTATGACATTAAACAGAACATTAAACTTTACATTTATTCAATTACAAATGGTTTTATAGCTCAAAAATACCTAGAAAAACAGGCATTCTGACTGTGAGCGGGGTCGCCTCTCCACAGATCTGACCTGTAACTTGGTCTGGTTTGGTCTCCATGAGGATAGAAAGGTGTAATGCCATACTGTGAAACATTCCAGACAAAACAATAACATCTCCATGGAGAAAAGCTTTTGACAGACCCTCCACCGGAAAAGTTGCACAATGCACCTTTAGGTAAGGGGTCGAAAGTCTTTATTTTTTACTGAACCACATCCAATTGATTTGGTATATATTGTGTTGTTTTGTATCGAATCGAAAGTGCAGTGTATCAAGATATGTATCGTATCGTGGCCTATCGAGGTATGTATCGTATCAGCAACTTCTTAATGATGCTCAGCCGTAGTGGAGATGAACGAAACGATTTGTTCGTTTATCTAAAACATTTGAGCTCCTTGACTGAACGTTACTACATTTCCTTGTTTAGTAAGCTGCTCATTGTCATAAGGAAATCTGTGCAAGAAAAATCAGATACAACAACTGCTTAATTAATTGTAATTAATGTAAAGGTAACCAGCCAAGAGGAGACTGTAAAATCCCATTCAGAAAGACTTCATTTGGACAGTCGGCCTTTTCAGTTCGCTCCGCACACCCATGGAATCTCCACAGAAATAAGGAACATGAGCACTATCCATAGCTTTAGTAGATCTGTGAAACGGTGGCTTCTGGACAGTCAGACATCACATAGTAAATGTCTCTATCTTGTGTGATTGTGATTTGTGTTTATTGTCTTTAATGTATGTGCTGTGTGTACTTTTAGCATGTTCTAATTTTACTTATATGACTTTCACTGATCTTAATGTCTTTGCCATGTGTGATGGACTGAATGTTATTGTGCCTATGTCCTGTTTTCAACCTGCCAATGGGACTACAGGTGAAAATGCCTGCGCGGCGAACTCTGGCACATTTACACGCTGTACTAACACATGTTGATCAATGTGGACTGTCCCGTATTTAATAAATAAACAAACAGCCTAACGTTTAGCTTTTGAGACGGCTAACAGCAACAGATCTTACTGGTTAGCTTTATAAAAACTCTGTTCATGATCAAACTTGTTGATTTTATTTAAGTTGGATATTTAAGGTTGAACTGTTAAACATAAAAGGCAAAGCTGTAACAGACCCTCCACCAGAAAAGTCAACATTTCATAAAGTAAAGATTTCATAGAGTAAAGATTTAATATTTTCTTGGCTTAAGGCTTTCGCGGTACCATTATGAGAAATCCCATAATGCATCCTGCTCTGTACAGTGTAAACCCTTGTTGGGACAGTTTTCGCTCCTGGCCATTCCTGACGGGCGCCTGTGGTCTCCGTGGAAACGCCGCTCTGTCCTGACAGCCTTGGCCTCCAGCAATGACTCGCTCACAAAGGCAGTACACAGCTTTAAGGCAGAGTCCCATAGAGCATCACTGCCACCAGCTACACCCCTCCTCCCTCTCTTCTGCCCATCCTCTTCCTCCCCTCTTCCAATGCTCCTCTCTCCTCCACTTCTTCCCTGTCCTCCCCCTCTTCTTTTTCTTGTCCCTTCCTCTCCCTCCGTTTCTCCCCTTCTCTCCCTCCTCGTCCCATCCTCCTCTTCCTTTTCCTTTTCTCCTCCTCCTCCTCTGTCCTTTCTCCTCCATCCTCTTCCCCTCTTCCAATCCTCCTCTCCTCTTTCACTCCTCCTTTCCTCTTTCAATTCTCCTCTCTCCCCTTCTCTCCTTTCTCCCTCCTCCTCTCCCTCTCACCCTTCTCCCCTCCTCCTCCCCTCCCTCTCCTTTCCCTCTTCCTCTCCTCCTCCTCCCCTCCCTCTTCCTCCCTCTCCTCTCCCTCCCTCCCCCCTCCCTCCTCCTCCTCTTCTTCCTCCTCCTCCTTGTGTCAGTGTCCAGGGCTGATGTAAGACCCTCTCTCTGCCAAGTCTCTGTCTGTGTGTTTGCTCAAGTCTCTGAATTATTTGAACGACTGATTGCTCAATTCACTAAACCTCCAGAAAAGGGCTAATCTACTGGATCTGTGTGTGTGTGTTGTAAATTAACACCTGTTTTGTAGTTTATTTGAAATAAGAAAATGTTCTTATGTATGGAAAATGATCCTTGACCAGTGGTCGATATAAACAAATCATCAAACTATTTTCAGTTGATGGGACCATGGTATAGTTGCTTTTTGGTGCCACTTCCGTTTAACTGGTCTGATGTGGCTTTGGACGCTGTCCCTGTCACTTCAGCGTATGTGTGCTGGTGTTAGTGCATTAGTGAAAATGTTACTGTATGCACAGAATAGCAGCCACATCTCTCTCAGGCTGCCCCAGGGCAACTACAGAGGTAATTTACCACCAACAAATTTCACAGAGTGAAAGGAATTCTATCTTTTCTATAATTTGAGGCATTATTCTTAAAGGTGCACTAGGTAACATTTCTGGTGGGTTGTCCACCACAAGCTCATCTCCATGACATTGCTTTTGCTCGCTTTTGTTATGTTCCACCGTATGGCATTAACTTACCCATTTAGATTGTCACCACAAGGCAAAGTCACAGGTCAGATCTGTGAAGAGGAGACCCTGCTCACAGTTATTCAAGGAGTTATTTGCAAAAAAAAAAAAAAAAGTATAAAGAAGTGGACTAAGTGAGTGTGATGTCACCCATAGCATTCGGCTCCAGTCAAATGAAGTTCATCAAGAGTAGCAGTTCCAGGGGAAAATTTGAAGCTGAGTTCTATATTTTGAATTCCAATCCCGAGTATCAGAGCAACCAAAACGCCAACCTGGAGCGAGGCTGCTGAAGGTAACGCTCCTTCCCGCCCGCATCTCTAGTTTAGCAGGGATCAGGAGCTTAGCAACGCTGTCAATCCAACCTGTTGGACTAACACTAATGTGAGCGAACTCAGCGAAAGAAGGCGCCTGATTTGTCTCTTATTAATGTTCGTACTGTATCTTGGTTGGAGAAAAGCATTTGACGGACGCTCCATCCAGAAAAGTTACACAATGCACCTTTAGTGAACTTTATAGACTACACAGTGAGATGTGAACTGATCCGCGTCACTGGGAATCTGGTGCCCTCCATGAAGAAAGCATGACTTAAACCAACACGACGGGAATTTAATCTCCATGTCAAAATATGTGGCCATTAAAGAAAACCTCTTCTGTAAACATCTCCATATTAGCACAGCATCTAGTTTAGCCACTTAGGATACAAATAGCAGAAAAGATAACTACAAAAAAGCCTTAAGGGAGGGTTCGTTTTGTCCATATGCATGAGTATTAGAAACAGCTTTTTCTCATGCTAGGAGATCGTGTTTATACAGTGGGTGTGTGAAAGAATGGGACGGACTGAGTTTGTATTGGGAGGAAAATAAGGCTGTGGCATATAAAAGGTTCAGTGTTCGCCCACTTACCAGAGAGCGGCCGGTTTATTCCTCGCCTCGATGCTCGCTGCTGCTGTGTCCCTGGGCAAGGCACTTAATAATAATAATAAAAATACATTTTATTTATACAGTGCTTTTCAGAACACTCAAAGACGCTTTAAAGAACAAATATTAAGACTTCACAAATGTGTCTCTGGCTATGAAAGATTGTATGGAAACTATCCGTAAGGCGGGTTGTGATCGGCTGTGAGCTGGAGACATTTGTCACAGTGACGGACAGGAGGACACTGGACAAACTGCTCTCCATCATGGACACCCACTGCATCAGACTATAGAGGGACAGAGGAGATAATACTCCCTACAACTGTACAACAGCTCACCCACTGCACCAGACTATAGAGGGACAGAGGAGATAATACTCCCTACAACTGTACAACAGCTCACCCACTGCACCAGACTATAGAGGGACAGAGGACATAATACTCCCTACAACTGTACAACAACTCACCCACTGCACCAGACTATAGAGGGACAGAGGACATAATACTCCCTACAACTGTACAACAACTCACCCACTGCACCAGACTATAGAGGGACAGAGGAGATAATACTCCCTACAACTGTACAACAACTCACCCACTGCACCAGACTATAGAGGGACAGAGGAGATAATACTCCCTACAACTGTACAACAACTCACCCACTGCACCAGACTATAGAGGGACAGAAGAGATAATACTCCCTACAACTGTACAACAACTCACCCACTGCACCAGACTATAGAGGGACAGAGGAGATAATACTCCCTACAACTGTACAACAACTCACCCACTGCACCAGACTATAGAGGGACAGAGGAGATAATACTCCCTACAACTGTACAACAAAGCACCCTTATGTAACAGATAATACTCCCTACAGCTGTACAACAACTTAATCTCAAGTAACGGATAACCTTATGCCCTGTCAATCATCATAGTATTTGCACTGTCGTTCTTGTCTCTTGTTTATAGCTGTGATTTTATAGTTTATTTTATAGTTTATTACTTATTTTTCAGTTTTATTTTAACTTGTACATATACATTTATTTTTATAATTGTCTCATTTGACTCCTGTCTCTTGCTCTTTTTGCTACACCATCTATTCTTGTTACTCTTTGTTATTATATTATATTGTGATGAGTGAGTTGCTGTATCCAAATAATTTCCCTTGTGGATCAATAAAGTTTTGTCTAAGTCTAAGTCTAAGACAATATTATTTTAGTCCACTCAGACATAAGAAGAAACATGTACACACTAGAAAGGTCCCATTAATCTGAGGACTTACTTGCTGTGAGTAGAGAGTGCTTGTACTGTATAGGAGGATAGTTCTTTCTTAAATATATGTAATTCAACAGTATTAAGGCACTAGGTGTACATGAATGTATTGTCAAAATTGTCAACTGTTGGTTCTCTGAAAATGAGCTAATTTAAAGCCGACATCTTTTAAAGAAGACATAATATGCAAAATCAACTGGACTTAGACTTGGCCTTAGACAAACTTTATTGATCCACAAGGAAAACTATAATGAACTCTTAATGGTTTTCCCTCCTTATTAATACGAGGTTGTGTTTTGACTAATGCATGTCAGTGATAGTCACGTTATGTGCAGTATTCCCTGTATATAAGGCTTGAGAACCCTGACAATTTCTATTTTCACCTACCCTCTATCTCCGCCCACATCGCTGTACTTACTTGATATCTTCTGAAAAAATAGGCACTCATGTCATGTTTCCCTAATAAAAACTCAATATTTGCAGTGGTTTGGGGTGACTACTTTGAGGATTTAAATATAAAATTGGAAAAATATAACTGAGTCATTTAACATTGTTTTGCTACATATTTCAGTATATCTTGCATCTTTCGTATTGATACTTTGCAGTGACACAATGTTAAATTTTCAATGTGATTGTTCAGGAGTTACCATGGTGACACAATGCACACATTACCAATAACTACCCAAAAAGTTTTAAGATCGTCTGAAAACTCAAGAAAAAAAAAAGTTGATGACATCAGCTGCAAAGTTCCAATCTGTGATATCTTCCATATGTAGCTAAAATGTAGAAAGTACTAGAGACCAAAAAACACTGAATGAAATGGTGTATCCAAACCTTTGACTGGTAATGTATGTAATTAATTTTCACTAAAAAAAAACCATACATTTTCTGCAGTATGACAAAAATCCATCATCCATTTTTCTGCTTTCTAAGATTCACAACTCGCAAAATTGCACAGAGAAAAAAATGAATGTGGAACAGCTGGCAATTGTTAACAGTGAGATCCTCCTCAGTGACAATTCTAAATCCTAGATCAGAAGGACGGGGGCGGAGAGCGTGCTTTTGGTTTAAGTTTGAGTGAAAATGAGCTGGTGTGAGGAAGTGGAGAGGAAATCCCAAATTCTCTGCCCTAGAAACTCAAATGTGCCTTTAGAGTATTGTAGCCCCCAGCTCAGTCCTGGAGGCAAAGAATAGACTTTTATTCTCTGACTTTTAACACCGCGTGAGCTGTGTGTTTTAGTTTTTTGATTTTTTATTTATTTATTCTTATGGGTTTTACGGTTTTATTTATATGTTTTTACACCGTTTTAGCCTGGCCTAACAAACACGTTTTTATTGGTTTTGGTGTGGAGATTCACTCATAAAATGTATTTCAAAATAGGGCTACAATTTATTGGAAAAAAATATATATAATACATTGGACAGTGCTTTTTTGGACACTCAAAGATGCTGTACAGAGCATTATTCATTGGTGATAAGATACTGTTGTTGCCACAGCTGCCCTGGGACAGACTCACGGAAACTAGGCTGCCAATTTGTGCCATCAGCCCCTCTGACAGCCGCTAAAACTCACGCACACACCACTTTCAAACTACGCAATGTGGGTGAAGTGTCTTGCCTAAGGACACAACATTTTTGCCTGTGTCCATAGCTTTAATATTGCTGTACTAACCAGGTCCAGCTCTGCTTAGCTTCTGAGGTGTCTCTGGGGCGTCTTTGATGGTACAGGATGTAAATGAATAGTGATCATGAATTGTTTTCCAATGTATGTTTTGAAGTAAGGATTAAGCTCACGTTGCGCTTTCACAACACATCCGAGAAGAGAAGACTGAAATATGAACCGCAAAAACTAATACAAGAATCACTGTTTGTAGAGTCTAAACTAGAGGGTTAGCAAGTTATTTTCTTTCTTTTCTTTCTTAGTATTTTATACTGGACATTTTGTTGTTTGCATTATACTACCTAAATAATAACAGCATCTGCAGTGAGAATCTGTGCAGTTTTTATTTGGTTGTGATGAATCGGTCAGTCCTACAAGAAAACGCATAGTTCTTTCTGTTATATTTTCCCCTTTACAGACATGACAGTGAGCAGTGTGTGAAGAGTGAGGAGAGACATTCAGCCAACTGTCAGAGCAGAGAATTGAACTCACAACTCTGAGGCCAGCATGTATAGAGTCTTGCAAGTGTGCTGCTACTAAGCTCCTAGGCCATGTGCTTTATCCAATCAGAATAGATTTATCTTTTTCTGTATATGTTTTCTTTAAAGTTCAAATATAACTCATGTTTTATAAATAAAGTTTAATACCTGATCAAAAATAAACTGAAAATAAATTACAGAAAGTAACACAAAAAGTTCCTCTCTCCTGTTTATTCACCAGTAGTGGAAGATATGAGTCATTATTTTGCCCAGTTCACTGTCAGCTCTCCTTCAATGAAATAAACGGGATATTTTGGGCTTGTTTTGACTGTCTGAGCTGTTTGGACAATATTTCCCACTGCTGGTCCTTGTGCGGCAATGCAGAGACACAAACATTGTATATAAAAAAACTGTTACTTAAAGGTGCACTATGTAACTTTTTGGTTGGGAGTCTGCCTGGAATGTTCCACAGTATGAAATTAAACAGTTCTGCCGTACATTTATTCAGCTACAGGTGGTTTTATAGCTCAAAATGCCTAGAAAAATTCTGACCATGAGCGACTGTCTTTCCACAGATCTGACCTGTAACTTGGTCTGGTTTGCCATACTGTGAAACAAAGCAGACAAAGCAATAACATCTACATGGAGAAAATCTTTTGACTTGCCCACCCCCAGAAAAGTTACACAATGCACCTTTAATCTTTAATGTATATGTGAAAAATGTGTTGAAATAAAAACTGAAATGTGGTTTTCTTTTTGTTTCAGGGCCAAGTATTTCAGAGGGAAAAAGCTGAACGGAGAATATGAGATCCGCGTGGAGCAGGTAACTATGGAGACAGCTGGTTTTTAAGTGTGATATACTGCTGAAGAAAATAAACTGTAAACGATAATATTAAACGCCGTTATGCCACTGACACAATAACCCTAAAGTAGGATTCTGTTCTGTATGGACAGTATTGTTAATGGACATGAGCTGCAGGTAGTGACGCAACCAAATGAAGCTAATTGAGGCTAGCAGTGATAGCAGCTGATCTGCAAACAGAGGCCATATTTGGAAATCTGAGCGTGGAATCAAAGAGCAAATCATGTCCTATTGACGTTAAAGGTGCAATATGTAACTTTTCTTGTGGGAGGTTTGCCACTTGTTTGTCTCTTTGAAAATGTTATTGATTTCACTGGAATTTGCAACAGTATGGGATTAAACACGTCACCATCCGATTTCGGGTGTGGAGAATGCAAAAGAAATACTGTACTTTGAAAAGCATGCATTCTTACTGTGCAAGAGCCTGCCTCTCCACAGATTTGACCAGTAACTTGGCCTGGTATGTTAAATAATTGTTTGTTAATGTCATTCTGTCGAACCTTCTTGTTATAGTAGTACCATCTCCATGGAGACAAGCAGGTGACAGACGCCTCCCCAGAAAAGTGACATGTATAGTTCACCTATATACGCTATTTTATATTAAAACGTTGTTTCCTCATCACAAACAGACCTGGAGTTGTGTTTTGTTTCATTTGCACATGTTTCACACACATATCCTACTTTTTTAGGTTCTTCTCTCAAACTGAAAACTCTGTTCCACCTTTTGATGCCTCTGGAAATACAGGAAGTGCTCCACTGTGTTTTTAGACTCCTACACCTTCACTGAAATTTTGGATAATTTCAGCTCTGAAATTACAAATCTCTACTGAACTAAAGGTAAATGGTTGATGTTAACTTGAAAACTACCTCTTCATGACATCACAAGGTGGAACAGAGCATTTTGAGCTTTGGACATAGATAGACTAATAATAAAGTATTACTCAAACATGTGTGAATGAAACAAAACACAACTCCAGGTATGTTTTTGATGAAGTAACAGCTTTATAACATGCTTTAGAGTCAATTTCACGTAATGTAGAACCTTTAAAAATCTATTTAGCACCACTACAATCAATAATTAAAACATTAAAAAGATGAGAAATATTAAAAAGAATAAGAAGAGATGAGACCGTTTGGAGGAGATCTGCAGTGGAAAGGGCATGGGTCTGGTTAAGCATTAGGGGTCAGACAGCGCTGGTTCTGACAGGATGTTTAATAGGTCTAGACATGGAGTAGAGCTGCACACACTGGTCCATTATCCATCTGTGAGACATTGTTGAGTCGGAGTCTGGCTTTGAAAAGCAGCCGCTTGATTTAACAAGGAGCAAAAGAGACCGCAAAGAGCTGGACTAGGACTTTATGGGCTGTAGCTCCACTCTGTACTGTAGTGGTTATGGGGCTTTCATGTCTAACAGTCGACCTCCATAGAATCACTTACTTCATTCACACCAGGGCTGGATTATTATGATACTATTTAAACATAACTTGCAAATCTAATAAAACAATTAAACTAAATTTGATGTTTTTTGCAAAAATCTTAAAAGCCTTAATCTGAACTGATACTTGATTTAAAAGATAGGTCAACTTTTTTTATTCACAATGCCTAGACTGGTTTTTAAAGGAGCGTTAAGTAACTTTCCTGGAGCATGTTTCGTCACCGACTTGTCTCCATGGAGATGTTATTGCTTCTTGCATGTATTCAATTACAGGTGTTTTACTGCTCAAGGCTTAAAAAACATGATTTCTTACTGTGAGTGGGGTCGCCTCTCCATAGATCAAGTTTTAGTTTAGTTTTTATGAGTTTCTTAAATCCAGAATGATGTTTCTCTGTATTTTTATCCAGATTTATCAGTCTGGTCCCCACTCCTTCTGTTGTGTCTCATGCTCAGTCAAATGAGGTCGTGCAATCAGATTTGTTTTTTAGTGAGGCAAGTGAAACGGAGGAGGTCATTGGTCACCCATCATTTACAAATCAAATCGACTTAATCTCACTTGATATTAAAAGAGTTTAGTGCTTTGCTCATTGATTCTGCTGAAATCCACAATGTTTTTCAGTCCTTTGTGATATTTTTTGTTTTCCTTTATTTTTTCTGATACTGATGGACCATGTATGTCCCTGATTGTCTTTTTGAAGTGAAGTATGTGAATTATTCTAGATCCCAGCCAAGTTCCCATCTGCAGTCCAACAACAATTAAAAAACATCCAAACATCCACTCATTTAAAATCTAATTACGCACTCTCCCATTCTTTCATTAAAAAATGTCACACTCCACATTTCCACATTCAACATTTAAAATTACTCAACAATATGTCATATACAAACTCAAATGCAAAATCAGTGTTGACCCGATGGTGTCACATGTTTGTTTCCATAGAGATAAGCTTAATACCATACTGTGGAACATTCTAGGAAAACTAATAATATCTCTATTAAATCAAGCGGATGGATAATGTACATTTAATTTAGTTCAAAGAGCCGCTGCTATATAGGCCATAACATGAGGTCAAGTCTGCTATACGCTTTAGTTTCTGAGTCCTGACCTACTTCCATGCCTTCGGACCCTCCGCAGCTTTTTTCCCAGAAGTCATTGTCGCTAACGGGCAGTTGCTAATTGCCTTAAGCTAGTCTCTTCATTGGCTTCATTGGCCCTGGAAACCTGATATGTGTGTGAAGGAAAGTTAAAGACAGACTGAGAAGAGCTTTTAGGAGGACGGTAAAACAAAGGGGCCCGAGCACTTTCTCTGAGTTTTCTTTTTTCCTGCTGACTTTGAACGTCTCAGCTCTGTAAACACTGTGGGTATAAGCCATTTGCATAGGCTTGTCAGTGTGTGAAGCAGCCAGTTGGTGTCCATGATTGAAATGCCTGGACTGTATTGAAATGAAAATTCCACTTAGACACTTCTAAGTCCCTGTTAGATCCTGATTCGACCACAGTTAAAGGTATTATGCAAAACTTTTGTGAGCTTTAAGCTATGTTATAATGCTGGTGCCTCAGTAAAAACATGCCTGGAGTTTGAATAATCCTTTATTATTAGTCCTGGTCTAGTTCAGGATTACTTCAGAAATGAGTCCCAATTTCTATGTGGCCTATGTGCAAATGCAACTTTTCTGTTGGAGGATCCGTCACCTGCTTGTTTCTATGGATATGTCATTGCTCTACCTGGAATGTTCCACAGTATGACATTAAACAGCTCTACCTTACATTTATTCAATTACAATACCCTGAAAAACAGGCATTCTGAGCGAGGTTGCTTCTCCACAGATCTGACCATTAACTTGGTCTGGTTTGGCCTCCATGAATATAGAAAGGTTTAACACCATACAGTGAAACACTCCAGACAAAGCAATAACATCTCCATGGAGAAAAGCACTGGAAAAGTTACACAATGCACCTTTAAAATAAAAACCTATACCCAAATAAATATCTGCAGTATATAGTAGGCTACGTCAAGGTCTCTTTGAGAAGGAGACAATGGTGAGGGACCAAAATCAATGTTTAACTAGTAGTAGGCCTTCTAAGTAGTAGGTATTTAAAAACTATTAATCCATGAACTTTTATTTTTTTCATGAATACATTAATCACACTTTTTAGCATCCTATGGACATTATTGAACATTATTATCCTGATAGGCATTAATAACTCAAAACTGTTATAATACCTCAATAACTAAATGTACCCAGCGCCAGTTTAATAAAGATTTATAATTATATGAAATCATTTATTGTAAGTAAAAGTACAGTGTGGTTCTGGTGTGCTCAGTGAACCCTAAACATAGATCTCCATGCTGTTCCTGTTGCCCATATAAGGACACATCTCCAGGAGCACTATCACACTCAGGGGCCAGTCTGTTAAAGAGAGTGCGCCTCCCTCTGCTCCGTCCACCTGAAGTGACCGTCTGTAAATGTAAACAGATCCTGCTTTGGTGGAGCAGGTTTAGACATGCACTCATTATAAGTGACAGTAAGGGATGGCTGAGTGGTTAGACTCAAGTTTCACAGCGAGAAGGTTTTGGGTTTGATTCCTGGGCTTTTCTGTGTGGAGTTTGCATGTTCTCCCTGTGTCTGTGCGGTTTCCCCTGAGCACTCCGGTTTCTCCATCAACCCAAGACATACACTGTCAGGACTACCTTAGCTGGAGGATTCTACTATGTAACTTTTTGGTTGGGGGTTCGTCACCTGCTTGTTTCTATGGATATGTCATTGCTCTGCCTGGAATGTTCCACAGTATGACATTAAACCAGTCTCCTTTACATTTCTTCAATGACAGATGGTTTTATTGCTCAAAAATACCTAGAAAAACAGGCATTCTGATTGTGAACAGGGTTACCTTTTCCCAGATCTGACCTGTAACTTGGTCTGGTTTGGTCTCTGTGAAGATAGAAAGGTTAATACCATATTGTGAAACATTCTAGACAAAGTAAACAAAGTTACACAATGCACCTTTAACTTTAGCCTTATTGGAGACCCAATTTTACTCCTGTTTCAATTTTGATTCAGAGCATTGTAGACAGAGCTGTTGTGTGTTTGTCTTTAGTTTAATGTTTTGAATGTTTTTATCTAGTTTTGGTTTTATTGGAAAGCACTTTGGTCACCCTGAGGCTGTATAAATAAAGTTTGATTGATTGAGTGATTTCGTATGAATGGAACATGTGCTCTCCCGGACCTCACTTACTCCTGTCATGACACCTCAAGTATTTACAACAGCTCAGAATATTTTGTCCTTTGTCTGATGTTGCCATTAACTGTGAGGTGACATACACTTTCGTTCTTAGATACTTTCTCTAAGCATTAAAACATGGGAGTGATTAGGGACAAATACGACCTGTAATGTACTTAAATACTGCACATTACCTCAATGGCTCAATTACTTTAATGTCACATTTAATTGGGCATCAAAATGGGGAAAAAGGGAGACAAAGGCTGTTACAGTTTACATACCTGCCCAGACATAGAATAATACCACTATTAGGAACGACAGAAGCCAAATTGCTTGAATTAAGTGCAATCTGTTGAATGAACCGTGTATTTTATGATGTAATAGAGTAGTTAAAGGTGATTTGACGGGGCTATTACAGCTGACTACTGTAGTCAAATGGGCTCAAATGTACTTAAAATTCAGGAACTTATAGGCCTGTCATTACAATTTTGAAGTGTGTTGTATTGCTGAAGTAAATATAGAAGAAGTAGAAGATAAATGATGATATTGAAACCAAACCATAACACAGAATTATCACTCAAAAACTATTCTAAATGTACAATATTTACAAAAAACATGACCTTCAATAAATACAAACAGAATGCAACACTTTTTTCTACATGTACCTGTTTGTAATAAGGAGTCATAGAAGTTCATAATTCTACAAGTCAAATCTATCATAGTACAGAAAAAGTACCAAAATCTTCCCATTAGTGCAAAGAAGTACACCCACAATAAACATTTACCCCAAAAATTATTGTTCCATCTATGCTGTATTATTGTGACAGGCCTAGGAAGTTGTGTCTTTGGTTAAGAATCTGACAACAAATAATTGAAAACATATGCACATTTTATTCAAAGCTTATTTTTAGACTGAGCAGAGCATTTAAGGAAAAGCATGTAGCCTGTTTCTAACAAATAGTCCTCAAGGCCATTTTGTTACTTCCCACTTGAGTTGATGACTTGACTTTATTCAGAAAGTTGCATTTCCCATGTATACTTGTGTTGTCATGATACTAAAATGTTCAAACTCGGATTTCGATACTAAGGAATAGACTCAATACTCAATGCTGATTCCAATACCTCAGTGATAATAATAAAAAGCACTCTTTAAGTCACAGTACTTTCTTTTATATTCCCATGTGGCCTTATATTTGTGTAATCCCTCAGTGGTCCTTATACTTGTTGTGATACAGTATCGATTCTTCTTCAAATGAGTATCTAGTTTCGATAAAAGTTTTAGTACTGATTAATATCTGATTTTCGACACTTTTCACAAGCCTACCGTGTACCAAATTTGCTGCTGCTGCTGAAAACCTTTGAATCTGAAAACATTTTGGTCTACTATTCAGTGCATAACTTCTTACACATAATAACCTCTGCATGTTTTTTCATATGAGACAAAATATAGAACAGTTAAAATTAGCCTGTTTTTCTGTTCACATTTGTTTTTTATCTGGACCCAGGCTCAAGGTTCGTCATAAACAGGAGGTAAGGCAGAAGTCGTACCGTAGAAAAACACATATATAAAGGACAATGAAAGGAAGTCAGACAATTCAACAGGGACAAGAGGCTCTTATAGACAAAATATGCAATGGGGCAAGTTAAATAAAAGAAAAAAAAATACTATACACAATACTGAAGGTCCTTTATCATGTAAAATGATTCTTGTGAGCTTTAATTCATGTTATAATCTTGTTACGTTATCAAAAACATACCTGGAGTTGTGTTTTGTTCCATTCACATGTTTGAGTAACCCTTTATTAGTCTGTCTACATCTCTAAGACTCAAAATGCTCTTTTCCACCCTGTGATGTCATGAAGCGATAATTTAACAGCTACCTTTTACCTTTAGTCCAGTAGAGATTGGAAATTCCAGTGCTGAAATGATCCAGATGAATCTAGTGAAGGCATATGGAGATTAAAAACATAGCGGAGCATTTCATTTTGGCCTAAATGTGCAGGCTTTGTGTGTTAAACATGTGTGAATGAAACAAAACATACCCCAGTTATGTTTGTGATGCGGAAAAACACAAATAGCGCAATACGGTCCCTTTAAAGACTTGAAAATCATAACTAGTTCATTTTAAAGGTTTGCAGTGCAGAGTGGTAAAGCTAACAACAGCTAGCATGCTAACCGTGCATTTCATGACCAAAAAAAAAGAGCTGCTTATACAATATACTGTGGCTAGACAAATGTTGCTCTAATACATGGAAAAAAAATCTAAGAAAATATATATATATTTTTTTATGGTCCACCTGTATGGATAAGGTATAGGTTCTGTGTTATATCCACCCTTCACCACATACAAAATCATGCACAAAATGGCCAAAACCAGGTCAAGAGATGAGAGAAATCAGCAGGAGAGGCTCTTGGCTGCTCTTGTGTATCTATTCCTGTGGTCCTTTCCCAGGCCAAGTATCACAAGTGTGTTTTTATGAGCGTAACCATGGCAATCCTCTGGCTTCTGGACCTGTCCTGGCCACTTTGTCCCCTCCGACCAATCAGAGAGGCTCGTGGTGCCTCACTAAGCCTCAACTGACCAATCACAAGCAACATGGAGTGCTCTGGTTTAGTCAAAATGTAGTAGTAGTATTAGATTGAGATGTTAAAGGGCCCATATTACACTATTTTCTGTGTTTTTATGTTGTTTCCTCATCATAAACACACCTGGAGTTTGTTTTATTTCATTCACATTCATTCACACACAAACCCTGCATATTTAGGCTGAGTTCTTCTCTCAAGCAGAAAACACTGTTCCACCTTGTGATGTCATGTGGTAATACAGGTAGTGCTCCACTGTGTTTTTAAACTCCACACACCATCACTAGAATCATTTGGATAATTTCAGACCTGGAATTACCAATCTCTGCTGAACAAAAGGTAAAAGGAGCTGTTAACGTGAACACTATACCACTTCATGACATCACAAGGTGGAAGAGAGCATTTTGAACTTTTTGAGATGTAGACAGATTAATAATAAAGGGTTACTCAAACATGTGTGAATGAAACAAAACGCAACTCCAAGTATGTTTTTGAGGAAGTAAGCACATTATAACATTAAAGCTCACAAGAGTCAGTGTTGTGTCATAGGCCTCTAAAGGACCTTTAAATAACCAAATTTTATTATTACTGCCAGTACTTCTACTTCGGGCGCACTCACACTAGTCCAACTAAACACTGCCCAAGCACAGATAGCCCCTAAAGTGTGGTATGATTGTCCAGTGTGAGCACAAACAAACCATGCCCAGGCGGTTGGGATTTTGGCCCGGTTGGAAGAGCTGGGCCAGAGCACGGCACAAAGCTCATGTATGTGCATACGCACAACTTTACTGTATGAGCCCTGTCTGTGCGCTGATGTTAGTCATACGAGGAAAACAGTGAAAAAACTCCTCTCCAAAACCCCGCTTACCTTCAATAAGGACTGTGACAGAGAGTTTTGCAGTCTCACTCCTCTGGCTGTCCTCACTCCTCTGGCTGTCCTCACTCCTCTGGCTGTCCTCACTCCTCCGAGCTGTTGTTAAATCCATAAACTCACAGAAAAGTGTGTATCATAACAGAACTCAAATCTGCCTCACTGTAGAATCCCTCAGTCGTCCAGGTAGAATCCATGGCAAAAGGAGAAATTCAATTTGTCCTTTTGCCTCACTATTTAATAGAATTTTCTGCCACTGGACTTAATTTCTCTGCTAAAGCGGTAACTGTTGTGCGACATTTAAACAAACAGCACTGCGTGATAACAACATCAGGCTGTGGCTCAGGTTGTGCAGGTGAGTGTGGGACATAGAACCTCACACAATCGTGCTTGAGAACAACATGGTTCTAAAGGCCTTGTGTGAATGTGTCCTTAGTCCTAACTTAAACCTGTTTTATTCTTGGCTCAGATCTTAGACTTGGACTTAACTTAGACTTACACCAACTTTGTTGATCCACACGTAAAATTACTTGAAAACTGTAGCATTGTAGAACATTATAATATAATAACAAAGAGCAAAAAGTAACTGATAATACAACTCACAATAATTAAAATATAGCAAAAATATAGTGTATAGTGCAAATATAGTGTCAAATAAGGTACAAATATACAGGTTTGCATATGTTCAAGTAGGCCTACACTTCAAAAAGTAATATCTATACAAGTAAAACCTCCATCCATCCATCCATCCATTTTCTTCTGCTTATCTGGGGCCGGGTTTCAGAGGCAACAGTCTAAACAGAGATTCCCAGACCTCCTTCACCCCAGACACTTCCTCCAGCTCCTCCAGGGGGACCCCAAGGTGTTCCCAGGCCAGCCGAGAGACATAGTCCCTCCAGCGTGTCCTAGGTCTTCCCCGGGGCCTCCTCCTGGTGGGACATGCCTGAAACACCTCCCGAGGGAGGCGTCCAGGAGGCATCTGGAACAGATGCCCGAGCCACCTCAGCTGGCTCATCTCAACAAGTAAAACCTAAAACTTTAAAGAATTAAATTCAGAACAAGTTACTGTATTTCACTTGACTTGAAATAATTTACCAGTGGAATGCGACATAAGATTTTGTTTTTTATTTTTTATGTGCAAAGAGTGGTTATAACAAGATGTTTTTCAGCATTTTAAGTACAACAAGTTTTTTCCAGTGGTAGACAGTTTTAGTTGTCAAGTGAAATTTACTCAAATTGAGACTAATATTGCCATAGACCGTATAAAGAAGTGGACTAAACTCTACGAGATTCTTTAGACTCCCAATGACCCAGCATAAAATAAAATATGTAATTGTTTCTCAAACTGTGGTACACGGATTAGTGTCATCTGTAGTACAAATATTTTTGTCAGTTGAATCCACATTTTTGTCCTCTTTTGGGTTAGACCTGGTTTAGAACTACTATATCAAGTGTGTAGTAGTGCTGCCACTAACGACTAATTTTCCAACGATTAATCTCTCAACTAATTTTTCGATTAGTCGGCTAATCTAAACGACTAATTAAAAAAAAAACAAGCGGTTGCAATTTTCATGTGTTCATTTTATTTTAGTTTTTTATTTTTACTATGTAGGCGTAATGCTTAATGCTACGTGGGCAGATTCATTTGCTTTCGTGTGTGATGAGACTGGTACACGCGGTACACGCGATAAAATGACGACGGAACACAGAAGCAGACGCATTTTTAATTCGCTGCGGGTGGATAATTTAAGTTTGGATTTTTATTTCCTACGAGGAGGACTCAAATAATAATGTGTTTAATGCAGCTTTGCGCACATTTGTTTACGTTATACAGAAGCGAAACTTAAAACCACATGGCTAATTTGCATAAACTAGAAGCGCTGAAAAAACAGCTGCTCCTTGTGCAGCTGATGTGGTCAGCTTCTGTCGGACTAAAGGGCAGGACTCAGTGGAATATGCGTGTTCTTTCTGTGACTGAGGGATGTTCTGCCTATGGTGAGTCTGTTCTGTGCTTCTATCGCGTTGGAGATGGTTCATGTTAAACTTTTCAGAGATTATACGTGTGCAGGCCGTACGTGTGCAGCGCAGTTCTTTATTTCACTCATGCACTTTATTTATGTTGCTACTGTTGTGATGAAAAGACTGAAAGGTGTAAATAATTCTCTTAAGACTCGCGCTTATGAGCTGTAGTGGAGGATGGTGCTTGTTGTAGTCTGTTTTCTGGGAGTTGTAGTTTTGCCTGTAGTTCCCCTAGTTAGCGCTGGTTTAGAGTCAAAAGGGTTTTGTGGCTCCATGTGTTTTCTTTTCTGTGGGAGACGGTCCAAATGGCTCTTTGAGTATTTAAGGTTGCCGTTTGAGACCAAAAATAAATAGGCGAATATTCGACCACAAAAATTGTGTTCGACTAATTTTCATATTCGATTACGTCGACTACGTCGAATAATCGCGGCAGCACTAGTGTGTAGCCCAGTTCTAGACAAGGATTAGCCCTAATTTTTACCTAGAATAGTCCTGGTTTACACCTGGTTTAGATGGTTTACATCTGGTGGTTCTTTAAAGACCAGATATTTTCTTATGATGACATTCTGTTTCATTATGACATCATTAAGATTCTATTTGCAAATTGTGTGAAAGTGGCACTGGCCTCGTATAACCTCATTTCAAATCAGCATTCGATCGAGCACGCAAACTCAGAGACACAAACATGTCCAAAGACTGGTTCAACTATATTCCTCAAGAGGACGAACTCCTCTACAGCCAGGAATTCAACCTGAAGGAGGAGCCGGGGATAGCACCCACTAATCCCGACCAGACCTCTGGACAATCCGAACACGTAGTCCACACTTTTCTAACTCTGGAGGAGATGGAGCAGTTAGGACCTCAAAACCAACAGAGGTCTAAGGCGGAAGACGAAAAGGGCATGGCCTTAGTCATGTTATGACTCGAAACTGCCTCTAAAGCTGCTGAGGCCAGAACCAAAGAGGAACATCTGCTCAGAGAGCTGGAAGACCTCAAGAAGCTTCAAGAAAGAGACCGTGACCAGCACGAGGAGGAGAAGTGAAAGCATGAATTTTGTTTCTAGGCAAGGTTAACCTTCACCTGTTCGCACATACCTATATTTAAAAGATTGTGTTGTAACCAGTACTTCTACCCTTTTCACCCCTGTTATTTTTGGCTCACAGGAAGTCAACAAAACTCCATATATGTAACACACTCTGGTTATTTTTTCCTCTCCAACATAGATAAATACTGAAACAGTGGCCACATGTCCCACACGCATGAACCGTCGTCTCTCTGCTGTGTACCTCCTGTTTGTAACTCCCTTCATCTGATCAGATAAAGAACTTCTTTTACGACTCTACCTGGTCTAACGTCTCATTAACTTTTCCACCACGACTTCAAGAAGCTTCAGTTATTAAGGAAAAGGAAGCTGATTATTGTAGCTCATTAAACTCAGCTGGAGAGAAAGGATAGAACAATCCAAGACCTCCAAACTGAATTGGTCACAGTGAAAGAGGAGAGAGGAGCACTCATAGACATAATCATAGTCAGATGAGCTGAAATACCAGCCTCGGTCCAAAAAAGGCAATATTGAGGCATTGCAGAAAGAGGTTGCAGAATTGAATGTTGGAGCAAACCCAAGAAGATTCCAGCCTAAAATCCAAAGAGTGGGAGACGGAAAAGCGGAAACTCCAGAAGAACACTCTCTGCTCTGAAATCCAAACTGCAGGAAAAATCTTCAGAGAAAACGGCTCTGACGGAGCAGAATTCTCAGCTGGAGCATGCACTGGTGAAACTTAAAATGGACATGTCTGCTCTGGTACAGCTCTCTAATGAACTGGAGGTAAAACAAAAAGAGGAGGCTGAGCAGAAGGTCCAGATGCTCCAGAAAATACAAGATACAGGTTACACGTTTGAAAGATGGAGGAGGAGAAGGGCGCCATTTTGAGGACCTGTCAGGAGCTGAAGGATTATCTCAGAAGGTTCCAGG
This sequence comes from Taenioides sp. WSHXM2023, assembly GCA_029959045.1. Classification (NCBI taxonomy): domain Eukaryota; kingdom Metazoa; phylum Chordata; class Actinopteri; order Gobiiformes; family Gobiidae; genus Taenioides; species Taenioides sp. WSHXM2023. The sequence goes on from CM057085.1 coordinate 9,614,712, forward strand.
GCGAGCACTCCATACTGAAGAAGAGGTACAGTGCGCTAAAGCAACTGTTGAAGAAGTTGGAGAGACAGCGCTCCCTGCTGGTCAAAAGGAAGAGTGATCTGTTGGAGGTGAAACAGGAGAAAAATTGTAATGCTGAACTACAGAAGGAGAATGCCACCATTTTGAGGTCCTGTGAGGAGCTGCAGGACAATCTCAGAGGGAGAGTGCTCCAGCGCTCCATACTGGAAAAGAGATACAGTGTGTTAAAGCGACTGTTGAAGAAGCTGGAAAGACAGCGCTCCCTGCTGGTCAAAAGGAATAATGCTCTAATGCAGGAGGTGGAACAGGACCAAAATGGGAGAGCTGAACTACAGAAGGACAACGCCACCATTTTGAGTCCCTGTGAGGAGCTGAATGTAGAGTGCTCCCTGCTGCAGGAGAGATGCAGTATGCTAGAGGAGCTACTGAGGATCTCAGAGGAAGAGCGCTCCCTGCAGGTCAATAGGAGCAGCACATTGCAGCAGAAGGTGGTGCAGATAAAACATGCAGAGCTGAACTACATGTGGAGAAAAAAGCCGCCATTTTAACAACCTGTGAGGAGCTAAAGGTAGAGCGCTCCCTGCAGGTCACGAGATCTAGTGAGGTGCAACAGCTATTGAAGAGGTTAGAGGAAGAGCGCTCCCTGCTGGTCAATAAGAACTGCACACTATATCAGGAGGTGGAGCAGGAAAAACATGGCAGAGTTGAACTACAGAACGAGAAGGCTGCCATGTTGAGGTCCTGTGAAGACCTAAAGTTAGAGCGCTCTCTGCGGGTGGACAGATGTAGTTCACTGGACCAGGAGCTGACCAGAACACAGGAAGAACGCTTTCTGCTGGTCACGGAACAGCGCATTACAGCTGGAGGTAGAGCAGGAGAAACATGGCAGATCTGAACTAGAGAAAGACAAGGTGGCCATGTTGAGGACCTGTGAGGTGCTAAAAGAAGAGCGCTCCCTGCAGGTGGAGAGATGTTCTGCTCTAGAGCAACTATTGCCAAAAGCAGGGGAAGAGCACTCCCTGCTTGTCAAGAACAACAATGCTCTACACCAAGACGTGGAACAAGAGAAACAAAACGGTACTAGAGAAGGAGGAGACAGCCATCTTAAAAACCTGTGAGGAGTTAAAGACAGAGCACTCCCTACAGCACATGTGTCAAACTCAAGGCCCGGGGGCCAGATGTGGCCCGCCATGTCATTTTATGTGGCCCGCGAGAGCTTAAAAGTTTTGAGTGTCTAAATTTTAGACACTCAAAACTTTTAGAGCAACAAGCAAACATATGTTTTCTATGCAACTGTAATTGTCACTTGAATAAGTTATAATAAATAATGAGCTATTTAACATTAAGGAGTAGTTACATTTATTTTACATTACATTCGATTACATTTAGTTACATTTATAAGTTACATCTGGCCCTTTAAGGACAGCCATTATGCTGATGTGACCCTCGGTGAAAATGAGTTTGACACCCCTGCCCTACAGGTTGAAAGATACAGTGTGTTGGAGGAAAAATTGAAGAGGACAGAAAAACAGTGTGCATAATACAGCTATGATGTAAGTGACTTTTTTCACAGGAGTGACCTATTATTTAGGTCTGCGTCAATTTTCAGTCACTTTGCACTTTGCATGATTCATAGAACTATAGTTTCATACACAAATCTTTATTTTGTGCACTTAGTATGAGATTTTTGGAGGACCCTAAAGGCAAAACTGTACAAAATAGGGCATGGCTCTTTCACACAGAAGTTTCACAAATTAATGCCAATGCCTGTGAGCATGAGAGGTAACATAGAAACAGGAAATGAAGGTTTGTTGCATGAATGTTTTTTGCTAGTGTGCTACGAGCAAACTGTAAGGAGTATCAAAAAAAAACAACAAGAAAAAAAAAACTATATAATTTACGTTAACTTGTTTGAAATATCTTAAACTAAGTCAAATGTCTGTTTACTTAATACATCTATCTTAAACAAATCAAAACTTCTCTTTTAGCTTCTTTAAAGATTAATATTTAGAATTCAGGTTATTTCAATAAATTTGATATTCCTAACCCTTTTTGCTTTTTATTTAGGCTGAAAAAATCACCAGAAGCTATAAGGTGCCATCAGAGATACCGCCACAAATTGGTGTAATTTGAGGTTTGAGGTTTAGGAGATGATGACAGATGTTTCTTTCATAAAAAACACCAGAGAAAATCTAAAGAGCTAAAAGTCCTTCAGGCAGAGAGCGTAACATGACGCCTACTTGTTCCTATGAATGAGATCACAACATCTATACTCCCCCTGCTGACTCTCTCACCCCAACACTGAACACAAGCTGTGGTTCGGTTTCTTATTTTTGTTGCCACTTTTTATTCTATTTTCTTTTAAATCACTCCTTCACTGTATCACTTTTTTGTTTTTGTTTTTTTTGTTTTTTGTTTTTAGCTCTGTAGGACTTTGGTCAACTTGTAGTTTTTAAAGGTCTTATATTACACAAAATAGACTTGTGAGCTAGCCATGTTAGAATGTTGTAACATACCTGGAGTTGTGTTTCGTATCAATCAATCAATCAGACAAACTTTATTTAGAGAGCCCTTTACAACACTCAAGGTGACCAAAGTGCTTTCCAATAAAACCAACACAATATAAAAACATTCAAAACATTAAACAATGAAATAAAACAAATTGTACAAAATGTCACTGCATTACGAGTTTTAAAAGCCAATCTGAATAGATGAGTTTTGTGCCTGAATTTAAACAGGCCAAAGTCTGTGATAGTGCACATATCGGGGGGCAGTTTGTTCCAGAGTCTGGGGCCAGCGACAGAGAAAGCCCGATAAGAGCTTTAAAAACAAACAATACAATTTTAAAATCGTCATTCACATATGCTTGAGGAATTTTTTTTTATTGTGCCACACACACAAACAGAGATATGCAAACATGGCAATGATCTGATGGTGTGTAGCACACAGTGCAAAGTGGGGCTGACAGGGGCGTGCACCGGGTGGATCTTATGGAAGGAAGGTTTGGTGCTCGTATTTGGTCATGTGACATTTGTGCCACTCCTCAAAGCACCGATGGAGCTGGAGTTTATTGATCAAGTGGGCCGTGGCACCAGTTGTTCAAATGGACCGTGGCACCAGTGCTGATGATGATGTATTGTTGGCTAAGCTACATATATTTATGAAATCCCTCTGTCCCTCAGGTAGGATCAATGGCAAAGTCGTAATTCATTTCTGTCAACTGGACAAAAGTTTTTTGATTGAATACATTTCACAGCTCATCCAAGCTGTTTCTTCAGTTTTGGTCAGAGTGCAGTTCAATAGACTGAGCTAACAAACAGAAACTGTAAACACGTAGGTGTGTTAGTTTCAGAGTACTTTCAGTGTAGTTAGCTCCTTCGTCAGGGAGATATAAGGCAGTGTCCACCAGCGTCTGACCAGAACTGAAGAAACAGCGAAGCTGTGAAATGTATTTGATCAAAAAAACTTTTGTCCACTTGACAGAATTGAATTTCATCAAATCATGTGGATTTGAATAAACTGGATTTAGACAGTCTCCATGTACTTGATATTCTAATTTTGCATATCTCCAAAACAGCAACTGTGTTTTTGATATACAGTATCTCCTACCTCTAAATGGCTGTTACACTCCCCCTGTGCACAGACACAGGCCATGTTGCCAGATAAAAAGGACTTTATCACAGCAGGATGTCACAGATAATGTTTGCCTTTTGCATAAGCTGAGATGAAAACCACAGCGGGGACCTGTATTGACTCTGATTGGCTTAATTTGTTCTGCCCATTGCAAAGAGCCGGGTTGAGGAGAGGGTCAGAGAGAGGATTGCTATAAATATACACACACAGTACAGTTAGCTGTGTGTATGTCTCAGTAGTCAGAGCCTTCTAAGCCCCCACAATGCAATCAAAGCCTGTATAATAATATGGATTCCCTTGTAAAATTCAAGATTGACTAGTGATACTTTGCAGCTGATATCATCAACATTGCTTGGGGGTGTGAGGCTAACTGAAAACACTACCCTGTTAGAAGCTCTGGTTTTGGTCTATTTCAGAACTACATGGTGATATGAGATTTTTATCATCATAAATACAGTGCTTTAATATTTAGCAAAGGAGAACTTCAATTCTGTCAAGTGGACAAAAGTTTATTTGATCAAATACGTTTCGCAGCTCATCCAAGCTGCTTCTTCAGTTCTGGTCAGATGCTGGTGGACACTGCCTTATATCTGCCTGGAGGGAGGGGCTAACTACACTGAAACTAACACACCTACTTGTTTACAGTTTCTGTACTTTTGTCCAGTTGACAGAATTGAATTAATCCTTTGCTATTGATCCTACCTGGACCACTGAAGGGTTTCACAAAGTGCTTTATATTATCATTGTAGTATGAAAAGTCAAGCCTTTTCCTTAGTATTGTAATGGTTAAAGATCACCCAACAGAATCTCTATATTAATGTGTTACTGTCTCTTTTCTTTATCAGGCGGAGTTCTCAGAGATTAACCTGGCGGCGTACGTGAACTCAGGGTGCACTGTGGATATGCAGGTGACGAGAGGAGGCTCAAAAGTGGTCAGGTAAGGCCCTGTCTGTAAACAAACTGGAAATCTGATACTAATCAATACTAAAACTAGTCTTCAAACTAGATACTCATTTGAGCATGTATTGATACTAAAACTGCAACATTCACAGGACAGAAATTAACCTTTCTTGAATTAGAATGATCTTGAGCTGTATCAGAACAAGTATAAGAGCACATAGACTAGTATACACCCATGGACCACTGTTATATTACACAGATATAAGGCCACATAATAATAAGAAAGTACTATTATTTAATGTTGAAAATCATATATCGTCTAATGAAGGATCTGTGTTGATACTTTGCAGTGACATCACGCTGGGGTGTTGTACATGTATCTCTAATGGTGGAACATTTAGGAGTTACCATGGTCACACTATGCACAAATTAACAAATACTAAAAAGTTTTAAGATTCTCTGATAACTCAAAAAAATAATACAAAATGGATTTCTGTATGGTCATATTGTGTGAAAATAAAGCACCGATTTAAGTCTAACAAAGCCTCAGACAGAGCAGAGCCTATAGTTAGCATCACATCCCCAGGGAATGTTGATGACGTCAGCTGCGAAATATCTATTGAGTCTATTCCATAGTTTGAGAATCGAGTTTGAAATGTTATCGTGACAACAGCAGCAGACACACAGGAATCAGCTGTGTAACGCGATTAGGAAGCACAGAGAAGGCTTTTCATGTTTGACCCAGAAACCTTAAAGAAACTGTGAGATAACACCCAAGTATCTGTGTATTAGTCATGTCAGAGCCGTGTGTTTTCCTGTGTGCATGATCTGTTCCATAGAGAAAGCACTTATAGATGGTGCATATAAGGAAACTAGGTTGGACTGGTCTGGCTTTATACATTTGTTATCGAAGCATCAACTTAAAACTGTAATGAGATGTCAATTATAGGTAGAGAAATGGACATAGACAATTTTGCTATTGAAAAACACAGTGTTAAACTGTACATGATGGTGCAGTGTTTATACCTCACAGCAAGAGGGTCCTGGTTCAGTTCTCAGATTGAGAGGAGCTTGACTTCGACTTAGATAAACTTTATTGATCCACAAGGGAAACATGTAATTGTTAATATAAAGTCAAATTAAGTAGCAAAAATAGCAAGAGACTTGTGTCAAAGGGGGCATAATTACAGAATTGTATATGCACAAGTAAAAATACAAATATAGAAATAAAGTAAATTCAAAATATAGGTATATACAAAAGGTGGGAGTTAGCATGAGCTTTCATTTGTGCTTTAAGCAATGAGCTTGCATTGTGATTTCCCCAACCACTAAACATGTGGGACAAGTTTGCCTATCAGCGCCATGGTCCATTGCTTTTTACCTTGCATTCCTTTAAAAAGGACAAAAACACTTAGGCCTTCATTTAAAAGTGCAGCGTGTGTGTGTGTGACTTCTCAGTGAACTACATACATTTAAAATCATAAATGCAAAACACTTACTGTCACGTTCAAAACTGCTCTATGATACCTTTGGTACAACCATTACTGCCCATGTTTTTTTTAAAAGGAGGTTTGTGACCAAAGCCTGATCTCGTCACATTTCAGAAGCTCAGCAGGGCTGGGCCTGGTTAGTACTTGGCTGAGATACTGTTGGAAATACCAGGTGTCCCAGGGGGGTGTCAGTGGCAAAAACTGTTGTTGTGTCCTTAGGCAAACACTTCACCCACACTTCCTAGTATGAGATAGATGTGTGCATGAGTGTTGGTGGTGGTCAGAGGGGCTGCTGCCTCAGATTGACAGCCTTGCTTCCATCACTACAATAGTATCTTGCCACCACTGAGTGAAGAGTGTCTTGAAAGGCGCATTAGATATAAAGCCAATGATTATTTAAAATATTCTTGCATATTGACATTAAAGGTGCATGTGTAACTATGCAACTTTCCTGGTTGGTTGTCCAGCATCGTCTTGCCTTCAATTATAGGCGTTTTTTATGCTAAGAACCCTCCACCAGTAAAAGTTACACCTTGCACCTTTAAATAGTTTGTACACATTTAGCAGTATTACAGTTTTTCATGGGACTTTCCTCTCTAGTCCTCCCTTGTCTGTAACGTGGTTGTCCCATTAGCTCATCTAACTGACTGCATGCCATTCATTTTGAGCACACCAGCCTGCTCTGTTTCACCGCCTTCTTGGGGAAAGCATGTGGACCCTTGCTTTGAAGAATTTAGTAAGAAAATAACTCAGGTCTTATCAGTCTGTGAGATTGTGAAGTGAAATGAGTGGGTTTTGGAGTGGCATTAAACGTAAAGTATAATAATCACATAGAAGCACAATCTGGCCTGTTGTGTAAGCTTCCACTGTGAAGTCATTTAGTACTTTGACTATTTTGGCTGTTTTTAAGTAAGTTTTTTAAAGGTGTACTGTGTAACATTTCTTATACTTGTTCTGATACAGCTCCAGATCATTCTAAAGCTATTCAGGAAAGTTTCGTTTCTGTCCTGCGAAAGTGACCTTTTTCGATACTAGTTTTAATAACGATTCATATCTGATTTTTGACAACCCTCATGTCTACTGCCCCACTTTTCAACACTTTTGTCATATTAGATGTTTGATAATTGCAGCTCATTGTTTTGTAATTAACAAGCCACAGTATCAATATATTAGAGATGTGGAAAATATTGAAATATCGATATATCGTTTCTAAATTTGGTGATCATGGGCTGCTGTATCGATATATATCATATTTTTTGTTTTTGTTTTTTTCCCTTTTTTTGTGATTGCACTATAATTTTGTTGCTTATTTAGTGGACAGAACTTGACATATTCACTGTTTTGATGTTTAAAATGCATGTATTTTATTAACTATCTATTAACTTTGCTCAAGTAGTGATTTAACAAAGAAATAAAAATAAAAAATAAAATATATCGGTTATCACATGTATCACCATATCTTGATAATATCGTATCGTGAGCCATGTATCGACTACATGCCGCCATATTGAAACACTAACAACACTAACAATAACCTTTCCTACTTTTTCAGTGTCAAAAAGTGAATCCTATTTCACCACTAAAAACACACATTGCATCAGTCCAAAGTTTCTGCCTCGGTGTTATTGTTAGGTCAGTTCAACCTTGCAACAAAAGTGGTCTCAAATTTGCACAAAACTCTACAAATAAAATGATCTAAACCAGGGGTGGGCAATTATTTTTTTTTCCATGGGGCCACATGAGAAACATAAAATATTGTGGAGGGCCGGGCCAAAAAGCTGGTAAGACTGGTATGAGTTTATGTTATGACTAAGCAATGAAAAAGTGAGGTTGCCTTACAAAAAATGTAATAATAATAATAATAAAAAAATCTCTAAAATAAAAGCAATGCAGCTTTAGTCCATGCATGAGGTAAAATGATAAAATATGTTTATTTTGTAATTCCAATTTATCTTAAACAGGCCGGTCAGAGTGAACCAAAGAACCGTATGTGGCCCGGGAGCTGGACAATGCCCACGTCTGATCCAAACTAACAAAAAACAAAAGAACAGTATTAACAAATGACGAGTTTTGTGTCTCAGAAATGTGCCAAAAACTAGACAGATACTACAAGGGGAAAGGCCTTAGACTTGGACAAACTGTATTAATCCACAAGGGAATTTTTTTGGACACAGTAGCTCGCAGCATATTGTAATAACAAAGAGAAATGTCATAATAAATTCTAAATAAATAGCAGAAATAACAAGAGACTGATGTCAAATAAGGCATAATTACATACTGTAATTTCCAGACTGTTGAGTGCACCTGAATATAAGCAAGGTGTCCACGTTGTAATTTGAGATATTTACACAGAAAGATGGTACACAGAAAGATTTTTTAAATTTTTAATTAAATACCGGTGCATACTTTTTCCGAACAGTGCCTGTAACACGGCAGTAAAACGACAGTATTACGACAGGATTATCAGACTACGTCACTTTGTGCTCTACTGCGCATGTCTCCTGCAGAACGAGCCGCTGTCCTGTCTGGGATCATGTCGGTCTCGTAGGATTTCAGCAGATTTCAGGCTCTCTGGGGGGCGGGGCTAGGTGTATCGATCAGGTCTGAGTGGATGTCCGGCTACTGAAGTTTGAGACATTTCTTCTCGTCATTTACGCACCTACCTGCATTTAACACATACGGGTCATTAAGTCATATCCATAGTCTGTATAAAGAAGTGGACTAAGCGAGTTTGACGTCACCCATAGCGTTCAGCTCCATTCAAATGAAGCTCCCGATGCTAACGGTTACAGTAGGGATGTGCCCGCCCTTCTCACCGGAAAGTGGGAAGGGGGCTTACTTAGCAACGAAATGCACTAGCTGTCAATCAAACCTGTTGCTAACGGGAGCGACCTCAGGGAATGAAGGCATCTGATTGGTCTGTTATTTATGTTCATATCTTGATTTAGGGACAGATAGAAAAGAAATGAAAAATTCAGGATCATGTAGCGCGGCTTAGTACGAACATTTTAAGACCAAAATGACAAAGCTCACAGCAGCAGTTCCACAGAGAGGAGCCACAAGATCCCCATGTAAGTCAATTGGAGCCAGGGTCAGAAGGAGCCGGAACAGCCCTCTGGCGCACTTCCTATTTGGAACGCTCCGGCTAGTGCGTTAGCTATGTCCACTCATATATACGGTCTATGGTCGTATCCCACTCACTAAGGTTAATTTAGCATCATTACTTATGGTGATAAACTGTTTTATTGCACCAACAACAGCACTAGCTAACGCTGCAACTTCATGTTAACCACACAGACAGTGGCGCTTTCTGCAAATAAATGATAAATGAAATGATGAACAGTGACCACTTTCCCATATCGATCCAATAATAAGTTGATATCATTTTCCAGCATAATTACGTAAGACCATAAATGCATGTTTAAGGCTACCATATGTTCTTGACCTTACAGATGATCTGCTTTACAAATATAGGTTAATTGATTAAAAAGCTTTGTCTGAATGCCTGGAGAAAACACATTTGACCCATATATTTGACCAGTATAAATCTTTGTTCTATCTCTAGACACTGTCCATCTGTTATTATTTTTACTGTGCTGTTGCAAAGCTGAAATTTCCCTAAAGGACAAACAAAGGTTATCTTATTTTTATATATTTATTCATTTATTTATTCCATTTTGCTATGCCTGTCAAATGTATAAGATCTGCCCTCCCATGACGACATGCATGGTTCAGCTGTGTATATTTATAGCACTGCCTCATGTGTCTGGTGTCCTGGTGACCTTTGACCCCTGTTTCTTTGAAGACGTTGCCATGACGCCTCTTTCTCACACGTCTCTGTTTCAGCGCTGACATCAGCTCTGAAGCACGGCCACAATCATGGCTAAAGTGTCAATACAAATGGGGGAGATGTTTTTAAATTGCAATTTCTGTAGTAGAATTAGAAGAGCTAGGGCTGGGCGAAATGTGAAAAAAAAAAAAAAAAAGAATCATGATTTTTTTTTCCCTTATTGATCGATTCGATTTTCGATTTGATCTTCATCCATCTTATTGAAAACATAGACGTGTGGACTTGAGCCATAAAGAGCAGAATGTCAGGATCACTACAGTTTTCATTTCATGTTAATAAGACCAATAATTCTCCTAGTGTGAGTGCACTCGAGCTTCAGTAACGCACAGAAACGGCGTGTTGATAACGGTAACGGCGTAATGATAGAAAATATAATTAGTTAGATTACTCGTTACTGAAAAAAGTAATTATTTTAACGCCGTTATTCCCATCACTGTTTCTCTCTATAATAGGGTTTAGTGTCAATAATTAAATGATTCATTATAAAGATCTCAAAAAGCACTGTTGAAAAGTAGAACAGACTTTGAGTGTACTGATTCAAACAAGGATCGAAGATTTTGCTTAATTTTACTTAAGTATAATGATCAAAACAAGATAATCCAACCAAATGCCAAGGTATTGATTTTTTGTCACTTTTACCTACCCCTATTTATGAACACTCAAACCACTGGGCCACTGTATTCTTTTTTTCTCATACTTATCATGTTACTTTGCAGTAACATCATGCTGGGGGTGTTCTACATGTATCTCTTTAGTGGAATGTTCAGCAGTCACCACTGAGACACACGAGTGTTTAGATTGTCTGAAAACTAAGTCAGCTCTTTCTGGTCACATTGTGTTGAAATAAATCTCAGATTAAAGTCTAATAGAGCTTCTAACAGAGCAGTGCCTTCGGTTAGCATCACACACCCAGGGAATGTTGGTGACATCAGCTGCAAACTAGCAATTCATGGGTTTTGGCCTCCTGTTGTCTGAAACATTTTGAGGACTTTTTCCCTTTCAAAAGATATATTTTGTTTTAAGTTGTTAATCACCATGGCAACGGTCCTTGTTTTTCATCATTCAGAAGCTCATACAGTTTGTTGTGTGCAGTAGGAGCGACGTGGCACAAACTGTGGACTCTGTGGCTGTTGTTGCACTGCTGTTCTCAGCACTTTAGCTCGAGTTCATCTGCAGCCAAACCCCTGCTCTGATCTGCTCTGCTCTGATCTGCTCTGGATCTGGTCTGGATCTGGATCTGAGACAGGACTCTGCAGTCTTTAGTCGACTAATGCTCCAAAGGCTTCTCATAAATACATACACACATTATGCTGTGTTCATTTATTGTGCCCCTGGCAACTCCGGAATGATCTCTTTATTTTTTTATTTACACAGATTGATACGAGTCTGGTCCCGACGCCCTTCGCTGTGTCTCAAACCTGGTCAAACGTGATCGTCCAATTAGATTAGTTTTTTATAGTGATACACATGGTCACATCTCACCTCAGAGTAACAGAGTTTAGTGCTTCGCTCACTGATTCTGCAGAAAGCCGCCATGTTTTTCAGTTCCTGTGATATTCTTTTCCTTTATTTTTTACTATATGAACCATGCGTGTCTCTGATTCACTAATCCACCTGTCAGTCACGCCCATTTGAAAATGGAAAGATTCACTGATGACCAGACTCACATCTTCGTAAAATAAGTGTGTATTCTGGATCCCAAGCAAAATGATTGCGCCAAAATTATTATTTACAAAATGGCATAATAAAAATCACTTCATTTAATTGATTGAAACCAGTTTTTCGATGCTAAATTAGCAACTCAAATCAAATCAAAGGAAATAATTAATTCTGTTGTTGTCAAATTTTCAATGCATTCATTCAGTTTATCAGTTTTATACAAGTAATCAAATGTTCTCACGTTTGACATCTCTCCAGTTTTATAACTAAACAATAATAGCAGCTTTGTAGTACTCCAGTATCAGTATTAGTGTCGTGTTTGGCAGGTGTTGTATCAGAATCTGTCTCTCTTTGTTAGTTGCAGTTCTTGTGTAAAATCCTTGAGCGTTTGGTCTCATGAGGAGACTTCATCACAGCCTCGGAGTAGTGGGAGGCACACAGATGACAATAACACAGACACGTCTAATGTACTTTTTATATCTCCTCTGTATAATCCTCTGTGTGGGCTCCACCTGTGCAGCCGGATCTGCTCAGACCATCAAGTACAGTGTACACAGATATGCTGTGGTTTCCTCTAGGGACAATTTAGCCTTAGACCACACACAGTAAGGACTATTCACTTAAACAGCACATAAAGAGTCCTCAGTCTCTTATATGGGCCAGATCCAAAGTGCATTTAAATCTAGTACTTTAGTCAGGGTAACCTTGCTGAGGCTGATATGAGTTTGATCCCATTTCTATTTTATTTCTCATTACACCTTTACCAGGCAGTTATGTGTAGCTCAGGCTGTCCTGGAGACTTGAGACCATGAATACATGAGAAGATCAGAGAATTGAATGGTCCACAGTGAAATGTATAACTGTACGAATGTCTGTTTGTGTGAGTATTTGTTCAATGGCCATACCACAATAACAGTGCCATTATCTGACCTCGAGAGCTAAGCTGGGTTGGACCTGATCAGTACTTGGACAACCTGGCTCATGCAAGATTGATCTGTGCGTCACTCTGAAGTGAGTCCTACACATTATCAATCTGGGACGGCTCTCACTGAAAGAAAATGAGGAGTGTTGACTATTTGAATCTGGTTGGTCGAAGCATCACAACAGCGGAACAAGCACCAGTGTATTAGTGCAAGTCAAAAAATATAACTTGTTCCGTCCAGTTGAGAGAAAAGTACAGACATCTTCTCTATCCATAAATGCACATTTTTTATAAACAAAATAGTCGTATTAACGCTAAAATAGGCTGAAGTTTGTCTGTCGGGATTGCCATGTTTGTTTTGGTTTGTTTGGGCATTCCACCTTTGGCTTCTGCACAAACCTCAGTGCTGCCACATGACTGGTCACCCACCACCTGTCGGCCCTGTCGAGTTTGTGAACTCACATATATGAGAGAATCCATCTTGCTGTTACTTGGACCTCTGGGAATGCCAGGTGCAGCAGCAGTGCCTCTAATGCATACTGCCATTGTGGCCTTAGGCAATACACTTCACCCAGCATGCCTAGTATGAATGTGGTGAGTGAGTGTGAGACTCATGGAAGTTCAAGGGGCCTATATGTCACACATTAACAGCCTCACTTCTGTCACTCTGCCCCAGGGCAGCTGTGGCTACAACAGCTCACCACCAGTGAATGTGGAGTGAATGAATAAAGCAATGTAAGGTGTTTGAAAGGCACAACTTATGAATCCAATGCAACATTATCATTCAAATAAATATGACTGAATGGTTTTGGAACTAAATGTTAATTTCTAACTGTTTATTTGTTCCCCAAAACATGTCAATCATTGTACCAAAGTGTACAGCTTTTGTTAAAGCTTTTTGTTTATGATATACCTTTATTTTTACATTAATTTCATATTTTGCTTCTCTTATTTCTTTTTTTGCTATAATTAAGTTATTTTTCTTCTATCTCCAGTCCAAAACCATCTCTGATCCTGTATATACGACTGCACTGTGGCCTCTGGCAGAGCTTTGTGTGCCACCGAAGCAGCTGGTACCACAGGGACACATGCCATAGCCACTGTTACCTAACCACCCAAACCACCTCAGCCTGGAGTGCCCCACAAGAACATAGTGAGCCGGATAATGACAGAACAGTGACTAATATTATACAGTAATGGACTGCCAGGACAAATGAATAGCACTGAAAGGGTTTCTTCTTGACCAGTAAATTACTGTACCGTGTCCAACAGATCAAATAATGACCAAGTATAAAAATAGGTTTGGTTTTTAGATAACCTTTTGAATCAGCCTGGTTATCTCACCATTATTGTGAATCACCTCCTCAAATAGCCCTAAATTACTTCCGATATCGAAGATCCGATATTAATGGATCGCAAAATGAACTCTTAAGCCTTGTTAAAATGTTGTTACCTCCTCTGAAACATACATTTTCGTGTTTGTTGAGTTGTGTTTTGGTTCATTCACACATGTTTGAGTAATCCTTTATTGTCTCTATAATTTTGTTTCATTCACACATGTTAAACACACAAACCCTGCATATTTAAGATGAGTTCTTCATTCTAACAGAAAACACCACCTTGTGATGTCACGTGGTAATACAGGAAGTGCTCCACTGTGTTTTTAAACTCCATACACCTTCAATAGAATCATTTGGATAATTTCAGCCCTGGAATTGGCAATCTGTACTGAACTAAAGGCAAAAGGAAGCTGTAAACTTGCAAACTACCGATTCATGACATTACAAGGTGGAACAGAGCATTTTGAACTTTGGCGATATAGACAGACTAATAATAAAAATTACTCAAACATGTGTAAATGAAACAAAACACAACTTCAGGTATGTTTTTGATGTCGTAACAACATTGTAACATGGCTCGTAAGGATCAGTTTTGTGTCATAGAGGACCTTTAATTTAAATACATTTATCTCAAGATCAAATCTCATCCAAACCATCATAGGCGCATACGTTTAGTGCTGTGATGTGGAGCCAGTTTGACACAATAGCCTATTGTTCCAGTGTATATGATCCCAGCGTGTGGAGCGGTGGTATTCAGCAGCTCAGAGGTGATTCTTATCGATGAGAGACAGGCTGATGGAGCGCTGATATGGGACCAGGCCAAGATCTGAATGTGACTCTGGAATTCTATACAAGTAAACAACCCCCTACCCCAATACAACCCTATGAGCTTATTAAAGGTGCACTATGTGACTTTTTGCTTGTCACTTGCTTGTCTGGCCATGGAGATGTTATTCCTTTTGAGTGAATGTTCTTTTTTTTTCACTTAATGCCACAACATCTATTTAAATGTTCCTGTCTGATGAATATCTAAAAATCAGACAGAAATCAAAAATATGATATTAAAAGATTAATATTATACAAAAGGTTAATATTATACAAAAATATTGAAACATTTTGCAGTCATTTTTCAAAATAAAAACACTGTAAATGAGAATCTGTGGGATTACTGAACGTGTGAAAATGAAACAAAACACAACTTTAGGCACGTTTTTTAATGAGGATTATAAAAGAACATGGGTAAGTTTTAGCATAAGACCTACATTACTCCTTTGAAACACACTGATACTAACAACCTGGCTGTACAGGTAAAGGTACAATATGTAACTTTCTGGAGGTGGCACGTCACCTGCTTCATTCCATGGAATGAAGCAGGTGACGAATGTTCTGAAGTTAAAATGTTCTGAAGTTAAAACCATACTTCAGAACATTCTCCTTGGAGATAGATGAGTTTTATGGCATACTGTGGAAGATTATAGCCAAAGGAACAACATTTCCATGGAAACAAGCTGGCAAAGTAAGAGTTATGTTTGTGGAGATGCAAGCCCTGCGCAAAGTAAAGGCATGAAAAGGTATGTTTTTGATGAGGAAACAACATAATAACATGGATCAGAAAAGAGCTTAATATAGGCCCTTTAAAGTATATCATTGCACAGTAGTATTACACAACTCCCTGCATTACATTCCTATATCTCCTCCTCTGTTTTTCACATCTGCGTGGCTTGTTAAAGGGAACATCTGTCCATAACTCGCCCCATCTACTTTCCAAGTGTTCTGCATATCTCTGTATAGTCCATGTGGACACATTGGAGCTGGTGTCCTAATGTTTAACCCTGCCTATAGCCTGTTATCAGCTTTTACTGCTCTTCTGATGGCCTATTTAAAGGGCACATTTGCATACTGAGCTCTGCAGAACCAGGAGGATTCGGATCATAAAACTCAAACGTCTCGCTCAGGTGAAATCCATGGCCTTCAGGGAGTTTTAGAAAAAAATAAAAACGAAGTTAATGGACGATACGGAGCTGTAATGTCCTGCAGTTTGCGGCCACTGGCTTCATCAAGGTTACCATGGAGATAGAAGACATCACACATGGGCTAATGTCTGTAGTAGTAGTAGTAGTAGTAGTAGTAATAGTAGTAGTAGTAGTAGTAGTGGTAGTAGTGGTAGTAGTAGTAATCTTGCACTCATTCAAAGTGACAGTCATGATTTCATTGATTTTCTATTGACTGCATGTATGGGCTTAATATGAATGGGATACATACATACATACTTGGAGTATCTATGGCAACTGTTGCTTAAAGCTGCACTGTGTAATATCTGCTTGTCTATTGCGGTTTTGCCTTGATTATTCAGTATGGAAATAAACTCTGTAATCACAGTGGAGAAAGGTTAAGGTATTTTTGAGCCATAAAACACCTATAATTGAACAAATGCAAGGGAGATATGTTTATGCCCTATTGTGGAACATTACAGGCAAAGAAATAAATCATATCTCCATGGAGACAAGCAAGTAGCGGACACCTCCACCTTAGAAGTCACATGCACCTTTAAAATGTGTCTAGTAATAGGTGAAGTAGAAGGTATGTAGTTGTAGTAGTAGCAGTACCAATAGTAGAAGTTGTTATAGTAGCAATAATATTTGTTGTTGTAGTAGCTGTAGTAACAGTAACAATACTATCATAGTAGAAGTTGTACTCTGTTTGCACAGTCCTAAACATACCTCTGGGAAGACCAACGCAGAGTTTAGGTTTTGATAAGAAAGTGTCAAAAATAAATCTCAGAACCAAAGATACAAAGTTGAAAGTTTCTTTGACTTTTGGTGTTAAAATAATCTCTCTACACACTAATAACAGAAACATTTTAGAAACAACTCAAGTTTGACTTTGGTGGTGATTATAATTTTCAATATGCAGTAACATTTTCTTTTTCTTTTAATAAGTTGACCCTCAGTTTTTTGGTTCAGTGCTCACATGTAGCACGTCTCCCACAGCCAGCCAATGACACATCAATGATCAATCTGTCAAAAACATTTCACACCATTTTGTTGAATCAGACTGTACTAAGGGCCAATATTCACAGATCAAATTCTAAAACACAATATCAAATTAAAGGTTCTATATTACACAAACACTGACTCTTGCTCTAGCTTTGAGCCATGTTATAATGTTTTATAAGTTGTGTTTTGTTTCATTCATACGTTTGAGTGACCCTTTATTACTAGTCTGTCTACAACAAAACACAACTCTGAGTATGTTTTTGATCAGGATACAACATTACAATAGATCCGAAAATAGTGTAATATGAGACCTTTAAAATAGCATGACATTTTCATAATTTACACCTGCCTTTGTCCTGCTGTATCCTCAGACAGAGCAGATCCATCCATGGCTTTGACCCAGACCAGTGCATGTAGTTCATAGTTTGTGTCCTCACTTTTGGTTCATCATAAAAAGATGTAAAAGTCTTTGATGTTTTTTTTTTTTTTTTTTTTTTTTTTGCTGAGAGCAGAAACAGCTGGAGTGGCTCTGTTCTAACATAAGCAGTACTTGGGACCAAGAGAGACTCCCCATAAATCCACTTAACAACCAGCCTCCTCTGACTCCTCTGGATAGCTACAGGTTAAAGTGACAGAGAGGCTTCACTGTGCTCTTTTATTTCAGGTCTCTTCACCATGCCCCTAAGAGGAGTTACATGCAAAATCGTCTTATAGGACTTTCTAACCATGTTTTGCATAATGGTTCCTTCATTATAAGCTTAAATAAATTGTATAAGCGTAAATAAAAACTGTATTAGTAACAGTTTTTTATTCAATTGTATTTCTTCTTCCAGTTTGTAGTCTCTAGGGGCTCTCAGTATTCATTTCTTGAACATACATACACACTTTTAGTCCGTGAAGTCAGTAGAAGGCTGCAGACCTCTGGATAAAAAAGCCCCAAGCTGATTATTGATAATTTGGAACTAGTGGATCTCAATTTAATGCACTATTAAAGCTATCAGACCAGTCTTTGACCATCTGGTGTATACACATTAACTTTCCTGGAAACTCATGAAACTCATGGTTTGTTGCCATTGGAAACGCTCATTCAAACTCAGCCCATGTGACTCTGACTCAGGGTGTGCATCAGGGCTCCGTCCTTGGGCCCATTGTGTTCTCCTGTTTAAGACTTCACCTTGGTTTAGTGATGTGCAAATATGCAGCTTTCACTCCACTGTTGATTTGTAAAGGAAGGACCTTTTTACTGGACTAATCAATACTGAAGCCTGTTAGTTGATAAGGACAAGGACTAAATTAAAAAAAGGGGCCTATATTAGACATTGTAAGGTCATCACAAACACACCCGGAGTTGTGTTGTGTTGCAGCTACATTTTACCTTTCGTGTAGTAGAGATGAGCAATTCCAGAGCAGAAATTATCCAAATGATTCAAGTGAAGGTGTTTAGAGTTTTAAAACGCAGTGGAGCACTTCCCGCATTACCATGTGTCATCACAAGGTGGAACAGATTGCTTTCTGTTTGACAGAGGAGCTCATCCTAAATATGCAGGATTTGTGTGTTAAACCCATGTGAATGAAGCAAAACACAACTCCAGGTATCTTTTAGATGAGGTAATGACATTTTAACATGGCTTAAAGTTTACAAGAGTCAATTTTGCGTAATGCAGTAACTAAATGTTGTAAAAACATTCTACCAGTAATTTAAAATGTAATATCTTAATAAAGTGTCATAATGGGAGTTTATTTCTTTTGCAGGTCGTTTAAACCAGACTTTGTCCTGATTCGCCAACACGCCTACAGCATGATCCCCGGAGAGGACTTCAGAAACCTGGTGATCGGGCTGCACTTTGGAGGAGTCCCAAGCATCAACTCCCTGTACTCCATCTACAACTTCTGCAGCAAACCCTGGGTGGTAAGAAGCAACCTCAGATTAAGTTATCAAGTTATACCCGTTATATACTTATACTTGTGCAAGAATGAATTACTGGTGAGATGCTGATAAAATCCAATTACTTCAATTACACAGTTTTTTCCCCAGAGTTTTCATATTACTGCCAATAAATCAAGTAGGCCTAGTTATATATGTGTATTTACCAGGTCTTTTGTGATAAACATCTTGACATGTTTTGGTTTGTTTTTAAAAGTGTTAGATTTTTTTTTCAAAATTACAAATGCAATTATAAAGGTCATAATTTAAATCATCTAGTTTCAGTTTTAGATGAGTTCAATGGACTGTGAAAGATTGTACTTAAAGGTGAACTATGCAACTTTTCTGAATGAGGGTCTGCCACCTGCTTCTCTTTTTCACAGTATGGCATTGCTTCTCCCTAGATCTAACCTGTAACTCGCTCTTGTGGCATTTATAGCAATAACCCTCCAACAGATGAGTTAAATAGTGCACCTTTAATGGTCCTATATTACGCAAAATTGACTCTTGGGAGCTTTAAGTCATGTTATAATGTTGTTACCTCCTCAAAACATGCCTGGAGTTGTGTTTTGTTTCATTCACACGTTTGACTAACGCTGGTTTATTATTATGTCTACGTCTCCATAGCTCAAGACACTCTGTTCCACCTTGTGTTGATGAAGTGGTCATTTTTAAGTTAACAGCTCCTTTTACCTTTTTGTTCAGTGTAGATTGGAAATTCTAGATCTTAAAATCATCAAAATGCTTCTAGTTTAGGTGTATGGAGTTTAAAAACACAGTGGAGAATCCTAAATATGCAGGATTTGTGTGTTAAACATGTGTGAATGAAACAAAACACAACTCCGGGTGTGTTTGTGATGAGGAAGCAACATTATAAGAGAAGAAAACATAAGAAAACAGTGTAATATGAGCCCTTTAAGAGTTTTAAGTTTTTCTTTGTTTCATGCCATATTGTTTATCTGCATGCAGTTAATATAAAGTGTAGTGTTCATAATAGTTTCTTGTGTTTTCAGTTCTCTCAGATGATAAAGCTGTACCACTCTTTGGGCCCAGAGAAGTTCCCTTTAAATGAACAGACCTTCTTCCCCAGCCACGCACAGATGGTGAGTGCAAAACCAAAACAACACAACACCACACAGCAAGTCCGCTTTTTATTAACTCTTTATTATAAAAATATAAAACAGAAATTAAGTCGTACATCTCTCTAACCCCTACAACAAAACAGCCCCCAAGATTTCTTTAAGAATTTGACCAAGAGTTTCTGAGCAGACTATTTACAATAGAATGAACCACAGAGAAAGACACAGTAATGACGCAGATGTTTTTAAGTATATTTTTATACATTTGCAAATTGTGGGTACATTGTTTTGAATCATTCTAATTGATTTAATTTTATTTTATTGCTTGTAAATGCATGTTATATATTTGTATTGTTACTCAAATTACTTTCAGTGTTTATATTGTTATATTTACCATTACTACATATTGCATATAGCAATAAGCATCTGCATAAGCAGTTTTAACTCGAATTTTGGACTTCTCCTGTTGCCGTAGTTGTGAATATTTTAACTAATTAAGATTATATTAATTTGAGATCGGTCAAATTATGCATTCTCACCATTTTTGACCACTACTTTCATTATTAATATTACTAAATTAACACTATTAGTCCAGTTTATGGCATCTACTGTGTCCTTTATGGAATGAACTGAAGGTACTGCATTGATGGGATAACCATAAAAACAGGTGAAATGAAAATGGATTTAGTTACAATATTGTTACTTTCATTCATATACAGTATATATTATAATGTCCATTTCAAATAGTTAAATACAAAAAGATTGAATAATATACACTTACAAAAAATCTTAATATGTGAAACCTCTGTATAAACTGGACTGATTTCAATGGACAGCAATGAGTATATGCAAAAAATACATTAACATTGGCAGTGCTGTGAAGTTTTTTGTCCTTCATTGATTACTATAGCTGATTTTATTTTGTACTGAACATATTAAAGGTCCATATTACGCAAAATTGACTCTTGTGAACTTGCTGTTACCTTATCAAAAACACACCCGGAGTTGTGTTTTGTTTCATTCACAAATGTTTGCGTAATCCTGCATCAGTAGTCTGTCTAGCTCAAAATACTCTGTTCCACCTTGTGATGTCATCAAGTGGTAGTTTTCAAGTTAACAGCTATTTTTACTTTTTGTGTAGTAGAGATGGGCAATTCCAGGGCCGAAATTATCCACGTGAATCTAGTGAAGGAGTATATTAGAGTTTAAAAGCACAATGGAGCACTTCCTGTATTACCACATGACGTCACAAGGTGGAACAGAGTGTTTTCTGTCAGAGAGAAGAACTTCAATGTTAAACATGTGTGAATGAAACAAAACACAACTCCAGGTACGTTTTTGGCGAGGAAACAACATAGATCAGAAAATAGCGTAATATGAGCCCTTTAAACGTTGCTAATCTACACACCAGTTACAGAGGTTTCAGCCAAGTTATAATATATAGCTTATATTATTTACAGCATAAAATATCATTATCAATGCAGGGGCCTATTGCCTCGCTGCATGCATCTCCATGGTAACAGACAGCAAAGCATTGTCTTCCACTCACACATTCAAAGCTCCCATTGTAAAGACACATGCTACAGTAAATACATGGTAACATTTTTGACACCAATCTAACGCCATATCCTGTTGCTTCATAAGGAGATTTAAAGATTCACTGTGTAACTTTTCTGGTAGAGCGTCCACCACTTCGACTCCATGTTGTTACTTTTCTTGAAATGATCTACAGTATGGCCTTTAATTTAACTATTCCCATGGAGATGAGCAGGTCACACACCAGGCAAAGTTACAGGTCAGATCTGTGAAGAAGTTGACCTGCTCATAATAGTTTTTGTAGTAGTTTTGAAAAATAAAAACATCGGGACATCCAACTGAGTAAATACAAGATATATTTGTTCAATGCCACTGTGGAACATCACAGGCAAAGCAATAACATCACCATGGAGACAAGCATAAAGAAAAGTTACACAGTGCACCTTTAAGAACATCAACTGTTGGCACTATATTTTGTCCACAGTAAAATCATTTGTATTGCATTATATATATATTGTAGTATCATTATTTGAGTACTTTGCTCTTGCCTTTCACCCAAACTGCAGTTTCTAGTGGTAGTTTGGTTTTGAAAATTACATAATCATCATAGTGCATGTGTTTTTATATGTACTTTTTGAGGCTATTTTAAGGTTTACTAATATTTAAAAACAGTGTAACGGTTTTGACTTTTTACCATGTTATGCTGCTGTCAAATAGTAAATACTTTAAATGCATATGACCGGTTTACTAAGACATAGTTAAATTACTATTAGTTATATTTCAGATTTCACAAAAGAATCTTGCTTAGTTGTTCTGTATTTTGACGTTTAACATTTTCACTTTCTCAATAGTCCCTGCATTTTTGAATGGAATTTTGTGTATTGGTTACATACGTAGACAGAACTCAACACTATTTCCTGTAATTCTCAACTTTTTTGGTATAAAACTATGAAGTAATAAGTAGAAAAAAACAACAACATGAAAACCAGTCATATGCACCTTAAGCTGATACACGTCTCTCCAAGGCCATAATATTAAGTTAATTGATTCTTATAATGTTGCTGGTACCTTTGCCTTTTTTATATTGCTGTAGATTGTCCCTCTGAGGCTCCTGTATTCAAAATCAGGAAGTACATACTAGTCATTGTTATGTTGTGAAAAAGTGGTATCAGGATCACTCTATTCAAATGCATATAGTTCATTGTACTAGCTAGCTTATTCTCCACACATGCCAATTACAGAGCAGCAGACATTTTATATACTATACTATACTTTCCCATTCATACAAAGTCCCATAATACTTTATCTGTCACAAAAGGGCAAAAATACTGATTTTCGAGATTTGGCGAAAGTTATTTGAACAATATTATGATGTTTTGAATGTTCAGAAGTGCTATTTAACAGGCACTGTCATGATTGGTGCGTTTTTTTCCTTTGTGCCCAATCAAAGGATACCCACCTACAGCGAGTAAAGTAGTCCAGTAATACTCATTTTTTTTTTAAGTTTTGGGGGTTAGGATTTGGGGAGGTGGCAGTGGATAGTGATGCGTTCAAGCTCGTGGTGCGTTCAGGTTCACGGGTCAGTGGCGTTGATGGTGGTTTTGTCACGGGAGGTCATGCCCCGGTACCAGCTGCAGTAGCCCTCCTTTTGCTGGATGCAGGCGTAGTGTCTCGACTGGTAACCCGGGTAACCGAAATGGGACAGCATATCAGTCCAAAGGCATTCGTTCTTGGATGTGACGAAGCAGGGAAGGTAGTGGCACGGTTTGATCTGCGGAGATACACAGAAAAGAGCAAAATTAAGCAAAATTTGTCTTAAAAGTTCTATATTACTCAAAATTGACTCTTGTTGAGCTTTAAACCATGTTATAATGTTGTTACCTCCTCAAAAACAGACCTGGAGGTAACTCTTTATTGTTAGTCTGTGTACAACTTCAAAGCTGAAAATGCCCTGTCCCACCTTGTGATGTCATGAAGTGGTAGTTTTCAATTTAACTGCTACCTTTTACCATTTGTTCAATAGAGATTTGCAATTCCATGTCTGAAATTATCCAAATGGGTCTGATGAAGATATTTGGACTTTAAAAACACAGTTGAGCACCACATGACATCACAAGGTGGAGCAGAGTGTTTTCTGTTTGCCTAAATATGCAGGATTTAAACGTGTGTGAATGAATACTACTTTTTTATTTTAAATCACAATAGATCTTGATATAAGAACTTAATAACAAACTGGTCCATTTACAACATAAGTACAGGTTAGTGGATATCTTTTAGGAATATACTGACATTTTGCAAGCAGAGCAGTCCTTCATGTTATTCTGGCTGCAGGGCTATTCTAGTCTTGGTTTAATCCTGCTCTAGTCCAGATTTAGTTCTGGGTTTAGTCCCAGTTTTTGATGTGGTGTTTGTGGACTGTGATTGCAGCCTTAAATACACTGATCATCTACACATGCGTATCAATTAGCAGTAGGAAGAAGCCAGAAGGAAAATAAAAACTACATTATAACTGTGGTCCTATACTATAATTAAAGTGCCCATATTACACTATTCTCTGATCTGTGTGAATGAAACAAAACACAACTCCAGGTCTGTTTTTGAGGAGATAACAACATCATAACACGATTTAAAGCTCACTAGAGTCAATTTTGTGTAATACATATAGGACTTTTAAAGAAGCCTCATCATAGTTTTGGTTGTGACAGAAAACTGCTCCAAGCTTGTCAACACACAGAGGTTAAAATGATCTTGCATGCATAAACGTGTATCGAATATTATTATCATATATTTGCATTTGCTGTCTTTCTTTCTTATATAAAACTTTAAGTTTTGTCAATCCGAGTTGGAAAGTTTCTTGATTTGACTGCCAGATACATCTCAGCTCTCGTCTTCGTGATTACTTGAATTTAATCTGTCAGCGCCAACGTCACCTCAAGTATGAAGCATCAAAAGATAATTTCTGTCTTTTTTCTCATATATTTCTGTGCGTCATTGCCACAGGTGCTCACACAAAACACTGCTTGGGGCTGAATATGACTGAAGCTTTATATAATCAGTTACAGAAGTGATGAGCGGAAAGCATTCGCGACAGAAAAGTCTCCAAAAGTGCTCGAAAAAGAAATATGAGAGCAACACTTTCCTGTATGTGAATGAGTTGGTAAATTGAATTAGTTTTGTCCTACATGGTTCACAAAACTTCCGGTTTGAAGTGTTTTTAATGATGTGTGGATAATATTCCAGTGGCATGCTTCCTGCCTCTCTAGGGTAAATTATTCTCAGTGAAGGAATGCGAAGGACTGAGGGAGGGTTTAATCGGTGTAGTAAAGTGCAGAGGAGGGAGATAAGAAGGTTAAAGGTGCACTAAGTAACTTTTCTGGGGGTTGGTATGCCACCTGTCTCCATAGAGATATCGCTTTGCCTGCACAGTATGACATTAAACGCTGTCTATATCATTTATTCCATCACAGTTGTTTTTAGTCCTGAATAAACGCCTTGAAAAACATGCATTCTCTCTCTCCACAGAGCTAACCTGTAACTTGGCCTGGTGGTGTCTATGGACATACAGTAGCTGAATCTAATGTCATACTGTGGAACATTCCAGCAAAAGCAATAACCTCCCAGTAACCTCCAATATAAATGACAGTAGTAGTAGGAAGTTAAATGGTTTTATTAGTAGTAGCAGTAAGTAGTAGTAGTAGTAGTAGTAGTAGTAGTTGTATGAATTCATTTTACTCTCCTTGGATCTTTTCGTCCATAGATACCTTTTCTTGCTATTGGTCACTATGGCAATGTGTCCAAATCGCCTGCTTTTTCCATCTTTTCTCAGTGTGATTGTTTACACCTTGTTTTGCTCGCACCCCTCTTCACTCTCCCCTTTACGGACGCCTCGGGACCACTAACCCCCGCTTCTGCTGCCTCCACGCACTTTACAGTGGCTGGACTGCACTCGGACCACGTGCTCGTTCTGCTAATCCACTTACTGTGAAGAGGCCAGTGGAGCGGCAGATGCGCGTACAGTAGGGCCCTCACAGCCCAGTCAGCAGCTGCTCGTCTGGGGCTCATAAAACTGGAAATGAAGACGTGAGCGACTCCAGTAACGTAATCTGATAATGTCTCACCAATGTGGCCGAATTTAATGGGCCGAGAAATCCTCCAGACCCCGGGCCAAGTCTCGAATGGAAAATATGTCAGTTTGTTTTTGAGATTTGAGAAAAACATTACGCGATAATGGTGTGATTTCATCATCAGAAAAATGTCCGGGGAATTGTAAGACACTGAATAGGCATTTTTGGTTCTGGATTGTATATTGGAATTTTGGCAGTGATCCCCAGAATGAACCAGGCGTACAATAATTGGGCAGATTTTCTTGTCAATGTGAGAAATCTTAGATACAGAAAACAGATGAATAGCTGCATATGATCTCCACTGCAAATATATACTTAAATACACTTATTACAGTACCATAGTGACTTGAAATTATTGTGTAAAGCTTGACAAAACACATTTGGATCCAACATTGTGATTTTTAGCCATTGAATAGAACATATTAAAGGTGCATTGTGTAACTTTTCTGGGGGAGGGTCCGTCAAATGCTTTTCTTCATGGAGATGTTATTGCTTTGTCTGGAATGTTTCACAATATGGCATTAAACCTTTCTATCTTCATGGAGACCAAACCAGACCAAGTTACAGGTCAGATCTGTGGAGAGGCAACCCCCGCTCACAGTCAGAATGCCTGTTTTTCAAGTATTTTTGAGCTGTAAAACCACCTGAAATTGAATAAATGTAAAGTAGAGCTGTTTAATGTCATACTGTGGAACATTCCAGATAAAGAAATAACATCTCCACGGAGAAAAGCATTTGACGGATCCTCCACCAGAAAAGTTGCACACTACTACTACAAACTCTCTCCTCTAACATCTCGGCTCTGTCCCTATGTAGCCCCTCTAATACTCTCTGGCAGCTGCAGAAGTAGCAGTATAACAGTATATAGTAGCAAGTTGTAGTAGTTGTAGTTGTTTTAGATGGAGATGGGTAATGTTAATATAATCCCCTCTGGCTGCAGGTATAGTAGCAGTAAAGCAGTATATTTTAGTCATAGTAGTGGCAGTAGTAGCTGCTGTTTTACATAGTTGTAGTTGTAAAAGTTGCATTGGATAGTTGTCGTAATAGAAGTAATATTAGTTAGTAAGTCATTTTATTTGTATAGCACATTTTAAAGCATAAAATGCATCAGAGTTCTTTACAACCAAATGAAATTATAACTTGTAACTATGTATTTTGATTTCGTCTTTATTTGGGCCCCTTTTATAAGCTAAGGCAGCTTCTGTGGAGTTGTTACACTATTCTAAATGTTTGTATATGTTTTGTAAAATAAATAAAAACACAGTCAAAGCTGCATAGTAAAAGTTGTAGTAGTAGCATTGGATTGTTGTAGTAGTGGTGGATAGTTGTAGCGGTTACAGTAGTAGTAGTATTGTATAGTTTAATTAGTTGTCAGTACTCACCCTGCAGTTGCATCCCAGCTGGTAGCGGTGGTTGATTCCTTTCTTCTGTGCCAGAGACAGTCTCTCCCATCTCTCGTTAAAGTTACACAGTCCAGTGTAGATTTTTCCTTCGTACACACGTCCTGATGAGAAACACGACAGGATCCTGGTCAGACTTTGGTTCATAACAATAATGTTCTACCACATGTTTCAATATAGCGTCAAAAGTACCATAAAACTGCTTATACTAAACACTATTATACTTAAAAGTGCGCTGTGTAACTTTTCTGGGTCCATCATCTCGCATGTTTTCTCTCCATGGAGATATTGCCAGGAATATTCCACAGTATGGCATTACACTTATTTATTTCTACGGAGAGAGCAGGTGACACAACACGGCCAAGTTACATGTCAGATCTGGGGAGAGACGAGCCCAGTCACAGTAAGTTTTCAGGTCAGTAAAAACCCATGTTATTGAGTAAATGCAAGATGGATACGTTTAATGCCATACCGGGACATTCCAGGCAGAATCATTGATATGTTATTGCTTTGCTTATAATATTCCACAGTATGGCATTAAACATACCTATCACCATAGCTGTTACTAGTCACATCTGTGGAGAGACGGCCTCACTCACAACAGGAATGCATAATGTAGATACTGTATGTTTAATGCCATACTGTGGAATCTGTACATTTTCATCCGGTTTTTCCAGTTTATATTTTTAGTCTATGCTGTTTCTAATGTGTGAGTTCATCCTTCTCACATTGTAAACAAATCTGTTTATCAAGACAACCTCACAGGGTGAACCCCAATATTATCACACAGTCCTATTTGTGACTGAAGGTCGGCAGGGGCTATTCTTAGCATTAGCCCACTCTGAGCTAACCCACTGCAGACAGGTGCATCGTGGGAACTCGCTAGCATTACCCACACATCACAAATTGTCACTCTACAGTGTCTCATCCAGTGGTGGAAGAAGTACTTAATTTTGTTACTTTTCTCCATGGAGATGTTATTGCTTTGTATAATATTTCACAGTACTGTATGGTATTAAAACTTTCTCTAGAACAAACCAGACCAAGTTACAGGTCAGCTCTATGGAGAGGCAACCCTGCTCATAGTCAGAATGTCTGTTTTTCTAGGTATTTTTGAGCTATAAAACCACTTGCATTTTAATAAATGTACAGAACAATGACATATCCATAGAAACAAGCAGGTGACGCACTCCCAACCAAAAAGTTACAGTGCACCTTTAAGTAAAAGTACAGATACTAGAGAAAAAAAAATACTCAAGTATATACTCAAAGGTATTGAAGTATCTGTTTGAGATCTAGCAAAGCTTCAAATGTATTGGTTTTTATAAAGATTTTTACAGAATTTTGTTAAACTGGACTGGACAACTTGGACATTTCCCATCCATTTTTAATTGTATATTTTAGTTTGCTCAAATTATGAACGTGCTGAAAATAAACCCTCAGCCTCTTCAGCAGATCTCAAACTTTCATCAAAAAATACTTTTACTTTTCAGTTTTGTGTAATAATGTAGTGGAGTAGAAAGTACAGATAGCAGCTCTCAAATATAGCGAAATAAATGTAAAAAGTATCCACTATTCTTATCATTATCCCACTCTGAGCTAACCCAATGCAGACTGGTGCATCGTGGGAACTCGCTAGCATTCTCCACACATCACAAATTGTCACTGTACATTGTCCTGGTGGTGCATGGGTTTGGCAGCTCTTAACCATGTCCCACACGCTCTGGGATCACCGGAGCTCCACTCACCGATTACATGGTGACGAGTGGAGGACAGGCTCTCAAAATACTAACAGGCCTGACTATTGCTGGGTTTCACATGACATCACAACAGTCTACAGGCCAATGGGCAGGTAGGCATGTATAAAAGGAGTATTGTTGTGATTGTTGTTGTAATAATACATGGTCTTGGGTCTAGTCAGTCATAGAAATGATCAGGTTCCATATTTGGGAATTTACCTTTCTGATAATTCATTGTAAAGTACAGTGTTATCAATAGGAAAAATTGCCTCAGTTTGATGGATTCAGTTTACATGCCTGGGTTTACCATGCACCTGCTTTTCTCAATTTGAACTATAACTTTTCCTGAAATGTTCCACGATATGGCATTAAACTTTTCTATCTCTCTGGTCACAGGCCAGTGACGCCGCCAGTCACCAGACACCTCTAATTGAAATAATGCAAAATAGGTAAATAAACGGGGAAATGTGTAACTTTTTGGTGGGGGGTCTGTTAAAAATCTCCATTATTATCTCCATAATTTTTTTCTATCTTCATGACGACCAAACCAGATGAAGTTACAGGTCAGATCTGTGGAGAGGCAACCACGCTCACAGTCAGCATGCCTGTTTTTCTAGGTATTTTTGAGCTATAAAACTAACTGTTATTTAATAGAGCTGTTTAACGTCATACTGTGGAACATTTCAAGCAGAGCAGTGACATCTCCACAGAGAAAAGCATTTGACAGAAAAGTTACACAGTGCACCTTTAAGCAGCCTACCATATATTGACTACTATATTTGCCACGTTCAGTTCTATTTCTACCACTGTTAAACATGACCAAAACACACAAGGTCTGACCAAAGCAGAGCAGCCATGAAGGAGCTCTGTAATCCTCTGTCAGGTCCTGTTATACTGTCCCCTTTAAACGCTTCACTTATTATAGAACGTCCTGGGACACTGAGCAAGACGTCAATGATGTCACCTGTGCCCGGGCATTATAAACATACCCGCCGTTGCTAGGATACGGGCGCCGTGTCCACTTGCGTCACATGAGGGGGGGTCTTGGCTAACATAGACACCAAAGTCGACCACTCCACGGATTAGAAATAGCAACTCGTAAAATGCCTCCGATGGCGATAGCTAGCTTCCTGCTAATTACAACTTGTGAGAATGAGAGAAGTGATTTTTGGGCCATGGGAACTGTGAGGGAATGGAGGGAGGAGAAAGAGGGAGAGGGAGAGAAACTGGATTTGCCTTTGCGCGTTTGTGAAAGGGGAGGTTATAAATAAGTGGGAATGTTTGTGTCACAGGACAAACGAAAAAGTCCTTGGGGAGGAGAAAGAGAGGGAGAAAGAGAGAGGGAAGGAAGAAGGAAAGAGAGCGAGGAAAAGAGAAGGAGAGAGGAAGAGGGTGAGAGGGGGGTAGAAGAAAGAAAAGAGGGGTGGGACAGAGAGAGAGGGAAAGAGAAAGAGAGGGAAAGAGGATGGCAGAAGGAAGAGAGGGAGAGAGTGGTAGAGAAGAATGGGGAATGAGAGCCGAATGGAGAGAGAGCAAGGGAAGGGAAAGGACAGAGAGAGGGAGTGAAGGGGTAGAAAAAAAACGAAGAGGCGGAGAAGAGAGAAGTAACATAAGGGGAGAGGGGGGAGGGAAACAGAGTGAGGAGGAGTGTGAGAGAGAGGGAGATGATAATATAAGAGGGAGAGGGAGTAAGAGGAGAAAGAGAGGAAGATAGAAAGGGATAGGGAGGTAGAGAGGGGTAGAAGGGGGAGTGAGAGAGGGACTGCGAGAACGAATGATGGAGAGGGAGAGCGAAGGAGGACAGATGGAGTTAGAAAGAAAAGAAGCAGAACGCACGGAAAGAGAGGGGGGAGAGAAAGTAGAGTGAGAAAGGGAGAGAGAGAGAAAGTAAGACAAGGAGAGGATGGGAAAGATCAAGAGACAAAGAGAGATGAGAGAGAGAGTAATAGAGAGAGGGAGAGGAGAGAGAGAAAGAGGGAAAGAGAGGGAAAAGAGAGAGATTGAGAAAGAGAGAGACAGTGCAAACAGCCTTTTATGTGCAGCTCCAGATTCCACAGTGAGGAAATGTGTATTTGCTCTGTAGAAACTTGTTTGTGACGATTACATAAGAATGAAGTGAAGAGTGCAGCATTTATTTAACACAGTGTTTATTAAAAGAGGAAGACGTGTTCTCACTACATGGTAATGTGCCCTATTACTAACAGAGAGTGTTAAGTGTTCCCCAGACCCATAAAAATAATTGTGGACTTTCTCATTTGAAAATGTCTGTATTGTGAGACCTGCTTGTAAAATTTGTAATTGACTATTTAGAAAAGCCAGACATAATGTTATGTAAAGTTGTTTTACCCAAATCTTGTAACAAAATCTGACTTAATAAAGCTAACTGTGGTGTTGCAGTATATTACTTGGTAAAAATGTTGGCATGTTAACTGTTTAAGCCCTATTACTGGTAGCTGTATTGGCTCAAATCGGTATCAGCCTTAAATCACAAACAGATATAGGCAGGGCAGTAGACAATGGGGGACAAAGGGGTCTGTTGTCCTGGGCCCTAGGGTTTTAGGGGCCCAGAACTGGACCGTCTTTCTATTAATTTATATTACGGGGGCCCATGTGAGGCTTTGTGCGCCAGATCCCCAAATTTCCATCGACATTCCTGGATATAGGTTATACACTTTGGGGAAAATGATGTAAATCAGCGCTACATATCGGCCCAAAAATATTTCTGTCATCAATTTCTCTGGATTCTAGAGTCAACGATTTGTATCAGCCGTGCCATTGTGTCCTTGGGCACAACACCTGACCCACAGAGCATGATGTGAGTAACACTAACAAACTTGATGTGAGAGGTAGTTTTATACTCTACAGTCAGTGGTCGTGGTCCTTACCTGTGATGAGATACTGGTATTTGTTGATGTCAAACTTGACTCCACACAAACTCTCTGAGGCGTCTGTGTAAATGTGTTGCACATGCTGGACCTTCTCAAAGCCTTTGTACATCTGAAACACATGAGACAGAAAAAAGACTTAAAAATATGCACTGTCTAAGGGTAATAAAAGGACAACAATCACAACTTTGCACATTGAGGATTTCCGAGAAGAGACAGAAGGCAATTTGTGTTCAGTGATACAACAATGGAACAGTTGAAAGAAGTTGGTGGAAGTTTGTGTTTTGTCGGACATTCACTTTTGGTAAGAATTCCACGTAAAGCTTTACAAATGAGAGCTCTACGCAACAATATGCAGGCAATATATAGGTTCACACTTGTCCTGGTTTGGTCTTGATGTAGATTTGGTTTGGTTCTGTTCTAGTCCTGGTCTAGTCCTGGTCTAGTCTTGGTCTAGTCCTGGTGCAAGTCAATGTTCCCAAGAAGCAAGTGTGTAAAAGGCAAGTGTGTACACAGCCATACTAGTTTGCCATATTGTATGACATTTCAAATACTGGAAGAGTATCAGCTTTTAACTTTATAACTCACAACATGTTTAATTTGTACAATGAGTTTTAAAGTTGTACTGTGTAACTTTTTGGTTGGGGGTCCGTCACCTGCTTGTTTCTATGGATATGTCATTGCTTTGCCTGGAATGTTCCACAGTATGACATTAAACAGCTCTACCTTACATTTATTCAATTACAGGTGGTTTTATAGCTCAAAAATATCTAGAAAAACAGGCATTGTGACTGTGTGCAGGGTCGCCTCTCCACAGATCTGACCTGTAACTTGGTCTGGTTTGGTCTCCATGAAGATAGAAAGGTTTAATGCCATACTGTGAAACATTCCAGACAAAGTAATAACATCTCCATGGAGAAAAGCATTTTACGGACCCTTCACTAGAAAAGTTACACAATGCACCTTTAATGTTTCGACATCTTTAGACCCAAGCACACGCAACTGTTTTTGTCCCTGAGAAACGTTGCATTTCTTTTGGTTTGGTTAATTTATTTGTCCAGCTACAACAGGAAATCCCTGTTTAGACGAGAATCTCCGAGAACAAACTGTTACTTAAGAGCGGACCAGTGCACCACTCTGGAACTTTCTTGTAGGAGCTGTAGTTGTAATTCAGAGACACTTGACCTCATTGGCCGAAAATGTAAACCAGGATATGGACTACATAAATCAAAATAAACTATTTATATAAACTTACTATGAGCGTAGAATGTGTGCGCTTTCTTACAGTGAAGATTACAAAGCTTGTGAAGCCTTTTCACAGACAGAATTATTGTATTTTTGAGCAACAGAAACATACGTAATGAATAAATGCTAGATAGTTGTGTTTAATGTCATACCATGGAACATTCAATGCAAAGCGATAACATCTCCATGGAGACAACCAGGTGACAGCCCCCCCACCAGAAAAGTTGCGCAATGCACCTTGAATTTTATTGTCATTGTCAGAAAAAAACAACTCACTCAAGCAGCAATAGTAAATAAATAAAAATTATTATTAACAAACATCAAAAATCTATTGATTTTATATGTATATATAATATTCTTTGTCAATTGTTATTAGAAAGTCCCCTTTATCTGTTGATTAAAGGGCCCATGTTACACTATTTTCTGATCTGTTATAATGTTGTTTTCTCATCAAAATCAGACCTGAAGTTGTGTTTTGTTTCATTCACACACATTTAACACACAAACCCTGCATCTTTAGGTTGAATTCTTCTTTCAAACAGAAAACACTCTATTTCCCCTTGTGATGTCATGTGGTAATACATGAAGTGTCTTTATATTTGCAAAGATAAAATGTCCAATACTCAATCTATACCTTTCACTCAGGCCTATAGAAATCGGTTTTCCTATAAGCGCGCTAAATTTGTCCACTTTAGAAAGCTAAAAAGATAAGCCTGTAATGTGTTAAAATCTCCCATCTGGTTCAATTCTCTTCACACAAACCCTGATTGTAGTGGTGCGTGTGAATGGTGTAAACAGTGTGGGATTGAGAGCAGCGCTACAAAAAGCCGGTAAAGCCATAATCCTGAGAGAAAGTCCTGGCTCCTGTGGCCGCTGTCAGCATCTGTCACATATACACACCACGCTCCCTTATGTAACTGCACAGGAAGTCACACAGAGAAATAGGATGCGGCCCACGACAACACTGCGCTACTGTTCAGATGGGAAAGGGCAGCTGACAAGGCTGAGAACCAGGGAGCAACAAGTTTGGGCAACTGTTTATGTTTTAATCAGAAATCCTGTCATGAATATTTATTTGGTAGAACTGAAATTGAGCTAAAGATGCAGTAGGTAACTTTTCTGGGCTGTAACCGGCTTGTTTCCATGGAGATGTTGTTGCCTGGAACGCTCCCTAATATGAACCTTGTGATGTAATGTCAATACACTGTCAATACAGGAAGTGCTCCACTGAACTCCATACTTCCGAGCATTTTGAGCTTCGGAGATGTGGACAATAATAAAGGATTACTCAAAAATGTGTGAATGAAACAAAACACAACTCCAGGTATGTTTCTGATGAGCTCACAGGAGTCAATTTAAGCAGAAGTGCGTAATATAGCACCTCCCACCCCGAAAAAAACTCCAAACACATGGCTTACTCCACCAGTACTGTTGGGTTTATGTTTATTTCACTGTTTTCCACTCACCTTCATCTGTTTGACTGTGTATCTCATGGTTCCAAAAGGCCCATCTCGGAGCAGCTTCTTGCCCACCACTTTAGCTCGGATCACTGCAAAGAGAGACATACAGACTGGTCAAATACTGAGCCAAATACCGCCAAATAAAACCAACAAACTCACAACCACACTTCTCCAGTATAAAAGTTTGCATCAGGCTCCAGGCTCCGGCATTAGCGGCTCAGATAAACGCAGATCAGAACAAGGTTGGCATGGGCGCTAAGCTGTTTATCCGATTTTATGCATTGCTGCTGTTTGCCAATGTGGGTCGTACGAGACGGAAACAGGAAAGATAGAAATTCACATGACGGAAAAGCGTAGTTATCTTTATCCTGAACAGACTTCCTTTTGTATGGGCTGATGCTATCTGTACATATAGGACCCCCATGTAAATACAGGTGTAATGGACTCATAGGGACCTGTTTGCTTTCACACATGCAGGTGAGGAGATGCAGGTTATGATTACACTGAATCTCACTCTCATTATTGTTATATGAACTCAAGCATTCATATAGTAAGGGAATATTATAATCCCATTGGAGGATCTTCATAAGAAATATACAAACTTCACAATTGTTAGGAAGAAGACATAGTAACAGTGACCACCCCGTTTGTCTCACATGACATTTACTGTGCATGTTTCTGATACAATACAGGTATAATAAACATTTTAATGGATCAGATATCAGTTCCAAGATATCGGTTCAGTCGAAATCCCATTTAGGTCTACACGTTTTTATAGTGAGATGATGGTCAAAAACATAATATATGAAATACTTTTGTAAGTTGTTCTGTAGTTATTTTAAATGATAAATAACAGTTACTAAACATATTTATTTTTTGTTTTGTTTTTTTACCGTATGCTGTTTGTGTTTGAAGGAAATAAATCGTATAGTTTCTGCCCTAATATCAGTCGATATCGGGTATCGGCAGATGCTTAAATTTCGACGTTGGTATCAGAACAGAAAAAGGTGGATCAGTGGCTTCCCTAACCAGAGTGCCTGTAGGAAACCCATCCAAACACACGCTAACCACTCCCTACACCAGAGAAGAAGTGACATAGTGCACCTTTAATCCAAACAGACCACAAAATCATACGCTATCATGTTTATACAAGTCAAAATAAAATAGAAAAATAAGTAATAAACTATAAAATCACAGCTATAAACAAGTGACAAGAACGACAGTGCAAATACTGTACTGATTGACGGGGCATAGGTTATCCGTTACTTGAGATTAAGTTGTTGTACAGTTGTAGGGAGTATTATCTGTTACATAAGGGTGAGTTGTTGTACAGCTGTATGGAGTATGGTATGAATGTAGTCCAGGACCTGCCTAATGTTACAAACAACTAAACTGCAATTATTAGATACACAAACCATTTTATATACGCTAATATCTGCCCGTTCGCTTCCATAACTTGACCTTAGACTTCACCTATAAAACAATAAATGCATTCGTCCTCCTTCACGCTCTTTATATAGTACCTGCAAAATAAAGTCTGTTTTCTGTTCCATCTTAAACCTGTCCCCAAAATACAGCCGTCGTTTATTTGCACCAAACAAACTGTTGGTGGCACTTAAAATAACCGTCCTACCATAACTTTCTATTGACCAAACTCTTAAAGCTTCCTGTTTACCCTCCCCCGGCTAACACAAAGCTAACAGGAGATGCTGCCATACGCCTCATTTCATCTTCTCTTCTTGTTTAAAAGGAATTTCTCTCTCTCTCTTCTTTTCTTTGTTTTTTTTTTTTTTTTTTTCTTTCTGGGGAATGCTCGTTCGCCCCTGAAGAATGAAAGGGGAAATACCACAGTGAGGAGATAACAAACACGGTCAGGGTAGTTGGCGGGGGTGGTAGACGGGGGTAGTTGTGTCTGTGAAAGCGGCAGGTGAGCTTCAGACAGGCGCAGGGCAGAGGGCTCTTGTCTGCAGTGTTCAGTGTGATGTGTGAAAATAAACAAGCTTAAACCAGGATCTGAACATAAAATAACATACGGGAGCAAGATGGAGAATGAGCTCTGATGACGTACAATGCATTTTTCTTATATTTTTATTTTCTTATATTTTCTGTACTACTGATTTGTTACCTCGGATTCAGAATACGCTCTTTAATACAATCATTTTTCATTCTACGTTTCATCTGTAATCCTTTCGCTATGATGTTAAAGCGCCTATATTACAAGTCTTCTTTTTTTCCACCTTGTGATGTCATGTGATAATACAGGAAGTGCTCCACTGTGTTTTTAAACTCCATACAGCTTCACTTGAACCATTTGGATGATTTCAGCCCTGGAATTACCAGTCTCTACTGAACTTAAAGTAAAAGGTGGAAAAGAGCATTTTGAGATTTGGAAATGTAGACAGACTAATCATAAAAAATTACTCAAACATGTGTGAATGAAACAAAACACAACTCCAGGTATGTTTTTAATGAGGTAACAACATTATAACATGGCTTGAAACTCACAAGAGTCAGTTTTGTGCAATATAGGCCCTTTAAATAGCAATAAAAAACTATATTCATGAGACAAATCAAATACACTGTAGTAAACACATGAGACTATATTAGCCAAGACAGACCAGTGGATTTTAAAACATGAATCATAAAAGTAACTAAATAATAAGTATAAGACCGACACTGTTCTGATATTTGACGTTACGCATGATAGAGAAGAAGGTTTGGGGTAAATCCAGACAATAACATCACAGGTGTCAAAGAGTTTGTTTTCATTCATCTTTATTGTGACTAGTGACTCCCTCCCCAGAGCATTTCACTCACAGCTGTTCATCACATATCAGCAACTTTTCAGACCAACTTTTCTAAATTTCCAATAACGACTCAAACAGCAACACATGAAGAAAACACAGGGAAGTCACAATATCAGATTTTAGTGAGAATAATTTGTGAGAAACACCATGCATTAACTAATATTTACAATAGACGCCATGGCCATGACTGTGTATTCATGTTCATTCACATAGTCTAACGTATTTCTAATGTGACCAGCTTAAATAATTCAAACTTTCTGGACAATATTTTGCTCCTAAAATTGCCAAATTGTGACCTGGAAAATAATGATTATCGATTAACCAAATTACCACCTTATTAATGGGATTATATTGCGCTGTTTTTGATCTATGTTGTTTCCTCATCACAAACATACCTGGAGTTGTGTTTTGTTTCATTCACACATGTTTAACACACAAACCCTGTATATTTAGGCACTTTATTTAGGTGGTCATACAGGAAGCCCTCCACTGTGTTTTTAAACTCTGAACACCTTCACTAGAATCATTTGGATGATTTCAGCGCTGGAATTGCCAATCTTTACTGAACAAAAGGTAAAATGTAGCTGTTAACTTGAAAACTACCTCTACATGACATCACAAGGTGGAACAAAGCATTTTGAGCTTTGGAGATGTAAACAGACTAATAATAAAAGCTTACTCAAGCATGTGAATGAAACAAAACACAACTCCAGGTATGTTTTTGAGGAGGTAACAATATTATAACATGGCTTAAAGCTCACAAGAATCCATTCTATGTAACATAGGACCTTTGAATGTATGTTTTTGACAAGGGGACACTTTTTTAACATGGGAGAAAACTAAACAAGTCAATATAAGGCCTTTATTTCATCCCCGATATCTAATTTCTTAGCAGTTATTAATAGGTGTTTTTAAAATATTAAGTTCCCCTGCGGTCTGTAACATTGCCTTCTGAAAACACTTGTAAATGAACTAAATGTCTGCTAATCCATTATGCAGATGTGAGTGAAGTGAAAGAGCCAGCAGGACCATTTCTGTGTCAGCTCCCATAATATGCACAGTCCAGCTCCATTACGGCTCTGACCTGTGTTAACCTCATGCCCAAATAACACATGCTGCATTGGTAATTATGGCATAAGGAGTCCACAATTACAGAGGAATGTGCAAAGCTAGAGGCAAACTTTTACTTTTCTGACATGGCTACAGTGAGATTATAGCCTCAAATGCACGTAAAACTTCACTTCTGGCTAATTTGCGTACAGTTACATTGTTGTATAATTCATTTAGAGACACTGTTCTACTGGAAACATAAAGTAAATACGTAAATAAAAAGTGCTAACATCCAAACATCAGCCAAGTCCAAACATATTCCTCACTTGGTTAATGCATTTCTAGGTTTCAGTTTCATAGGCACGTTTCACAACTTAACAACAACTAGCATGCTAACAGTCCCTTTTAAAATACATATTAAAACTGGTATTAATATCACACAAAAAATAAACCTTACTATGCGTCATACATTGTCATAGTATGTCCAGTTTAAGGAAATAGTCTATACATTGGCTACAGTAAATAATACAACAAAATCAGTATGGCCCTCACAGTTTGAACAGGGGATTAAAGATGCACTGTGTAACTTTTTGGTAGGGGCTCCATCACCTGCTTGTTTCTGTGGATATGTCATTGCTCTGCCTGTATGACATTAAACAGTTTTACCTTACTTTTATTCAAAAAAACAATAAATATGGCTGACTTCCTGTACATCATAGGGCAGTGTGACAATGACATTTTGTGTTTGTCTCCTTCATCTCTATCACTGTTCCGA
The DNA here is from genome assembly GCA_029959045.1 of Taenioides sp. WSHXM2023. NCBI lineage: Eukaryota > Metazoa > Chordata > Actinopteri > Gobiiformes > Gobiidae > Taenioides > Taenioides sp. WSHXM2023. Next base: position 9,653,544 of record CM057085.1, read on the forward strand.
ATTTTGTCAACTTACGCCAAAATATGCTTTTCAGCTGCCCATAGACTTTGAAATTTTGATTTTTCAAGGGGGCGCTGTCGAGTGGTGTCACTTTGGTCATTGTTGCAATGCCCATTTTATCAAATTTTTCGCCGGACCGGTCGATCTGATACCCCCATGTGGGACTTTTCATTGACATTCAGGGGGTCAAATAATAATAAAAGAGAAGAAGAAACCGAGGAAGAACAATACCCCTCACCATGGACTTTGTCACTGGCGAGGGCCAATAATAATAGAAAAACAGACATTCTGACTGTGAGCGGGGTTGCCTCTCCACAAATCTGACCTCTAACTTGGTCTGGTTTGATCTCCATGAAGATAGAAAGGTTTAATTCCACACTGTGAAACATTTCAGACAAAGCAATAACATCTCCATAGAGAAAAGTATTTGTTGGACTCTCCACCAGAAAAGTTACACAATGCACCTTTAACATGTTTAAGCCATTTGTGAAATAAAATGATGAAAATCTAGCTCCGTTACCATAGCAATCAGCATTTCAAAACAAAATATTATATCTTTTGAATGGGCAAAAGTCCTCACAATTTCACCTATACACAGAAAGCTGAAAGTTATGAATACTGGACAGAAGAGTCTTTTCAAACCCAAGCCACTAATTAGTTCAGTAACGACGGACTATTTGAACTGCTTATTCACTTTCTCCTGACCCTGTGACCTCCTCCATAAAGTGTGATATTGATTCAAAACTGCATCTCCATTACGAGTGTTGATTTAACCCAGATTTTAAGGTCCTTGCTTCATTAGACTAGGTTAGAACTAAAGAAGTACTATGTGCCAACCTTAAAAAGCTTACAAGTACCGGGTATTCACAGGAACCATTTCATAAGAGGCATTTTCAGGCTTATTGGGTCCATTCAGGTTCATTTATGTAATCTCTTATCTCAAGTCACCAGCTCTGTTCAGTCTTATTGCCCATTGCATAAGGTCTTTTGGGGCTCATATGGTAAAATGTTACTTCACATTTGACATTTGATACGCTGGAGAGTATGTGTTGTAGTTTCTAAAATGTTTAAAAACTAAAGCATGCATGAAGATAGTCAGATAGTTTTACTTTCTGGAGTTTTAACCAGAGATAATGGAGGAGGCTCTAAAGTTTCCACATTGGCCTGGGTTAAATTATTATTATAACTGCCATGATCTGAAATGTAAAATGTATACAATTATTATGTTTATTATGTTCAGGGTTTGGAGAAGTTAAAGGGTTCGTCAAATGCTTTTCTTCACGGAGATGTTATTGCTTTGTCTGAAATGTTCCACAGTGTGGTATTAAACCTTTCTATCTTCATGGAGACCAAATCAGACCAAGTTACAGGTCAGCTCTGTGGTGAGACAACCCTGCTCACAGTCAGAATGCCTGTTTTCTAGGTAGTTTTGAGCTCAGTTTTCTCAATCAACCTAAAACACCTTCATCTAGGTACTCCTGACCAAAATTCTGGAGGGACCTCTACTGTTGCATTGAAGTTACAAACACCGTAAAGGTAATATGCATAAAAATAAAAGTACTGCTTTTGAAGACTAGGCAAATTCCTCCAAATGGTTTAAATTTTAGCATACAAAACTACAGAGTCCCTTTATAAATATAATGTCATTGCTTTGCCCAGAATGTTCCACTGTATGGCATTAAATGTACATATCTTGAATAGATTGTAGATTGCTCAGGTGTTTGATTTGTGCTCACCACTCACACTTTATTTTTTTCTTTGTCTAAAATGGACCACAGCAAGGCATTAAACTTCACTATCGCCGTGGAAACATTGGATATTTTGTCTCAGATTTTCATAACAATGTCTTATCTTTTTTGTAATGTTTTGATTGACGCAATGCAGGATTAGCGCGTAATGAAGTCTCCTGCCAAGTCAGTCTGTAATCAGTTTTATCAGATTATTCTAATCTAATCTAGATCTTTGAAGAAGTGAATTACAATGTGATTCTGAGCAATAAAAACGTGAGATAAGATCGTTCCAGGTAAAGCAATAACATCTTTACGGAGAGAAGCAGGTTATGGCCTCCCAAACAGAAAAGTTACATGATGCAACTTTAATATGGACTTTACACATTTATTGTGTGTGATACTCAGATTAAACCAGGTACCGGAGACCTCCCAGGACTGCCCCCCTACATTTGCGATCATTAATTCTCCCTGGCTTCTCCGTAATATCAGGCAAAGCAGTAAAACATCTTCACGGAGACGGACCCCTCAACAGAAAAGTTACACAATGTACCTTTAATATGGACCTTTACACATCTAAAGCGCGTGATGCTCAAGTCGTGTCAGGCTACAAACATTTCAAATTCGATTTCGATACTAAAGACTAGACTTGATACTCAATACCGATTCTGATACCACGATGACAATAAAAAACACTCTTTTTTTAGATGATAGAATGTGATTTTGAACATTAAATCGTAGTATTTTCTTTTATATTCCCATGTGGTCTTATATCAGTGTACTCCCTCAGTGGTCCATGGGCGTATACTAGTCTATGTGCTCTTATACTTGTTCTGATACAGCTCAACATCATTCTAAAGCTTCAGGAAAGGTTCATTTCTATCCTGTGAATGTGATTTTTTATGTATTGATACCTGCTCTAATTTGGCATCTGATTTTCTTCCTTACTTATGACAGCTCCGTGATACTTAGACTAAACAAAGTAACAGAGATCTCCCAGGACAGCACTATATTGGCCTGTCTCTTGGACGTCTCCCTGGCAGCCCCGCAGCCTGGCTTCAGTTTCAGTGTTTATTTTTGAGTGTGGCAGAGCTTCTTCCTGTGAATTCCTCTTCCTCCTACTCTTTGGACCTCTCCGTGCATACTAAAATCACTGTCACGCACTTACATAAATGAGTAACCCTATTCTAGTCATGCCCGGCAGTACATTTTTGGCTCTGGCGAACTGCTTAGCTAGATTACACGCTCACCTTCAGATTGGACCATGCAGGCTCCCATAATCCCTTGCTCTGGGCGGGTTGATTCACTTTGCTTGTGTTGGTAAATGCCGCCCACTCTGCAGAATGTGTGTCAGATGCAAAGATAAAGCATGTGTATTACAGCTTACACGGCGACGCTAATAGTGTCATTAAAGGCAGTGAGCATTCCAGGTAAAGTCATAACATCTCCATGGAGACAACCAGGAAAGTTACACTGTGCAGCTTTAAATCTCTCACACTAGCAAGCAATTATCAGTGTTTTTAGTTATAGATTACCGAGTACCTGCCTGTATTGATGTATTCTGAATACTTAGAATACATTTAAGTTGGGTTGCATTTTATTACAGTGTAAAATAGGGTTGTCAAAATAACGAAAATCAGATACAAATCCATACTGAAACTAGTATTGAAACTAGATACTAATCTGAGCAAGTATCGATACCAAAAAAGTCACATTCACAGGACAGAAATGAACCTTTGGACCGTGGACCACTATGGAACCTACATGGACGACTAAGGGATTACACAGATATAAAACCACACGGTAATATATAAGAAAATGTTGAAAACCACATTCTAGAGTGTTTTATTATCAATTTGGAAATGTTATTGTGATTTTAGAAAAGTATGCCAGCCACCAAGTGAAATAGTACCTGTACCGGAATATACTCAAAATAGTATTCTGAACATGTATTTTAAGCACATGTATTTTGTTACTTCTCAAAACTTGTAGCAAATAAAGCATCGGTAGCACTGCTTGTTTTACACTCATTTAGTAAACAGACAGTCTGCTCAAATATAAATAAAGTCCAGGAATCTAACCCAGAGTCTTCTTGATAAAATCCCCCATTCCCCGTGCAGATATTACTGCTTGGCCTGAAATGTTCCACACTTCCAACTTTAAACATCTGTCTTGCTTTTATTAAATTGCATTGAGTTTTTATTGTTCAAAAATATCTTGAAGAACATGCATTCGTGCACTGTGAGTTGGGTTGCTTCTCCATAGATCTGGCCTGTAACTCTGTCATGTTTGTCTCATATTATACTAATATCACTATTTTCTGATCTATGTTATAATGTTGTTTCCTCATAATAAACATACTTTCACACGTTTTAACACACAAATCCTGCATATTTAGGCTGAGTTCTTCTTTTAAATAGAAAACACTCCACCTTGTGATGTCATGTGGTAATACAGGAAGTGCTCCACTGTGTTTTTTTATTCCATACACCTTCACTAGAATCATTTGGATGATTTCAGCACTGGAGTTTCCAATCTATACTGAACTTTACTAAAGGTAAAAGGTAACTGTTCATTTAAAAACTGCAGCTTCATGACATCACAAGATCGAACAGAGCATTTTGAGCTTTGGAGATTTACACAGACTAATAATAATGGATTACTCAAACATGTGTGAATGAAACAAAACTAACTCCAGGCATGTTTTTGAGGAGGGAACAGCATTATAACATGACTTTAAGCTCACAAGAGTCAATTTTGCATAATACCTTTACATTGCAATATATATGATAGCCCTTTACTAATAATCATAATAATAATTTTAATGACTCCTCCTCTGTCAGCTCAGCTCAAGTGAAGGTTGACAGGTGAACCAAGCTGGAGCTCCTGTCTCTTGGATCAGATGGCACTGCTTTTCCCTAAAGAGGGTTAAATACAACGCAATGTCAATGGGTTTGGATGCTACACAGGTTTAAAATACTCCCCTTATGAGCTAAAAGTATCAAGTTTCTGCCCTTTGCCTTGAAGAGATGACCAGACAAGAGGCCAGCGAACAGGGCAGCAGCTATTGACTTTAAATTACCCCTATCAATCATAATCTAAGCTTTGAATTTCAGCAGGTGGTGCTTCATCTATGACCTTACTGACAGCCAACCAGTAAGATTTATTCTCACTATGTTGACCTGTGAATGCTGCACGTGTTAAAGCTGCATTGTGTAACTTTTCTGGTGGAGCGTCCATAAACCTGCTTGTTTTTATGGATATGTCAGCCATTGCTCTTCCTGGAATGTTCCACAGTGTGACATCAAACAGCTCTACTTTACATTTATTCACTTACAGGTGGTTTTATAGCTCAAAAATACCTAGAAAAACAGGCGTTCTGCCTGTGAGCGGGGTCGCCTCTCCATAGCTCTGACCTGTAACATGGTCTGGTTCTGATCTCCATGAAGATAGAAAGATCAAACACCATACTGCGAAACATTCCAGACAAAGCAATAACAGCGTTTGATGGAACCTCCAGCAGGAAAGTTACACAATGCACCTTTAGTGTGAATAAAGCTGTAGTGCGTAACATATTGTGCAGTGAAGGTAATTGTGTAAGCGTCTCGAGGGCTTGGCTATTAATATGAAGATGTAACTAAAGATGAGGAGACACGAGGGGGGGAAAAGGAAGACAGTTAATAGCTTCTTAAATAAGATGTTTTAAAAGCCAGTGACGCAGGTGTCCCTTTTATGGTCCATATTTTGGTTCACTCTTATATGATATTATAAAAAAATATTAAAAAAAAAATACCAGTAAGTGATGCTACAACTTGATGACTGTTCGTATGTGTCAAATTAAAGGTGCAATGTGTAACTTTTTTGGTATCTGCTTCAAAAATGAGCTTGTTTTGTCTGGAATGTTTCACAGTATGGGGTGAAACTTGTACCAGGTCATGTTACGGGTAAGATCTGTGGAGAGGCGAGTTATCCTGGTATTTATTTTGCGATAAAAACATCTGTAATTGAACAAATGCAAGATTTGTTTAATGCCATACTGTGGAACATTTCAGACAAAGTAATATCTCCATGAAGACGAGCGGGGGGGTGTCACCAGGCCAAGTTACATGTAAGATCTGTGGAGATGCGAGCCGGCTGACAGCAAGAACGTATGTTTTTTCAATGTATTTTTGAGCAATAAAAACACCTGTGATTGAGTAAATTCAAAATGGAAAGGTTTAATGCCATATGGTGGAACATTCCAGACAAAGCATTAACATATTATGAGGAGAAGCAGGTAGAAAAGTAACTTGAGTGTGTCTTTAAGCTACTAATGACCAAATCCACCACATCTTTACCATACTTGACAAAAAGGAATTATCAACTTTAAATATATTTATAACCAGGCAAAACCAACCAAGCAGAGCCCTTGAATTCATATGTTAATACCATTTATCAAAACATTTATGAACATTTCTTTTGCCGACTAACTAATCAAGACTTAAGTTTCAGGCTCATAAATGCCCCAGTATCTGCAAATGCAAACCTGTCTTTTGCATTTGACCCACTTTTGCTTGTGAGAAGTGGATCAAATGTAAAGGACAAATTAAACTATTTTACCAATACAAACATTTACCTGGAAATCAACCTGCTGGATTCAGATTTCCTCATTGTATTTCAAACTGCCAAACACGGTCACCTTTCCACACTATTAAATGTTATTATTCATTTTCATTTTCAAAGGTTTTGTGCAGTAAAACCGTTAAATCTGTCTGTAAACTCATTGTGATGTGAACTGCAACTGAACAGCGTTGAACTACAGCGAGTTTTTAAATAGGGAACGCCACTGTCACCTCTGCTTTCTATTGAACACAACACTAATCTCATCTAATCTCATCTGACCTTAGACTCACATGCCACAATGAGCTACACAACTTTCTAACAATATTTCATAGACTACTTTACCTAGACAAAAAAAAAAAAAAATCTGGCTTTATAAACTGGCCCATGTTGCTTCCATTTCAGTGCCAGCAGCAGCTCAGTTGGCAAAAACCAGAACTAACTAACCAGAACTGTCATTATGTCCTTGAGCAAGACACTTCACTCACTTGGCCTGTATGAATGTCCACCCAGTCCATGTGATTCTATGTTTTTCCACTATGTTCTTATTTTGAGAAATAGGACGTTGTTTAAAAAGCAGTTTATTCCACACATGAGCCAAAGCAAAATGATCTATTGTTCTTTTCTGTTTTTCTTTTTTTTCTTTTTTTCCCATAAAGTATTCAGTTAGCTGAAATGAGTACTACTACGCCCTCAAGTATTACTCAAGCAGAAGTACAAAGTAATAGTCCAAGAAATTACTAGAAATTGCTGAAGTATTTGGGAAAAGTACTGCTCAAGTAAGAGTAGCTTAAAAGAACTTTTTTCTCAAAGGATAGAGACAGTGAAAGAAAGGATAGAGACATGAAAGAAAGGATAGAGACTTATATGAAAGCGCGGAGCAAGAAACACAAATATTCAAATCATTTCATATTGTCAACAGAAAGCTTTTGTCACTTGTAGACTCACAGTGGGAAGAGTCGCCACAGTTTTTACTCAAATAAGAAGAGTACTGTTACTTCAGTAAAAATAAAAATATATTCCTAGTAGGAGTAAAAGTATGCTGCTGGAAAAGTACTCCAAAATGGGTCAACTCTTCAGGCCCACTCTACATTCAACACTATAGTTCCAGCTAATACCCAAATGTATGGATTGAGTTTTTGAGTCCGCTCCAACCAGGTCACTTGGCTGGGGGATGCTCCACAGTATTTAGCATGTCCAAAAAAGTAGTACAGAGCCAACGCTGGAGGTATGTCAATGTTTTTAGGGTTTATTTCCGTAACTTCCTGTTTAAAATGTAACTGGCACAAAAGTCACGTGTTTTTTATTCTTGGTTCGGAGATCGCCCGCTCACTTTAAGCAGAAAAGGGATTCAAATATAGGCAGGTATATATATTTTTTGCTCGTGGCCAAACTAGGAAGATTTTTGTATTATTAAACAGGGTTAAGAATTTAACCACTGGAATACAATGGACAATAAGATAATAAATCTTAACAAATACAAGATGTCTTATTTTAAAGGTGCACTGTGTAACTTTTCTAGTAGAGTGTCCTCCACTTTGACTCCATGTAGTTTTTTTCATGAAATGATCTACGGTATGGCATTTAATTGAACTATCGCAATGCAGACAAGCAGATCACCTCACCAGGCCAAGTTACAGGTCAGATCTGCGGAGAAGTGGACCTGCTCACAATAATAACGTGTGTTTTTGCAGGAGTTTTGAGAAATAAAAACACCTGTATTTCATTAATACAATTTATATTTGTTTAATGCCACTGTGGAACATCCCAGGCAAACAATAACATCACCATGGAGACAAGCTGGCAGACCCTCCACTAGAAAAGTTGCACAGTCCACCTTTAAATCAATTGACAACACCAGTTCTTATGTTCAGTGCATAATTTGCTTCAAAACCTCAGCATTACTATGTCACTTCGTAGTATCTGTTTTACATAGAAAACATATGGAGTTGCAGTCACATGAGTTTGGAATTCTGCCCTCTGCTGGTGATGAGTGGACACTGCATCCTTTGAGATAAACATCTGTCCAGTAGTTGGTGCAATTTTTGATGAATCTTTAACAAATGCATGTATTTATTTATTAGATAAGGACAGTTCATACAAACCAACATCTGTAATAAAAATGTAAATAGGAAAGCCAACTTATTGCAAAGATGCTCATTTTCATCTGTCTCTATCAGTGCTGGGTGTCATTAAGAAGTTGGCGATACGATACTTATCTCAATACAGTGAACTTTCAATTTGATATGTTTCGATACGATATATTTCAAATCGATTCGATACGGTTCAATAAAAAATAAAGACTAAATCATGGCTGTGATACTAAAAGTCTTTGTTAAACCACTTCTTGTACAAAGTTAATATGAAAGGTTTAACACACAAAATATACAAATAAATGAAACCAAGTACTGTGTAGCAGCATGGTAGTTTTTAAAGCAAGGTTTCCACACTTTAATTTCAGCAGATTTAGCCCCTAAACTACAAATATTGAATGATCTCTACTGTTCTAAACTTGTATTTGCATTTGAACTGACAGACTGCACACAGCCCATAGGCTCTGCTGGGAGAAGTTTACTCTGAGACTGGATTGTTTAGCTGTGGCTTAGCACCTCATGACAATCTCTCTCTCCCTCTTTCCCTTTCTCTCTTTCTCAGCCCCTCTTTCCCTCTCTCTCTCTTCTCTCAATACTGTGTAAAATGAACTTCTGCACCACCCCATCTCCACGTAATAATAATAATCTTTAGTTCACAGATGCCAGGCCAGGCTAGTCCTCCTTAAAACTGAACGTAAACTCATATTATTATTGTGGGAGTTAGTTTGAGTACAAGCAAGCAGAAACCAGCTATGTAAACTCACAGTTTGGATACAGAGTCTGGCCGTATCAGCTGAGAGGATTTCAGACTCAAATACACCAGTGTGCAGAGAAATAGGGCAGCAAAAGCAACTGATAACCAGATGAAGTAAACTATCTATGTTAAAATATAGGCTGAAACCACTGCATATACGAACATTTCTACATACCATATCGAAAAAGAGTTAAAAAAGCATAAGAGATCCAAGACTATATTTCCCCACTGTGGGACTAATAAAGGCATATCTTATCTTATATCTTATCTTATCTATATAAACCATTTTGCTGTTATGTTATAGAAACCACACGTGCAGAAACTGGGAACTTATGAAGGCAAAGGTCATTTTTAAAGTATTTGATAGTAAAGTCAGTGTACTGGTGTCACAGTTCACCTGCGCAATTCACTATTCCAATCCCCCACAATTTTCTTATTAAGTTTTTTTTTTTTTTTTCTTTTACCAATGTGTCTCATTCTTTCTACCTCCGCTGCATCAATGTCAAACGCTCCTCAAGTACACGGGCTCTAAACGCTGTCAGACCAGTGCGGGTTTCATTTCTACGTATTCAGAAGCTGCAGTTACTACGTAAAAGAGGAGACCTACTTGTTGGAATGTTCTTATTTATCGGTGGTGGCGTCAGTTGTAGCATTGCTCTATAATCTGATTGGTAGAGTAACACTACGCAGTTTTATATTCAACAGAGTGAACAGACGCGCGCGTAATGCCCGTGGATGACAGGAGAGACACAGCCTCGCCATGTGCGCCCGCTCACATGCCCAGGAGCCCAGATCTGTCCGGATAAACACTCACCGATGTCGGAGTTACAATACGCGTCCTGCGGGTGCGTGAGCGCGCAGGAGCAGCCGTCCGCGAGCTGTAGCTGCAGGCTGCTGAGGACGAAGAGCAGGCTCACGAGGTGCTGGTACACTGACTGCATGGCTCCAAACTTTCCCGTGTGTCTGTGAGTCCGCTGTGGTGCGTGCGTTTAACGGTAATGTCCCAGATGCTTCTGTTCCGCGTCTCTGCGGCTGAGCGCTTCTCTCTGCTCCCGCTCTGGCGCACGCCGCTCATATAGAGCCCCATGACGCGAGCACGCCCCTCGCAGCGCGTGGAGCTGAAGGAGGGACAGCCAATCAGCGCCCGCCCGTGCCGCTCCACATCGCGGGCGCGATGACATACTGGAACTTCAGCCTCCCACGCGCCTCTTTATGAAGTTGTCATAGATACGCGATGTTTACAGTGCGCGGGTGTGCGCGGTCACGGTGCACGCGCAGGGGAGACCAGTGTTTGTGAGCCTGGTGCTACTGCGCAGGCCCAGTGTCAGTGCCAAGTGCCGAAGACTTCAGAACATCAGCCTGCCCTAATAACGCGTTAGACCAGCACATATTTAAATGCACAGTAAACACAAAAATTACATGATTATTGAACGTATGGAACAATATGTTGTGTTGGTCACTATTTATCGTGGATACATTTTCTTTGCACTAGTGGGTTTGTTCTTTTTCAGTGCTACAGTTAGACTTGAGCTGTTGAGGGATGAATAAATCATTTCTATCACACATACAAAGTAACTGTGTTTAATTGTGCTGTTTATTTATTGCAGTTTGTGTTTTGTTTTTATTATTATAATGTCCATTTAGAATATTTTTGGGGGATAATTGTGATTTAGAGTTATTGTGTCAGTGGCATAAATCCGTTTCAGTATTATTGTTTATTGTCTATATTGTATACAGCAATATATCATACTTCAAAATGTGTTATCATGACAGGCCTAATGGACAGTGCACTTTTTAAAATCATTATACTACAACTCAGAGTTTATTATAGATTATTCACGAGCAGATTATATAAAAGTCATAAAATGGCCATAAATAGTTGATAAATGTGCAGTAATAATGTATGGATTGTAGACTGTAGACAGCGGTGTCAAGGACCTGCTAATTACAGTTACATAACAGACGATTCAGGTTAAGAAGTGTGATCCTAATGTCACTATGGACCTGTACTGTGCTGTGAGAATGACAAATTTAGGACCTAAAGATTTCTCACAATATTTAAAGGGCCCATATTACGCTATTTTCTGATTTAATGTTGTTTCTTCAGCACAAACACACCTGGAGTTGTGTTTTGCTTCATTCACACATGTTTAACACATAAACCCTGCAGATTTAGGCAGAGTTCCACCTTGTGATGTCATGTGGTAATACAGGATGTGCTCCACTGTGTTTTTAAACTTCATACATCTTCACTAGAATCATTTGGATCATTTCAGCACTGAAACTGCCATTCTGTACTGAACTAAAATTGAAAACTACCACTGCATGACATCACAAGGTGGAACAGAGCCTTCTGAGCTTTGGCGATGTAGACAGACTTACTCAAACTTGTGTGAATGAAACAAAACACAACTCCAGGTATGTTTTTCATGAGGTAACAACGTTATAACATGACTTAAAGCTTTAGATCTATCTTTACATTTATGCATACAACCCGAACAACAAAAATGAGCTCCAGTTCTCATAGAAGTTGTAGGTTAAATTCCTTCTCTGTGAGCCAGCGTTGCCAGTGTAGAGCATTCCTGTGTCTTTACTGTAATATCGGACACATGTTAGACTATAGACTATATCAAAGCTTAGCGTGTAGAGCCTCACATGAGTCTCACATGACACTGACTCTACTGGGATAATACGCGTGTGCAGTGGAGCGTGTGGCTACTGGACATCCGAGTATTATGACCTTTGTCCAGAGGATCAAACAGAAGGTCCGGGCACCTGCTCTATCTCCACATCTCTGTCACGCACACTGTTTTTTTTTTCCTCTTTATCAGTTATTGAAAGTCCTATATTATGCAAAATGGACTCTTGTGAGCTTCAAGATATGTTAAAATGTTGTTACCTCATCAAAACATACTCAGAGTTGTGTTTTGTTTCATTCTTTATTATTAATCTGTCTCCAAACATCTCCAAAGCACAAAGTGATATCATGGAGTGGTGGTTTTCAAGTTAACAGTTGGCATTTCTACAGTTGAAATGATCCAAATGTTTAGTGAAGGTGTATAGAGTTTAAAAACACAGTGGAGCACTTCCTGGATCTTCCCTTCTCAGTCACACATGCTGTTTTTTGTTTGTTTGTTTGTTTGTCTTTTTATCAGTGTAGAAGCAACCAGATATGCTTAACTGTGCAGTATGTAATTTTTTTATGTTTGAGGATCTGCCACCTGTGTGTCTCTGTTCCACACTATGCCATTATGCTACTAGGCTAAAATACAGGTCAGATCTGAGGAGAGGCAATCCTGCTCACAGGCAAGGCAAGACAAGTTTATTTGTATAGCACAGTTTATACACAAAGTAATTCAAAGTGCTTTATAGAATACAAAAGACATTAATATCTCAGTGCAAACAAATCAAAACGTAAATACGACTAAGAATGTTAATAAAACAGCTAGAATGTAAAGGAGCTGTTTGCACTCTGAGCTCTTACCGTTTTAAAAAAGGTACTACAATCACAACAATCAGACCGGAGAGAGAGAGAGAAGCACTTGTTGGAGTATACAGTTACCACCTCATGACATCAGCAGGTGGAACAGAGCATTATATGATCTCTAGAGTGGTAGAGTGAGACAAAACATAATTTGCACAACATGTCACCTTAAACTATTGATACTTTGCAGTGACACCACGCTGGGGGTGTTCTACATGTATACGCAGCTGATGGAATGGTCAGCAGTTACCATGGAGACACAATGCACACATTAGCAAAAACTTCCAAAAACGCTTTAATATACTCTGAAAACTCAAGAAAAATTTGCACATTTTCATCTCATCTGTTGTAGTTTACACCTTAGTCAGCTCGTGTTAAAATAAAACTCAGATTAAAGTCTAACTGGAGTAACAGCGCTTCTGACAGAGCAGTGCTTCCAGTTAGCTTCACACCCCCAGCGATTACACAGGGGAACACTAAAATTTTAACTTCCTGTTGCATTGGATTTTTTAACTGATTCTGAAGGATTTTTAGGCGCTGATTTCAAATCTGAAATTAGTTTTTCTCCATAAGCTCTAGTTTTCATGCAATTTGAGATAGATGTACTAGTACGTAAGTACGTAACCCAAATCTAAGCGTTCTGAGATTATATACATAGATAGATTCTAATATTTTTATCATGCTTCTTTTTCCAGATCAAACATGGCTTCCTCATCGAGACATCACTGTAGAAACAAGCCTGATTGCATAAAATCAATTGCAAAATTGCATAAAAGATTGCATAAAATCTGTAGCTTGCAGAAATAAACTAACGTCAGATTTGAAGTCAGCACACTTAAATTGACTAAAAACAAGTCTTTCTTTAAATGCAACATATAGAGTTTTCCCCAGTGTTATTGATGACATCAGCTGCAAACTTTCAACAGATCATTTCCTTGGATAAAACTGCAACCCTAAGTAACCCAGCCTTGTGTAACAGCTGGATTTATAATTTACAATCCAAACTCAGGTGATGAATCAGGAGGGTCACTGGGAGCAAGAGAAAACAGTGAATCATTGACTTTCTATTGCATCCTCTGACCTCACCCATAAAGATCTACAGCAGGCCACATTCCTCTCATACTAGAGCTGTATATGCACTATAATAACAAGCAGAACAGAGGAGGAAATGACCAAATATGGATACACATACATACAAACCAGAGCCACTTTTGCGTTATTGTGTTTTAAGAGTTTTAAGTCACAATAAATATCAACAGTGTATATAGCGGCTCCTATGAGTATATCTCCATATGCCAAGTTTTCAGTATAGTGAGAGGAGAGATGCATCTGTTTTTCTGCTCTATTGTAATTTGTTGGTACTTTTTTATTTTCTTTAAGCCACTATTACTCAGTACTAAAGGGTACATTGACTTTATGAGATTTCACAGCGTTTCAACATCTTTAACTCACAGGTCAGATCACAGGTTGGAGGTTTGATTCCAGCTCCCACAGATGACATGATGAATGCCGTCATTGTGTCCTTAGGCAAGACTCTTAACTCATCTCGTCCCCAGTGTCTGCATACACTGGTGTGTGTGTGTCTGTGTGTGTGAACGGGTGAGCGGTTCATTGACGTAAAGCGCTTTGAGTGCCTTGAAAGTGGAAAAGTGCTGTATAAAAATGTGATTTACCAATTGAAATGGACATTTTTCTGTAATATAATAAAACATCTTTAAAGTTTCCTAACCTTGTTGTTTAGACTAGGTTCTGTACATTCCCAGTACAATATGTTGTAAACTGAATCATTTTATCTGTCAGAAAAAAAACACACATTACACATTTTCCCAAATTTGTTTAACTTCTCTTGTGTTTCCCATTCAAAACAATTTGCACCTTTTCTACACAGTGCAAAATCACTAACCTTTATTATGTGACTTCTGTTTCATAATAAATTGACAGAAAGCAGGAGCCCATTCACTTGTTGCCTTCAGCCCTGATTACAAAGATGGAGACCAGACCAACTCCGGTAAAGCACTCGATGTACTTTTCACGCTTTAGGTATCCGTGGTAACTATGTAAACTTCCACTCGATGTTTAATCTATGTACAATATATGGGCCAGATGCTGTATTAGTTTGCATAGGGAGGCTGCCAGGGCTGATAATAGGACTGCTGTCTGATTAATGGTACTCCTTAAAAGTGCTTCCTATTGAGAGTGCAGAGGAGGAGCTGTTTAATGTCAGTTTGGAACGGAGCAGATCTGAGCAGTCTGAAGACGTATATCTGTTTTTATGAGTTATTAAAGGTCCATGTTACACAAAATGGACTCTTTTGAGCTTTAAAACATGTGAGAATGCTGTTACTTTATAAGATAAGATAAGATATGCCTTTATTAGTCCCACAGTGGGGAAATTCCAGTGTTGCAACGCACAGTTCAAGAACAGCAGGAAAATGGAACATGCAATAAAACAAGATAATAGATAATGGCTTAAAAATAATTTAAAAATAGACCTAAAAATAGACTCTAATGTAACACACTGTTCCGGTGGAGCAAAAATATAAAATACCAAAAAACTATTATGTACAATAAAAGTAAAAGTGCAGCATATGAACAGAATAAACGTACCTGTACCTGTACTTGTACCTGAATCAAAAACGTACCTGTAGTTGTGTTTTTGTTTTTTGTTTTTTCATTCACACATGTTTGAGTAATCCGTTATTATTAGTCTGTCTACATCTTCAAAGCTCAAAATGCTCTGTTCCACCTAGTGATGTCATAAAGTTGTAGTTTTCAAGTTAACAGTTTCCTTTTACTCTCCAGGTCTGTTTTTGATGAGGAAACAACATTATAATAGATCAGAAAATATCCTAATCCCTTGAATTTCGTGGTTGATGAGAAGATTTTTTACTCAAATGGCATGTTTCCTCCAAATAGTCCAAACAGACAGACAGGAGCAGAGGGGCAGATCCAAATCTCTCGGTACGATATTTTCTCGATATGCATCTCTCGGTATGATATTTATTGCGATATGTAGTGGAGGCTAACAGAACTGTGAATTCAATACTTTTTCTCTCTTAAAATGCCTTGACAAGACTTAACCCAAAGAACGAAGATGTAAAACTGCTTTCTTCATATAGTCTGCACTGAACGGATCCTGAAAAGGATCATGTTCTATGCAGTTCCCTCTGTTTTTTAGCTATTGCTGCACTGCATTTATTTAAGTGAAACTCTTGTAAATTCGATATTATTGTGAGACCTTTGACGATAAGTTATCACAATGTTTCGGTTGTTACGCCCCTAGAAGCAACTGAATAAATGTACAGAGAATACATGTAGTGAATACTCACTTTGAATAACCAGTACAGTTACTCTGTCGAATTCATCTTTGCAGCCCTAGAATGTTGCTGTGACAGAAGTTCAGTTGGTAGAGCGTTTGCCCACTGATCCGAAGGTTAGCAGTTCGAATCACGCTCTCAACATAAACATCATGTCAGTTCAAACAGATGAATTCTGTCATTGTGTCCTTGGGCAAGACAGTTAACCCACCACGTTCCCGGTGTCTGTGTGTGTGAATGGGTGAGTGGTTCCTTGATGTAAAGCGCTTTGAGTGCCTTGAAGATGGAAAAGCAGATGGAAAAACAGATAAAATGATTTAATTTTTAGCATATTGTACCTTGAAGATGGAAAAGCAGTATGTAAAAAGTTCAAAGTTCAAAGTCAGCTTTATTGACAAAAGCCATACGTACAGGTTGCACACACAGGATTTGAAATTGCAGCGCTCCCTAGGCCCACAGTGAACATCTTATAAACATGACAATAAAATGTGACCATATAATAGTAATAATAATATAATAATGAATAGCTTTACTTATAAAGCACTTCTAAAAACAAGGTGCTGTACAGTCAGCAAAGAACAATCATACAAAATGCATAAAAATAGCATAAAAAGCATACAAAAACAGACAATGAGGCAGACAGTGAGGGATCAATTAATAAAATAGTCAAAAAAGATAAAAATAAATCAAATCAAGTTAAAACCAGTTAAAGGCCAATCGGTAAAAATGAGTTTTAAGCACCGATTTAAAAGTTGGTACAGATGATGCAAGCCTTATGTTACAGTAAATGAATCATCGCCCATATGAATGAATGAATCTATAGACTGCCTCTCCCGGTCTGGGTCTTCCTCTCATAACTGTGTGATGTGTCAAAAGTCTTATGTGGTTTTTCTATTTTACATCATTGAGCGTTTTCACAGACTCTCAGACCACAGCCGCCAAAGAGGAGACGTTGCATTAGGCTAAACACCGGACACAAAGGGACTCCCCGGCTATAAAAGGGAAAAGAACCGGCAGTCTTCCCCCTCACCCCCCTCTCCTCCCCACGCCGGGGTCTGCAGTGTGGTCAGGAAACCCCACAAAATGAATACGTATGTGTTACGGCACGAGACTGTGAGCCACCGGGCTGACCATAAACACAGAGAGCACGGAAAACAGCACAGAGGGATTTCTGCAGGCTGAGGGAATGCCTGGGAAGAGAGGGGGAGAGAGGGAGAGAGGGAGAGACGGAGAGAGGGAGAGGTGTGGAGTGGGGGGAGGCTTAAGGGGGAGGGGGGTGTAAGACAGGTGAGAGAGAAGGAAGAAAGGTGAGAGTAAGAGAGGGGGAGAGAGCATAAGAGAGGGGGAGAGAGCATAAGAGAGGGAGAGAGAGAGTAAGAGAGGGGGAGAGAGCGTAAGAGAGGGGGAGAGAGAGAGTAAGAGAGGGAGAGAGAGAGTAAAAGGGGGAGAGAGAGAGAATAAGAGACTGCGAGGGAAAGAGAGATTGTAAGAGGGGAGAGATGAAGAGAGAGAGTAAGGGGGGAGCGAGAGAGTAAGAAAGAGTAAGAGATGGAGAGTGAGAGTAAGAGAGGTAAAGGGAACGTAAGAGGGGGAGAGAGAGGGAAAGAGATCGTAAGAGGGGAAAGAGGAAGAGGGAGAGGGAGAGAGTAAGAGAGGGAAAGAGAGTAAGAGATGGAGAGTGAGAGTAAGAGAGGTAAAGAGAATGTAAGAGGGGGAGAGAGAGTAAGAGGGGAGAGAGTAAGAGGGGGAGCGAGAGAGTAAGAGGGAAAGAGAGTAAGAGATGGAGAGTGAGAGTAAGAGAGGTAAAGAGAACGTAAGAGGGGGGAGAGAGGTTAAGAGAGAGCATAAGATGGGAGAGAAGAAGAGAGAGAGGAAGAGGGAAAGAGAGAATAAGAGATGGAGAGTGAGAGTAAGAGAGGTAAAGAGCACGTAAGAGGGGGAGAGAGAGTGTAAGAGGGAAGAGAGGGAAAGAGAATAAGAGATGGAGAGTGAGAGTAAGAGAGGTAAAGAGCATGTAAGAGGGGGAGAGAGAGTAAGAGGGAAGAGAGGGAAAGAGAGAATAAGAGATGGAGAGTGAGAGTAAGAGAGGTAAAGAGCACGTAAGAGGGGGAGAGAGAGTGTAAGAGGGAAGAGAGGGAAAGAGAATAAGAGATGGAGAGTGAGAGTAAGAGTAAGAGAGGTAAAGAGCACGTAAGAGGGGGATAGAGAGTGTAAGAGGGACGAGAGGAAGAGAGGGAAAGAGAATAAGAGATGGAGAGTGAGAGTAAGAGATAAAGAGCACGTAAGAGGGGGAGAGAGAGGTTAAGAGAGGGAAAGAGAAAGCGTAATAGGAGAGAGAGAGTAAGAAAAGGGGAGAGAGTAAGAGAGGGGAGCGAGTGTAAGAGATGGGGAGAGAGAAAGTAATGGAGGGGAAGAGCGACAAAGAGCGAGAGAGAGAGTAAGAAAAGGTGAGAGAGGTGGGGGAGAGAGGAGGGAGTGAGAGTAAGAAAAAGGGAGAGAAAGAGGAGTGGAAGAGGGAAAGAGCAGAGAGAGGGAGAGAGAGCTGAGGTAAGTGAAAGTGGTTTAGTCCATACCACAGTAATGTATGGGAGCGAGAGAAACTAGGTCAGGAGCAGCAGACTGTCGCTGTAGAAGTACTCTTATTCAGTGTAATGTAAATAAGACTTTGTTCTGGTAAAACAGGTTAAATAACATACTTTAAAATACTAAAGTATACAGAAAATCCTAAATTAGAAGTATAGCTGCTACATTGTACTTTATTTGGGCTTAGATAAGTTTAATGCTGTATGTTTTTGCAGTTTGTTGCTTATCTTAACTTGACAACTGGTATTTTTTATTTTGGTTTTTATTTTATGTGTCCCTTTTTTTGTTCTTTTTTCCACATAGTCCAAATAAATTCATTCATTCAAGCAACCACATCTCCATGGCGACCAACATGTTGACAGATCTACACAGTGTACCTTTAAGCTGTATGACAATGAAGGCCGACAAAATTTATACTGAAACAATGCGCAACTTCACATGTGTTTTTGATGAGTTTCCAACATATAACATTTTTAAAGCTTTAGTTTAACGTAAAATATAACCGTTTACAGCGTGATGGTGATAATACCGTTCTAAATGACCACTCGCACTGATGAACAGCTTTGCTCCTTTCATCTCGGGCCATTATTCTCCCTAAAACAGCATTAAAAACGGAGCGTGTAAACTGATCCTCCTAATACAGCGCTCTTTAGTCTGCAGAGCCCTTCATCTCATCACCGAGCTGTGTCCTGCTAATCCCCTAATGTGGGAGAAACGGTAAATCAGGCAGGAGCGGGTAAGAGGCCGGTGTTCCCAGAAACTCGAGCCCCCAGGAAACGAGGGACGTGAGGGAGGAGAGTTCCACTTTTGAGGTCCCCCCCGTGAGTCATGGAGCCGCAGGTCAAGGCCCCGTCGGACACAGGGCGGAGAGAAGAGTTAAATTTAGGTACTTCTATGACAAATCCTCTAAAATGGCTGTTTATTTTCACAGGAAAGTCAAACTAGTGTTACTGTAGTGAGTCAGATGCCCAAATGTGAGCTACTTGTGTGTTAGCATTAGCAAAAGTTCGTCAGACTTAATATTAGGGGGTGGCTTAAAGGTGTGCTATGGTAAAATTGTCACATTTTTATATAGAGCTTTTCCACCTTCAAGTCACTCAAAGCGCTTTACATCAAGGAACATTCATACGCCAGTGTACGCAGACACTGGGGCAGGGTAGGTTAAGTGTCTTGCCCACTATGGAGCTTTTCTACATCTTATCACTGAGAACTTTGCCTGAATTTCCACAGTATGGCATTAAACCAGCAATCTCATATAACGCATTCACAGGCAACAATACAATACGCAATAAAACTGATTAAAACGATTAAAACTGATCTGCTCATACTGCCATTTGCAAATAATGAATCTTAATTTCCATGGAAACCATATCAGTTTTGTTATTTGGAAGTGTGGCATCTCATTCACTGGAAAAAGTTGGTTTGGTCGATGAATAGTCATTACACTCATCCCTTCCATCCTGTTTATCTGTTGTTACTAATGTCATTTCCAAATCATTTTCTATAGAGTTTCATCATCAAATGTCAAGTATGACTTTACTATTAAGGTGTTGCTTTTTTAACACGTTATTAGTTAAAATATTTATTTAAGTTTTTTCTTGAAGCTGCATTGTGTAGCATTTCTAGTGGAGGATCCGCCACCTGCTTGTCTCCATGGAAATGTTATTGCTCTGTCTAGAATGTTCCATAGTATAGATTAAATCATCTATCACAAGAGACACAAGCGACCTACAGCACTGCGCTACATTACAGTTCAGATCTGTGGAGAGTTGCCCCTATTCACAGAAGGAATTAATGTACTTTTGAGCAATAGAAACACCTGTAATGACTAAATGCTAGATGGATATGTTTAAAGTCATACCATGGAACATTTCAGGCATTTCCATGGAGACAGAAGACTGAAGCTGACCATGACTTGTACAAATCACAGCTGGACATGGACTTTTACTGCAGGAATCCCCCACAGAAGACGAGGGGAGACGAGATGCAAACACCGGAGCTCCGCGTGGGCACACAGCCGTATTAGAAATGTATTTATTCAAGCTGTAGGGAGCCTTTAAACATGTTTGTGTATAGTCTGCCATAACAAAGACAGACCTTTCTGCTTTTATCTGATGTAACTCACAAAGCATGACTAGACTGAACCACAGAATCTGAAGAGTAAACGCAGAGGAGAGGGATGGGAGATTTGTACAGAGATAGTGTTGGTTAGTTTTGTCTATAGCTCATCTTTCGACAAAGCTTGGCAGGGGATGTTGGGTACTGCCTCTTTGCACCTGATGTCATCGATATTCCTTGGGGGTTTGATGCTAACTGTAGGCACTGCTTAACACTTAGACTTTGTTTTCACACAAGAACTGATTTAGATGGAACTACAAGTCTCTCTCACATAAAATTACAGTCACAAGCTCGTATTGATCCAGACGAGCTTAAATCTTTTCTGATACTGTTTATTAATGTGTGCATTGTGTCACCATGGTAGCTGCTGAACATTCCACCATAGAGATACATGCAGAACACCCCCAGCGTGATGTCACCTCTAAGTATCAAAAGAGCTCAGGAAGCAATATTAAAAAAAGATCATTACTATGGAAACCTGCCATGTTTCTGGAAGTAGTGCTAAACATTCATAGAGATACATAAGCCAAAACGGAGTAAAAATGTAAACAAAAGAGCTGTGAAATAACCTGATAAGACGCTGGGTTACTACAGGTAAGTGCATTAAAGGTGCACTATGTAACGTTTTGGTTGGGGGTCCGTCACCTGCTTGTTTCTATGGATATGTCATTGCTCTGCCTGGAATGTTCCACAGTATGACATTAAACGGCTCTATCTTACATTTATTCAATTACAGGTGGTTTTATAGCTCAAAAATACCTAGAAAAACAGACATTCTGACTGTGAGCGGTGTCGCCTCTCCACAGATCTGACCTGTAACTTGGTCTGGTTTTGTCTCCATGAAGATGGAAAGGTTTAATGCCATACTGTGAAACATTCCAGACAAAGCAATAGCATCAGATTACTTTTAAATGAATGCTAAGTTTGGTAATTCTCCATTCTTCATTGGTTTAAGAGATACTTCACTAACCTAAAGGCGCACTATGTAACTTTTCTGGTGGTTCTCCATCTGCTTATCATCATGCTGCTGTTATCACGCAGTCTAGAATGTTCCACAGTATGGCCTTGAGTCTTTTTTTTTCATGCCAAGTGTTTTCTTTGCTCCAAAATACCTTGAATAACATGCATTCTTGTTATAAGTGGCTTCATTTTAGATTTCTGGCTCATTAACGTACTTGGTGAAAGCTTCACTTGTTGTTCTGAGGCTGCTACTTCTGTTACTGCAATATTACTACTACAACAAGCACAACCTCTAGTACTACTTCTGCTAACGTCTAACATCTCCATTACCAATACTGTCACTACTACTACTACTACTACTATTACTATTACTTGAATACCGCTGGCCTTACTTCCCCTGTAAAGTCATGTTTCTGGTAACTGTCTTGTAGATTCAGTCCACGTTTTATTTATCCTATTCTGACAACTGCTACTACTACTACTACTATCCAATACTAAAACTATTCAATGCTACTACCATTACTACTACCACTACTACTACTACCACTACTACTACTACTACTCATACCGCTGTCCTTACTTCCCCTGCTTTTAGTAATGTTTCTGTTTACTATCTTGTAAATTCGGTCCACATGTTCTTAATTCTGTCCTGACCACTACTGCTACTTCTACTAGTACCACCACTGCTACAGCGACTACTACAACTGCTACTACTACTTCCACTAATATATATACTTCTACCCTTACAACTTGGGTAACTGAAGGATACTGACATAACTTGAATTCTGTATGAGCAAGAATGCTATTTTTTATAGGCATTTTCATTACTACTACTACTACTACTACTACTACTACTACTACTACTACTACTACTACTACTACTACTACTACTACTACTACTATTACTACTAGTACTTGAAACCACTGTCCTTAGTTCCCCTTCTTATGGTAATGTTTCTGGTAACTATCTCGTAGATTTGCTCCATATGTTCTTAGTCCTGTCTTGATGCGTCACAGACCACCACCTGCTACTGCACTAGGCTGAAGTAAAAAGTATTTGGACATGTACTACCCACCCTCGCTCCCTTCTACCCTTTCTGCCCCTCCTTTCTGCTGCTGTCCTCCCCGAGTGTCTCTGTGGTAATTGGAAACAGGAGGACAGCTCTGTTCACATTTGGAGCAGATTTCTTCACTCTTCCTGATTCACTGTGTTACATTGTGTTACATGGGCCTGTACGTGAGTCATCCATTATCACTGAGGACAGAGCAGGAAGCCAGGGGTCGGAGGTCACGGACGAATTATTTTAGGATGAAGGCGTCACTTTCATTTCTGTCAGTGGAGATAATATGTTTCATTATGATTCACTAAGTAAGGAGGTTATGGTTTTGCAAGTAGCATTGATATGAACTATGTATGGAGAGGTACCGCATGAGAGGTACAGAAACGGTCTTTTCGATTGTTTTGGATTTTTAAAGGTCTAAAAAAGAACTAGTTTGTGTAGAGGCTGGCTAAAGTGGTCTAATTTTATTTATGGTATCAGTTCTAAACCAGGACTAACCCAATGGCAGACAAAATGTGGCTTAAAATGAGTCTAAATATTCAAAAATATTTGAACTTAAAGCCCCATAATGTCACTTTTTTTTCTAATAAACTAAAATAAAAGCATGTTTTTTTTCATTGTTGTTCTGTTTGTGTTTGCACTGAAAGAGAAGAAAAACATGTCCTTACTGTGAGTGGGCTTGCATCTCCACAAACCTTATTTAGGCTGGAGGAACTGTTGTTGCTGAAATGTTCTTTTGGCTATAATATTCCATAGTACGGCATGAAACTTATATCTATTGAGAATGTTTCAAAGTATGCTCGTAACTTTCTTTTTCCATCTATAGCTTGAGATTCTTTGGAACAAATATATATTTCAAAGGTTTTATATTAAAAAATGTTTTGTCTTGAGGGGGACCAAAATAATAAAAAAGTACAGCTAAAGTTATATTGCTGAGTGGTAAAAAAATGTAAGTGACCCTTCCCTTCTTCCCTTTTTTATGCAAATGATACTAACTGTGACAAAGATGAGTAATTAGATTTTAGTTAACTGTTTCGTTGAGATTTTAGTTTTAGATTTCTGTATCTTTTGTTTGTTCAGGGCTAAACCAGGGGCTAAACCAGGACTAAACCAGGACTAAACCAGGGTCTAAACCAGGTCTAAACCAGGGTCTAAACCAGGGTCTAAACCAGGACTAAACCAGGACTAAACCAGGACTAAACCAAGGTCTAAACCAGGGACTAAACCAGGGACTAAACCAGGACTAAACCAGGACTAAACCAGGACTAAACCAGGGTCTAAACCAAGAACTAAACCAGGGACTAAACCGGGACTAAACAGGGACTAAACCAGGACTAAACCAGGTCTAAACCAGGGTCTAAACCAGGACTAAACCAGGGTCTAAACCAGGACTAAACCAGGACTAAACAGGGACTAAACAAGGGCTATCTATCCATCCTTCCATCTGTACCACCTGTTCATGGGTTTAAACTTGCTGGTGTAGGCGACATTTTGAGAACTTTATTTGTTCGATATTTTGTTTTGAATTGTTACTCGCTATGGCAACACTGCAGTTTTTTTCATCATTCATTTGATAATAACATTCCCTCCTCTGTATTCACCTCTCTCTGGACACAGTGATGTGCTTCGTACAAAGACACTCTGTGGTTGCAGCGTCCTCCTGTTTTTATTTAGTCACTGCTGAATCAGGCGGATGTTTGGGAGTTACAGTTAATGGAAAATAAATGAGAAATACAAACACAAAACACCCTTTGTGAGAGAGACCATGGTTCATTTATTTATGTCACGCTTTCCCCCAATGGGAGCTGTGAAAAATAACATTGACTACTGTTGCTTTTAGATGATTTATTTAGTTTTATAATAATAACAACTCACTCATCAAATCAAAGGTGCATTGTGTAACTTTTCTGGTTGAAGGTCTGTCAAATGCTCTTCTCCATAGAGATGTCTAGAATGTTCCACAGTATGGCACTAACCCTTTCTATCTTCATGGAAACCAAACCAGACCAAGTTACAGGTCAGATCTGTGGACAGGTGACCCCGCTCACAGTCAGAATGCCTGTTTTTCTAGGTATTTTTGAGCAATAACACCATCTATAATTGAATAAATGTAAGGTAGAGCTGTTTAATGTCATACTGTGGAACATTCCAGGCAGAGCAATGACATATCCATAGAAACAGGGAGGTGACGGACCCACAACCAAAAGTTATATAGTGCACCTTTTAAAACAACAATTTCAAATACGTTTGAAAATACTAATAATAATATTTAGTTTGTGTATTTGTGGTTTTCAGATGTAGAATGTGAGGATGTCATTCTCCCAGATAAGAGAGACCGCAAGAGACACTTTTTCTGATCGATAACATTGTACTTTGCCATTAAATATCCAAAAGTTAAATTCATAAATGTTGAATCTATTAATTTTATTAGTGACTAGACCCAATAACTCACTGTATTACAACAGAAATCTGCATATCTACTACAGTGCTCAGCATAAATGAGTACACCTCCTTTGAAAAGTAACATTTTATACAATATGTCAGTGAACACAAAAAATATTTGCAAAATGTGCACAGATTAAGTTTAATACAGCATCTGTTGAACTTAGGACAAAAAATTAAGGTTAATAATATAGTTAGATTACATAATTTTCAGTTTTAGTCAAATTAGGGTGGTGCAAAAATGAGTACACCCCTCAACAAAAACTACTACATCTAGTACTTTGTATGACCTCTATTATTTTTAATGACCGCTTCAAGTGTTCTAGGCATGAAATGAACAAGTTGGCAACATTTGGCAACATCAATCTTTTTCCATTCTTCAACAATGACCTCTTTCAGAGACTGGATGTTGGATGGAGAATGATGCTCAACTTGACTCTTCAGAATTCCCCAAAGATGTTCAGTTGGGTTCAGATCAGCTGACATACGGAATCACCCTCATCCTGTTCCTCTTCAGAAAGCCAGCAGTGGCCTTAGATTTATGCCTAGGGTTATTGTCATGTTGGAAAAGTGCACGATGACCAATGGCACGAAGTGGTGGAAGCGTCTTCGTTTTCAGTATGGAGCAATACATTTCTGAATTCATGATGCCATCAGTGAAATGCAGCTCCCCAACACAAGGAGCACTGCAACCCCCCATAAGGACACTTTGTGACGCCTTTGTGACGCCATACAGTTTTGAAGCCATCAGTTCCAAAAATCTTGGTCTTGGTCTGATCTTGGTCTCATCACTCCAGAGTACAGAGGTCCTAGTAGCCTACAGCTTTGTCAGCATGGGCCCTGGCAAACTCTAGACTGGCTTTTTTGTGACTGGGCTTTAGGAGAGGCTTCTTTCGAGGATGACACCCATGCCATTCCTCCTCACTGCACGCCGTATTGTGTCACGGGAAACAGTCACCCCCGTTTGCTTTCTACTTCCTTAAATAATTGCAGGGAACTTGCATGCCGATTTTCTTCAACCCTTCTCATCAGAAGACACTCCTGACGAGGTGTTAACTTCGGTGGCCGACCTGGACGTCTCTATGAGACGGTTGCAATTCCATCTTTCTTAAATTTTTGAACTACTTTTGCAACAGTATGATTTGCTGATCTTCTTGTAGCCTTCACCTTTCTGGTGTAAAGAAATCATTTTCTTTGTCAGGTCTAAGGTCATTTCTTTTCCATGTGGTGCCTTTGCTGACAGCAGAAAATGGGAAGGTTTTGCTTTAAGTAACAGCCTTTTGTAGCCAACTGTCTGATGGACACCTGTGTAATGAGTGATTAGACTCACCTAGGGTTGAATGCTTGTTCAATTACACATTTGGAGCCTAAAATGAAGCTTTGCTCTGAGACTTTCAGTGGGGTGGACTCATTTTTGCACCACCCTAATTTGACTAAAACTGTCAATTATGCTGAGCATAATGTTATGATGTGTATTATTTAGTATCTAATACAGATGAGAGGCAGATAAAAATAATTTTGTTCAAATGCAGATTTTTGTTGTAATATGGAAAGTTTCCAGACTATAGAGGGACAGAGGAGCTCATTCTCCAACAGGCTCCTACAGCTCCACTCAGACAGTGAGAGGACTATATTCATAGCATAATCCCTACAACTGTACAACAACTCACCCTCATCTAACAGATTAGCCTATGTTTCTGTCAATCATCATATCTTTGAACTGTTTCCTTATGACCTCTTGTATATAACTGTGATATACTTTATTTATATTACTATATTTGTGTTTTACTTACTTGTATATACATTTTCCTTTTCAATAAAGGGATCAATAAAGTCTGTTTAAGCCTAAGTCTAAAGTTGTAGGGTCCAGTCTCTACCAGAAATAATCAGGTTAAACCATTGTGAATGTACCTTTTGGATATTTCATGGTAAAATACAATGTTATCAATAGGAAAAAACCTGGATCACCGTTTGGGATTATAAAATTATTATATTCTAGAATATGAATCCAGCACTATGTCAGGAGTACCAGCGATAACATTTAAAACAAAAATACAAATATATTAAAATATGACAGTAATTTTACATTTGGTAATACTTCAGTTGTTTTTTGGAAAGAAAAAATAGGAAGTTTTTGAATGAAAATGGATGCGAATGAAGAAGCTATAGGTGTAGGCTACTTGATTTTTGTTATCTGAAAAACAGAATTGATTCATTTTAAACTACTGCAGCATTCCTAGCATCCTAATTCCTAATTCACAGTTTGTACGCGCTTTTCAGAACTTTCAGTGGGTAGAGTGGAGTTTTTCCTGTCACAGTAGTAATGCTAACAACAACTAGCATGATAACAGTGCACCAAACTTAATTCCTCATTCGCCGCAGATAAAAAATGCTTTATAATTAGATGCAGACAGTGCACAGTGGTCTCGTTTTAACCTTAAGAGACAAATTTTACTTAATTACTCAAAATGAATTGGGTACAACCACTTTAAAGACAATTCAATGAGTAAATGACCAAATAATGAGAATTAAATGGTAGAAAATGGCTCCAACACCTTCGTGAGTCACACAGATGTCCAAGGAATGTAACTAAAGCGAATCCAAAAGTTTAGTCATGTATTTGTCCGACTTTTCCGAGATGTAATTCGTTTGGAGCGTCTGGAAAACGGCTCCAAACTTCCATTTCCTTCGGTCAGGAAGAATGTGGCACTGCGCTGATGGTTTCTCCAGAGCTGGATTTGCCCACAGCCCCAAACCAAAGACTGAGCGGGACCAGGGGAGACAGTACAGGGCTCTTAAAGAATGATGAGAAATTAGGACCGTTTCCATAGCGATTAACAATTTAAAACACGAGTATCAACTTTTTACTATTTCAACTACTACCACTATTACCGACCCCCACCACTACTACAGCTACTACTACTAATACTACTACTACTACCACTTTCTTGTTATCAGTACTACTACTATTGCCAGCGTCCACTTTTTACTACTACGACTACCACCACCACTACTACTGCTACTACTACTACTACTACTACTATTACTTACCTCACCAAAGACTGAGTAGGGCCAGAGGAGCCAGTACAGGGATTTTAAAGGTATCCTTGAGTATAAGAATTATGAGAAATTAGGACTGTTGCCATAGTGATTAACTATTTAAAACCAAAATATTATATCTTTTGAATGGGAAAAAGGCTTCAGAATGTTGCATGTAACAGGAAGCTGAAAAACCTATAAATAGGTCCTTAATATGCCTGGAAATTATTACTCACAGTAGTATTTCAGTGCTTATTTATTTACTACTACTACTACTACTACTACTACTACTACTACTATCACTACTACCACTACAACTATTACTACTACTACAGTCAAGTTACTACTATTCTTCACTTCTTATCGGTACAACTACTAATACTACAACTTCTGGACTCTGTGGCCCCCAAAAAACCCAGAAGACCCAAAGTTAAATGTACACCAACACCGTGGCTAAATGACTCTACTCGTACACTTAGACGAGCGTGTTGAAGAGCGGAAAGAAGATGGAAAAAGGACAAACTTCATGTATGTTATGAAATATTTAAATCTTCCTTAAAGTGCTATCAAAAAGCTGAACAATCTGTGAAAAGCGAGTATTTTTCCAACATCATTGAATCAAATGCTCATAAACCTCAAATCCTTTAGCAGACTTTAAACTCTCTACTACATCCTCCGTCCTCACACGCCTGCCTCACCAGGACTTTTTTATGAATAAAATAGTCAATATTAGAGCACAGATCATTCGCCCCTCCAACGCTCCCCAAGTTATGCCCTGTGCTATCCACCACCTCGCTGAATTTAGGCAACTGTCTCTCCCGGAACTGAGGCACTTGCACATCTCAAACCCACTAGCTCTCACCTGGACACTTTACCTCCAGCCTTTTTTACAGATGTATTTCCCTGTACTCATACAAGTATCCAAGTTTTATCCATTATAAATTCATCTCTACTTGTGGTGTTGTTCCTACATTCTTTAAACAATCTATTGTGCACCCAGGCCCATATCCAAATTACCATTCATGTGTATTAAGCCACTCTTTTATGTAATATTTTACACATTTTACATTTGTTTTATTGTTTCACTATGATGTGTTTAATGCTGTAAAACACTTTGGTGCAACTTGTTACAGTTGTTTTAAATGTGCTATAGAAATAAAACGACTTGACTTGACTTCTACTACTACCTACTTCTTTAACTAGTATCTTTACCACTACTACTACTACTACTATATTGATATCAGTACTACTACTACTACTACTATAATGATATCAGTACTACTACTACTACTACTACTACTACTAATATATTGATATCACTACTACTACTACTACTACTACTACTACTACTAATATATTGATATCACTACTACTACTACTACTACTACTACTACTACTAATATATTGATATCACTACTACTACTACTACTACTACTACTATATTGATATCAGTACTACTACTACTACTACTACTATATTGATATCAGTACTACTACTACTACTACTACTACTACTACTACTACTATATTGATATCACTACTACTACTACTACTACTACTACTACTACTACTACTAATATATTGATATCACTACTACTACTACTACTACTACTATATTGATATCAGTACTACTACTACCACTGCTACTGCTACTACTACTACTACTAGCTTCCACTTTTTACTACTTCCACTACTACTACTACTACTACTACTACTACTACTACTACTACTACTACTACTAATATATTGATATCACTACTACTACTACTACTACTACTACTACTACTACTACTACTACTACTAATATATTGATATCACTACTACTACTACTACTACTACTACTACTACTACTACTATATTGATATCAGTACTACTACTACTACTACTACTACTAATATATTGATATCACTACTACTACTACTACTACTACTACTACTACTACTAATATATTGATATCACTACTACTACTACTACTACTACTACTACTACTACTAATATATTGATATCACTACTACTACTACTACTACTACTACTATATTGATATCAGTACTACTACTACTACTACTACTACTACTACTACTACTACTACTACTAATATATTGATATCACTACTACTACTACTACTACTACTATATTGATATCAGTACTACTACTACTACTACTACTACTACTACTACTACTATATTGATATCACTACTACTACTACTACTACTACTACTACTACTACTAATATATTGATATCACTACTACTACTACTACTACTAATATATTGATATCACTACTACTACTACTACTACTACTATATTGATATCAGTACTACTACTACTACTACTACTACCACTGCTACTGCTACTACTACTACTACTAGCTTCCACTTTTTACTACTTCCACTACTACTACTACTACTACTACTACTACTACTACTACTACTACTACTACTACTAATATATTGATATCACTACTACTACTACTACTACTACTACTACTACTATATTGATATCAGTACTACTACTACTACTACTACTACTACTACTATATTGATATCAGTACTACTACTACTACTACTACTACTACTACTATATTGATATCAGTACTACTACTACTACTACTACTACTACTATATTGATATCAGTACTACTACTACTACTACTACTACTATATTGATATCAGTACTACTACTACTACTACTACTACTATATTGATATCAGTACTACTACTACTACTACTACTACTACTACTACTACTACTACTACTACTATATTGATATCAGTACTACTACTACTACTACTACTACTACTACTAGCTTCCACTTTTTACTACTGCTACTGCTACTACTACTACTACTACTACTATTACTACTACTATTATACTATCACTACTACTACTACTACTACTACTATTATACTATCACTACTACTACTACTACTACTACTACTACTACTATATTGATATCAGTACTACTACTACTACTACTACTACTACTACTACTACTAGCTTCCACTTTTTACTACTTCCACTACTACTGCTACTACAACTCCTACTATTACTATTGTCCACTTGTTATCGCTATAGTAATTCGACAACTTCTACTACTAACTACTACCTTTACCACTACCACCATTAACTACTAACTACTACTATAACTACTACTATTACTACTACTGTTACTACTACTACTATGACATCTTCCTTGAGGATTCAGGGCTGATTGTGTTTAGTTTGAACATACTCTGAACATATGCTGGGTCCAAACACTGCTCTGTTTATTTAAATAGGACAGGCTGGATTCAGGCTGTGGTGCGTTCAATGTTATTAAGAGCTATTGGTTAAACATCTGTAATAATAAGCACCTGTGAGATCACCAGATATGACCAATGGTACGTGAAGTGCACAGAATGTTCCTGAAGGCACCACCAGGACAAAAACACACGGGAGTTACACTGTCAAACTTTTACAGACAATTTGTGTATCTAACTACTTTAAACCTAATTTATTTGAGCAGCATCTCTGTTATAATGTTATTTCCTCATCAAAAACATACCTGGAGTATATGCACACAAATCCTGCATATTTAGGCTGAGTTCTTCTCTCAAACAGAAAACACTTCAACTTGTGATGTCATGTGGTAATACAGGAAGTGCTCCACTGTGTTTTTAAACTTCATACACCTTCACTAGAATCATTTGGATAATTTCAGCCCTGGAACTGCCAATCTCTACTGAACTAAAAGGTAAAAGGTAGGTGTTAAGATGAAACTACATGATGTCACAAGGTGGAAAAGAGCATTTTGAGTTTTGGAGATGTACACAGACTAATAATGCAGGAATTGTGAAACAAAACACAACTCCAGCTATGTTTTTGATGAGGTAACAACATTATAACACGGATTAAAGCTCACAAGAATCCAAGACCTTAAAACAGTTATTAAAATAAAAATAAATCAATAAAAACTTGCCACAAAACTCAATGCAGGGAATGATTGAAGCTTGGGCACTGATTCTGAAAATTTGTGGTAAGAGTTAAGAGGCGTGACAGGATTTTAGATTTTATTACTAATTTTTCTATTTTATTTTGACTTGTACATATACATTTATTTATATTATTATGTCTTATTTGACACCTGTCTCTTGCTCTTTTTTGCTATACCATTTATTTCTTACTCTTTGTTATTTTATTATATTGTGACTCGTGAGCTACTGTATCCAAATAATTTCCCTTGTGGATCAATAAAGTTTGTCTAAGTCTAAGTAAAAGTTATCAGAAGCTCAAAGACTCATTTTAGATTTAATTAAGTAACTAACCTGTAATTTTGACTATTTTTTTGTTGTGGGATGAGGCACAAATGCTCCATGAGGTGAGGCAGATTTCCATACACAATTTATAATAATGGATACACGTTTTGTTCATAGTTATTACATTTCTTGGTACCAAACATGTCATAAGTTTTTTTAATAAGAGCTCCACACATTTGTTGTCTGAGAGGATAAATCTTGTGGTACAAGATCTTAAATTTCCAACATCTACTACCGAATGTGAACTCAGTCATCAAAGGCTTCACAGATACAGACTCCATCTCCTCCTCCTCTTACTCAGTGTCCACTTTTCCAAGGAAGAGCCGTAAACTTCAAAATCAGGAATCGTGTCGTTTTCCAGACACTGATGGAAATTCACCCGGATAGACGGTAATAGGAGCCAGATGAGCCCAAACTCCACAACAGTAATTAACTCTGCCTCGTTAGACTGGACTTACTGTACTGTATGCCTCACACTGCAGGGCATCTGACGTATGTGGCAGACCTGTGTCATTCACATTTAACGGATGTGTGTAACAAAATGGCTCATATGTAACAGAATGGTCTGATAAATAAGGTGCATTATGTCACTTTTCTGATGGAGGGTCTGCCATCTTCTTGTCGCCATGGAGATCTTATTACTTTCCACAGTATGGGATTAGATACATCTATCTTTCTTGCTTCTGTTCAATTATAGGTATTTTAATTGATCATACAGCATCAAAATCATGAAATTATTACAACTTTACTGCTGATATTCTTACTTGTAAAACAGGGTTTAATCATTTCATTATTCAATTAGACTACATATTGATATAAATAGTAATTGAAGGCACTTTTCATTTGTTAAAGGTGCATTGTGTAATTTTTCTGTGTGGAGATGTTATTGCTTCATCTGGAATGTTCCACAGTATGGCATTAAATCTTTCTATCTTCATGGAGACAAAACCAGACCAAGTTACAGGTCAGATCTGTGGAGAGGCAGCCCCGCTCACAGTCAGAATGTCTGTGGTATGTTTGAGCTCTAAAACCACCTGTAATCTAATAAATGTAAAGTAGAGCTGGTTAATGTCATACTGTGGAACATTCCAGGCAGAGCAGTGACATATGCATAGAAACAGTTTTTGTTTTTTGGGGGGAGATTTTGGGAAAAATGTAAAATGTAATTAGATTTTGTCTAATCACAGAAAAAAAAAAAATGCCAAAAAAAAAAAAAAAAAAGTTACACAATGCAGCTTTAAATAATAGGATATTGTCCCAGTAGGGAAATTTGTCCTCCTCATTTGACCCATCCTTCAATGTCTCCGGGCAGCTCCTCAGGAAGTGCTGCGCCCAGGGACCTGTCTCTGTGATCTTGTTACTAGGACGATCTTAGTTGGAGGATTTATGGGTTTTTTTTGGGTTGATGGGGGAAACTGAAAGGAAGGAAAAGATAACCCACCCAGACACTCACCCATCCTCTACAGCTCAAATTTTACATTATTACGTAAAAATAAAAAAAAATCTACCCATTATTGCAAAGACATTGTGCACACGATAAATATTGAGCCTCAAAATACACTGATCCAGCTTTCAACAATAAATCAATGTAGTAATTGGCTATATAGTAACAGGCCCAGGGAGAACATGCAAAATCCACACAGAAAGGCCGTGGGAATCGAACCTGGAACCTTCTTGCTGTGAAGCATGAGTGCTAACTACTCAGCCACTGTCATCATAAGAATGAAAATGTAAAGAGCTTCCCTTTTTTGAAAAACTATAGTCTCTGCTCTGACTTTAATTCAAATTAATTACAAACACAATAGCCCAGAGTGTGAAAAAATCAGATAAAGCAACACAAGCAGGCAAAAGGCCCTTCACGAGAAAAGTTACACATTGTATTTTTAATATACTAGTCACCCATCTAGTCTGAAACAAGAGTGGAGCTGCAAACGTTTAGTAACTGCCTCAAATAGAAAAGTTCCACCTTGTACCTTTAATATAATAAAGTCCACCATATAGTCTGAAACCACACTTTACCCATACCTCTGTACTACTGACATGTTGCTGAAATCCCCATGGCAACCATCAGATAATGTCCCACTGTCTCGTTGTCTGAAGCTTTAAGCCAAACACAATAAAGGCATTCGTACGCACATTTCCATGAGAGTGAAGCCAGCCTTCTATCAAGCACCTGACCACAATTTCACTCCAGTAATCTCCATCTCAGACCGTAATTCAGTCCCTGGTGGAGCTGTTTAGAAAGAAATGCGTTGTATTTGTTGCCAGATAAAATAAAAACTATCCATCATTGGTCATAGAGCTTATAGTGTAAACAGGATCTGCCTCTTTCTGACAGATATCTGGTAATTGAGCGATAGGAGAGAGAGGATTATATTATCAAAGCATTACGGTACTTGTTTTCGAGGAAGTCTTTCGGTTTGATTGGGGAAAAAAAACCTCAAACTCAAAATTCAATGACTTCTCTTTGAATATAATGTACCTGGCAACCAATGATCAACACATAAAAGACTGCATTTCTTTCTTGATACAAATGTGGTTTAAATTACTACAGATTGAAAGCGCGGGTTCTGTTGTATTATCTTTCTATCTACTCTGCATTCACCTTTTGTATGTTTTGGTGTGGTTTATTTATGTTTAGTTATTCCAAATTTTCGGGTCCCAAAAGACATGAAAGTCAAATCAGGGCTCTGCGATTCGTCAAACTGAAATACTGAAATACAGTCAGTAAATGAACCTGGGTTGGAACAGAGTTTGGACTTTTCAATTGTAATTTGTGTTAAATACTCTTATGTTGTTTTGCATACTCTCTAATAACAGTTTTTTTTATTAGTAATTGGCAAAAAAGTCAAGTCAACTTTGGGCAACTTCGTGTGTTCTTTTTATAATATATATATATGATTCTTTCTTCCTTACGATGAATATGAAAAAGTAATTTTGAATGAAGGGTGACCAGGGATGCATTCACACTGTTCCAGGTTTGATACCAGTTTAGTTTAATATATTTTCAAGTAAAAAAAAGTCAAGTACACTACATCTTGGGTAACTTTGCGTGTCCTTCTTTAAAGACATAAAATCTTGGGATGTGGCCTGTCTGGCATTTTGGGATTACAGAAGACACCAGTATAAAGGGACCATTCCATACATGATAAATAAGGATTTTATACATTATGTAAAACTTTTTGACTTTTATACTTTTTTATGCATTATGTAAAACTGTTATACTAATGCATAGGCTATAATGTAACTGTATAGGAGGACATTTTATTAGAAATATTTAAATTAACATTATAACTTGTCTTAAAGCTCACAAGAGTCAGTTTTGTGTAATACGGGACCTTTAAATATTCTACATTTTCTTTGCCACATTAGTTTTCCTATGTTTCCTTGTCAAATCCTGCACAAGTGTGAACCATCGTAAAGAAATCAGATTACTCAAATCTTATACAACTGTTTACGTGGCATTCCAGTAATCTGATAACTCCAGAAATCAGATAACAATCAGATTCATGTAAACACACATGACAGTACAGTTACTCAGCCCAGAGCCAGTCTAACCTCCATGTTTTCGTACACTCACATATGCACCACAGGTTTACCTCAGAATTCCTCCACAACTACAACCAGGCGCTGCTTTTACTGTAAAGAGACCTATTTTCAGAAGTACAAGTTCTAGTGCAGTTTTAGCTACGTGCTATAGTTAATTACGCTGTTTCATCTGAATAAACCTTCACATCTTTACCACAGTGGATGCATGCTACAGACTGGGGCTGGGAATAACAGTGGAAACCAGTGGGGTTGAGCTTTAGAGCCAAAGAGACCACATCTGATACACAGAGATGTCAGAACTTTTATAAGCATGTTAAAATGTTTAGTTCTACAATCTTGTTAGGAAATCAGTTACTGTAAGCGATATTCTAAAAGTGTCTTTGTTTATAACCAGTGTTGGGAAGTAGCTAAATACTGTACACGTACCAAAAATACGGATTCTGAGTAGTAATTTTGAGTAACTGTTTTCCTTTACAGTTACTTTTTCATTTGGTGGTAATCAGAATAATACAGTTGAATTTTCTGAAATCAAAAGACAACATGGCAGTACTTGATCACACAGTTTTGGCTTTGAACTTCATGGTATTGATGAGGAAAAAAGTAAAAAACTGCTGTTGCGATGTGTCTGGGTGTCATTTTTTCCTTCTCTAATTGGACATAAAAGAACGCATAAAAGACAGTGCAACAAAACTAAAGATTGTAATTATATGTCATGTTTTTTCACTATAATACAATGCATCTCAGTGTAAAAATATTCATAGTATTTAGCGTGCAGTACTCTTATTATATGTTACAAAATACATATTAATTCAAAGTATTCTTCCCATCACTGCTCATACCACAAACTTACTGTAAATTGACTATATGATATTACGGATTTTTAGATACCCCACTTTGACAGAAGAATACGAAGTAACAGATGATTTGTTTTGTATGCAGTTCAAACAAATGAAAAGTTTTATCATATTTATACTGTACCTAACTGTATTGTTCCACTTCCATGACTGCATATTTAGTAGTAATTGGCTATTGTTGTACCTTTAATATACTAAAGTCCACTATATATTCTGAAACCACCATACCTCTGTACTACTGACATGTTGCTGAAATCAGCTCATTACTATTCTGTCTGACGACGAATATATAATAAAATGTAAATGATTAGGAGGTTCTGGTTGAAATATAAAGTTCTACATTCAAATAATTCAATGTGGACCACATAAAAATATATATTATGTTACCCTTTCCTCCTTATCATGTAACATGTCTGGTGTAGGGTCTGCTTGTCTCAGGACTAAAGACTGTATAAAAAAACTGGGCTAATGCTATAGTCACATTACCCGCTACGGGTTTTGGAGTCGTGCGGGCCCGTAGAACGTCGTAGACAGAATCGCGCTGTTAAATGCGCATCTTAAGGGGGCCGTAGGTGTGTCTTGCAGTTCCCTTGAGGCTCGCAGGGGTACCTCACGTGGCGTCACTGAAAATCGAACTAGCGATTGCTGCAGGTCACCTACTTCACCTGTACTGAACCCTTGCATGTTGTACAAGTGTTCGCTACGATCTAGCGCTCGCAGTATGCCCGTAGAAAAAAATGTGCATGCACATTTTCATCGTATGGGCTCAACGAGCAGTCTACGGGCTTGCTATTTTGTGCGGGCCACTTGCGTGCCCCGCATGGGTTGAGCCATTTTTCGCCCGTAGACCGCCCGTAGCTAGTCGTACGGGCAGTTGTGACTAAGCTTTAAGGGAGTGTGACGTCACCCATAGCATTTAGTTCCAGTCAAATGAAGCTCAGCGAGGCTAGTAGTTATAGGAGCGAATTTGGAGCTGAGCTGCATATTCGGAGCAGGAATTAATTTACGTACAAATCAGCGAAATAAAAACTCCAGGATCACACAGAGCGGGTTAATACAAACATTTTAAGACCCACATGACAAAGCTCACTGCAGCGGTTATAGAGAGAGGGCTGACTTTTCCAATGTAAAGTCACAGTCGATGGAGCCGGAAGCACCCCATGCTCATTTCCTATTTGGAGCACGGCGGCTAGCAGGTTAGCTTTGTCAAATTCAGCGTTCCAAAGTATGGCATTAAACATACATTTCTCCATGGAGACAATCACCAGGCCAAGTTACAAAAGGCAAGCCCACTCACAGTAAGAATATATGCAGGGCGAGCTCAAGGTTTATTTATAAAGCACGTTTAAAATACAGTCAAGACCGCTCAAAAACGCTGTACACAATAAAATAACTGTAATTAAATATATGCAAGATAGATATACTTTTAATTCCACACTCCAGGCAAAGCAAGATTTTTTTATTAGAGACACTCCACCACAAAAGTTCCATAGTGGACCTTTACAATAACTTAAAATCTAAATAATTTGCTTTGGATTCACATAAAATAATTACATGGGAAAAGGGTGACATCATATATTTATTGAGAATCAACATTTCATCTCTTGGCAAAAAGAGAAATTTAGTTTGTCAACTGGACAGAGTTTATTTGGTTGAATACGTTTCGCAGCTCATCCAAGCTGCTTCTTCAGTTCTGGTCAGATGCTGGTGGACACTGCTTTATCTCTGCCTGAAGGGAGGAGCTAATTACAATGAAAATTACTCTGAGACAACACATATTTCTTTACAGTTTCTGTTAGTCAGGTGAGTCTATTCAATATGGAGTGGGAGTGGGGGTGTGGTTAGCATAACCATTCAGGGCCATTTAGGTTTGAGGATAGAGTTATAGATGGGAGACAAATGATGTCTGAGACCCCCATTTCTGTTCAAGGAAGGATTCTCTTTCTTGACAAAAATAGCTTCTTTAACTCCCCTCTCAAACCAGTTCTTTTCTCTGGCCAAGATCTGGACCTCGCTGTCCTCAAAGGAGTGGCCTGTGGCTTTTAGGTGGAGATGTACGGCAGATTGCGGCCCACCCTGGTTTTCCCGTCTGTGTTGATACATCCTTTTGTGAAGTGGCTGTTTTGTTTCTCCAGTGTAGCGCTCACTGCAGTCTTCACTACACTGAATGGAGTAGACCACATTGCTTTGTTTGTGGCTCGGTGTTTTGTCCTTAGGATGGACCAGTTTTTGTCTTAAAGTGTTTGTGGGTTTGAAATAGACTGGGATTGGCGTGACCTCTCTTTTCACTTGTATCCCTACATCGGTAGCGGTGGAGGCAGCAAGGAGGAGACTACTGGAGGATACCAAGCTAAAAGAGAGAACCAAACTTTCACCCGACCAAATCTGCCAACTGCTGGAAATTTGTCTAAGTACCACCTATTTCCAGTTCAGAGGAAACTTCTACAGACAAATCCACGGCTGTGCAATGGGCTCACCGGTCTCCCCTATCATTGCAAACTTATACATGGAACAATTTGAACAGAGTGCCCTGGCCTCATATCCAGGCACTCCACCCACGCACTGGTATCGTTATGTTGATGATAATTTCTCAAAAATCAAAATTCAAGATTTGGAACATTTTACTGCACATATCAATTCTGTAGATCCGAAAATCAAATTCACGCGTGAAGATGCCAAGGACAACACATTGGCCTTCTTAGATTGTGCAGTAACAATAAGAGAAGAGCGGCGACTCCAGGTAGAGGTCTTCAGGAAGCCCACACACACCGACCAATATCTGCTTTTTGATTCACACCACCCACTTCAGCACAAACTTGGAGTCATTCGGACATTACAACACAGGGCCCAAGTGGTTCCTACAAGTGCAGAGAGAAAGGAGAAAGAAGAACAACACGTGGAGAAATCCCTCTCCGTTTGTGGATATCCTAAATGGGCTTTCAATAAAACGAAGAGAGCCAAGAAACAGGACACCAGAGAACCAGAACCCAGGAGAAAGGGTGTAACTATTCCTTACCTGGCTGGCGTTTCCGAAAAACTACAGAGGATCTTCAGACAACATGAAATCCCAGTCTATTTCAAACCCACAAACACTTTAAGACAAAAACT
Source organism: Taenioides sp. WSHXM2023 (assembly GCA_029959045.1). Classification (NCBI taxonomy): domain Eukaryota; kingdom Metazoa; phylum Chordata; class Actinopteri; order Gobiiformes; family Gobiidae; genus Taenioides; species Taenioides sp. WSHXM2023. Next base: position 9,693,523 of record CM057085.1, read on the forward strand.
GGTCCATCCTAAGGACAAAACACCGAGCCACAAACAAAGCAATGTGGTCTACTCCATTCAGTGTAGTGAAGACTGCAGTGAGCGCTACATTGGAGAAACAAAACAGCCACTTTTCAAACGAATGTATCAACACAGACGGGAAAACCAGGGTGGGCCGCAATCTGCCGTACATCTCCACCTAAAAGCCACAGGCCACTCCTTTGAGGACAGCGAGGTCCAGATCTTGGCCAGAGAAAAGAACTGGTTTGAGAGGGGAGTTAAAGAAGCTATTTTTGTCAAGAAAGAGAATCCTTCCTTGAACAGAAATGGGGGTCTCAGACATCATTTGTCTCCCATCTATAACTCTATCCTCAAACCTAAATCAAAACAAACTGGGAAAACAATGGGACTAACCAGGTCAGGTCCAGAGGTGTGAAAACACCATCATGGCCCTGAATGGATATGCTAACTACTCCCCCACTCCCACTCCATATTGAATAGACTCACATGACTAACAGAAACTGTAAACAAATATGTGTTGTCTCAGAGTAATTTCATTGTAATTAAGCTCCTCCCTCCAGGCAGATATAAAGCAGTGTCCACCAGCATCTGACCAGAACTGAAGAAGCAGCTTGGATGAGCTGCGAAACGTATTCAACCAAATAAACTCTGTCCAGTTGACAAATTAAATTTCTCCTTTTGCCATGGATTCTACCTGGACGACTGAGGGATTCTACACATTTCATCTCTTGTTGCTCCACTGTTCCATGATGCAACCATTGTCAAACCCAGTCATTACATTACACTGCATTACATTACATTGCGTGGTGTGGTGTACAGAGGAGGTGGAGGATGTGGTTTTTAGCTGGAGTCCTGCAGCGTCACTGACACTTGAGTGGAGAGGTCTGAGGAGCAGGGCCAGACCAGTGGGTGCTGAGTGGGTGCTGTGCTCAGGGTTTCTGTCAGGTCGATGTGAATGTGAAAACTACTGCGTCACTCCTATGTTACTCTCCCCATCACCACATCCCTATTTTTATGAATTAAACTTTAAAAGACTACAACTTTTTAGGATTGTTATTAATTTGCATTTGTTTCTGTGCTTGTTAATTGCAATTTCAAAGGCCTTTACCTGATTTTTTTTTTTTTTTTTTAACCATGTATTTGGGCAAAATGTGTCTACAGATATATTGTATAAACAGCTATGGAGCTCAATTTTCCGTTCATTTTCCCCATGAAAATTCAAAAAAAGAGTTCCCACATTTAAAACGGAAGATCTGGCGAAACGTTTTAATAACTTTGCGGTTTATAAAGTTTCAGAAACAGATTTTAAATTAACATTAAAGGTCATGTGGTCGTTAGTTTCCACAGAGCTGAATATCTCTGACTTCGATCTTTTAGTATTAATTGTTTTTGGATGGGTGGTAACTGTTGAGGTCAAAATAAGTCTGCTATGTGCTGTCTGCATCTAATTATAAAGTGTTTTATTGTCCAGTAATCAGGCAATGCTTGTTTGCATGCTAGTTGTTGAGGAATAACCTTGGACCGCAAACCATTTAAACTAGTTCTGTTTTTCACATTTTTAGACAGGGTGTAGAAACTGTAGAAACTTTTTGCTGAAACCTGTTTTCATGTTTCATTTCATGTTTCATTTCATGCTCTATTTGTTCCTCTCATGTAAATACACATCAGTACAATGAATAAGAATGCACAATGTAAATGTACATGATAGGAGGCATTTCCATGATTAGAAAGGAGTGGATACGAAGAAAAAAACTCCCTTTTATTTACATTTAAATTAAATTATTTGATGGTCTTGACATTTTCCCATCTCCTCATAAGACATAAGACACTTGACATAAGAGTTGTAAAATAGCTGTGCAACAGGGTCGATCCAGATTAAAATAATAATAAAATAAATGTGTGAATGCTTTGCTTTTTTGGTGAGTTAAAAAACTTTCCTCATATTTGTTGTGGATTAATGGCATGCTATTGACAATACTGAATTTATAGTGTCTCAACCCCTCCCCAGAAAAGCCCCTGTCTCATGAGTTAAAGAATGATGATATCATTGCTAAACCTAATCCAATAACATACGATTACGGTTCAAAAACAGATAGTCATTTGGCGTCCCATTTGTTTCATTCCTATAGAGTCACTGCCTGTTTGGATTTATAACCTGAAAAAGTCCCTTTCTGCATCACGAGCACATAAACCCTTTCATTGTATTTATCAGGGCATTCATGGTGTGGTTTGAAGTCATTTGTTGATGTTTCTCCTCCTCTCTCGGCACCAGCTCACAGCGTAATACGAGTTTGTGGTCTTGAGGGTTAGTTCATCCCTCCGGATGATTCCCAGAACATTTGGTTTGGTTTTTTTTAATGCACCCCACCTCCTGAACAGGGCAGAGCTGGGACTGGCAGAACTCTGTGTACTCACTGGGCATCTGTAGAGGAAATGGGCTATCCTGTAGGGTGTTTTTCAATGTGTTTTTCTGTGTCTAAAATTAGTAACATGTTTTCAAACTCCCTTGTTACTGTGTCATTGATTAGACTGACTTATACTTAGACTTTATTGATCCACAAGGGAAATTATTTGGACACAGTAGCTCACACATCACAATAAATTACAATAACAAAGAGTAAAAATATAAATGGTAATGACAAATTCTTGCAAGAGATTGGTGTCAAATAAGGCATAATTATATAAATATATTTTACTTATTACTCAGACATTGGTTTCATGTTTATTTTATGTTTTATTAATATTTTCTGCCACCGTCTATTGAAATACAATTGGAAATCCTAATTCAAATTAAAATAGTTCAAAATGGTCTAATGAAACAAACAGTTACATGGGTGCTTCTTCTGTCCCTTAAAGGTCCCATATTACATTATTTTCTGATCTGTTCTAATGTTGTTTCATCATCAAAAACACACCTGGAGTTGTGTTTTGTTTCATTCTCACATGTTTAACACACAAACCCTGCAGATTTAGGCTGAGTTCTTAAACGGAAAACACTCTGTTCCACTTTGTGATGTCATGTGGTAATACAAGAAGTGACCCAGTGTGTTTTTAAACTTCACTAGAATCATTTGGATAATTTCAGCGTTGGAATTGCCAATATCTACTGAACTAAAAAGGTAAAATTAGCTGTTAACTTTAAGCTACCACTATATGACATCACAAGGTGGAACAGAGAGTTTTGGAGATGTAGATTAATAACGCTGGGTTACTTAAAGAAACAAAACATAACTCCGGGTATGTTTTTGACGAGATAACAACATTATTTCATGGCTCAAACCTCACAAGAGTCTATTTTTTGTAATATAGAGCCTTTAAACGCACACAAAACCACTAAAATCTGAATATCTGACTGACCAGTTGTGTATTTTTGGTGTCTTCTTTCCATCATTGCCTCATTGATAAAACACAACATGTTAGTATTTGAATAGACTTTGTAGTTGTTGGCTTGAGTGCATGTTTGTGTCTCTCTTTGGGAACAGATAACAAGATCACAGAGCTCGCCTTTCTGCTGTGATTTTGGGTTTTCATATCATGTTTAACCCGCTGTTTTATTTCTTATTTTTCTGCAGGTCCCGGGTGGGTCATACCCCGTGGTGGTCAAAATGGGACACGCACACGCCGGGATGGGAAAGGTGAGTTCATGGATAAAAAGTTCCCTAAAAAGTCAAAGCAAAACAACACTTTTTTCAGAATTTGAGTCAATCAAATAGTACTGCTTTGGCAAAATGTTGTGATGTTCTAGTTTTCAAAGATCTGCCTGTCAGATCCTCTCAGTTTAAAGGTACAGTATGCAACTTTTTGGTTGGGAGTCCATCACCTGCTTGTTTCTATGGATATATCACTGCTCTGCCTGGAATGTTCCACAGTATGACTTTAAACATTTATTAAATTAAAGGTGGTTTTATAGCTCAAAATATCTAGAAAAAGAACTATGCAATAGCTCAGTTGGTGGTCATCCTCTTATCCTAAAGGTTGGTAGTTCGAATCCCGTTCTCCACATAAACATCATTCGTGGTTAGATCCATTTACCACGAATGTGAATGGATGAGTGGTTTCTTGATGTAAAGCGCTTTGAGTTGAAGATGGAAAAACGCTAGGCCAAAATTGTGACTATTTACCAGTTCACTTATACTTGTTATTTGACAGTACAGTGTTTTTGTTGAGTTGTTGAGTTACAGTGTTAAAGTACAAGGAGCCTATCAAAAGTTTGAATAAAAGAAAATATATTTTAGACCTTTCTTCAATAAATATAACAGATTTCCCCACTTACATCACCACCTTAAATCACCCTTACATCTCCATATACTTTCTCACCCCAGTCTGAGAGAATGGGCTTGGTTTCCGGTTGGGGGCCCTGACTTGTATAGGATTTCCCATAATTCTCTGGGGCATTGGCAGGTCCTTGTAGAGCGTGACCTGGTTTGACCTTGAGGAGCTCGCAGCACTCTGAGAACGAACACACATCTACAGAACCCTGAGCCAGAGCTGTTCTGTTTGTCTATACCACAAGGCTGTCATTTTCCACAGTCAATGAACTTCACGTGACGCACTCAGACCACAGAAATTCACCAATACGTTGTGTTCATGAGACATCACACCATTCTACCATCTGTAGTTTAAATCTGAACAGAACGACAGCTCAGAATTATATGATACACTGTCAGTAAACACCAGTGAAATTATTTTTTCACAATAGCTTTAGACACAATAGCTTGTTGATTGTTGTCAGTTGAAAACAGATTAATATCAAGGATTGTGGAGCTAATCCATAACAAATGATGATAAGGTTCAACCACAGACTGTATGGACACAGCTAACCTGCTAGCCCTTGTGTTCCAAATAGGATATGAGCACGGGGGCACTTCTGGCTCCATAGACTCTGGTTCCAATTGACTTTACATTGAAAAATGGTCACCCCTCTCTATGTAACTGCTGCAGTGATCCTCGTTATTGTTCGTATTAACCCACTCTACATGATCCTGGTGTTGTTATTTCACTATTTTGTCCGTAAATTAATTCCTATTCCTGATTGAACTGCCTCCAAATTTGCCCCTATAACTGTTAGCCTTTGGTTTGTATTGAATTTTGCCCATTTACTCAAAGGTTGGTGGTTCAGTTCCATGATAAAGTCAATTGATACTGTCAGTATGTTCTTGGGCAAGTCATTTTACCCAACCTGCCTATTCATGGGTTTCGGAATGTTGAAAAATTAGGACCGTTGACATAATGATTAACAATTTATAAACAACTTTTGAGTTTGAAATAGTTCTCAAAGTGTTGCATATAAAAAGAGGCTCAAATCAATGACTATCTATATTTGCTGGTCCATGAATGTGTGTGTGTCATTTCTGTACATATTATAAAAATACAAAATCTTCTAAATTTCTCATAGTCAAGGATCATTCAAAAACCTTGGCACAGATGGTTATTTGAAGTCTCCTGCTCAGCTTTGGTGCGTCACAGGTTTTATGAGTTCACGCCTTAAATACAGAGACACTCATTCACAACATGTATGACACTCTTCTGTGAAAGTACAAGGGCCTTAGCTTTGTGACCTAATGCACCCAACTATGGACTGATCTGCAATACTGATCTAAAACAGCTTCATAATAAAACAGGTTCATTGACTTCCTGTTCAAAAATGCAAACTTTATAGTGACATTTCACCATAACAATCAGTGGAGGTAGCGGTTGTCCAAACAAAATCTTAAATATGTGGAAAAATTAGTGAAAATCAAACTTTTGGTGAATTTCAAATGCATTGATTCTTATGGTGTCAAACCAACTCTATTGTATAAAAGCTATGCCTAGTGTCTGTTGATACAAAATATAAAATATGTGGAAAAGGTAGAGAAACATGTCTTTTGATGGATCTCTAATCTCTAATGGATTAATTCTTATGGTAGAGTGCAAAGTGTCCTGCATGGCGACATGGCGACATGGCAGCCATTCTGTCAGTACACACGAGTTCTATGGGCATAGAACATATGGTATTTAGGATATCAAGCAAACAAAAGTAAACAATGTAGTTAGATTGAACCATCACAACTACATCTTCAGAACATGTGTATTTTTAAAGCAACTCACAGAGACACGTTGAAGAAAAAAGTGAAGATCACTGCCAACCAAGCTAAAGTCCACAAGATGTGCGACCATCTGCTCCAGGACCAAGTACCCCAGGTTCTTACTGAACACTTAAAGGGAGAGCTCCAGCAGCATCTACTCCACTTGTCTGTTTTCCAGAGAAAGATCACAGAGCTCGAGACCTTAAAGAGGAAAATCCAGAGCAGGAAGGAAAACTGTGATGTAGCCATCAGAGACTGTCTGACCATCGCTGAAGAGGTCCAGGTCTTATTGGACAAGATGCAGAAAATCTTTGAACTGTCCCAGATGATGAACGATGACCGGAGTAAGCAGGCGGAAGAGGATTTCCTTGAAAAGTGTCAGGCGAAAGTGGCTTATTTGCAGAAGTTGGACGGTCTCCTTTCAGAATTTAAGGGTATAAGAGACGTATGCCTGAGCCTGCAGCAGGAGGTGGACACGAAGATTTCAGAGAATCAAACACGACTGCAAGAAGAGTTGCTAAAACTCCAAGATAGAATTGCTTTTACAGATAGTTTTGGACAATAAAAACACATATAATTGATCTTTTAATTCAATCTCTGTTTTTATTGTGGGGTTTGTTTTTAAGTGGGACGAAACATCTAATCTCACCAGGATCCAGGTGTGTTGTGGGAATACAATTTGCATGAATTACTTATTATTTATAACTTGACTTGACAATAAGTAAAGTCAATATTTATATAGCACATTTAAAACAACCGTAACAAGTTGCACCAAAGTGTTTTACAGTATTAAACACAACATAGTGAAACAATAAAACAAATATAAAATATATAAAATATTACATAAAAGAGTGGCTTAATACACAAAGATAAAAGTCTAAAGTTGAGCTTCAGAGTAGAGCTCATGAGCTGTTGAACGCCATCTTGAAAAATGTGTTTTTAGGAGGGTTTTAAAGTGAGGTAGACGAGCATGATCTCAGATGAAGAGGGAGGGCATCCAGAGCTCAGGGGCCACAACAAAGAAAACTCGGTTTTGTGGCGGGATGGTGGGACGGACAGTAGGTTGAGAGAGTTTGACCTGAGAGACCGAGGGGCACTGGCGCCACACTACATCACTGATCTCTTAACCCCACGTTAAGAGATCAGTGATGTAGTGTGGCGCCAGTGAGTTGAGTGATTTAAAAACAAATAATAATATTTTAAAATCAATTCTGTATTTAACAGGTAACCAGTGGAGTTGGGCTAGGATGGGTGTAGTGTGGTCTCTCTTTTTGGACCCGGGGAGTCTGGCAGCAGCATTTTGGACTAACTGTAACTTATTGAGGGAGGATTGTGGGAGGCCTGAATATAGCGTGTTGCAGTAGTCCAGTCTATTGGTTACAACAGTGTGCATGATTGTTTCAAATTAAAATTGGTTTTAATTTAGCGATTTGTCTTAGCTGAAAAAAGCTAATTTTAACAACATTTAAGATTTGTTTTTCAAAGTTTATAAGAGAATAAAAACACCAAGGTTCTTTACAGAACTGTTCAAATCTGTAGCAAGAGGCACAAGGTCAGATGTGAGGGTGTCAGTGTCCAAATAGAATAACTTCAGTCTTATTTTCATTTAGCTGGAGAAAATTAAAGGACATTCAGTTTTTTATTTCCACAAGACAGGCATGGAGAGTGGCAAAGGATGAGCCATTTTTGGGGAGACGGAAAGATAAAGCTGGGTGTCGTCAGCAAAGAGGTGGTACTTAATCTGATGTTTCTCTAGAATCTAGAAACCCAGCGGGAGCATGTATAAAGAAAATAAAAGAGGCACTAGGATGAACCCTTGGGGCAAGCCACACGTGACAGGAGCAGGAGTAGACACTCGCTCATCTACTTTGACTGAGAAGGATCTTCCTGTCAGATATGAAGTGAATCATTTTAGGACTGAGCCCTGCAACCCAACCACATGCTGCAGGCTTTTTAGGAGAATGGTGGTCAATCGTGTCAAAGGCTGCACTTAAGGCCAATAGAATTGGCACAGCTGAGGATCCAGAATCAAGTGTGAGAAGGATGTCACTGTAGACCTTTACCAGAGTAGATTCGGTAATATGATGCTTGCGAAAACCAGACTGAAACTTGTTGAAGATATGTAGGCTGTTAACATGAGCTGAAACTTGAGAGAACACAATTTTTTTCCGAAATGTTAGCCATGAATGGTAATTTGGATATGTGCCTGCAGTTTGATACAACCTCGGTGTCCAAATGAGCCTTTTTAATGAGTGGGTGCACTCACATTGGTTCATATGTAGACATTTCTGTGCCAAACTTTAGCTGCGCAGAGCTGTTTTTAATCAGTTGTACGTATGGTCTTTGTGGATCAACCAATCACAGCCCTTGTGTTTTGTCAGAAATTCAATGCATAGTAGCTTATGTACTTTATACTGCTATATCTACATCTGCCTTTGTGTCATGTTGTTGCTTTCCTCAAGTACCTCAGTAGTGTATATGCTTAGATCCAAGTATTTGCATTTTATTAATTGTACTAATAATGTCTTGCACTGGACACAATGTTTAACATAAAAATTTAATTTTGTTGTTACTTGTGACAATGACAACAAATCATTGAATCTTGAATTCTGTTGCAGTCGATGATGAAATGGCCCATTCCTTGGAAGTATTTCCTCTGGAAGGTTTTCTGCCACATTTGGTGTAAGAAGGTCAAAGCTTCATAGCTAGCTTCTTGCACGATCTCCATAGATCCATAGGAAAAATGAAACAGCTCATTTCACAAAACCCAACAGTCCCTTACTCGTGTCCCTTGAACTGCACATGCTGCACTTCTTAGTTGAAAACTGCTCAGTTTATGCGCCAGACAGCCACAAAAGGAGCCAACCACTCTGCCAAGCCCTGGAACACTGATTAAAATAAATTAGTAAAGCAATATTGTAGTTCAATTAGGTGCATTGGGTCTAGGAAAGAAAAACCTGTCTGTTTTTTGACATAAATCTGCATTTTAACACTATCAGTTTTAGCTGCTTTCACCTGTATTAAATGTTATTGTCTAATAAAATGTTTTGATGTCATCTGAAACCCACCAACAACAGGTTAGATCCGGTTTAAATGACTGATCTGAATCATTTAATCACGTCATTTCATATGATCTTTGTGCATATTATTTGTCTGTTTTCTTGTATGTTTATAGTAATTTGTATGTTTATATGCAATAAATTAAGATCATCTGAACCAGAATTAACATCTACAATTCCAAGCTACTGTGGGAAAAAAAAGATCCAATTTTGGTTTAATATTGGTGTCAGACCCAGTTTAGACTTGATCTGTCCTACTGTCATGCTGGTTTACATTGAGTCCTAGTGTAGTCCTGGTTTGGATCTAGCTTAGACCTGATCTAGTCGCATTTGCAGCAGTAATGAATCTCTTTGTATCTCCTCTTTTTAGCTCATGTTTACACTGTCATCGTAATTCGTTTCATTGCCTTCAAAGTGACATCTCTGTTTATCCAACCACACTCCACATCAAAGTTGCCCACCCATCTGTAATGCACCAGACTTACTTTTATTGGCCCATGTTCGCTCATTTCAGTTCCATATTTACAGAGGATTGTGTCATTTTTAAAAGCACATTTGGGGTCTCTTTGTTCCACCCGTTTCGTAATTCATTTTGTTAAATTGGTTTGTGTTCAAAACAGCACGAAATCTTCACCAGACCTCACAAGACTTCTCCAAACCTCACACATCACATCAGCTCATTGTTACATAATGAAATTTAACTTGAGGATTACAAAATGACACGTTTCTAAATGGGCACGCACTGTGGGACTGGGTGGCGCATTTGGGCTCGGTTCTTATTGTAAGTGTTTACCACCTGTTTTGTGTTTTTTTTTTTTTGGTACAACACATACGCTACCAGTCACATGTTTGGACACACTTTTTCATTTATGTTTCTTCTTTATTTCCATGATTATTTACATTGTAGATTCTCTCTTAAGACATCAGAACTATTAATGAACACATAAGGAATGTAGCAACAAATGATAAACCCAAAAGAACTCCAAACTTGTTTTAGATAAAAAATAATAATAATTAAAAAAAACACCCTTTGCTTTGGCCACTACTTTGCACTTTTGTCATTTCTTGACCCTGACGTAGCACAGCTGTGAAGTGAAAACCATTTCAAGAGACCTCATCATGAAGTTCAATGAGAGAAGGCCAAGCGTTTGCAGCTCTGTCAATAAAGCAAAGGTAAAGGTAGGTTTAGTAGAGTCAGCGTTCCCTGAGGGTGTGATGCTAACTGAAAGCACTACTCTTTTTAGATGCTCTGACTTAATCTGAGTTTTACTGTAACACAATCTGACCATTAACAGCTGATGTGGTTGGAGCTACAATAGGTGATTTGATTTGTGCTCTTAAATAAGTCTCTCATACATAAAATTACAGTCACACGTTAGCTAGCATTAGCCAACAGTTTTTCAGTTTTTTCGTGGATTTTCAGACCTAAAAACTTCGCTAATATGTGCATTGTGTCTCCATGGTAACTGGTAAACATTTCGCCAATACTATGGAAAATAATTTGTTCCATCAGAGTTTGAATTTTAAATACTGTTGAATTTTTAAAGTCTGAAAAAACATCTTTTAATTATTTTTATTCAGAATTTTAGTTGCTGAAATTTTAAGTGTACATTTTCAAAGTGTTTAAAATTCAATATAAAAAAATAACTTTTTGAATATTCAGCACAAATATTTTCAAGCCCTCAAATTCAACAGTCAAAAATCAGAGTGTAAAATTTGCAGTGAAAAAAATTAGCAGCAAAGCTCCAAGATGCCAAGGCAGAAGCAATTGATCCAACGTGATTTCCTGCTTAGTAACAAGCAGGAAATGGTGCAGTGAAGCGATCTGATTGGTCAGAATTATCTTCATCAAAACCTCATCTTTTTTATTTCTTAAGTGTAAGCCCCGCCCACAGATGAGAACAGCCAATAGGAAACAGCCTCTGTCCTCCTCACTCACGCAGGATCAGTTGCTTCTGCCTTGGCATCTTGGCTCTTTGCTGTGAAAATTTCACTGCAAATTATACACTCTGAATTTGAAAATATATGTGCTGAATATTTAAAAGGTGAAATTTTTATTTTGAATTTGAAACATAAAAAAGTACACTTACAATTTCAGCAACTAAAATTCAGATTAAAAATAATTCCAACATATTTTTTCAGAGTTAAAAAAAATTCAAAGTGAGAAATTAAGCAGTATTTAAAATTCAAAATCTGATGGAACAAATTATCTTCCATACAATACAAATACATTTAGAACACCCCCAATATGATGTCACTGCAAAATATCAATAGAAAGGAAATGACTTGTTTTAATCCAAATAATTTGCAGAAGTCGTGGCCTGGTTGTGTCTGTTTCAGTGCTTTCCCACCGTAGAGAGGCCTGTAATGACTGAGCAGAGGCCTGTCTCTGATCATTTAACATGGTGGACAGTGACTCCTGATAAACTGTCATATACGTAGCACATATAGATGAATGGGGTTGTCTCCAGATCTGTTTCCCATGGTCTGTCAACATACACCACATCACTCCTTTGCTACTATCTCACTATATAGAGCACTCTTGGAGCTATAGGCTATTTTAGTTCATAAAATCATATGTAAAAATGCATGAGAAGATGTATTGTAAGTGCCAACGTAATCTAGTTATGTGATTATCAAAGTATGCAAGATTATTTTGTATTCAAAAATAGTTTAGTTAATGGTTCTCAAATGGTGGGTTTATCCTAAGGGCATGGGAAGGTTGGATATAGAGTTAAAAAATAGTTATATATACATTTGAATTAATGGCAAATAATGTTACGTTAAGATATTTTATACACTTAAATACACATTAATACTAAAAAACTGTACTAGCAGTTTTGTGAATAATCAAGTCAGGTGTGGATCATGCTCACATCAGACACTTATAAGTAAAGCAATATAGATGTAACTGTTTAAACTTTTCTATTTGATAATCCATAAGTTTTTGTATTTGTTTTTTATGCATTATGAGTAAAATGTCTTGGGCATGGGGTTTTCTGGCCACAATATATATATATAATTTTAATTAACTATGATTAATATGTTGGTTTTATAGCTCTAGTATGTAACTTTTTAGCCAGAAAATATACTTAAATTAAATGTTTGTTTGTCTTTTTTTCATTTTGGTTGTGTTTATTCCACTGAAAAACGAAACAAAGAAAAACATGTATCGTTACTGTGACTGGGCTTGCATCTCCACAAACCTGATTCTTATTTGACCTATAATTTCTACAGTATGCCTCGACTTATCTTCCTTTATGGAGAATGTTCCAAAGTATGGTTTTAACTTTCTGTTTCTATGCAATCATGCAGATGACGTGCCACCTCCAGAAACTTACACACTGTACCTTTAAGACTGTGTTTACCATGTTTACCATAGGAAACAGTGATTACTGAATGACTCATGTGATGTAAAGACACAATTCCTTTTTATACGCACATTTTTTCCACCTCTTATTTCCTAATTTGCCCATTAACATATTTCACCCAACAGTCAAATGCTACTGTAAAACATTACGAGTCTGACCTCACGTCTTGTATACATTTCCCCTATATACCCTGTGCACTAACATTGTAAAAACAGCATTGTACGAGGTGACGCAGTAAAACTCGCCTCTGGGCCTGTTTCCATACATTCTGCATTAGCCTGTGTGCAGAGTTCCAGGTGTTAGCCCCGGTAGCTCTCCTCATTACCCCTCTAACGTGACGTGTTTTGGGCTCAGATCAAAGTGGAGAACCAGCAGGACTTCCAGGACATCACCAGCGTCGTGGCTCTGGCCGGGACCTACGCCACCTCCGAGCCCTTCGTCCAGTCCAAATATGACATCCGCATTCAGAAGATCGGAAACAACTACAAAGCATACATGTGAGTCTGTGTGCTGTTTGGTAAAGATAAAAACAGAATTGGATTGGTTTTGTTTGTAGCATAAAGTGGCCTTCCATTAGGCATACCTAGTTGCACAGTTTTAAAGGTCCTATATTACACAAAATTGACTCTTGAGAGCTTTAAGCCATGTTACAATGTTCTTACCTTATCAAAAACATACCTGGAATTGTGTTTTGTTTCATTCACCCTTTTTATTAGTCTATCTACATCTCCAAAGCTCTATTCTAATGCTCTATTCCACCTTATAATTCATGAAATCAGTAGAGATCCAGAGCTGAAATGATTCAAATGACTCTAGCAAAGGTGTAAAAACACAGTGGAGCACTTCCTGTATTACCACAGGCATGTTTTAAGGTTGAAAGAAGAACAATATTAAGAATTAACAATATTTAGAAAACCTTACCTAAATTTTTATTAAAACCATTTCTAAATAAAAGTAATTTGTGCCTTACACTTTTTACACTTTACATAACATTGTTCATTCACTCTCCACACTACTTTACAGCTACTTCTGAGCATAGTCACAATCAAACGCAAGAATCAGTGAAGTGTGTTGCCCAAGGACCAACGTTCAAGTTATAAAACTCTACCACCTGAGCAAACACAACACCCCCACACCTAAATGACGGAAATGTTGCTTATTACAGCACAGTAGCCCTTAGAGTTATTCAGAGGTTAGTGTGCAGTTCAGCAGACCATATCACAACAAAGACCAGCAGTCACCTTCTCAACTCAAGTTTATCCAGACTAATAATGAGTAACACTTCTGTCATATCACCCAGTCTGCCCTCAAACATTCACTGACATAACACAGGTGTGAATGGGCAGACCACATAGTCCCTAATGGGGTTATCTTATCTTGAGTTCTTGCTGATTCATGTTTTATGTTTGATTTTCAGGAGAACTTCCATCTCTGGAAACTGGAAAGCCAACACGGGTTCGGCCATGTTGGAGCAGATCGCTATGACTGACAGGTGAGCTGACTCAAAGGGCGTGCGCAGATGTTTTAATACGTGCTGTAACCTAAGAGCAAGATGAACCAGCTGAGGTAGTACCGACCAAGCCTACAAGAACTGGAGATGGGTCCCCACTGCTCCTGACAGGTTGCCGCGGCGACATTGAAGGATGGGTCAAATGCAGAGGACAAATTTCCCTACAAGTGTATCTAAAACCTTTACGAGCCATATCTGTTGCAGGCTTCCAGGTGAATTGGCCCGTAGCACTTTCTAAGGTTTTTCTAAGGCTAAGGTTTCAGTTTTTATTTTTTAATCTACCTTGATAGATTATCCAATATTTAGTGTGTCCTTTGGAGGATCTAAACATGGATGAAGGTCTGGTGACACATTGTAACTTGTTATAAATCTGTATATTTTAATTATTCACCACTGTATTAACCTATGGCCCTCACTCAGCCCTCCGCATGGTCTGAGAAAACTTTGGACACCCCTACCCTAATCTCTTGCATTTTTGTCGTCCTTTAAGTGCCCTTTGAGAGACAAAATACATAATATAACATCCGTATGAACAAATTACCAAGTGCCACACCGTATCGTATAATGGCAATTCAAAACAGAACCATAAGGTCTAAATTTAAACTATAAAATGTAGAATATGCTGCAAAAAGTGGGATAACTTTCTCTGGTCAAAGGCTATAAACCATGCCCAGATACACTGAAACAAGCCACAAAATGTATTGCTAGAATTTTGTTTTTTAAGTAAATATTTTGACATTAAACCCTGAATTTTAAATAAAGGCTAACTGAATCTGTAACTTTTCCTAAATTGAAACTGAAACGACTACACTGATATTGGTAGTTGGCTGTTTAATCTTTCATGGCCGCTGTTTCGTTGTGGCATAAATGTTGATTAAAAACTGTGCATTTCCAGTAAAAAACAGCGCAGTCTCTTATCAGGTTTGACATTCTTGTTGACTTTTGTTGTCTCAGATACCGGCTGTGGGTGGATTCGTGTGCGGAGATGTTTGGAGGTCTGGACATCTGCGCCGTGAAGGCCGTGCACGGAAAAGATGGCAATGACTACATCATCGAGGTCAGACTTTACTCACTGTACAAAGATAAAGAGTTTGAATGGGACAGAACAGGGAGATATGACAGAAAAAAAACACTTTTCAGGGTTATTCTTTTGTTGTTATAGACTTAGACTTAGACAGGGTGAGTTGTTGTACAGTTGTAGGGAGTATTATCTGTTACATAAGGGTGAGTCGTACAGTTGTAGGAGTATGTCATGTATCTCTCACTGTTTGAGCAGAGCTGTAGGAGCCTGTTGGAGAAATAAAACAAAATAAAATAATATAATTGCTCACTCATCTAAGTAGCTTCTTCATTCTTAAAAACTTTAGTCCATTTGACTGAATTCAGATTTCTTTTACAATGGAACTTACCTGGATAAGATGTTTAATATTTTTTTAATCTGGGGTGCTGTGTGGGTGTTATCTAATCTGAACAACAACTTAAATTATTCTTTCAACCACTAACCAACCAATCAATTAAATATTTGAATAAACATAATTTACAAACAGCAGTGTTGGATTTAACCCGGACTAAACCATTTTATGAGTTACATATATTCTGTGAGTTTGAGGACTGAGTACGACAACTGGTACAGCTACTGCTACTTCTACTATTACTACTACTACTACTACTGCTACTACTACTACTACTACTACTACTACTACTACTACTACTACTACTACTGCTACTACTACTACTACTACTACTGCTACTGCTACTACTACTACTACTACTGCTACTACTACTACTACTACTACTACTACTACTACTACTACTACTACTGCTACTACTACTACTGCTGCTGCTACTGCTGCTACTGCTACTGCTACTACTACTACTACTACTACTACCTCTACTGCTACTACTACTACTACTACTACTACTACTACCTCTACTACCTCTACTACTACTGCTACTGCTGCTACTGCTACTGCTACTGCTACTAATACTACTACTACTACTACTACTACCTCTACTACTACCTCTACTACTACTGCTACTGCTGCTACTGCTACTACTACTACTACTACCTCTACTACTACCACCTCTACTGCTACTGCTGCTACTGCTACTGCTACTACTACTACTACTGCTGCTACTACTACTACTACTACTACTACTACTACTACTACTACTACTACTACTGCTACTACTTCTACTACTTCTATTCTACTACTACTACTGCTACTATTACTACTACTACTGCTACTACTTCTATTACTTCTACTACTACTACTACTACTACTACTACTACTACTACTACTACTACTGCTACTACTTCTATTACTTCTACTACTACTACTACTACTACTACTACTATTGCTACTACTTCTACTACTTCTACTCTACTACTACTACTACTACTACTACTACTACTACTACTACTACTACTACTACTATTGCTACTACTACTACTGTTACTACTGAAAAAAGAGGAAACAGGAAAAAATGCTTAAAATAATTGTTCACTCCTGTTCAAACATCCCACACAATACAGCTGAATGTCATCTCCTTGGATTCACAGTCTCTGAAACTAAAACCATGAAAATCTCAAATGTCAAACAGTGGGCGTATCTGCACTTAACGCACAGCTCTTGTAATCCTTGAAGAGACAGATTAGTTTTAGACCAAACATCGAACGAATGCAAAAACACTGACTGGAATAAAAGCCATGTGTTTGACTCAAGGATGATTTAAAAACAAGGCATGGGAAACTTAAAAAGACATTTACAAGAAATTAGGTGCGTTTCATTCACTTACGGGACGCCATTTTGAGTTATGCCCTCAGTTCTAAGGAATAATAGCTGAAACCATAATAGCCCTTTTTATAGCCAACTGAAATACTGGCACTGAAGGGCTTAATGAGGAAAGTCCCTTTGTAGATCATTAAGAATTTCTTACAAAAGGACCTGCTGTACACATTGGCGCTCTGTGTATTAAAGAGCCTCTGTTATAATGTTTCCTCATCACAAACATACCTGGAGTTGTTTTGTTTCATTTACACATTTATAAACACACAAACCCTGTCAGCTCTGTTCCACCTCATGATGTCATACGGTAATACAGGAAGTGCTCCACTCTGTTTTTAAGTGCCATACAACTTCAATAGAATCATTTAGATGATTTCAACCCTGGAATTGCCAATCTCTACTGAATGAAAGGTAAAAGGTAGCTGTTAACTCGAAAATTACCACTTCATGACATCACAAGGTGGAACAGAGCGTTTTGAGCTTTGGAAAGGTAGACAGAATAATAATGCAGAATTACTCAAACGTGTGAATGAACCAAAACACAACTCCAGGTATGTTTTTGAAGAGGTAACAACATTATAATATGACAAAAAACTCACAAGAGTAAATTTTGTGTAATATGGGACCTTTAAAGCTGCACTGTGTAACATTTCTGTTGGAGGGCACACACCTCATCTGCCTGTCTCCATGAAGATATTACTGCATTGCCTGGAATGTTCTACAGCATGGTCACCAGCTTGTGAATTTAGACATGTTTTATCTATCTCCCAGTGGCACCACCAGGGCAAGTTATCAATCAGCTCTATGGAGAGGAATGTATGTTTTTTAAGGAATTTCTGAGCTGTACAAACACCTTTTACAGCATTTATTGAGTAAATACCACACAGATGTTTAATGTCACACTGTGGAACATTCCAGGCAAAGCAAAAATACTGTATATCCATGGAGACCCCACACCACAAAAGTCACATAGTGCACCTTTTAGATGTTTCAAAGTAAACTCCAAATCCAATCCCTTATCATTATGACATTGGCTTCTGTATCCACATTCTACTATTTCTCTAAACATTGGACTTAAAACAAGATACAAAAATTATTCACACTTATAGAAAACAAAACGAACTCTTAGAAAATATCTGCGATGACCATGAGTGTGCGGAAACAGGGGACTTTCCTTTGTTAATGTGTTATATTTTGAATTGCTGTTGTCACCGCTGTGTCCAGTTTAGATATGAGTGGAGTCGGTTTTATCTGTGAGGAAGCAGACCCTGTCCAAATATAGGCTTAAAGGATGACATCATGCATACCTCCCCCTATCTGTCCACATGCGCTCAACTGTATTAAAATAACTTGTTCTGTGTAAGTCTGAGTGGACTATCACAGGAAATATCAAGGCTGTCCCTGGAGATGCCCGGGACAGCGTGACAGGGCAGAGTCATGGGGAAGAAATGTCAGAGGTGGACCACATGGAAGAAAATGTGATTCAGTGTAAGAATGTTACTGTGTGGTTTCAGTTTAATGAGATAATATCTGTCTAATAGCAGTAAAAGTACTTATTTAGCTTTAATGAGTAGCTGCTTGAATTACATGTCTGATTTAAGTTGACATCTGCCTGACATAATGTAATATAAATTATGTAATAAAAATACCAGTCGAAAGTTTGGACGCACCCTCTCATTTTATATAGACACAGACGACATCAAATATATGAAGCAAAATACATATCATGACCTTTTACATTTTTTAAATCATCAGAGCGCCTAAGATTTAGCTTTGTAAGGGTTAGCCTAGACCTGCTCTGAGCCGCTCTAGCAGCTATCGCTCCGACTGGTCAGAGCCGTGGATCTATTTAAAAAACTGGACAGGGGATCGGGGAGTTTAGAGCCGTCTCCTGTTGGACTAGTGGCCACTCACAGGTACTACAGCAAAAAAATCTCTGTCCAGAAAGCGTAATGTAAACACAAATAGCCGGTGTTTGGGTGTCAGGGACCTAAAGCTTCCAAAAGGGTTGGATTTTGTGGCGATTTTACTTATTTTCAGCTCAAAATCCTTCAGTTGTCTTAAAAACTGCTTTTTAATCGTTTGCTTTGGCTCGGCTCGGCTCTGCTCTTGCTACACTGGCATTGATTGGTCAAAGTGGTCACATGATACACGAGACAATGCTCCTTGCGCTCGATTGTGTGCGTTGGCATGTGTCCGTGTGGGAGAAGAGCTACTGCTACTGCGCTAAAGGCTAATCTAGAGACATGCGCTATTGAGTCTGCCCCACTCTCTTGAATGGGCGGCCATGTGGTGATCAGTTAACCACAGGTGGGAGGCAGGATCCCGTATCGAGGAAGTAATGGGGAAGAATATTATAAATAATATAAAAAAATATATATAGATATATATAAATAACTAAACGACACATTACTATCAGACTGAACCACCATTACCTCAGAGGGTGAACTGAACTTTTCTGTCTGTAACTTTTCTAACACACAGACTGAAACGTGATCGGAAGAGTCTGTGGTTTGGTCGCAGTGGGGACTGTTTTTGTTCCAGACAGAAGCTGCTCCTCCCAAATGAAAAGCCATGTGCACTTTATTAACGCAGCACAACTATTAGCACAAAATGTTACCAGATCTGGATAAGTCTACAGCACACAATGTAAAAATGACACAAGCTAATGATACGATGTTTCATCAAATGTGGTTGTGTAATTATTTTTTATTTGACTTTACAAAACAATATCTTTGGCTTAATGTCATAATCTGTATTAGGAATGAAGTACAGGACGATATCAGGAGTTTGAGAGGCCATTAACGAGGTTCTCCAAAGGTCAAAGTGCACTAACTGAAGCATAAATATTGACTAATTGCAGACAGTTGGTCTGGATAAAGGTCACACACATAAAGTGACTTATTGGAAATATTTAGCAGTAAAAACGTAACGTTTAGACATGGTCCTTTGTTTAAATGTGCTCCATGATACTACACTTTTCAGGTGAAGGGTCCGCCACCTGCTTGTCGCCATGGAGATTCTGTTGCTTTTCAACTCTTTTCACCTCTTCCAGAATATTCCACAGTATAGCATTAAAACGTATCTGTCTTGTATTTATTAATTCAATTATACTTGTTTTCTACAGCTGAGGTAATCTTGATCATAGACTGTATAATGGACTTAGCTAACCCACTAGCCGCCTTGTTCCAAATAGGAAGTGAGCATGGGGACCCTTCCGGCTCCATCAACTCCGGCTCCAGTTCGCTTTGCATTGAAAAACCGTCGCCCCTCTCTCTGTAACTGCTGCTGTCAGGTTCCTCATTTGGTCTTAAAATGTTCATATTAACCCGCTCTACCTGATCCTGGGGTTTTTATTTCACTATTTTGTCCGTAAATCAATTCCTATTCCTAATATAGACCTCAGCTCCAAAGTCGCTCCTTTAACTACTAGCCTCGCTGAGCTTCTTTTGACTGAAACCAAACTCTATGGGTAACGCCACACTCCCTTAGTCCACTTCTTTATACAGTCCGTGGTCCTGACCGAACCAAGCTCCAGATACGGAGAATGAATTTCTCTCACCTCGAAAAAACACCCCACCTGGTTCCATGGTTGGCATATTGTGGAATAATCTGGTCAAAATCCCTATTTACAGGTGACACATCCTCCAACAGAAAGGTTTAAAGGGACATGTTATGCAAAATCAACTTCTATGAGCTCTGAACCTTGCTGGTGTTCCGTCATTATTAGTTGACTTAGAGTTGTATTCGATTGGCTCATGCATGTTTGAGTAATCTCGCATTGAAAAGTGACATAGTGCAGCTTTAACTAGCCCTCCAAGCTCAGTACGTGCTGCCCTAACTCTGTGTACTGTAGATGTCTCTGTGTCCTCATAAATCAGCAGGGAGGATCTGGGAACTGCCACTGGTCCTGTTTGAAGTCAGGCCTGGTGCTGTCCCATGTGTGGATGACTCAAGCAGCCAGAACGGAGCACCACACCCCACAGAAGGCAGCCTGCTCTGGGACACTGTGGGACTAATAAAGGCATATCAATCAAAAAAAGCCACCGGTGCACTGGGAACAGACTACCAGACTCAAACATCCAGTGGGGAAGAAAAAATGTAATAAGACAAATAGACTGGGCTGTAAAATGAATGTAATTTGGAGAGTTTGGGAAGTTGTGTGCGTTTTTGTAGGGCTCAGTAAGTGTATGATTTATATTGGTTTGAGGTACTTCCACACAAAATACAGGCTGGAGCTCCAAAGCCTTGACATTTCTGATTTATTATATAATCGCTAACCCAGATGACATTATATTTTTGTTTAAGGAGACTTGTTATGCAAATCTTTTATAAACTCTTAATCTTCTTATGGTGTTCCCTCATTATTAGTCCACTCTAAATTGGATTAGATTAGATTAGATAGATGCATGTTTAAAGGTGTATTGTGTAACTTTTCTGTTGGAGGGTCCGTCACCTTATTTTTTTCCATAGAGATGTTATTGATTTGTCTGAAATGTTTCACAGTATGGCATTAAACCTTTCTATTATCATGGAGACCAAACCAAGCCAAGTTACAGGTCAGATCTGTGGAGAGGCAACCCCGCTCACAGTCAGAATGTCTGTTTTTCTCTGTATTTTTGAGCAATAAAACCATTAGTAATTAAATAAATGTCAGGTAGATCTGTTTAATGTCATATTGTGGAACATTTAAAGCAGAGCAATGACATATCCATAGAAACAAGACAGTGATGGACCCCCAACTGAAAAGTTACATAGTGCATCTTTAAGTAATCTTGCATTGTCCTGCATTTGAGGCTTGAGTGCTCAGAAGATTCATGTTTTCTTAGTTGCAAGTATTCAAGACTTTGAGAGATATATACAAAATACAATAATAAAATGATCATCCACTTTTGTTAAAGGTGTACTGTGTAACTTTTCTGCTTTTCTCCACGGTGATGTTACTGCTTTGCCTGGGATGTTCCACAGTAAGATAAGATAAGATAATCCTTTATTTGTCCCACAATGGGGAAATTGCAGTATGGCATTAAACAAATATTACTTACTATACTACTATATTATTTATTCATTTACGGATGTTTTTATTTCTCAAAACTACTGCAAAGACATGCATTTTTACTGTGTGCCGCTCCACTGCTCACAGTTCCACAGATCCGACCTGTAACTTGGCCTGGTGATGTGTCCTGCTTGTCTCCATGGAGATATGAAATGCTATAGCGTAGAACATTCCAGGAAAAAACAACAAAAGGACATTCAATCTCGACAAAAACTGTTCAAAGTGAGACTACAATAAAACAATAATTCCACATTAGGTTTTTATAAATCACTACGAGGGCTAACAACATTTAAATGTGTTTGAAACAGCAACCCAGAGATCCTTCAACCAAAAATGTCTGGTGCTTCCCCTGCATTGTGCACCTTTAAAGTTTAATACTGAATATGTCTATATTTAGACTCAACCGCTGATGTAATCTCTGGACATTTCACATTTCCTTGCCTAGTGAACTAGTTTGTGGGTTTCAGTCTTGTATCTGGACCATGGGAACGGCTCTTGAAGTCCGAGCCTGAGAGCATCCGGTCATAAAGAGTTTAAACACAGTGAAGTCAGTCTGTGTGCAGTGGGAACATGCAGTAACTGTCTGCTCTGAGAAACACCACTCGGCTTCACCTTTGGACCACTACCATCCTGTCTGTGCCTCAATCTCAGACTTTATTTTCATACTCAGGAATTGACTCACTCCTCTCAGGACTGGGTTTATGTTACGTGGTCTTATACTGTTTCTGATGAAGCTCAAGATCAAAACTGTTCAGGAAATGTCCACTCTACTTCACCTTTGGACCACTACCCCTATGTCTATGCCTCTCTCTATACAGACACTTTAGTGAATATGCAATGGCGCCATCTTGTGGACATTTTTGCTTCTCTGTCAGCTGATTCATGTGGAGTTGCCATAAATGTAGGTCAGTCCTTCCTATGTTTCTATGGTTACAGGTGATGGACAGCTCAATGCCTCTGATCGGTGAGCACGTGGAGGAAGACAAACAGCTCATCACTGACCTGGTCCTCCACAAGATGGCGCTGGCGCTGCTGGGAGTATCCCTGCCCCTGCCTTCCTCTGTCAAGGTTCAACTCAAATATTTAATTATTTCGTCTATAATTGCAAAAAAATGAAAAAATCTGAATATTTTTGTTGTAGCTACACACATACAATTTGTCAGTGTCTTTCACATTTGTGTTGTAGGGTTTATACAATATAAAATCATAAACATTTAGTAAATTTTCTTCTAAATTTGGTATAAATTAACAAGTGTGACACCAATACAACACTACGTGTTCTTTTAAACAGTTTAATCTATTACCACCATTAAAATGTAGTTTACTGGCAAGCTCAAACTTTTTAAATTCTTCTTTCACAGACCACACAGCCAAGAAGAGGTAAGACTCAACTTAATTGTTATAGTATTTTGTCTAATGTGGATATTTTAATCATGTGTATTATTCTGTGTTTTTTACCTATTGGATAATTCTTTCTTTTAAGATTTTAAGACATCCTTTGTACATTCTTTTGCCCTGATTGGCGGAGGCCTGGGCACCTTTTGAGCGCTGTACCTTTTTAAGTATTTCTTTTTTTTTTTTCCCATGTCAGATTTTGTGTGTGTGATATTTGGGATGCCATGTCTTTTTTCACTCCGAAACAAACCTCCAAACAAACAGGTCCAAATAAAGTAACCTTGAACCTTGTGAATGTTATATCTAAATATATTCCCTCACAGGAGGTCACCGGTCTGCCTCTGCCTCCCCCTCTCAGTCCGCTCAGGGCTCTCCGCAGAGGGCCCGCTCAGCCAACACGTCCCCCAGTCAGGCCTTCCAGCCTGGGCCCATCCCCGCCGTGACCGGGCCTGGAGCTCAGAAACAGTCTCCACAGCTCAAGTCAGTCCAGTGCACTCACTATCAGAATACAAGAAAAGAACAGAGTATAGGTCCACTTTAAATGTGCACTGTGTAACATTTCTGGTGGAGAGTACGCCATCTGCTGGTCTCCATGGTGATGTCACTGCTTTGCCTGGGATGTTCCACAGTGCCATTAAAAAATATATATATCTTGTATTTATTCAATTACAGATGTTTTTATTTGTCAAATCTACGGCAAAGATCTGACCTGTAACATGGTCTGGTGATGTGACTTGCGTGTTCCCATGGAGATAGTTATATCAAATGCCATATGGGAGACCATTTCAAGACAAAAACAACATGGAGTCGAAGTGGAGGACCCTCTACCAGAAAAGTTACACAGTGCACCTTTAAATAGCCACAGACAAGGGTGAAGTCTGAATGTTGCTTGTTGAAAGGGAAAGTTGAATTTTCTTGGAAGCAGTTACGGTTTATGGTTTAAGATAAGAGATAATATAATCCTTTTTCTTGGGACAGGGGGTCACATGCTTTAACACAAACTCTAAAGTTAATCTGCTTTCCTACTGTAAAAAAAAAGACTGGCTAGAGAACAGAGAAAATTTGCAAAAACATTCTATTGGATGTCATGTAGAAATAGTTCTACCTCGATTTACTTTTATTTATTACATGAAAAAGCAGGTACAGCTTTAATAATCAAAGAGACATCATTGTGCAAATTCATACTTTATATTATTATTATTGTATTATATGTATGTTGGGTTATTCATGTAATGAAAGTGTAATGTTGTTTCACTAAATGTCTGTACTAACCTGTACTTTGCCCTGTCCACAGTAAGTCTCAGTCTTTGACAAACACACTGTCTGAGACTCTGAAGGGAAACCCCACTGACGACGAGGCCAAAGCCGAGACCATCCGCAGCCTGCGCCAGTCCTTCGCCAGCCTCTTCTCCGACTGAACCACAGCGCCCCCTATGGATCATATCACACTCACACGCAGCGCCCCCTACAGGCCAACCTCTTCTCCGACTAACGACAGCACGCCCTAGCCTCAGTCTGTTACCCAAGTGAACACAGCCACCCTACAGCCTCATATCAACCTAATCTAGAGTGTAGAGATCAGCCTCTTCTCTAACTGAACACAGCGCCTCCCTATGGACCAACTATAGTCCTACAGCCTCATATTACACTCATACAATACTCAGCCTGTCCTCTGACTGAACCACAGCGCCCCCTATGGATCAGTTTGCGCTTCAACTAAATAACAGCGCCCCCTACAGTCCAGCCTCTTCTCAGACTGAGCCTACAGTCTCATATCATACTCAAATACTAAAGTCTTATTAAGTTCTTTGGTACCACTCTATAAGAACTATACCGTAAATAGTCTTAATAAAGCATGAACAAAAGTCATTCCCCGTGTTCACCTTCACCGGCATACACCCACTGCTCTGTACTTACTTTGTTCTACAATTTCATTTTCTTAATCAGTGATCAGACATAGACATTCATTTTGGTACAAATGAAAAACTAAATCTGCTTCACGCTAATGTGATTTGCCCCTATTCATCCGAGGTGCCGACTCTTTGTTGTGATGACGTTCACCAGCTCCAACCGGGCACCTTAGTTTTCTAAAGATGAAGTCGGCGGACTTGTTTCTTTTATCAAGTTGTTTTAGATGAATATTGCGATTTAAAATGTGCAAATTGTAACATAATGATCCACGGGTTATAATGTCTTTGTTCATGCATTATTAAGGCTATTTAAAGTGTAGTTATCATAAAGTGTTACCAGTTCTTCTTTTAAATGAGAGAAACAGGTAAACATGCCTGAATGTGGTAGTTGACCACTGAAACATGTCATTATCCATACGTCCAATTGAAAATAACATTATGTCTATGAAGAAGATAAAATTAACCTAATGAACTCTTCTCAGTATGAACCCTGCCCTCTGCACTTCCTCTTCCTTTGCTTCCAGTGTCCAGCCTCAGCTTCCAATTTACATGTTTGTCCTGTGTGTTTGTCATGTGTCTCCTCGACTGGTATTAGAAGAAAGCGCAGTTATGTTAAAGGTCTTACTCGTGGTATTTATTTATTTATTTATTTATTTATTTATTTATTTATTTATTTATTGTGTTTTTTAACATTTCTACATACTTATAATGCACTCTAAACATGTCACAAAACTGGGACTAAACCCGGAACTAAACCTGGATTAGACCAGGACTAACTAAACAAGAACTTGAACAATACTAAACCAAGTCTACATCAAGACTAAACCAGGATGAAACCCAAGTGTGTGTGAACGCAGCCAATGTTCCATCCACAAGAGGGCGACATGCATTTCTGTTTGGGTCTTTTCTGAATAACAACCAAACTTAAAGCCACAGTATGTAACTTTTTAACCAAACATAGAGTAAAATAAAAGTTAGTTCACAAAAAAACTGAGTATAAAAGCATTTGTCTTCACACTGCGTGGGCTTGCATCTCCACAAACCTGACTCTTATTTGGCCTGGAGGAGGGCCGCATCCTGTTACCATGGAAATGTTGGTCCTTTGAAATGTTGTTCTTCCACAGTATGGCTATATCTCCATGGAGAATGTTCTGAAGCATGGTTTTAATATTCCGTTTCCATGGAATCATGCAAGTGATGTGCCACCTCCAGAAAGTTACATACTGTGGCTTTAAGCAATCTTGAAACTAATTGTTGTATGTTTGATGAGTGGTCCTTGTGTTGCTTTGAGTGTGTAGGCTACACCAGTGGAGCTCAACAGTGAACGCCCACCCCCACTTCCAGAACTAAATTTACCATTCATTTTCCTCATAGACTTTCTGAAAAAAATTAATTAATTAATTAATTAATTTAATTAAATAAATAGATATATTAATAATAATAATAATAATAATAATAATAATAATAAAAGTTTGAAAGCTTGCTCAGGGCTAATCAGCTATGTGGCAACTACAAGACCATCATTTTATTTCAAATCTGTTTCTGAAACTTTGTAAATTGCTAAGTTATTGAAACATTTTGCAGAATCTTGCATTTTAAACAGCCTTTTTGGACTTAAAACTACCGTGTTATGGATATTAGTTAGCATGTAGCTGGTTTGCCTCCATGATGTCGGGAAATATTTACATTTTTCGGAAAATCTATGGGAAAACTTTACTTTCTGAACTGGAGCAAGCGATTAATGTTAAGCTCCATGGTCTAAGTTAAATGCTGTATCTCCAGGACATGCTCATATTCTTAAAAGACTACTCAAGTTGTGAATTCATTTGTTATGTTTTTGTTGTGAATTTGAGCACTTTCTGTAAGTATTATACCTCAGTGTACTTTTTACTCCTTGTATTTAGTCCCTGGATTCGCTAATGGAGGTGAGTTACGCATTATTCTTCAGCCATGACTTTAAATCAGCAGTAGTTTAATCACTATAGTCATATTGTAGGTGTATTTGA
This sequence comes from Taenioides sp. WSHXM2023, assembly GCA_029959045.1. Classification (NCBI taxonomy): domain Eukaryota; kingdom Metazoa; phylum Chordata; class Actinopteri; order Gobiiformes; family Gobiidae; genus Taenioides; species Taenioides sp. WSHXM2023. The sequence goes on from CM057085.1 coordinate 9,720,687, forward strand.
AAATCGTGATAGTAGCATCCAGATGGTGCTTTGGAGGTGCATGCCTGTAGTGAATATAGTGCACTCAGTTTGTCTAAAGTCCAGCAGAGAACAATCCTGTCACTTATGGTTTTTGTCCTATTTTAAGTTGTGTAAATACATTATTATAGAACTGAATTGTCAATACAATAATGTTTACTGTGTCAGTGAAAATACCACACACTTGTTTTAGCTTAAAGGGCCCATTTTACGTTATTTTCTGATCTATGTTATAATGTTGTTTCCTCATCACAAACAGACCTGTAAACTAAACTGAACTAAAGGGAGCTGCTAACTTGAAAACTACCACACATGACATCACAAGGTGGAACAGAGGATTTTGAGCTTTGGAGATGTACACAAACTAAACATGTGTGAATGAAACAAAACACAACTCCAGGTCTGTTCATGCTTATGGTTGAGGTAACAACATTCTAACATGGTGTAAAGCTCACAATTTTGTCTAATATAGAGCCTTTAAAGGTGCCCTGTGTAACTTTTCTGAATGAAAGTTGCTCTATTCGCTTGTCTCCATGGAGATGTTATTGCTTTACCTGGAGTGTTCCACCGTACAGAATTAAACTCATTAGATCTGTTGCCTCTCCACTAACCTGATCCATAACGTGGCCTGAAGGCATCTCCATGGTAATAAGTTAAATGCCACACTTTGGAACATTCCAGACAAAGCAGCACATACATCTGGGACAGTTACACAGTGTAGTTCTTTCATCAGTGTTAAACAGCCATCAGCTCATGACCTTTTGAATCGCGTGTAAATAGAGGATGAAAACGTCCACATGCAGTGAATACTTGTCTCCGTTTATCATGGACCTGTTCATTTCTTTGTCACATTATTCCTGTGGAGACAGACAGGAGCTAAAGTGAGTATAAATATATAATACTTACTAGTATATAAATAAAACTGCCCCCATTCTGAGCTCTTTCTACAGCCACAACCGCCCTGGGGCAGACTGACGGATTCAGCCTCAGAGACTGGGTGAGCTTCTTGCACTACACAACTCACCTTTCACCTGCTGAATGAGGCAATCAAACCCCCAACCTTTGATTTGGTGAACAGCTCTGAGCTCTGCTGTTTAGTTAAAGCCACATCACCTTGAGAATCGCTCGTCTGGTCAGGGTTAAGCAGGGCTGGTCAGTACTTGGACGGGAGACCTCTGGGAAGACCAGGTGGTTCTAGTGGGAACTGTTGTTGTGTCCAAAGGCAATAGACTTTACCCACATTGTCTAGTAAATATGGTGTTTGACAAGAGATTGGCAGCCTCACTTCTGTCTGTCCCAGGGCAGCTATGGCTACAATAGGATAATAATAATAATAATAATAATAATAATAATAATAACAATACACTCAAATGTACAGTGACTTTGAGCGTTTATTATATATTCAGATAAAGGCTCCTCTCTGTATCTTCAAACTGAAAGTGACACTCACAGACCTCTTTTGACACAAACACAGATATTATTACAGCCATTTTAAAACCAGTGTATCACATATTTTTGATTTATTGGAGTGAATGTGAGAGGTTTGGACAGCCCCAGCCTCACGGTGAAGAAAAGGCCTTCTTTGTTGTTTTGTTTGTGTGGATCATTGTTCGGTGTTTGCTGAAATCGCATGAGCTGTTCTCAAATCGTGTGGATGTAAAAATTATTGAGAAAGAAAAAATAAGGCGTGCCCCTTTTTTGCAATAATGATGTGAAATATGAAAAAGTTACAAGAAAGTACTTATGTTTCATTTGACTTATTTTTGTGCTGAAGCTGTTAGCCTGAGAGAGTGCTCTGTGACGATCACAAACCATCACGGCGGGAAAGAGTGGCTTCTTTTCACTTGAAACACAACAGTGGACTCGGACACCTGCTTCTGTGTACAATTTGCATTAGACAAGCCTTTTTTTTCAAGACAGTAGCTCAGTTGGTAGAGGGTTTGTCCACTGACCTGAAGGTTGGTGTTTCAAATCCCGCCCTCGCTCGTATCCACAGACTCACAGATTGGCATTATGATTCCAGCTCCCACAAATGAATACTGCCGTTGCGTCCTTGGGCAAGACACTTAACCCCCCACTCATCCCCAGTGTCTGCGTACACTGCTGTATGAATATGAATGCGAATGTGAATGGGTGTGCGGCTCCTTGATGCTCTGAGTGCCTTGGAGGTGGAAAAGCGCTTATATACCACTATTTGCCATGCATTTAAGCTTGAGCTGATAAGGTATACTGTAGCCATAGACTTAGAAATGGACATTCCAAATAGGAAGTGTTCATGGGAGCGCTTCCGGCTTCATAGACGTCTAAAGTTTCCAACTGACTGCTGCAGTGAGCCTTGTCATTTTGGTCTTAAAATGTCCCGCTCTACATGATCCTGTTGTTTTTATTTTGCTATTTTGTACATAAATACATTCCTATTCCTCATATGAAACTGGCTCCAATTTTGCCCCGTAACCGCTAGCCTCAGTGAGCTTCATTTGACTGGAGGCGATCACTATGGGCGACGTCACGCTCCCTTAGTCCACGTCTTTGCACAGTCTATGAGTGTAGCCTGAATCAACTTGGGAAACAGTCCAGTTAAATTTTAAATGTAACTTTTCTATGGGGGGACCGCCACCTGCTTGTCTCCATGGAGATGGTTACTGCTTTGACTTGAATGTTCCATAGTATGGTATTAAGCTTATTTATCACGCATTTAATCATTTACTTTTTATTCTATTTTTTAATACATTGACAAAACTGTGTACGGGGTCACGTCTAGAAAGATCTGACACAAGCAGACGACGGACCCCCAAAAGTTACATACTGAAGCTTTAAACTCGTCTATTTTTATTATGGCCAAAATGAATGGTGTCCTCAGCCACTGTTGAACTCTGTAGTAGCCATCCACTTCCACTGCACCTTTTAAACCTGACGGATGATTTGTCAAATAAAGCCACACTGAGCACTTTTTCAGGCACTTTAACCCTCGTCACTGTGTCAGAATGGACCAAAATTATTTTAAAAACCCTTAATGTTGAAACAGATTTGTGGATTCTGTGTGTAAAATAAAATCCATTTGTATCCTGCAGTTTGAAAAGCCATATTTGATCAATGAGTCTCGCTGATGTACTGCACAATACCAGCGGAGACGTCTGATTCTTCCATTGCGGTGTACAAACCTGTTACCAGTGTCTCCTCTTTTATCAATAAGACCGTTGTATTATAAAATGTCTGCCCATCTTCGCAATAATTAATTTAGTATTTTGATTTCATAGTTTTATTCCAGTGTTTCCTTGCGTATGTTTGTCTGTGGTCATATTTTTACTAGCACTATTCATGTAAAATAATACAAAAGTGTAGATTAAAGGGGCTGTATTTGCGCTGTTTTCTGATCTATGTTATAATGTTGTTTCTTCATCACAAACTTACCTGGAGTTGTGGACATTTTGTAACTACCTTAAGTTCAGCAGTGCCTCAATGAAAAGGTTCAATCATGGACAGACAATTAGAGAAATGCACATTTTTCATATAATAATAATAATAATAATAATAATAATAATAATAATAATAATAATGATAATGATAATAATGATAATAATGATAATAATTATAATAATAATGTAGCGTAAATAATAATGTATATTGTTATAAAATTAGCGAATGTTCCAGAAGATGTATTCTCTTTTCCAGTGTCCCAGAGCTTATTTCACTATTTATTAAAAAAAAAAAAAAGAAGAAGCAATATTTAATTTTCTCTATGTGAGTCACTAGCTCAACTTAAGGTACGTTCACTTTAACCATAGCCAGTCTGTACGATCAATAAGCAGCTATAGAGACAAAGGTGCACTATGTAACTTTTTGGTTGGGGGTCCATCACTTGCTTGTTACTATGGATATGTCGGAATGTGCTTGGAATGTCCCACAGTATGACATTAAACAGGTCTACTTTACATTTATTCAATTACAGGTGGTTTTATAGCTAGAAAATACTTGGAAGAACATGTATTCTGACTGTGAGCGGGGTGGCCTTTCCACAGATCTGACCTGTAACTTGGTCTGGATTGATCTGCAAGAAGATAGAAAGGTTTAATACCATACTGTGAAACATTCCAGACAAAGCAATAATAATAATCTACATGAAGAAAGGCATTTGACGGACCCTCCACCAGAAAAGTTACACAATGCACCTTTAAACCACAGCGGATACTGCAAGGAAACCTCCTCAAACATGTTTTTTATGAATGAAACTGGATCACTGCACGTTGATTTGTTCAGTGTCTTTTTGCCGAGTGGCTGTTGTAGTGAGGTATTTTCAGTGTAAGACATGCTTTCTGTTGTAAATGTGGCATGGACCCCTCCCATGTGCCTCAGGTGTGTTACAGTCATGTTTTTCTGTGGTGTTGGCTGCTTTGCTGTGAGACGTGAGACGCATTTCTGTGTTTTCAATTAAACGAATCATGTTTTATTTTATATGTACTTTGGTTCTGTCTGAAAATCAGGATAACTGTTAATAAAAGTTTTATTGAAATGTGGCATTTTGTATTCTTATATTCACTACAGTAAAACATACGATTGTCATAGAGGTTAAACGTTACAACACCACAAATCATTTCTGGTTTGGTGAGTATATTAATCATCTTTTTTTTTTTTTTTTTTCAAACTTACCAAACTTAAACACTTGGTAAATCTTAAATAAAATGACATTTACAAAACGTCTCATGCCTAAAGGCTAGTATGGGCACTGAAACACCAGCCCTGCAGATATTTTTTACATAATTTTGAACATTTCAGATGGACAGGTAATATGTACATCTGGGCTGGTCTGAGGTTGTTTGGAGACGTTTTCAGCAAGTTTTGAGCAATTTCAAAATTTTGTCAAATTTGAGCTGAAATGACAGGGCCGACCTGGCGAAAAATCTCATTTTTGGCCACGTCAGGTTTTGGCCCCAAACTCCCTTCAAATGACAAACTATTAAATGCTACATTTGTATTAAAAAAAAAAAAAAAATTGTTAAGCCAATTGAAATTTTTCTCCCAAACAAAACCAAACAGGGCCTGAACAGTCTTTGTCAGATATAAAGAGACACATATGAAGAAGTCATACATGAACTAAGGCATGAACTCATGTGACATTATTATGAAGCGTTATTACATATATAAACCAACAACTGATACTTTGCAGTGACATCATGCTGGGGGTGTTCTACATGTATCTGTATGGCAGAAGTTACCATGGTGACACATTAGTAAACACTGCCCAAAAAAGTTTTAAGATTGTCTAAAAACTCAAGAAAAAATACAAAATTAATTTAAACAAAGAGCGTGAGATTGACAGGCGGATTGGTGCAGCGTCGGCAGTGATGTGAGAGAGCTGAGCTGAAAGGCAAAGCTCTCAATTTACCGTCAGTCTACGTTCCTGCCCTCACCTATGGTCATGAGCTTTGGGTAATGACCGAAAGGACAAGATTGCAGATACAAGCGGCCGAAATGAGTTTCCTCCGCAGAGTGGCTGGGCGCTCCCTTAGAGATAGGGTGAGGAGCTCAGTCACACGGGAGAAGCTCGGAATAGAGCTGCTGCTCCTTCACGTCGAGAGGAGCAGCTGAGGTGGCTCAGGCATCTGTTCTGGATGCCTCCTGGACGCCTCCGGGCATGTCCCACTGGTAGGAGGCCCCGGGGAAAACCCAGGACACACTGGAGGGACTATGTCTCTCGGCTGGCCTGGGAACGCCTTGGGGTCCCCCCAGAGGAGTTGGAGGACTGGGGTGATGGAAGTCTGGGAGTCCCTGCTTAGGCTGTTGCCCCTGCAACCCGGTCCCGGATAAGCGGAAGAAAATGGATGGATGGAATTTAAACAAAACATTTCCGGAGCCTGTGATCAATACGAGCGTTCATGGTCCTGTTTAGGAGTTTGATTTTCAACAAAAAGGTGAGAGTGACTCAAAGTGTTGGTTTAACAGCACAAATCAACTCACCTGTTGATACCAGTCTGTAGTCTTTATGGTCAGATTGTGTTTTTAAAAAAGCTCAGATTAAAGTCTATGCCACAGACAGAGCAGTGTCTACAGATAGCATCACACACACAGGGAATGTTAATGACATCAGCTGTATCAGTATCAATAACAAAGTGGTTTTTAAGAGATGTGTTTAAAATAAAGCAGACTTGTCTGGTGTAATGCTGCCCCCATGTGGAAATAAATCTTACACGCAAAGCCTAATTTCAAAGTGGAGCCCATTGTTTAAACATGACTGAAAATGCAAGATACAAATTACAGGTTTAATAATAATAATAATAATAATAAGAACAAAAATTAACAGATGACAAAATACTTGAAAAACAGGTTTATTTGACAGTGCCCATTCACACTGTACCAACCCAAAGACCAAGAGATATTTACACAAGTGAGGATTTACAGTAGAAACAGCAGCAGAAAAAAACAGGAGAATTCAAACAAACCTAAAACTGTCATGGTCTCAGCCACAGCTCGGACCAGTCATTTAGCAACGGTTCAATGAGGATTTTACCCGTTCAGTAAAATGACAGTAAAAACCAACAAGAAAGACTCACTGATAATTAAATAAGAGGAGAAACTTCATCTTTTTTCAGTGCAATCACCACATCCCGTTTGACTTTGCTGGTTGAAATAAATAGGCCATAAAACAAAGCAGCTCTTCATACACGTTTGGTTCATGTAACTTCACAACATTTTAAACTGTCTGTCTAATATTGGACTTTTTAAAAGTCCAATATTACACAAAACTGACTTTTGTGAGCTTTAAATCATGTTAGAATGTTGTTAATACCTCAAAAAATACCTGGAGTTGTGTTTTGTTTCATTCACACATGTTTGAGTAATATGTTATTATTAGTCTGTCTACATCTCCAAAGCGCAAAATGCTCTGTTCCACCTTGTGATGTCATCAAGTTAACAGCTACCTTTTTACCTTTAGTTCAGTAGAAATTGGAAATTTTAAGGGCTGAAATTATCCAAATGATTCTTGTGAAAGTATATGGAGTTTAAAAACACAGGGGAGCATTTCCTGGATTACCACATGACATCACAAGGTGGAACAGAGTGTTTTCAGTTTTGGAAAAGGGTTTATGTGTTAAACATGTGTGAATGAAACAAAACACAACTCCAGGTCTGTTTTTGATGAGGAAACAACATTATAACAGATCAAAGAGTAGTGTAATATGGGCCCTTTAACTGACAAAATGCAAATGTTTTAACACGGTTTATGATTACGGTAATATCTCTGACCTATTGATTGATTGTTTTTTTTAAACTATAGAAAGGAAAGACATTTTTTAATAGCAAATCTGTTATTTTTGTCATATAGGTTCAACATTATGTGGATTTTGTCAGGCAATTCCTTTCAGAAACTGTGAATGAATCATACACTTACATTAAACCCCTGCTCTACATTTGCAAATATGGCATGGCTATCTCAATCCATAATAAATTTGTGTTTTATTGGCCAATTATCGGCTGCATAAATGAGGTAACAGTTTAACCTTTGTTTGTATTAATATTAGGCACTCATAATGCATTTCTAAACGCAATACACACATCCCATTACCTCTCATAGTAATTCGTCATCATTAAAAATCAGATACAAATATTAAGCCTCTTGTTGCAAAGAAAACCATAAATCAAACTGGATCCACTATAAACAACACAAATAAATAGTTTTTACACAATAGTTTAAGGAAGAGGTTGAATCACATCTTAACACTCCTGAAAAGCAGAGGAAAAGTTCTGTACAAAACACAGAAACACACGGATTCTAGTGAAATGAAAGGAATTCAAGGTGCTTATTTTTAGAACATTCACATTACTCGGACTAGATACAACTATCCAGTACAACAGTAGTAGTAGTAGTAGTAGTAGTAGTAGTAGTAGTAATGGTACTTATGTCAATGAAAACACATAATAGGTCTGGCAAGCTAGACAGCAAAGAATGTAGGGTATTAAGGTAAATCATGTAACTATTCTGGTGAAGGGTCCGCCACCTGCTTGTCACCATGGAGATGCTTTTGCTTTGCCGGTATGTTCCACACTGTTGCTTGAAACGTATTTATCTTGCATTTATCAATCACTGTTGTTTACTGTTCAAAAAACCTGCTCTGGTGACGTCACCTGCGAGTCTCCATGGAGAGAGATGGTTTTAATGCCGTACTGTGAGACATTCTAGGCAAAGCTATTTCCATAGAAACAAGAATGAAAGACCCTTCCCAAAAAAAGTCAAGCTGACAGTTGATTCAAGTAACGGAAGCAGGTTTTGATTTTCAGAATTTACCTGTAACTTGCACATTTTGCGACTTTTAAATAGAGTTGGTATTAACATTGACATCAAGACTGGACTAAAACTGTACAGCTGCATACTCCTATAGAATATTGTGGAAAAATGCATTTCAGTGAAGAATTTTGATAAGCATAAGGTGATCATTTTTAAAAGATGCCAAATTATCTAGAGCCCCTTTTCCCAAAGATCCCACCGGGCCCCCCTAATGATAATTTACACTACATTTAACAGAATAGATGTTAAAATTTATACCTGTAGGCTTAATACTAATAGAAATTCAATGAGGATTTTTACACTTAAAATGACAGTAAAAACCAACAAGAAAGACTCACTGATAATTAAATAAGAGGAGAAACTTCATCTTTTTTCATACACGTTTGGTTCATGTAACTTCACAACATTTTAAACTGTCTATAGTTTAATATTGACTGTTTAAAAGTCCAATGTTACACAAAACTGACTTTTGTGAGCTTTAAATCATGTTAGAATGTTGTTACTTCCTCAAAAACAAACCTGGAGTTGTGTTTTGTTTCATTCACACGTGTTTGAGTAATCCTGCATTATTAGTCTGTCTACATCTCCAAAACTCAAAATGCTCTGTTCCACCTTGTGATGTCATCAAGTTAACAGCTACCTTTTACCTTTAGTTCAGTAGAAATCGGAAATTTTAGGGCTGAATACTAATAAAGTAGTAAATGTAACCAAATATATTATGTAAAGGTGATTTCAAAATAAAATGTTCTTTTCTGCTTTTTGTGTGAACAACCCTGGGGGCCCCCTTGCAATGCCTCTGAGGCTCCCGAGGGGGCCCCAGAACCTAATTTGGGAACTAGAGAATTACGTACAAAGAAATGGAAAACAATAGAATAGAAATAAATGATCTTTTCCACAATATTCACATTATGCACCAGTGCTGTACGTCAAACGGCCCTTTCTGTTTGGCAGTATCAGCTGTACTTTAACACCACAGAAGAGTTAAAACTTCATGCGTTCATAGTTTAACATCGAGCTGGAGGACGGGGCCAAATTTCATGTTAGATTGCAGATATTTTGACCTGGTTCGGGGTTAATATCACTTGTGGTTTGATCTTTCTTGTGTTAAATAAACCCCCATCCTCCATTTAAATTAATGTCAAACTCCATGAACGCAATCTACTGGTCCCAGAGACAAAGTTAAAATACCAAACTACAGACAGATTCACAGTTTTTGCCACTAAAAGCTTAAAATTACATGAAAGCCAAACTGAACTAGGAAAGAACTAGGAAGTATTTTTATTACGAGATGCTTTACACATATAAACTGAGGATTAAAAAGGCCATTTCCTCTCAGTAGCTCAGACAACATCCAGTCAATGCATAGAAATTACACATGTCCCAACATTTCAGTAACTCTAGTTTTCAGTAAGAACTATCTCTAGTCCCAATATTATTGTAGATGAAGAAGAGCTGAGGTTGTTTACGATGATTGAATGATAATCAGTCTATTGTCAATAAAGGCCCTCCTCCAGTGATCCTTTCGCTTCCCAAATCCTAACTGTGCGGTCACTGTAAGAAAAGAAAAGTACACCAAAGTTAAAAATAACATTGCATTTGATATCATTTTTCTCAATACTAGTCTCAACTGCATTCTCTTCACCCACAAAAGCCTCTATAATCTCTAATTATCTAACTGAAATAATCGATAGTTATATATTATTGTAATTAACAGTTATCTATTATTATATTATATTAGTTATATAAAGGCTGTCTATATTCAGTGTAATCAATTAACCAAACTGAAGTCATTCCTGATCGCTTCTCCTCCATAAGTGTCTCTTAAGCTAAACCGTACTTTACCTTTAAAAGTACTGATTATTGTAACGTGTTCAGTGTATTCCAACAACAGTTCTACAATAATAACACAATGTAAGACACGTTCAGTGACTCACTCCGAGGCGGTGAACAGTTGGCTGCTGTTGGTGGCCAGGCCGTTGATGGGGCTGTCGTGCCCCTGGAGCTCACCGAGGGGCGCTAGTGAGTCAGCGTGCCACAGCCGCAGCAGCCCTCCTCTGCACCCGCTCAGCAGCACAGAGGCCCCAGGGACCAGACCCAGAGCACCAGCCCAGTCTGAGGGACCGGAGGCAGACTGGGGACACGAGACACAAGATTATACATTTAATAAAACTGCAAATAAAACAGAATAAATGCTTAATTGACAGTTATTATTGATGAGATCATTTAATTCCTGATTTTGACCCATCCTTCAATGCCACTGTAGCCACCGGTCAAAAGCAGTGGGACCATCTCCAGATCTTGAGCTAGTCTTGGTCAGGACTATCTCAGCTGGAGGACTTTTGTTTATGCTTAATATGCCCAGTACACATGAACTAAGGAGAAATACAGTACGTTCTATACTACATATACTTTATTCTATACTAAAGAAATAATGACATAATAACAAAAAGCATAAATGTGGGATATTGTCATTTTTTGTAAGGGGTTGGCTTCACAAATTTGCCATATCGATCATGTGGCATCAACATCTTTCAAATCATAAAAATCGTATTTGTATTTGAATAATGCCACCACATTTATTATTATAAAGTTAAACAGTCCTCAGCCCTCTATCAGAAATTACGAGATCAAGTTAGCAAGTCGTGAACACAGCTTATTTAGGCTGAGGGTTTTCCTGACAGTTCTGTATTTGCTGTATTTGTATTTTCACATCGTTCACGTATAATATATTTCCTGACCTGCAGCAGTCGTTTGCGGCTGATGTCCCACTTGTGGATGGAGTGGTCTCTGGAGCTGCTGTAGAACACGTCTCCGCTCACGGTCAGAGCCTCCACAGAGTCCTGGTGAGAAGGTTCAAACGTATGTCCAGAGGTGAGGCTGCCCTGGGCCCCCTCCGCCACCTCAAACATCTGTGACGGAGAAAACAAAGTTAATGTGGAAAAGTGGAAAATCACACAGACTGCACTTATTTGGGGCAGTGTTTTTTTTGTCTTGAGAAAATCATTAGTTTGTTCAAGTCTGTCTCACTAACCAATAAATGTGTTTACTGTAGTAGTTGTTTTTGTTTTTTTTTTCATTCCCATGGCTTTTGTGGCTACCTGTCGCACACACTGAGCAGTTTGTGAAACTTTTTGGGTTTTTTTAGCTCAGTTTTTAACATCATATCATGGGATTTTAACCAACTAAGAAGTGCAGCATGTGCAGTTCAAAAGACACAAGTAAGGGACTGCTGGATTTGTATCCACGGAGACCGTGTAAGAAGGTAACTATGGAGCTAGGCTATGGAGATGTGAGATGCTACAGTGTAAATGCTGCTGCAGTAAAACATGAATTTCCCTCAGGATCAATAAAGTATCTCTCTCTTGTGAAGACACTCTTTAAAATTAGATGTGTCCCCAAAATGCATCTGCTAGAATAATGTCATTTCTGTAATTTACATTTACAAATAAACTCTTCCTTACCTTGATATGATGATCCTTGGAGCCAGTGAGCACAATGTCCTGTCCATTTCCCAGTTTGTCCACAGTCAGACACATGACCGGCCCCAAATGTCCAGTGAGCTTCCCCGTCGACGCAAATCTAGTAATTACAAAGATCCACAAATGAGTTCTTTAGTTCTATCGAGTTTTAAAATGTTTTGTGTGAATGACCACAAGGGGGCGTACTTTCGGAGGTCCCACATGCGCACAGCGTTGGCGGCGGCCGCGTACAGGAAGGTGCCCGCTGGGTTCAGGGAGATTTGGTTGATTTGACTCTCTCCTGGAGGAATGGACAAACTCCGCACAGAGGCACAGCTGTCTCCAGAACTCACCTGCCCCGAGGACCTGAGGTACACAGAGACATTAACAAAGGATCTGAGGGAATTTGAGATGGATAATTGAACCAAGGATGGGAAGATGAACAGAAAAACAGGACCATTGCCATAGTGACTATTTAAAACAAAATATGTTATGTGGGGAAAAAGTTTTTCCCATTTAACAAAATATGTTAAATGGGAAAAAGTCCTCAAAACCTTTAACAGAAAGTTGAAACCCATGTATAAACAGACAAATAGGTAGCTACACAAGTAAAGAAACACTGCGTAACTTTTTGAGAGGGAGGTATGCCATCTGCTTGTTTTTCTCCATGAAAAGAAGCAGGTGGCATAAGCAGGCCAAGTTACAGGTCAGGTCTGTGGAGAGATGACCCCTGCCATTTCAGGTAATAAAAACACTGAAATGAAATAAATGTCAGGCAGATCAATTTAAAGCTACAATATGGAACATTCAAGCCAAAGCATCATCATCATCATCTCTTTGACAATAATCAGGTGGCCTACCCTCCATCAGAAAAAGTTACACAGTGCACCTTTATAATGACGCAATGAATAAAAATGTTGATTCAAACTGTGCAGAACTTTGAAAAACAGAACCTTGTGTTCTTACGTTAGGGTGCGAATACACTTGGCCGAGTCTCTTATGTCCCAAACTTTAATGTAGGCAGTGGACACAGTGAAGACCAGGCTGGAGCTGTATCTGGATTTAAAACAGGTCAAAATGATGAATTATAAATATTTATCTATATATTAGATAATACTACAGTATCATATGTTTTATTTGATGAAAATAAGTTTGTATTTACAGTATTTACTTACTTGACAGAAACCACACTGCTGGGATGATCAGCCAAAGACATAATCTCCTGTCCCGTTACCAGGTTCCACACTTTACATGTTCGGTCTGGAAAGAACATGTCCATATAATAAGCAACTTATCAGCTTTTACACCAGATGCCCTTCCAGCAAAATTCTGTGACTGGAGTAAGAAATCAGAGTAAAAAGTGCCGTGACAAGTAGATTTGGGCCATTAGCTCTGCAGCACTCAACAGCAGATTCTGTGTCAGGGCAGTTTGAGGAGAGGAAGAGACAAAAGTGTCCCTCCTGTGTGTCCGGCAGCATCACAGCAGCCTCCAGGGGGCGCCAGGTGAACACAACAGGAAATGCCTCACCCTGCTCTAATGTTTCGGCTGGTGATTAAATGGTCCATTTCATTAAAGTATTTCAAAGTCTTCGTTTTCATTCATTTCTCACATTTGCTGCCCCATATGGTGTAAAAAGCCTATAGCATCTCAAATGTCCTTAGCTAGCTTCTTAGCTAGCCTCTTGCACGGTCTCCATGGATACGGGAAAAACAAACAGCTCATTTCACAAAATCCAGCAACAATCCCTTACCCGTGTTCTTTGACCTGCACATGCTGCACGTCTTAATTGATTAAAATCCCCTGAAATGATGTTAAAAATGAACTTAAAACTTGTATATATATAGCTGTGATTTTATATTAGATTTTATGTTTATTACTTATTTTTTCTATTTTATTTTGACTTGTACATATACATTTATTTATATTATTATGTCTTATTCAACACCTGTCTCTTGCTATCTTTTTTGCTATACCATTTATTTTTTACTCTTTATTTTATTATATTGTGATGTGTGAGCTACTGTGTCCAAATAATTTCCCTTGTGGATCAATAAAGTTTGTCTAAGTCTAAAAAACAAAAAGTTTCACAAACCACTCAGTGTGTGAGTCAGGCAGCCACAAGCAGCTAACCGCTCTTTTGCTGTTATTTGAATCTCTCTATATTATAATGCTGTATTTCTATCAAACATTTCATAAATAAGGATTAAAGTCCTAAGTACAAAAACTACAGTATCCAATCAGATCTGGATACTAATCCTAATAATGAAAGAGATAAGAAGAGAGGAGTGGAAGGAAAAGTCAAACTATAACTTTTATCGCCCAAAACAAGTAAGTGCAAATATTATGAAAGCCATCATCAATTATTATACAGCTATTCCATTCTCTTTTATATTGTTACACATTTTTGGCGCTATTGCTTTGCCACAACTGTGATGTTTTAGGTGAGTTTTGACCACACCTTTAACAAGAAAGCCGAAGCGAACAATTAAAAAGCAGTTTTTAAGACAACTGAATGATTTTAGAATAAGTAAATAAGACCAAATCCAGCCTTTTTGAAAGCTGTAGGTGCCAGCTCAGGACCAGTTTGTGATGACACTGCACGCTTTGGCATAAAACGCTTTCTGGGCTAAAGGGAATTTTTTCCTGCAGTCCCAATGAATGATCTCTAATCCAAAAAATCCTCCTCTTGCCAGTTCCAATGCCAAAGGTGCTTTATACTGCCCTCTTCTGGCTGGAGTGAGTATTTATCATGACAGTTTGACATTGTTTACCTTTAGATCCGGTGAAAAGCAGGTCGTCAGTGGCGTCCACACACAGCACAGGTTTGGTGTGTCCCTCGGCCACATACACACACTGCAGTTTGGCCCCTCGGTTATTCTTTTGGGTGGTGAACGGGTTGATCACACCTCTGTAAAACAAATGTACAATCAATATTGCTTTTGAAAACTGCCCTAGTGCTTAATCATGGGTTTCAGTTACATTTGTTTTTTTTTTTTCTTGTTATAAACGCCATTTTGAGGACTTTTGATAATTTGAAAGATAGTAGAAATGTTCAAACCTTTAGCTATAGGGACTGGACGATAAATGGTTATTGTAATGTCCAAAGAAAACAAAATATAGCAAAAGTTAATTGTGTAAATGTTTACAAATTCATTATATTCCTGTTGGTTTAATTTTGGTAAGGTTGTTTTTTACAACCTCCTACTATCTGCTCAAATAATGTATGCATAATATATGAAAAAGGATTATTCTTGGTTGGGTAGACTAATTAAGTGAATTTAACTCACTCTGCCTGAACAGTACATCAAAATAAGACAGAAATATTGCGTACCTGTGTCCTTCAAATACAGGAGACTCATCCAACCTGAAAAGTAGTAATGCAAAGTCATACCCAAGTGAAGAGCACTTTTAATGGTCTAAACCTGTATCTGTCTAACACTCACAGCGCTCTGTAGTCACTGCCTTTAGCTTTGCTCTCTGTATTGTTGTTAGACACAGGCTGAGTCACAGACAGAGGAGTTATCGACACTTTCTCCTGGATCCTCCTGCGATTCATCGGTGATCGCTCCACTGGCCTTTTCTCCGTCGCCGTGGGAGACCTGCATCCTCCTCTGAGCAAAGAAATGAACCAAGTTTAAATTCAAGAGGTACTAAAACATACAAAAGTAAATAAATGTACATTAAAATGCATATACTACATTAACTAGTATGTTTTGTATTATTCTTTTCATTATTGTACTAATAGGCCAACTATAAAATAAATACGACTGCCACAACAATTTGAAACCTATATTGCGTATCTTCCTAGTCCAAAAATGTTTGTCTTCTTAAATTCACGAAATATATAACATTTTAAGATCTGAACAATTTGAGAGTAATTTCCCTTGTGGTTTAATCAAGTTGATTTTAGGATGCGTTCAGACTAAGTTCCTAAGTTTGTGGTCCTAATTTCAGCCCAGTTTGAGTCAAAATGTAGACTTGGTTTGATCCAGGTCTAGTCCAGGTCTAGTCCAGGTCTAGTCCAGGTCTAGTTACAGATTTACTCCAGTTTAGTTAAAGTTTTGATGTTGTCTGTGTAGTGTGTGATGTCTGCTTTGGTGCTGTACTCACATGCCTGCAGCCCTGTTCGTCGCTCCACATGGGGACAGAGCCTGTTCTCTGTCGGGGGTGTGGCCCGTCATGTGACCCGTCATGTGACCCGGGGCGTCCCCAGGTCCCTCTGGGCGCTCGGTCAGAGGCAGCAGAGGAGAGGGGAATTCTCCTGTGGGCGACTCGCCAAACCCATCCCCTGAGCTGCTGGCATAGAGCAGCTCCATCTGTGTGGTGGTCCTCCGACGAGCCTGGGACAAGAGACCAGGTCAGTCAACTAATAACGTTCAATTATAATAAAATAAAATTGTAAACATATAGTTAAAAATACATACATACAGTACATTCTATTATTTTGCATGTGTCTTACCTTATTTCTTGGCTTAGTTTCACCACACAACTTCATTAAATCTGAGGCAAGTGTGCTAAAAGAAAAACAAAAAAATGTCAGATGAATAGGTAGTCATCATTTTAGTATATTTTTGTTTAACCAGGAAAGGATTCTCATTTTCAGAGGAGTCCTGGCCCTATCGCGTGTTGTTAATGCTAATGGAAATCCAGAGGTGGAAAAAGTACTGACAAATTGTAATTAAGTAAAAGTATCTTTACTTTGCTTAAATCCTACTCAAGTAAAAGTAAAAGTACCCGTCTGAAAATGTACTCGAGTAAAAGTAAAAAAATTACTTCATTTCAAATGTACTTTGAGTAAAAGTTACTTAGTTACTTTCAATTAAAAAAAAAAAAAACTACAGTAAAAATGCAGGTTTTTTCATAATGTTGCTGCACATAAATGCAGTCTTAAATAGACATAAACTGCGGTAAACTAAATGTGACGCACTACCATTTAATTCCTCTAGGAGCTGAAGATATATGGGATAATGAATCTAGGACAGGGGTCTGCAACCCGCGGCTCCAGAGCCGCATGTGGCTCTTTCATCGTTCTGTCGTGGCTCCCTGTGACTTTGGAAAATAGTCTATGACATCATCAGTCTGTGACATCATCAGTCTGTGACATTATCACAGTCTGTGACATCATCAGTCTGTGACATCATCAGTCTATGACATCATCAGTCTATGACATCATCAAGTCTATGACATCAGTCTATGACATCACCACAGTCTATGACATCATCAGTCTATGACATCATCAAGTCTATGACATCAGTCTATGACATCATCACAGTCTATGACATCACAGTCTGTGACATCACCACAGTCTATGACATCACAGTCTGTGACATCATCAGTCTGACATCATCACAGTCTATGACATCATCAGTCTGTGACATCATCTCAGTCGATGACATCATCAGTCTATGACATCATCATCAGTCTGTGACATCATCAGTCTGTGACATCATCTCAGTCTGACATCATCAAGTCTATGACATCATCAGTCTATGACATCACCACAGTCTATGACATCACAGTCTGTGACATCATCAGTCTGACATCATCACAGTCTATGACATCATCAGTCTGTGACATCACCACAGTCTATCACATCATCAGTCTGTGACATCATCTCAGTCTGTGACATCATCAGTCTGTGACATCATCATCAGTCTGTGACATCATCAGTCTGTGACATCATCTCAGTCGATGACATCATCAGTCTATGACATCACCACAGTCTATCACATCATCAGTCTGTGACATCATCACAGTCTATGACATCATCAGTCTATGACATCATCACAGTCTATGACATCATCAAGTCTATGACATCACCACAGTCTATCACATCATCAGTCTGACATCATCACAGTCTATGACATCATCAGTCTGTGACATCATCTCAGTCGATGACATCATCAGTCTATGACATCACCACAGTCTATCACATCATCAGTCTGTGACATCATCACAGTCTATGACATCATCAGTCTGTGACATCATCTCAGTCTGACATCATCAGTCTGTGACATCATCAGTCTGTGACATCATCACAGTCTATGACATCATCAGTCTGTGACATCATCAGTCTGTGACATCATCACAGTCTGTGACATCATCAGTCTGTGACATCACCACAGTCTGTGACATCATCAGTCTGCAGAGGTGGAAAAAGTACTGAAAAATTGTAATTAAGTAAAAGTATCTTTACTTTGCTTAAATCCTACTCAAGTAAAAGTAAAAGTACCCGTCTGAAAGTGTACTCGAGTAAAAGTAAAAAATTACTTCATTTCAAATGTACTTTGAGTAAAAGTTACTTAGTTACTTTCAATTAAATTAAAAAAAAAAAAAAACTACAGTAAAAATGCAGTTTTTTCATAATGTTGCTGCACATAAATGCAGTCTTAAATAGACATAAACTGTGGTAAACTAAATGTGACGCACTACCATTTAATTCCTCTAGGAGCTGAAGATATATGGGATAATGAATCTAGGACAGGGGTCGGCCCGCGGCTCCAGAGCCGCATGTGGCTCTTTCATCATTCTGTCGTGGCTCCCTGTGACTTTGGAAAATAATGAGTATTTAATTACATTGTATTTTTATTTTAGTTTGTTCGTTTTTAAATCTAAAATTGTAGATAATGGTAATCTTGTAACATTTAAATAAAACGTTTTTAATATTTTTGTCGCTCAAAACATGCGGCAAAGCCGCCGATGTGCGCCACCCGACACACACTGGCAGCCCGGACTTACCGGCACCTACATCAGCAGTATGATTTTCGGCCCAATGATGATAAATCCAAGAAAAGAAAAGTTTCTGAAGAAAACAGAACGCTTAATGATACGTGGGGAGATTCATTTGCTTTCATGGCTGATGAGACTGGTACACGCGGTACATGCAGTACACGCGACAAAATGATGACGGAACACAGAAGCAGACGCATTTTTAGTTCGCCGCGGGGGCGGGGCAGGCGGTACTACCCAACTAGTCCGAGGGTCCACTAGTCCGAGCTTTTGGCTGTATATTTCGAGAGTAATAGATGTTATGAAACGTACCAAGAGTTGTTCTGACGTCTTGGTCTTATTTGAACAGGGATTTATTGGCCTCAGTATACTCCTGTCACATTACGTGGCTTTCATGGGACCTGCGCTCTTCGAGTGCCCTTCTAGTTATTCTTGGCATTGACTCCGTGGCCATGAATCTGTGTCTATGAATCCACAATCTGAATTTAGTCCACCAGGGTATCAATCTGTTTTTAGTGTCTACTTACCTTGATCTATCCCCTTTAAACACCTTTAAAACTCGGACTAGTGGACCCTCAGACTAGTGGACCCTACCCGCTGCGGGTGCATAATTTAAGTTTGGATTTTTATTTCCTACGAGGAGGACTCAAATAATAATGTGTTTAATGCAGCTTTGCGCACATTTGTTTACGTTATACAGAAGCGAAACTTAAAACCACATGGCTAATTTGCATAAACTAAAAGAGCTGAAAAAACAGCTGCTCCTTGTGCCGCTGATGCGGTCAGCTTCTGTTATTATTATGACCTCCGCACTGGCCATCTTGTTCCAACGCCTTGATTCAGATTGTGATACAATGGAATTGCCGCACGCAAACCCGCGCAATGCAATTTCCTTTCAGTTCCGGCAGATTTTTTCCCCGCATTTAATTTTTTGCCCCTATCGATATTATTTTACTCAGTAACGTGGGCGGCTTTCAATGTAGCGAAGTAAAATACTTGGCTTAAAATGTACTCGAGTAAAAGTAAAATTACCTGTTTCAAAAACTACTTAAAAAATTACAAAGTACTCATAAAAACGACTCAATTACAGTAACGTGAGTAAATGTAATTCGTTACTTTCCACCCCGTGGAAATCAGAGCACCTAAAGGAAGAACACGCAAACTCCACGCAGAAAGGCCCGGGAGTCAGACCCAAGACCCCACTCCGCCACCTTGAAGTTAATCTGTGAACTGAGTGGGTCTTTCCATGAATTAAATATGAACTATTGATCAGGTCTCATAAAAATCAATTTCAGACCATATGGAAAAGCCAGTGATACCCTCTGATGTACAGACTCACATGAACATCAGTCATTTCAGGTTTTATGACACTCCGAATAGTAAAAATGCAAACTTTTCACCTTTAAATTGCATTGTAAGTGGTATATATATATATATTGTAGTTTTTGCACTTACTTCCCCTCAGTGGCTGGACTTGGTGTAGACTCATCACTGCTGCTCTCGTCTCCATTTTCTGCACCAGAGAAAAAGCATTAGCCCTCACAGTATCAGCGACTCGTGCGTTATATCTTTACCTAAAACATCAAGTATATACTGGATATTTTTTATTATAACAAATGCATTATATAACGCTAAAGTTTAGTCTGAGGAGTGGGCAGCAACCAGGGATTACCAGTTAAAGAGGATGAAGCTATGGAGTCACTTTGGCTCTAATAATGAACAGTTGGAGCTAATCCACATACAGAGGAGGAACATGGGGCTGCAACAACTCACTAATTCAATATTAAGTAGAAAATAAATGGATAAAAAAAAAGAGCAAGCTTTCATAAGTTTGTATGTTTCTGTATTAAGTTATGGTAGCAGCAGTGATTAATACGCCTCCTGTCTCCTGAAATCACGTGAATGAAATAAACTTTTTTAGACAAATAGTGCGTTTATTTAAAGACAAAGTATGTAACTTTTATGGAGGAGAGGTCAACAGCCAATTTGTCTCCATGGAGATGTTACTGATTTGTCTGGAATGTTGCACAGAATGGCTTTAAACTTATCTAGCCTGCATTTTTAATCAGAAAACCATGAATTCTGACTGTAGAATTACCTTTCCATAGATCTGACTTGTAATATGACCTGCAATAATATCATGGAAACAAGCCAGTGGCCGACCACAACCAGAAAAGTTATAGATATACAGATTTGATATAGTTTTGATATCAAGTAATATTCATGATGTTGTAGCCCAAAAGAACACTACATAAAACCTGTTTAAGTGTTATATTTAGTAACACATATTAACATCGTGGGTGGGGTGACTAACATGGGAGACACAGACTTCATGCAAGCGATGGCCTTTGTTACTAAAGCTTCATTAGTTTTTAAAGACTGTGGCCGATGCACTCTACGGCATTAAACACAACAGGATATTTCAGTGTAGTGTGCATGTTCCACTGTCTGTTAAACACGTCTGTACAGCTTTATACTCACCTGGTAAAATGAAACCTAACTCTGAATTCACAACAACAGAAAAAAACAGAAACCAAAAGTCAAACTCCCAACGAGAAAGCCGTCACGGTTATTTCACAGGCTGTTCAGCATTTCCATGAATAATCATTTTAGAACAGGTACGAATGATTTGATACTGTGAGCCTGTCAGATAAATGTGACCATACTGAAAGTGAATGAACAGCAGTTTAAAATGGCGGTCGTGTTCATGCTCTCCAAGGCTGCGTTCACTGATGCACGGGTTTAAAAGAACTGTACGTAACTTTTTGATTTTAAAATTCTTTAAACTTAATCTAACTACTATGTGTCCCCAGCTAATAAAGTTGGCATTTTCGAATCAAATATAACTCTTACTGTTAACAATTTGAATGCTGATTTACTTTTAATTGCATGTTATAACTTTGTGTTTTGGTTGTCAAGGCGATTATTAAATCAGAAAGCAGAATGCACCAAATTACAACATAAACAACATCATGTCCAATGCTTTTGTAATTAAAACTAAATCAGCATTATAATATCTCATTTGAACAGGTTTACTTCGTATCTGGGGACGCAGTTAGGTCATGTTTATGGAATTTGAAATCAAAATCTTGCATACAGTTCTTTTAATGATGGAGACTTGTTTTGGTCTTGTTTTAGTCCTGGTTTAGTCCCAGTTTAGCTCCAGATTACGATATTTTCCAATCTCCTGTATGTTCTAATGTTGTTTCCTCATCACAAACACACCTGGAGTTGTGTTTCGTTTCATTCACGCAAGTTTAACACACAAATCCTCCAGATATAATAATAATAATAATACATTTTATTTATAGGGCGCCTTTCTGGGCACTCAAGGTCGCCTCACAACAAGTTTATACATCAATATAAAAAATATAAACATTATAACAGTAAAAGCAACAGTTAAAATCTACATTAAAATCAGGCATATGAAAAGACAGTGCAGTTGTGGTTATAATGAATAGGCCAGTCTGAACAGATGAGTTTTGAGTTTGGATTTGAAGTGTGTGAGAGTGTCTGTATTGCGGAGGTCAGGAGGGAGAGTGTTCCAGAGCTGGGGAGCAGAGCGACTGAATGCCCTGCTCCCCATTGTAACAAGACGGGCAGAGGGGACAGAGAGCTGAAGAGAGGAGGAGGAGCGAAGAGAGCGAACAGGTGTGGCAATATGGAGGAGGTCAGAGAGATATGGAGGTGTGAGGTTGTGGATGGCTTTGAATGTGTGGAGCAGGATTTTGTATTGAATGCGGTGTGTGATGGGAAGCCAGTGGAGCTGTTGTAAGACGGGTGTGATGTGGTGGATAGAAGGTGTGTGTGTGATGATGCGAGCAGCAGAGTTCTGAACCAGTTGAAGTTTATGGAGAGTTTTTTGTGGGAGACCAAACAGAAGTGAATTGCAATAATCTAGACGGGAAGTGACAAGGCTGTGTATGAGTACGGCAGTGGACTGTGGAGTGAGGGAGGGTCGGAGTCGATGGATATTGCGGAGGTGGAAGTAGGCGGAGCGAGTGATGCTGTTTATGTGGGAGGTGAAGGAGAGGGTGCTATCGAGGATGACACCCAGACTCTTGACCTGAGGGGAGGGAGAGATGGAGGAGCCATCAATGGGAATGGAGAAATGATTAATCTTGCTTATGGTGGATTTGGTGCCTACAAGGAGAAGTTCAGTTTTATTGCTATTGAGTTTGAGAAAGTTTGAGGTGAACCATGATTTTATTTCACTGATACAGTTGACAAGGGAAGAGGGTGGGAGTGTGGAGTTTGGTTTGCCGGAGAGGTAGAGCTGGGTGTCATCCGCGTAGCAGTGGAATTGAATGTGGTGTTTCCGGAAAATGTGACCAAGGGGGAGAAGGTAGATGATGAAAAGGAGGGGACCGAGAACAGAACCTTGGGGAACACCTGAGGAGATGGGGACAGGATAAGAAGTGAAAGATTTGAGTTGAATAAACTGAGTGTGGTCGGAAAGATAGGAGTGAAACCAGGTGAGGGTTGTGCCAGAGATGCCGATGGAAGAGAGTCTGTTCAGGAGGATGGAATGAGAAATGGTGTCAAAGGCAGAACTAAGATCAAGCAGAAGGAGGATGGATACTAAACCAGAGTCGGCAGAGAGAAGAAGGTCATTAGTGATTTTGAGAAGGGCCGTTTCAGTGCTGTGGAGAGGACGGAAGCCAGACTGAAAACACTCGTACAGGTTATTGGAGGACAGATGAGAGTGAAGTTGAGCAGAAACTGTTTTTTCAAGAATTTTGGAGATGAATGGAAGGTTAGAAATCGGACGGAAATTATTGAGGTCTGTGGGATCTGAACCAGGTTTTTTGAGGATTGGAGTGACAGCAGCAGTTTTGAGTGGAGAGGGGACAGTACCAGAGGTGAGGGAGGCATGAATTATGTTGGTGATAAAAGGAGCAAGAGAAGGAAGTGTGGCTTTGATAAGGACAGTGGGAAGTGGGTCAAGTTGACATGAAGAGGTTTTGGATTTTTGGATAAAAGAGGAAATTTGATTGATAGAAGGTAGAGTAAATGATGAGAAAGGGGTGGTGGTGATAGGAGATGTAATGACAGGTAGAGTTAGAGCAGAAGAGGGGGTGAGCTGTTGGTGAATAGTGTGGATTTTTGTGGTGAAGAATGAAGCCAAGGTATTGCAGAAGTCGGATGAATAGAGATGAGATGGAAGGGAGTCAGGAGGTTTGGTGATGGTTGAAACAAGAGAGAAGAGGGTCCTGGAATTTCCTTCATTAGTACTGATTAAACCGGAGTAATATGCAGATCTAGTTTTGGAGATGCAATCTTTGTAGTGGAGGGTGTGGTGTGTGTACATGTCCTTGTGAATAGTTAGTCCAGTTTTGTTATAAAGTCTTTCAAGTTGGCGGCCTTTTGCTTTTAACTGTCGGAGAGTGGGGGTGTACCAGGGTGCAGTGTGAGTGAAAGAGACCGATCTGGATTTGGGTGGAGCAAGTGTGTTAAGGATGTTGTGGAGGTGGGTGTTGTAGTGTGACACAAGTTGATCAGGAGTTGCAAAACTGTCTGTACTGGGTAGATTATTGATGTGAAAAGATAAATTGTCCAAATTTATGTCCTTAATTTTACGGAATGTTATGGTGCGCGTGGGGTTGTATTTGGAAAAAGGCAGATTGACAAAAAATGTAAGGAGCATATGATCGGAAAATGGGATGAAGTTGGCTTTGCAGTCCATGGGTGTAACGCCTGAGCAGCAGATTGAGTCCAGAGTATGTCCTTTTGAGTGTGTGGGAAAATTAACAAACTGTTGCAAACCAAAACTGTCCAGACAGGATATAAAATCGCTGGTGAGTGAATTATTAACAATGTCCAAGTGAATATTTAGATCCCCTAATAGTATGACATTGGAAGAGAGCGTGGAAACATGTGTTAAAAAAGCTGCAAAGTCTGTTATAAAATCCTTGTTTTGTTTTGGAGGTCTGTAGATGGTGGCAATGATAGTAGGAGTTGGTCCAGAGAGCTGACATACAGTGGCCTCAAATGACTGATAGACAGGCACAGTCACAGGAGCTACTTTCCAACTCTCGCGGTAGATTACCGCGAGACCGCCCCCTCGACCGGTGACACGAGGCTGGGAGAGGTAAACAAACCCCGGGGGAGTAGCCTCGTTGAGGTGACTGAAGTCATTTTTAAGCTGCCACGTCTCCGTCAAGCACAAAAAGTCTAACTTACGGTCCGCCAGAAGTTCCTGGACGAGATGGCCCTTGTTGGTCAGAGAGCGGGTGTTAAGAAGACCGAAGCTGACTGTAGTAGTGCTGCTGCCGCTAGCCGTGTTCGCCGTTCTCTGCACCCGGGCCAAGATGCGCTCGGCACGGCGACAGGTGTTTCTCTTTGGACGGCGGGCAGTGGACCAAAGCGACGGGATGGAGCTGGAGTTGTCGTATTGGTAGTTCCGACGTGAGCCCCGGTGGATTGGTCTACGGCGAGGCACGTACAGAATGTCCGGGTGTTGGAGCAGAGCAGGCGCTGGTGCGTTGTGTGGATGTATATGGAGCTTAAACTCAGAGGCAGAATACTGGAACAGTGCTGTAGCAGGATGGTGGATAATTGACAGGATGAACCAGAGGAGTACCAGCCACCCATAGTTCCTCCACATTGCTGCAAGGGCTGCGACTTCTGCGTGGAGCTGTTGCTAGGTGACGCAGGTGCAACAGGTAAGCTAAAGTCGCACGAAAATACACGACACCTCAATGACAGTTTATATATTGTGGAGGGTTTTTTAAAGTATAGCACAATCCACTTGTAGACCACGATATAGTTCGATATAGTTCTGAGTTCAAACTGAAGACACTCTGCTTTGTCCTTGTGATGTCATGTGGTGATACAGGAAGTGCTCCACTAGGTATTTAAACTCCACACACCTTCACTAGAATCATTTGGATCATTTCAGCCCAGGAATTGCCAATCTCTACTGAATAAAAGGTAAAAGGTAGTCATTAAACACTGAACACTACCACTTCATGACATCACAAGGTG
The DNA here is from genome assembly GCA_029959045.1 of Taenioides sp. WSHXM2023. NCBI lineage: Eukaryota > Metazoa > Chordata > Actinopteri > Gobiiformes > Gobiidae > Taenioides > Taenioides sp. WSHXM2023. Next base: position 9,746,161 of record CM057085.1, read on the forward strand.
GAACAGAGCATTTTGAGCTTTGGAGATCTACAAAAATACACAGACTAATAATAAAGGGTTACTCAAACATGTGTGAATGAAACAAAACACAACTCCGGGTATGATTTTTCATGAGGTAACTGCATTATAACATAACATTGCTTTAGTGTGTGTACATGTGTGAAGACAGCCTTCGTCCGCAGTATTACACACATTATAGTTGAGCTTGTACCTTGCAGAGCGCTCCCGAGCAGCGCGTCCAGCTCTGGGTTGATCTCGGCCTTCTCCTTTAACATGTGGAACAGCAGCTGGTTCTGAGTGGCACTGTTTATCTCCGTCTGCTTCAGTCGTCCCTCCATCACTTTGAGCTGGGACTCCTTCTGAGCTGCCTGAAGGCCCTGGCAGTTACATAACATACAGATGAATATCATACTCATGTAGACAGACTAATAATAAAGAGTTACTCAAACATGTGAGAATGAAACAAAACACAACTCCAGGTATGTTTTTGAGGAGGTAAAAACATTATATCATGACATAATTAGTCCAAATATGTTCATTTTGTCTTCCTAAAATTTATTTAAGTGTGAGTTCCTAGTTGAAGACAATGGGATAATTTTACATGTCTTAAATTGCAGTTAAGTGACATAGAATTTGCCGTTATATTATTCGAGTTAGTAGCTAGATGCCTATATAGATTCACTCCATTCAGCAAAATAAAATATACATGAAGTGAAAACATTTACTTAAGTTTGTCTCTTGTCCAAGTCCTGGTAACTATGTTCTTTACGGGTTACGTGAAATAAATGAGTGAATTAATTAATATTGCCTTTATTTCAAGCAGTATATATACAATATTGCCCATTGTAAGAAAAAAAAAGTCAAATAAATCTGTAGAAATATTCTGTGGCCAAGGCAGGCTCCTTTCTACATGTTCTGTATTTGAATGGTGTTTTCGTTGGGTTTTGGCAGTAGTAGAGTAATGCTGCCCTCTCCTGTTTAAAGCATATATTGCAAATAATCCCACATGGTCAGTATACAGAAATACACAAGAAAATCTACAAACACTTTAATATACCACACAACATGGATTTATTTCCATAGAATGAGCATAAATACAGTTGTGTGTACCTTGTTGATGGCCATAGTCATGAAGTGGTCGAGGAGGAAGCGAGCCTCAGTCAGGCTACAGGAGCTGATCACAGCCGTCACATCTCCAGTGTCTCCCTCGTCCTGAAAACACACAAAGAAAACCATAAAAATCGGATCATAATAAAAACATAACAGGGCTATGCTAGTTCTGAGCCTGGGATAATGATTTTAGGCTTTTAAACATACTGGCTCAACACAAAAAGTTGATGTTTTTTGCATTTACTTAGTACATAACATTATTAAACTTAATATTCACTAAATCCAAAACTACACTAACAAAATCAATAATAACAAACAAACAGACATGCCAAAAAAAAATAACGCAAAATAAACTAAAAATTGTATTTATTTATTTTGTGCTCTGTGGTAAATGTTAGACACCGTTCTGTAAGCTGACATAGTTTTATAGGTAGTTGTTAAAGGTGCACTGTGTAACTTTCCAGATGGAGGGTCCACTATCTGTTTGTCTCTGTGATGATGTTATTGCTTTGTGTGGAATATTCCACAGTAGGGCATTAAACGCATCAATCTTGCTTACATTCACTTTAAGTAGTTTTAATTGCTCAAAAATACCTCATAAATTTGTTTTTTTTTGGGGGGTTATTTCTGGAAAAAATGTGCAAATATAATGTTTAATACACATTCTTTGTAATTTGCTATTGAAATGTATAAATAAAATTGTAAAAAAAACAAAAAAAAACCAACAACAACAACACATTGTTACAGTGAGTGAGGTCGCCTTTCCACAAACTCAGCTTGGTGGCGTCACATGCTTGTTTTCATGGAAATAGCCAAGTTTAATACCATAGTGTGGCACATTCCAGTCAAAGCAATAACATCTCCATGGAGACAAGCAGTGAGCCGACCCTCCGCCAGAAAAGTTACACAGTGCACCTTTACATACAGACATAGATACTGAGTTATGGTAATATTTGTGCCATATAAACTGGTCTAAACAGTAGGAAAATTGCATGTAAAGTCAGCTGCACCTTGGCCTCCTCCATCTGCATGATGTTGGCCTGACAGTCTGCGATGCTGTCGTTGATGTAGTCGATGTTTGCGCTCAGAGACTCCAGCTCTTCGCTCAGAGACGCCAGGCTCCGATCGGCGTCTGCTCCGTCGGACGCCATCTTGTCCTTCTTCCTCAGCACACGCTCACGCCGCCTCGTCAGCTCCTCTCTTTGCTTTGGGGGAAAAGATATGTGACAGTTAATCACACAGAAACCAATATTCAGACGGTATGTGAATCCAATAGAAATGTGTTCATAAATGTATAAATTTAGGTCCAAGTATCAGACTGTATAACGACACACAAAAGTGCAGAAACATCACTATGCTCCCTTATTTGGAAGTTTTTTGTTTTGTTTTCATTTCAGCTCTAACTGCAGCATTTTTACAATAAACAACATACACACAATATTCAAATTTCATATATCTTCCAAAACATTCACTTTTTTTCAATAATCAGCCCACCCTTACCCATCTAAAAAGTATTTATTTGTGTAATTGTAGATATTTTCCACCTGGCATATGAATGAATGAGTGTGTGTTTATTATCTTTACCTTGAGTAGTCTGTTCATGTCAGTTTCCATGTTGGAGATGGTCATTTTCTGCATGATGATCTCGGTGATGCGTCTCTCCAGTGACTGCCACTTGGCCCGGGCTGTTCTGGTCAGATACACTTTACCTGTGCGCACTGGAGAGCTCCTATAAAACAGTCAGCATACATCAGACCTGATCGACTAGGGCTGCGTTAAAGACATGCCCTAATTAGTCAACAGAAGTGGAAATGTGGTGAGCTCTCAAAACTATTCAGTGTCTCTTCACCTGACCTGGAAAATTGAAGGTTCTTTTACTTTATTTAACATTCTTTGTCAAATCGACTAAATGAATGAAGACCTACAGCCCTATAACAAACGGGACAAAACATGAGAGCAGTTGGAGCATGAGCAGTAGGATCATACCTGGCCCCATTGGTGTGAGTCACAGCGGACGTGTGCGTTTTTCCCATTGGTCCTCTGTGAGACGGCTCCTGAGACTCTGGGGTTTTTCTGTTCATCTTCCCCGACATCGGCCTCACCTGCCGCCTCAGAGCCGTCACCTAAATTAGGAGAAAAACAGGCAGAAATTATCAAATCAATTGTTAAAGAAGACGTATTATGCTTGTGTCTGCTATGTAGTTATAACATATGACCCCTGTGGATCATTGTGTTAAAATTTGCCCCCTTTAAAAGTGACAAAATGGACTTTTATGTGAATATGACTGTGTTATAATAGTTTAGCAGTGAACAAAATGTGTTTGTGTCTCACCTCTTCATTTTTTCTTCTCAAAATTAACTCTTGCTGTCTCTTTTGGGCTTCCAATTGTCTCAGTTGGTGCTGTAAGTGAAAAGGTAAAACAGGAAATGTAAGGCTAGTTTTTGTCACAAAAAAGTCCTTTTTCAGGTGATGTTGATGTTTATTTTCATTAAAATAAATGAACAAAAGATGCTATTTTAGTATAAAGAACATTATAATATTCATCATTCCCACACCTCAGCTCTGCGTTGGTCTTTCTTGAGCGTGGCGATCTCTCTGTTCCTTCTGGTCTCTGAGGCCCTGCTCCTCTCCTGCTGCTCCTTCATCTGACGCATCAGCACCACCTGGTGGACACAACCCCACAGTACATCAGTACATGCACTTTATAACCTTTTTTGTACAAGATGGCTTTCCAAATGCCTGTACCTTGGTCTTCTTCATCTCGGTGACGTCCTGTTGTAGTTTTTTGAGCTGTTTTTCATACTGGGACTGGTTTTTGAGCAGGCGGGCGTGCTCCTTCTGTGCAGACTGCAGTTTCTGGAGCTCTTTGTTCATAGAGCTCAGTTTCCGCTCGTATTCAGCCTTGATCTTCTTGGCTTTCTCCTCTGTGCATGACTCCACAGATCCTGAACAAAGACAAGGAAAGGGAGAATTAAGTATTTAGTTGAATCTTTTGGTTAAAGTAATACAACCAACACAATGCAGTAACATTAAAGAAAGACTGTTGACCCTCTCCTCTGGACTAATGGTGTGACATGACCAACAGATCCTTAATGAAAACACTTTGCATTGGATCTCAAATTGGAAAAGAACCAAATCATTTTATTTCTATGTTTATGTTTATGTATTACCAAATTACCTCAGAACAAACTCAGAAACAACAGGAAAGAAAAACAGGCTTATTTTACATACTTTTTTCTGTGTTTATTTTTTTTTATATAACATATTATTTCAAAGGATATACATGGTCCTGTCTCATGTCCTTTTTTTTTTTCAACAATTTTAATAAAATTTTAGTCTTCATCATTCACCCAAGTGCCTAGTTATTAGAAATTAGAAAAATAATTAGTAATCAGATTGGTTTCTTAAAATATAAATAAATATAAAAAGCCAGTCTTTCAGTTTCTTGTAAGTTAACAGATCCTAAATATCCAGCTCCCTATTTTTTGTAGTATATTTGTCTGTGGTTTTCTTTTTAATGTTCTGACCGCCTAAATAATAATAAAGTTCGATGAAGACGAAGAGGACCCTCTGGACTCACCCATGTTGTGCAGCACCTTGTCCCTCTCGAGCTGAGTGTCTCTGATCTTGTTCTGGAGCATCATGAGCTTCTGCTCGTACTGCTGTTTGAGCGTGTGCAGACGCCGCTGACTGTTCTCCAGCTCGTCGATCAGCTTCTGCTTGATGGCGATCTCACAGGTGATGTTCGCCAAGTCCGCCTGCACGTTTTCTGATCAAATACACAAATACACAGGATTTTATGGTTAGCAAAGCATTCTTTTCACTTATTTGACACTTTTTTCATATAGTAAATATTTTATACTAAAATTACTATTAGAATATATTTTTACTATGTGAAAAGCTTGCAATTTGAAGTCACATTTTACACTTTTTTACAATTATGCAGTAGTGTATGCTTTTTTTGTTGTTTTTAGAAAAATACAAAGTAAACAATGTAGAAAACTGGTTATGTCATCATTTTCTGAAAATCACCAATTATTAAAATTATGAGCAACTATATAACAAACTCTACAATAATTTTATGACCTGTTAAAAAGGCTTTGTGGTGATGCCTTGTGAAATTTCATTTTATTATTAATCCTTTATTAAAACAGGTTTGCTTCTTAATACCCCATCTCATTTGGCAGAGTGACGTGAAGATTCTTGCGTAATGTTTGATTTATTTGACACATATTTTATGTATTAACAATCATTTGGGTCATTAGTAATTTGTATATCTCACTGTAACCCGTCATACCCACAGCCTCAAGAGACTGGTTAGAACAAATATACAACAAATACTGGTTACGTGTCATCTTTTTAAGACTTTTACCTTTCTCGTCCAGTTCTTCGGAGTCCGACTCCTCAGACGATTCCTCTGCGGCCATTTCAAATTCTTCCTCTTCTCCATCAGCGTCTTCGTTATCGTCATGGTCACTGGCCTCCTGTAAAAACATAAGATCAATTTATTATTCAAACATTCAAACAGCAGGAAGACCGATGAGAATCCTGTGGTGAAATTAGCTGTGTAATTGTCAGATTTATTGACCGGGTTTATGGTCATATCTCTGAAATTACTGGGTCTGTCCACATGAAACAAAAACTGGCTCAAAGTTCAACACCTTCTCTGTCGGCGCAAATGAACTAAAATGGAGTAACTTCTTCACTAAAGTATACAAAAGTGATTGCATAATTTATACAAAAAGGTAAGACTGTTGGGAGTTAAAAGGACTTTAAGCCATAATATTTAGATGGCAAATTTGTGGACCCAAATCTTTAACAACAAATGATAAGCTTCACCATTTGTGTACTTTCTGTCTGGATATTTCTTTCAAAAACAGTGAATCTCCCATAGAATTCTATTATATAGACCCCTTGCCCTCCATCTGAAATCATGAATATTACTCTACCTCTCCGTCCTCATTGACCCGCTCCTGGTCATTGTCTGGGACCTCCTCTTTGACAACACTGTAAACAAACACATATTATTATTATTATACCTTTAATAAAGTTAATAATATTGTTTTGTTTGTTGGTTAATAGCTAATATGGGCTACATGCATGTGCTGGGTTTTTTAAGCCTGAAGATGTATGATCTTTTTAAAATCAGGAATAGAGTGGTACAAATGATTAGAATGCGATTGGCTCATGATTTATATTTGTATTATTGCGCACTGCACATAGTTAATTAATTAGGAACAGATACCACGAGAATACAGTGACTTCAGAAAGTTTTCAGACATCTTTTAAATCTTTCAATGTTATTTTGGTGAAGCCAGTGACTAAAACTAGTAACAGCTTGTTTTATTCTAAAAATTCAGAGGAATACTACTATCATACTATCATAAATATGAAAACATTTTGAGGCCATTGTAAGACGTGTCAAATTAAAGGTCCTATATTACACTAAACTGACTCTTTGAGCTTTAAGCCATGTTGTTATCTCCTCAAAAACAGATCTAGAGTTGTGTTTTGTTTCATTCACACATGTCTGAGTTCTAGTGAAGGTGTGTGGAGTTTAAAAACACAGTGAAGCCTGTATCATCCTGTATGTTTGTTTGAGAGAAGAACTCAGCCTAAATCTGCAGGTTTGTGTGTTAAACATGTGTGAAAATGAAACAAAAACACAACTCCAGGTGTGTTTGTGATGAGGAAACAACATTATAACAGATCATAAAATAGTGTAATATGGGCTCCTTAAGCATCAATTAAAATGAAAAGTGGGAAGAGGAAAAAAGAGGTCAGGATTTAAAACTGCTTCTCAACTGGTGCGATCACCTGTACAGAAATAAACAGATGTTAGATCAGATCAGAGGGTAAACGTTAGTGACTAGACTAGTGTGAGGTTGGATGTAATTTGCAGAATCAGAGGATTAGCCCCGTTGCATTGTGGGACTTTTCAAACCTGGCACTGCCCACGTCCCGCTGAGGGCTGTCTTCAAGGCGCCTCAGTCTTCACAGGTTTAAATGAGGGTGTGGTGAGGTGTGAAGAGGGACAGAGGAGAGAGGGAGAGAGGGGGGGAGAGGAGAGAGAGAGGAGGGGGAGAGGAGGGGGAGAGAGGGAGAGAGGAGAGAGGGAGAGGAGGGGGAGAGGAGGGGGAGAGAGGGAGAGAGGGACAGAGGAGAGAGGGAGAGGAGGGGGAGAGAGGAGAGAGAGAGAGAGGAGGGGGAGAGAGGGAGAGTTAGAGCGGGAGTAAGGGAGAAAGAGAAAGGACAGAGGAGATGAGAGAGAGAGAGAGGGAAGAGGGAGGGAGGAGAGGGAGAGAGAGAGGGGGGAAGAGAGAGAAAGTGAAAGAGAAAGAGAGAGGAGGGAGACACAGAGAGGGAGAGTTAGAGGGGGAAAGGGGGAGTAAGGGAGAGAGAGAGAGAAAGAGAGAAAGAAAGACAAAGGAGGTGGGAGAGAGAGAGTGAAAAGAGGGAGAGAGAGGGGGAAAGAGAAAGAAAGTGAATGAGAAAGAGAGAGGAGGAGGAGAGGTAGAAAGAGAGAGAGAGAGGGGAAGAGGGGGAGAGAGAAAGAAAGAAAGATGGGGAGGGAGAGAGAGGAGTGGTGTTGACAAGGCCAAAGGAAGGAGTGAGAAGGAGCAGCAAGAAAGAAAATGTGAGTGAACTGAAAAAACTTAAAGGTGCACTATGTAACTTTCCACCAGAAATGTTACATAATAACTTTAAAGGCAAGGCTGTTTTCAATTTGGAGAAAGTAAAACCACCAACAACTGTAACTAAGCATTTTTTCTATCAATACTAAGCTCACTCAATGCCTAAAAAAACTAGAGGTCAGAAGCTAAAATTACAAATGAATTAAACAATAATGAGTAATTATCTTCCTCTTCCTTCCTGTGGAGTGAGCTAACAGAAGTACAGTCCAGTGTCCGAGCTCGGGCCTCACAGGAGCAGAAACCAAACACCTTTCACCTTTATGCAAATAAAAGAAAGACATCGGACTCTTTCTGTGTCATTGAACTGTGTCACTGTGTAACTCTACACCTCCTCTTCCTCCTCTCACAATAAAGTCTTTCTTAAGTTCTATTAGTCCAAGTGCAGACAGAACCACACACAACATAGAAAATACAATAAATAATAAGATATAATAAATACTGTGTGTAGTTTTAGATGCATTTGTTAAAAATAAATTATTACACCAATCTTTTAACTTTTTTTTGTTAAGATATGTTATTCACTTTTTGCATTTTGTAGCAGAATTATGGTTTCAGTTGACTTCACTTCTTCTAAAAGCTGTAATATTTAATGAAGATGGGGATTGATTTATTTATAGTTTATTATTGTTCATATGCAGACTTTTGTTGTACATTTGCTTTAAGGTCTCCATGGAGATGTCATTACATTCCCTGGAATGTTCCATGGTATGACATTAAACATTTCCATCTACATTTATTCATTTCAGGTGTTTCTGTGGCTCAAAAATACAGTAATTCCTTCTGCGAATAGGGGCGACTCTCCACAGATCTGAATTGTAATGTAGCGAAGAGCTGTAACTACTTATCTATAGGTTTAATCTATACTGTGGAACATTCTAGACAAAGCAATAATATTTCCATGGAGACGAGCAGGTGGCGAACCCTCCACTAGATATCTGACAGCGTAAGTACTCGTAAGTAAAATTTGGTTTCTCTTCACACTCTGAATCTGACAGTGATAAAAGTTTAACAGTTTTAAATGATTTGAGCATTTGTGTTTCTATTGCGTACCTTCTCTTCTTCTTCTTCTCCATCTTCTTGAGTTTCTCCAGGTCTTTCTTGGCCATCTCGATGACCTCGTTGGCCTCCTTCTCGGGGGCGAGCAGAGCCGGAGAGAAGGAGCCCGTCCCGTACAGGGAGGAACGTGTAGACGCCCGGGACAGGTTCTTCCTCAGGTTTTCATTCATAGATTCACTCTCCAGAAGTTTGGCCCTGAAATTAACAATAAAATATCAGTTTTTTTAATCGACTGATTATTACTTATTTCTATTTTATTTTATTTTTACTTATACATATACATTTATATAATTATGCCTTATTTAACACCAGTCTCATGCTACTTTTTGCTATTTATTTAGAATTTATTATTACCATTTATATTTTTACTTTTTGTTATTATAATAAATGTGATGTGTGAGCCGCTGTGTCCAAATAATTTATTTCCCTTGTGGATCAGTAAAGTTTTCTAAGTCTAAGCTGATTATTTGATTTGTTTGTTTTTATTTCAGTTTGTGCCAAGACAGAAAAAATAATGATATTTTTGCACAGCCTTAGTACAAAGTCTTTGAGGATTTTGAGACAGGAAAGAAGATCATCTGATAATGCCAAAAAGCCCATATCAGGTTTAAATGACTACACTTTTGGCATCTCTACAATACAGTTATGACTCCCAAAGGGCAACTTACATAAAAACAGGACATATGACAACAATAACGTGATTAGGTCATACAGGAATAGAAGTAGTTGTGAAGAAACTAGGCTGCCTTTGGTCCTGGTTAGATCCTGCTCAAGTCCAGGTTTAGTCCCAGTTTAGTGTGGTTATGTGGTGTGTGTGCGTCATAGTGAATGCATGAGTGTTTCTTCAGTCACTCCATAATATATTCATTAGAATCAACAGAAAACAGAGAGAGAATTATGGTGTATAGAGTTTTTCTTGATTGTAAAAGTTGAGTAAGTTATTTATTTATAATTGTCCTTTTAGCATCTTACCTTAGTTCTTCAATTTCTTTGATGTAGTTCTGAATCATGTTTCCGATTTCTTCACTGCCTTCACCTTTAAAAGAGAACATAACAAACTTTAAAAAACATATAACGTGTTTACATTATGTTACATACAGTAGATCGGAAATGTCATAAATCATTGCTTGTCCATATACAGAGAATAAAAATAAGGTTTAGGCACTGTGACTGTAATCCTCCATTTAAACAGTTTACACACATTAAATACATCTTAAGTGTTGTATGATCTAGGGTTGTCAAAAATATAGAAATTCAGATACTAATCGATACTAAAACTAGTATCAAAACTAGATATTCATTTGAGCAGGTATTGATATTGAAAAGTCGTATTCACAGGACAGAAATGAACCTTTCCTGAAGAGCTTTAGAAGGATTTTGAGCTTTATCAGAACAAATTTAAGACCGCATAGACTAGTATACACCCATGGACCACTATGGAACCTACACAGATATAAGGCCACATGGTAACAAAAGAACTGTGGTAATGGAATAAGTATTGAGTATGAAGTAATAACTCAGTATGAAAACACTAGTATGATCAAAAGTTCAAGTAAATCTTGTGAGTACATTATAATCTGCTGCTCTGACCTGCTCTGGCGAGGACCGTGTTGGCCTGGTCACTGAGGAGCTGTGTGAGTCTGGCTCTCTGGGCGTCGATGGTCTCCTGCATGGCCTTCACTCTCAGCCTCAGGTTTTTGTTCTCCGTCTGAAGCATGGAGTTTTCATGGACCAGGTCATTTATGCCCTCCAGCCCGTCCTCTCCCACCATCCGCTTACCCTGGTGATACAAAGAGTTTATAACTGTGAACGGGGCTACGCAAACAATCGGAATTGGATAAAAGTGCTCTAGTAATGATCACATTTCTAAGGCTGCAGTTATTTAGGTAAAAGAATGTTCTCTGCAAAAAAGTAATAAAAATCTCTACATGTTCTGAAATATATGGAAAGAGTTTAGGAGTTCATATTCCAATGTGTATTGTGAATTTAATGCTGATTTCAAAAACAAAGTGCAAAATTACAATCAAACAACAAATTAATCACAATGAAAGTCATTTCTAAAATCATGCATCCATGATTGTGAGCCCCATTCATAAAAATCTTTTGGATATAGTGCTGTTCATTAGCATTTTACATCAAATCCCTAGTAAATACACTATGTTGTCATGTATAGATGTACTAATATAATAATGTTTTTAATTGCGTACACTTCACAAGTTTTCAATTTTCTGCATATGATCTGGAAATCATCTTGTGACCCCCAGGTGGAAAAACAAATCTGGATATACAAGCTTGAAGGACTTCACAGCAAATCGCAATCAAAATGAAATCACAATTTGAGTCAGTGCAATTATCAAATTGCAAAACCTGCAATTATTTAACAGAATGTCCGCAGAAACCAACGAAAAATCTTGTTGTACCTGTCGTTTAGACCTCTATAAACTGAAACGCATGGGATTCTTGTATTAGTTTATCAGTTAATTTTTTGTCTTCTCTCAAACGTTAATGGTCCTGGAGCTGTTCACAATGTGCGCACTGAACTCTACTTTTTAAACATATATTGCAAATCTAATCGCCCTCACTGATATTAAGAAATGGCAATGTTTTCCCATACTTTACTACTGTATCTCACCGTCTTGTACTCCATCAGCTCCATCTGCAGTCGTGCGATCTCCGTCCTCAGAGCACTGATTTGCTGACTGGCTCTGTCCTGGTTCACCACCACCTTGTTCTTAATGTTGCGAGCTCTGTTTGCGTATTTCAGCGTGTTCAGAGTCTCCATAAAGTCTCTATCCGAGGGGCTGATGCAGGCGATCATCACTGTTTGACTGAAAAACAAGCAGCATTCATTACACAAGGCGTGATACAGAAATAACACGTCTCTGGAGGTAATGAGAGGCCTGACAAACCTGTTGCCTCCTAATGAGTCCTGTAAAAGTCTGGTGAGTTTTGAGTCTCTGTACGGCACGTGGCTGGAGCGTTTACTGCGATCTCCCAACGCGCTGATGACGTTTCCCAGAGCGAGCTGAGAAACAAAGAGATATTAGAGGAAAAGTACAGAAACGTGTAGCCTACTGTTATTTGAGTGCAGTTCTTGTCTGTGCCACTAGAGGGACACTACTTGAACCTCAAACACAGCAGCCTGGCCAACCAAGATCTCACGCTGTACTTCATGTAACACTATGTTTGTACTACTGTGTACTTTACAGAGACGTATAATTTAAGACAGGGGTGTCCAGACTTCCTGCTTAATTGGCCCAAATGATCAAAAATAGTATTTTTGACATCACGTGACCACTCTGATGAAGACTTAAATGTTAGGTATGAAGACAAACTAAATGTTGGTTTGAAAAAAGAATCTGTGCGAAAAGTAGTTTTTACAGCAAATTTAAAAAAAAAAAAGTAAAAAAAAATCTACAATCATAACCCAGGTCACAAAATTGTTTTGTGATACAGACTTCTTATTAATGTTTCATGCTTTATTAACATGTAACATTTTGAATTATTCACTTTTGTCCTGTCAGTGCCCCTTCATCCATCCTTCATCCTTTTTTAAATATGTGGCCCTCAGTGAAAAACAAGTTTGGTCTTTCAGATGGGCATGATTGACAGGTGGATCAACCAATCAACAAAAACTATTGTTCACCCATGTCAAAACACTCATTATTATCAGATTTTTGGAGTTATAACAGTATTAAAACAACAAGTAAACAGAAAATACATCAGATTTTTGCCTGAACTTGGACCCTCCTATTACTTCTGTTACATCAGATTTTGCAGTCTGCATGTCATTGTAATAAACGTTAAGGTCCAGAAATCAGATATTAATTCGACGTATGTGTTTTTACATATAGACACTGTTAATCTAATGTAACAGACTTTGTTCTGATATTCAAGAGGAAATATCTCCCACTACATGCTACACAATAATCACAAACAGGTCCATTGACTTAAACCACAGAACAGACCCCCTCCTGCCTCAAACCCAAACAGTCCTCACCAGTCCACAGTTGATGGAGATCCCCTCTTTGGCTCTGTCCCCTGTGGCTCCGGTCCTCTTCAGACGTTCAGATCCGGCCAAATCCACAAAGTGAAACTTGGCCGTCAGTGTCTCAAACTCATTTATCTCAGAGTTATTCGCTAATCTGTTGTCTGTCTCATTGTCCTGGAGAAGAAACCAGAAGAAACTGTTGTGTTAACTGGTTATCTTTCTGTAAATGTAATACTATTTTTTTATTTTTTTATAACAGAAACAATGAGCTGACTAAATTTTAAAGGTGCACTATGCAACTTTTGTGATAGAGGGTTGCTTATCTCCATGGAGATGTTATTGCTTTGATAAGAATGTTTCACAGTATGGCATTAAACTCTGAAGACACTGCCAAGTTACAGGTCAGATCTGTGAAGACTCACAGTAAAAATGCACACTTTTCATGGAAATTTGTTAGGAATAAAAACACACGTAGTTGAATAAATACTAGCGATGTAATGATATCCAAATCTCATGGATCAAAATTTATTGTGGCGACAAAATTGTGAATATGTTACTTTTTCCTTTTAAAATCCCTTGACAAGACTTTGGTTCTGTCATAATCCAAACACTTAAGATTTAAAATGCTTATAACAGTTATTTCTTCATGTAATTTGCACTGAAACAGAGCAAAGGATCATGGTCTATGTAGTTCCCTCTGGTTTTGTAACTTAAGACACTTGTAATTCGATATATTGTGATGGTCTGCGATATTATTTTGAGACTTTTGACGAAACGATATCACAATATTTCAGTTACTATTACATCCCTAATAAATACAAGATAGAGTCTAATGTTATATTATGGAACATTCTGGGCAAAGCAATAACATCTTCAGGTACATCTATTAGAAAAGCTAAAAAAGCTAGAAAAGCACCTTGGACTAACTCGTTAAAATACCAAATCTACCACTTCTATCTTCTAAATTATAATTCTGAGTCCGTACGTTGTTGTCGGGGGAGCAGACTCGGACTTGGCACAGGTGGATGGTGAAGATGGCGTGGGACCTGGAGCTCTGCACGTTCATCTGAGTGCTCGCTGTGGTCCTGGAGAGAGCGCCCAGCTTCAGACACTGCATCATCTGAACGGGCAGACATATTTAAAAACATTACAACAACAGACAGAAAAGGTTTGTACTGCTGATAATCGAGGCTGAATGAATTAGTCGCACAAGATTTTCCATATTACACACAGCTGCTGAAGTAAAGCTGTAGTAAACTTTTCACTTTTCACTGTAAATATATCTATATATCTATCTTTTTTATGACGATCGTGTAAACGTACAGCCTCCTCTTCAGCTTCATTGCTCTTCTATTTCCATTTGAATTCACTAGTCTGCTTAAAAAGACACATCTGGTGTACTGAGGACAAACTGGGAATGGCACATTGGCACATGGAAAGTGGGACAGCTTTGAAAAAAAATATATATATATTGGTTTATAATTTCAGGGATTTTTTTTTTAAACAGACAAATACATGAAAATCCCCTGACATCACTGAAAAAACACAGGAAGGGAGATTTATTTATTTGTATTTGTATTTATTTGTATTTTGTGTGAACTCTGGGGGGTCTGTGTGTAAACTGAAGTGAGTTTGTAGAACATTTTCCCGCTGACCTCGGCTGCAGAGGTGACCGTGCGGGTGGTCACTCCCACTGTGTAGATGCCTCCGTTTGCGTCCTCGTGGATCTTTATGTTGGATTTCTGTTTACGAGTCTCCAGGTCCCGAGTCGTGTCAAACAAATCCAGAACCTCCTCATTGTAAAGCTGGAAAATACAAGGAAAATGCAACGTTAAAATGTAAATAAATGAAAATGTGATGTTTCAGTTAGTCTAATGTTAAACCAATGGAGATTTTTGGAGACTAAATACTTTTTGTCCATGTGTTTACATTTAGACTGCACAAAAAGAGGTTAAACACAGCTACATCTCTTACAGTTCCAAAAAGCAGCACTAAAATGGAAACAAAAATATAAAATCAAATATTTGTGAAACCAAAATTGGAAACTGAATCGTGGCATTTATATATTAGGAATTATTTTAAAATCTTGTCTTGTCTCGTGGAAATTGTGTCCCTTCCCAGTCCTACTAAATACTAAACATAGTGTTGAATAAAAATAATAAAAAGTAATAGATGCAGTTTATCAGGTTGATCCACCGCGCCTTTGTTTACTTTTTAATATTGTTTTGTTTTATAATTCTGTGAGAGTTACTGCTACTAAAGCTACAAACATGTCAGATTTAACCAAATTACTTTACTTTTAATACTTGATACATTTTCATACTTTGCCATTGTATCTATTTTATTTTAGTAGTCGATTTGGCACCATTTTTCTTTTTCTCAATTAGCCGACTAGTCAAATAATGATTTCTATAGTACATTAACATTTTTCAAATATATTTTAAACCAAATAAAAGTCAAATAAAGCTTCTTTAAGGCTTCTACATAGAGAATACTTAAGAATAAAGTGTTTTATTTTGCAGATTTTACTTTTACTCTCTGGTTTTTAACACCGTGTGAGTTGTGTGGTCTTCTGTCTTTTATTGTTCGGTTTATTGATTTTATTTATTTATAGACATGGTAAGATTTTTATCTATTGGTATTTCTGGTCTTATTTGATATGACTATTATTTTATATTCCCATTATATTGTTTTATCTGTATTGTGCACCGTTTTGTTTATGAAATGTGCTACATAAATAAAGTGGACTGGGTCTACTTTACTGTTTTATTGATTGGTTTATACTCTGTTGTTTTTATTGTATTAAATGTATATATTAAATTGTATTATTTTTCCTAAAGTGGACTGGAGATTTCTTATTTGACCATTCTGATTTAAGAATGCAGCGGTCTTAATTTTAAAAGATGTTGTATAGGATTATAGTGCTATTGTAGAAGTATTTTTGTATTGACTGAAGTGACTGAATACTGATTTGTCTACATAAAACAGAAGCCTGATGAGAAACAGCACTTTTTGTGAGTTTTCTGGTCTTTTGCCCTCAGCTGTTCTGGACAGCTGTGGCGGACACTTGTTGCTGTTAAAAATAAAGCGTGGGTGACACAGGCAGACGGGATAATGACACTTTAATGGGCCTGGGGTCGTCTGTGAACATTAACGACCTCACAGCCCCTACACCCCTGTGACCTTTGACCCCTCCTGTCCACAAGCGCTCCCTACAGCTGAAAAATGAACGCTGGAGTTTCAAGTTGAGCTAAAAATGATGGATTATAAGGAGCAGTTTTATCGTATGTGAAAGGTAACTAGTTTTGTTAGTGAAGATACAAAAATGAACCAGTGCATGGCTCAATTAATCTGGATCATTTGCCCCTGAATGAGACAAAGGCTTGATCAAGACTAAACCAGATCTAAACCAGGTTTAAACCAGGTCTAGGCCTGTCACAATAATATATCTATAGACTTATCATTCAGTATATCAAAGTTGGAACAATATTTTTTGGGGGTCAGTATTTATTGTGTTGTTCTATTACGAAATTCTTGATTAGTTTTTGTCAATATGAAAAGATTTAAGCTGTAAAAGGTTGAATTAGTAACTTCTATGACTCATTACAAATGCAAATTAAGTACTAAAGTGTTTTATTCTGATGTTTATTTATTGTAGCTCATGATTTTTTTTTTTTAATAACATTGTACATTTAGAATAGTTCTGGGAGGGAATCCTGCTTTAGGGTTATTGTGTCAGTGGCATAAATTAGTATCAGTATTATTGTTTATAATCTGTATTTTCTTCAAGCAGTATATCGCACATCAAAATGTGTTATGACAGGCCTAACCAGGGCTAAACCAGGGCTAAACCAGGTCTAAACCAGGGCTAAACCAGGGCTAAACCAGGTCTAAACCAGGGCTAAACCAGGGCTAAACCAGGTCTAAACCAGGGCTAAACCAGGGCTAAACCAGGGCTAAACTAGGTCTAAACCAAGTCTTAACCAGGTCTAAACCAGGTCTAAACCAGGGCTAAACCAGGGCTAAACCAGGGCTAAACCAGGACTAAACAAGGGCTAAACCAAGGCTAAACCTGGGCTTGATCAATAAACAAGTGTAGATGTGTAGAAAGCCAAAGATTGTTGAACTTTATAACTGGTTTTAGGTATTATATCCATTGTATATGAAATGGCTGTGCAAATCACTGAATTTAAATGATATTATTGTAACAGGTCCACACAGCCAAGCCCATGGCAGTAAAACAACTAAGTTTGGAGAAGATTTCAAACTTCGTACAATCAAAATATACATATTTCTGTGTCAAAAGGCATTAGAGTGGAATGGATTCATTTTTCTAGAGCTGTTTTTAAAGTCTCTCTTGTTTATGCTCATAAAATGCTTATACAAATATTGTGCATACCCCTTAAATTTGACTGAGGTAACTGTATTCACTGACCTGCTCAAACTAAAATAATAAATGAACATGAAATTAGAAGTAAGAGTGTATTTTCTGAGCACCTCCAGAAACTGCGCGTTGATCTTGAACTCTGGCACAGGCCGTCCCTGCTCGGTGGCGCTCTGTCTCCGCTGCTCGATGCCTCTGAACAGGTGGTTCACAGCTCGAGGAATGATCCCCAGCTCCTCCTCGCTGATACTCACATCAAACCCTGTGCCCATGGTGTACGTCTTCCCCGAGCCCGTCTGCAGAGAGGAGAGCGAGATATAAGCTTAATCAGAGTTAAATCAGAACAAAGATAAATGTAAAGGTCAATATTACACAGCTTTAAGTCACATTATAAAGCTGTTACCTCAACAAACATACATGGAGTTGTGTTTTGTTTCATTCACGTGGGTTTGTGTAATTCTGACAAACAGCTCCTTTTATCTTTAGTTCAGTAAAGATTGGCAGTTCGAGGGGAGAAATGATCCAAATGAATCTCGTGAAGGTGTAAATCGTGTGAATGAAACAAAACAAAACTCCTGGTATGTTTGAGGAAAAAACGGTATGACATAGCTCAGAAAAAAGCACAATATAGGCCGTTTAATATACATAGATTATGTTCATTTTCTGGTGAAAGGTTTGCCAACTGCTTGTTTCCATGACGATATCATTTTTTTGTCTGGAATGCTTCACAGTGTGGCATTAAACTTTTCGATCCCTATGGAGACAAGCAGATATTTTAAGCAGTATAAACACCTGTAAGTGAATGCATACTGTGGAACATTTCAGGCAGAGCAATAACATCTCCATGGAAACAAGCAGGTGGCTGATCATCTATCAGAAAGGTTACACAGTCCGCCTTTAAGTAGTCCTCTTCTTTTTGTGTTGGTAGGTATGTGATTCTATTGTGTTGTATTGAAAATTAAATATTATCCTTATTCCTCTCCTGGGTCATTATTGTGGCGCATATGAATCGGGTCTAAACCAGGTCTAAACCAGGTCTTAACCAGGTCTTAACCAGGTCTAAACCAGGTCTAAACCAGGTCTTAACCAGGTCTAAACAAGGTCTTAACCAGGTCTAAACCAGGTCTAAACCAGGTCTTAACCTGGTCATAGCCGATAAACAAGTGCAGAGAGAAAGAGGTTAATTTCTACACATCTACTAGTATATATACCTTGTTGTGATAACTGGTTTTAGGTATTATAAGCTTTAAATTATTATTATTATTAATAATAATAATAATAATAATAATAATAATAATAATAATAATAATAATAATAATAATAATAATAATAATATTAATAACCTTTATTATTATTATTTATATTATTTATGAATGGGCTCTGCAAGTCACTGAACTTAAATGCATTTATTCATTTTGGAACAGTACAGCCACTCCCATGGCAGAAGTTTGGAGCAGATTTCAAACTTTGGAGGATCAAAATATGAAGGAAATGAAAGCTGTGTGTTATTTGAGTCAGTCATAATACTTTGGCTTACTCTAAGTGTCACCAGATCCACTGAACCACGTGCCCAGTGCAGAAGGTGAGTGCATTCTGAAGGGGTCGAGGCCTGAACTCATTCACACTTCAGCACTTCTGATCAAACACAGGCTCCTTCATTAGAAACTTCAGACAAACAGAAGTCCAGTGGAACAATTATGGAAAGGTGTTTAAGACAGCACAATATAAGCCAGAGGTTATGTCATGCAATCACACGGTTTTGTTTGTACACCAATTCAATAAAAATAATAATTCTGACGCCAAATGTCACAACATAAATATAAAAAAATAGCTGTTGGCATTTGCACTTGGAGCTGTTATGTCATTATGTCATCATGTAGATGTTATATTTACATTTTTTCATGTTTTATTTCATATTATTTTGTTCCGATGTAGTTTAAATTACTTTAGTATACTTGTTACTTAAATACTTACTGAAATGTATTATGACAAACTGTAAACATAGTACGACGTTCCTATTCCTCTGTTTTGTATAACCAGACCAAGTCAAAGCAGGTTTAGGGTTTCTTTTCTTAAAGCTAATTTGGTGTCACCTTTCTGGATTTGTACAGAAGTATTTACACTTGTACTACATGTGTTACAGCGCTTAGTCCAGTCTCTGTGGACCAGACCCCCCCCGTCCTCTCTCCCTCTCCCCCCTCTCCCTCTCTCTCCTCTCTCCTCTCTCCCTCTCTCCTCTCTCCTCCCTCCGTCTCTGGGTCGGGTCTGTGTGGTCACCATGGCAGTAAACAGAGGAATGTAAGAGTGGGTTCAGATTCGCCCGTGCCCCAGTGCTCCTGCTGGACGTCCTGAAAGAGGGCTGTGTGGGAGGGTATTTAGCATATTGTGGGGACCAAAATCTATACACACTCAGTTCATTGGAACCTGCCTCCTTTATGGGGACAAAGTTCAGGGAATCATCACATAAATACTATTAGATAAACGTGGTAAACAGTTAAAGGGGCTGTACCTGATTTTTTCCATGTAACAATAGGGTGGGACTATATGGCCTAAAAGTAAAATCTTGATTTTTTCCACAGCGTTGATGACAAACTGCCGTCACTTACATTTGTATAGATATCTAACTGCAACTGCATAATGACCCTGCTTTGGGAGTAAGAAAGTCAGGAGTGCACGGCTAATTTTCAAAATCTTGTTTATTAAAAACACAAATTAATCAAATGAAATTTGATTTCAATTCATAATGTAGTTTTGTTCTGTTCTTTCCATTTTTGTAAATATCAGAGAGCCTACAGCACCTTTAAGATATGGCATAACATTGGTTTGGTTTGGAAAATTGTAACGGGTTACGGTTTAGATCAGTCTCCAGGAAATGAATGTGTGTGTGTGTGTGTGTGTGTGTGTGTTGTGTGTGTGTTGTGTGTGTGTGTGCGTGTGTGTGTGTGTGTGTGCGTGTGCTCTGAACCTGCACCTGTGACATGAAGGTGTGTGCTCAGGCATATATCAGAGTGAGGACCACCGCTGTGTCCACTGAAAGCTGCTTCAGACGTGAGAACAAATGTTAAGGAACAAATGTTGGAGGAACAATGAAAATACGAATAATGGAGGGAGAGAGAGACAGAGGAGCAGTGGGGAGCATGGAAAAGGAGGGAAAGAAGGCTACGGTTTAAATATTTGATGACAACAAAAGGTTTTCAGCCAAGAACAAGACTAAAATTTTTATACCCTGTGCTCGCATTGATCACAGGCTCCTGAAAGTTTTGTTGTTTAAATCCATTTTGTATTTTTTCTTGAGTTTTGAGTTTTTTTCACCATGGTAACTGCTACATGTATCTCCAATGGTGGAATGAAGAACACCCCCAGCATGACGTCACTGCA
Source organism: Taenioides sp. WSHXM2023 (assembly GCA_029959045.1). Taxonomy (NCBI): domain Eukaryota; kingdom Metazoa; phylum Chordata; class Actinopteri; order Gobiiformes; family Gobiidae; genus Taenioides; species Taenioides sp. WSHXM2023. Next base: position 9,766,776 of record CM057085.1, read on the forward strand.
GTGTACCAATAGGCTACTGTCTGGGCGTACAGATGTACTACCTGAAGTGTAGTTACTTAAAGGATAACTGTTGCGTAACACATTTGGATCAGTTTTGTTTTTTGTTCACTGGTGACTTTCTGAAGGTGGTACCACACGTCACCTCCATAATTACGTGGAAATAGAAAGTTACAACTGCACCTCAGAACATTCTCTGTATTAGTTTGACGTTTTATGCCAGTCCAAGGAACATTTTAGCCAAAACAACAACATTTCCATGGCGACAAGCTCAGCTCTCCTCCAGGGCAAATAAAGGTCATGTTTGTGGAGATGCAAACCCCTCACAGTAAGCGCACATAATAATAAAAAACATCCAATATGGAAAATAACATGGTTTTATTTTAGTCTATTTTTGATTAAAAGTTATACAGTGGGAAATTTAAGGAAAATGTAAGGAAATTATTGCAATTATTGACCTCTGTTCTGGTATCATTTCATGTCAGGTAGCCGGTACACTGGTATCAGGACCCATATTACGCCATTTTCTGATCCATGTTATAATGTTGTTTCCTCATCACAAACAGACCTGGAGTTGTGTTTTGTTTCATTCACACATTTAACACACAAATCCTGCGTATTTAGGCTGAGTTCTTCTCTCAAACAGAAAACACTCTGTTCTACCTAGTGATGTCATGTGGTAATAGAGTCATTTGGATAATTTCAACCCTGGATTCGCCAAACTCTACTGAACAAAAGGTAAAAAGCAGCTGTTTACTTGAAAACTACCACTACATGACATCACAAGGTGGAACAGAGCGTTTAATAATAATAAAGGATTACTCAAACATGTGTCAGTGAAACAAAACAAAAGACTTTTAACCCTTTTCGCCTGCGTTTATGCTAGCTTAGATATGTCTCTACAACCACAAAGTAAAGGTTCAGGAGGACTTTATGTAATCATTCATCATCGAACCATCATTTTGTAATTAGTCCACTGACTGTTCATATGCTGCACTGTTACTTTTATTGTACATAATAGTATTTTTTGGTATTTTATATTTTGTATTTTATATTTTTGCTCCACCAAAACAAAATTAGAGTCTATCTTTAAGTCTATTTCTAAATTATTCTTTTTTTAGCCATTATCTATTATCTTGTTTTATTGCATGTTCCATTTTCCTGCTGTTCTTGAACTGTGCGTTGCAACACTGGAATTTCCCCACTGTGGGACTAATAAAGGCATATCTTATCTTATCTTATCTTTTAATGCGGTTTTCCTTTCACTGTTGGGAAATCCTTCATCACGTTTTATCTGCTTGGAGCCAGCACATTTTGGCCTCATGATTTTGTGTGTTTGGTATGAAGTGGAGCAATACATTCGCTCAGTTATGTCTCGGTGTCTCTCTCAGAAAAGTCTATCAGAGAATATTAAATGGAGCAGAGTGCAGGCCTGGGCACGTTAGCCGACAGCTCAAATCAACACTGTTTTATCATTGATCTAATGGGAGTATTTGGATAACATAACTGCCTCTTATCAGAAATCTACCCAGACAGCGGTTAGATTAACAGTAAATAAATCTGCAAAAATGTTGATATGGAAGTAGGTCAAGATAAATATTTGGAAAACACGCAGTACAGTACCTACCAGCTGAGAATTTACCATGTACTCATGAAAATACAAATGCTACTTTCTAATATTCCATAGACAATATTAATAATAAAGGTCTTTCTGGCGGAAGGTCTGCCACCTGCTTGTTTCTATGGAGAGGTTTTTGCTTTGCTTAGAATCTGTCTCCACGGCAACAAACAGGTGACAGCACCATGCCAACACATGGTCAGATCTGTGGAGAGGCAAGACCGCTCAATGCAGTACAGTTTAAATGTGTTTCACTAGCAATAACCTTATCTGTAACTAAACATATTCGATTAATGCCACACTGTGTAATATTCCATTAAAAGCTTTAGTATCTCCATGGAGACAAGCAAGTGGTGGACCTGCCCAAACAAAAAAGTTAAACTAGCAACAATTTTCAATTAAAGGCACGGTTTTATAATATGTAAAAGATGAATTCTGTTCCATAGAGGATGTAAATTTGTGAATCAAAAAAGACACAAATACTGTAATCTGTCTTTTTTTACAGACTAAGTTCATTTTCAGTCTTTTCTCAAACGAAAATGCTTCAGAAGTTGTTTACAATGACCACGTTTACATGATGTTTTTTAATTACGAATGAATTGTTCCGAATTAAAAAGTTCAGAATTAAATTATTCTCCTCCGAGTTTACATGGAAGTAATAATTCCGAATTGAGGTTTACATGGAAAACATGTTAAATCGGCTTTATTTAATTCTGCTCAACATCCTGGGGTCGGGAAGGGTTCTGATTGGACAGGGGGCGCACAAATGTATTTACGTTGACTGGAAGAAAACACACAATCAGCTGTCTACTGGCTTTTTGTCATCTCGGTTTGGTTAGTGTTTTTCTGTTTTCTGCCATCCACTCTTCTCATTATTTGTAGTTCTTCCAGCATATTTATTTAAAAAAATTGTTTCGGTTTGAGCCCTATGTTTGCTTCATCAGAAGAGCGACCCAATGAGCGCCGAACGACCGGAATTATTTTTAAGTGGAATAAACGTTTACATGATCAAGGAATAAATAAATTTGGTTTTAAAATTGAAATAAAACACCTACTTAATTCGGAATTAAGTTTAAGTCTGAATAATCATTTTCAGTAGGAATTAAGTGTTTACATGGTCTTTTTAAAGCGGAATTCATTTTTATTCAGAATTAAATTACTTTTAATCAGAATTAAAGCTCTCATGTAAACGTGTCAAGTGTGCACTCTACACAGAATCCTACTTTTTAAACTAGGGACATGCCGATCCAATACTGGTATCGGATATCGGTGCTGATACTGAAAAATTTGCTGGATCAGGTATCGGCTTCCAAATATTGGTTCAGTCAATATGCTGGTTACTTACAAATTGAGGTAATAAGACTATTTACTGGTCGTAGTCTCATAATTTTTGAACTTTTATTTACACAAAGCTCTTTGGTAGTTACTTGAGAGATAAATAACAGCTACAAAACACATTTAAATCATTTTTGTCTTATTTTATTTTATTTTTGTTTTGGGCAAATAAATGTGTAATGGTATCGGTTGTGCATCCCTGTTTTAAACATACTAGTACATTGTAAATTTAATTGCAATAATATGAAATTACTTTTATTTTTTCCACAAGGTGCAGCCTTTTTTTAGAATCAACAAAGTGTCCATCTATTCTATTCTAACACAGAAATTGAAATCTGTTTGTTAGTGTATCTTTATCTGCACACAGACCTGTCCGTAGGCGAAGATGGTGGCGTTGTACCCCTCGAAGCAGCCCTCGATGAGCCTCTCGGTGCAGTGTGTGTAGATGGAGTCCTGATGTGTGTTTATATCAAACACATGGTCGTATGTGAAGGCCTTATCTTTACCCAGAAACACCTGGGGCTCTCCGGGCATCACGTACGTGCAGATGTGACAGCCCTCGATCTTCTCTTTGGCCAACTGAGGGCGGATCCTGCAAGACAACGATAAAAAGATGTAAATTAAGATTCAGGTGCTCCAATGTATACAGTTTTATTAAAGATGGTGTATTTTACTTTGATGGGGTATTAAAGGTGCACTACTTATGCTTTTTGGTTGGGGGTCTGTCACCTGCTTGTTTCTATGGATATGTCACTGCTCTGCCTGGAATGTTCCACAGTATCACATTATACAGCTCTTCACATTTAAATCACAGGTGGTTTTACAGCTCAGAAATACCTAGAAAAACAGGCACTCTGTGAGCGGGGTCGCCTCTCCACAGATCTGACTTGTAACTTAGTCTGGTTTGGTCTCCATGAAAATAGAAAGGTTTAATGCCATACTGTGAAACATTCCAGACAAAGCAATAACATCTCCATGGAGAAAAGCATTTGACAGACCCTCCACCAGAAAATGTACACAATGCACATACAATATTTATCACCATGTTACCTCCTAGTGTTTTCAAAATATTATATTTGCCAAAAACAACGTATTAACATGTTTCATAAGTTTCACTTTCATTTTTCATGCTCTGAGTCCCCCCGCCCTCTCTCTCCGCCAAGTTGCTGTGTACAGTTGTGTATTATGTTTTTGTATATTCATGGAGAGCTGCTGTGTGGGAGCATGGATGACGTAATCTTGTGGGCCGAGCATTGGACTGAATCTTTTTTTTTTTTTTTTTTTGAATGAGGGAACAACATTATAACATGGTAGAAAGCTTAAAAAACAAAACATTTTATATATAATGTAAAAGCAACAGACATGGTGTAACATGTTCTGTCTTGGCTAGTGATCAGCCTCTGTGCCCATGCTTGTTCTCATTTAATAAAGCTGCTTTTCTGGTGGAGGGTCTGCCACCTGTTTGCCATAATCTGACATCATGTTTGAGTATTCCTGCATTATTTGCAGCTAAGTTTTACTTTTAGTTCAAGATTCCAGGTCTGAAATTTTCCAAATGACACAAGTGAAAGTGTATGGAGTTTAAAAACACAGTGGAGCACTTCCTATATTGTCACATGACATCACAAAATGTTTTCAGTTTGAGAGAAGAATTCAGTCTAAATCTGCAGGATTTGTGTGTTAAACGTGTGAATGAAACAAAACACAACTGCAGTTTTTGATGAGGAAACAACATTATAACATACATTAGCAAACAGCGTAACGTGGGCCCTTTAAACACTGTAATTACATGACATAAAAAGGTTTAAACCATCAGAAAAACGTATTCCTTGGAGAGAGTTTTGAAGGAGGAATTTCACATATCTGGTTCCTATTTTCAATAACCCAAGCTTAAAGTGGAGGAAATCCACTTGAGTAGACTAAAGAGCAGTGAATATTTTGGTCATAGCCGGCAGAGTTGAGTTTGTGTGAAGTTGTGTTTATACTGGACCATGCAGTGCCAGCGGTGTCCCTCGGGGGCAGCACCTCTCTCACAGAGCACTCACTGTTCACACACACAGGGCTAAACAGTCCCGCCCTGTATTCCATTAACATCAGTCTGTTTGCTCAAATATGTCAAACTAACAAAAACACAGCCACTTCCTCCCATGATGCTTTGCTGCCTCGTCACAGGGATCACTGTCTACCTGAAGAGGAAGTATGGAATATTAGATCCAGACTATGGCAACATCGGATGAATTTTAATGTGAAAAACTACACTAAAAGTTATGGGAAATATATGGAAATAGTAAATGAACAAACATGCACACTGACGAATAAGAGATATCAATATAGTTGGTCAAAAGTATTAACAATTAGAGACAGATCGATATACTGGTGGACCGATATATCGACCAATATTTGAACTTTTTAGTGAATCAGAGATCAGAGTTAAATATCCAGCACAGGCCTGTAAATAGTTTGACTGATTGACATAATTTGGTGAAAATTACCAAAATTAGCCCCACATATCAGCCCAAAAATATCAGCAGGGCTCTTCAGCCATTGGCTTCTAAAATCTAAACAATCGGCATCGGCCATGAAAAAATAAAAACAATCGGTTGATCTCTCGACATTGAACTTTCCTGTTTCCTGTCTTAATTTATTTGGTTGGGACAGTGGACAGTTTCCATCGTTGCCCCACATTTGTGCTTATAATTCAGACACTAGTGCACTAGTACATGGACACTAAAGGCAAGGTGGGGCAAGATGGATTCTTGTGATATTTGTGAGTTCACAAATGCTGCTGCGATAGGGTCCGACAGGTGGTGGGCGACCAATCACAGAGCAGCACTGAGGTTTGTGGAAGCCAAAGTCGAAGCGCCCAAATGAACCAAAACAAATATGGTGACGCCGACAAACTTCAGCCAATTTTAGTGTCAATATGGACTATTTTGTTTGTAAAAAACGTGCAGAAGGTAAACTCTTTGTGCATTTGTGGACAGCTCCGTGTTTTCCGGTTGCTTTCAGCATGAGCCATCCCAGAATGATAATGTGTAGAACTCAATTCAGAACGACACACACATCAGTCTAGTCGGGGCTTCAGCTTTCTCCTAAAGCCAAGAAAATCATGATATGAAGTTTCTGGCATATGTCCCACTAATGGCCAGCCCTAATTATGGTTTGGACTGTAAAATAAGTCAAAACACCTGAAGTCTCTCAAGTACACTGTTATAAATGAATGCTATTGTGATTCTCTGCTGTAGGCATAAGCACTGAGTGTGAGAGAAGGAGCTCTGAATCAACTTCCTCTTCACCAAGTCTCCTCTTTCAACTCTATGTAGTGTTAACGGAAAAGTCTTATCCCATTTAACTCTACAAAAGTCTGGAGGTAGAAGGGAGGAGGAGGGAGACATGAGAACAATGAACACAAGTCTCCAAAGTGTACAGAGGTGTTATTGTGGCTGTGAAACTGGATACGTGTGATTTAATAGACTCATTTTGGGGAAGCTGAGACAGGACCATTGCACCTGGAGCAGTTTGGATTTCTGTCAGTGTTAAGAGGGGACAGTAAATGTTTGTCTAGTCAAATCTTAAAGGATCCACATGTACTTTTGCTACAACTGGTTTCTTTCATTTATATTTAAAAGGATGCTCAATTTTGGAATAATAATCCATTGGGATCTTTTTGACCAGTATTTGCATATGGTCAAAAAGATTTGCAATTTATGTTTTAAAGGCCTTATATTATGCTATTTTCTGATCTGTTGTAATGTTGTTTAGTCATCAAAAACATACTCTGTTGCACCTTGTGATGTCATGTGCTTCTTTGTGTTTTTAAACTCCATATCCCATCAACAGAATCGTTTGGAATTACCAATTTCTGCTGAACAAAAGGTTAAAGGTAGCTGGCATCACAAGGTGGTACGGAGCATTTTAAGCTTTGGAGATGTGGACAGACATGTGTGAATGAAACAAAACGCAACTCCAGGTATGTTTTTGATAAGAAAAGAACATTATAACGTGACTAAAAGCTCACAAGTGTCAATTTTGCGTAATATAGAACCTTTAAGACATGTTCAGTGGTATTAACATTTGAGAGTAGACTGAAATCTGCACTGCTACGCTAAAGCAAGGAGCTGTCAACATGGCAACACCACTCTAACTATGCTTTGAAATTATTAATAATACTGAAATGCTTTAGTATAAGTCAAGTCTAATCATGAAGAGGGTAAAAGGTCGGTAACACAGACGTAAAGTCGTCTGAGGAGAGAAGAGGTGATGTGATAATAGGACAGTTGAACATTACATCAGTGAATCTTCTTTTAACACTTGGACACACTCCCAAAACCTGAAAGGGCACAATTACAGTAATCCACAATTACAATGGACACAGACATTGATTTATGATGCCGTGGCAACGCAATTAAAACAAAAATCTGTTCTAAAATAAGCCTGGGAAAAAGTCTAATTACAATTTAGTTATTTGCAGTCAGGATTCAGTATGTTAGCCATTTAAAAGGTCCTATATTATGCGAAATTGATTCAGGTGAGCTTGAAGGCATGTTAGAAAGTTGTTACCTAATCAAAAACATACCTGGAGTTGTGTTTTGTTTCATTCACATGTGTTTGAGTAATCCTTTATTATGCTTTGTTCCACCTTGTGACGTTATGAAGCGGTAATTTTCAAGTTAATAGCTACCTTTAGTTCAGTAGAGATTGGCAATTACAGGGTTGAAATCATCCAAATGATTCTCGTGAAGGTGTATGGAGTTTAAAACAGTGTATTACCACATGACATCACAAGGTGGAACAGAGTGTTTTCTGTTTGAGACAAGAACTCAGCCTAAATATGCAGGATTTGTGCGTTAAACATGTAAAATAACATAATATCGACCCTTTGAGGAAATACCAAAATATATTGAAATCAGAATCCCTAAACTGCAGTGTTAGCATGTTTTATACCTAATAATATCCCTTAATAGTGCACACAATGTAACCACCTGCGTGTCTCCATGGTGATGACAGTGTTTTGCCTAGAATGTTCCCTAGTACACCAATAAACTATCCATTTTGCATTTATTCACAAACAGCTCAAAAATCTCTTGCAAATCGTCCATTCTTACTGTAACTGGTGTCACCTCTCCACAGATCTGACCTGTCACCTGTTCGTCTCCATGGAGAAAATAAGTTTAATCCCATACTGTGGTACATCCGATTCCAAACAAAGTAATAAAGAATGAAATTGGCGTGTACTCCTCCAGAAAGTTACACAGTGCAACTTTATGTAACATTTTTGTAGTTGGAGACTGACATTATATTTACTAAATAATTGTAGGCGCTCACGACCATTGAAAAAACATGTACCCAAGTAAACTTAAATCAAAGAATCAACAGACTAACTTCTAAAAATAATTGTAGACTTGAGTTTAGTGTTAAATAAATATGAGTAAATGTCCATTCCTGGTCTTGCGTTGCCAACATAGTGACTTTGTGTTTGTCTCAACGGCACAAGTGAAGCAATGTTTGTTTAGTTACAACAGCCTCTGTGTCCAACAAGGATGAAGAGGGAGCGAAGAACAGAATCATGACATAAAGAAGAAGAGGAGACACATACAAGACACACACACACACACACAATTTTTGGGGATATTACGCTGACTTACATTCATTTCTAGGCCTGTCACAATATGACAAAATGGACCAATATTTAGTCACAGAAGTTAGTTATTCAACCTTCTATAGCTCAAATCTTATTGTATTACAACAAAAATACCCTCAAAGCTCAAAAGAATAGTGCACACGACAAATACTGAGCTCCAAAATATATTATCATGACAGGCCTAGTGGAGACTGATCCTCACCTTAACATATTTTAACCCATATCGGAACTTTAAAGCCCCGGTATGTAAATCTTTTGCCAAAAAATAGAAAATAAATAAAAAATAAAAGTATGTGTTTTCATTATGGATGTTTTTATAGCACTGAACAAAAAAAACATGTTTCCTTACAGTGAAGAAATAGACTCAAATTAACCTGTATTTAGCCTGTCAATTACAAATACGGTTTTAGTTTTAACTTTCTATTTCCATGGAATTATGCAGTTGACTTTCCACCCCAGAAAGCCACATACTTTCACTTTAAATGCTGTTAATCTAATAATTAAAGGTGCACTATGTCACTTTTTGGGGGGTTCGTCACCTGCTTGTTTTTATGGATGTCATTGCTCTGCCTGGAATGTTCCACAGTACGACATTAAACAGCAGGACTTGACATGAATTCAGCTAGACGTGGTTTCATAGCTCAAAAATAGAAACAGGCATTCTTGACTGTTGCCTCTCCACAGATCTGACCTGTAACTTGGTCTGGTTTTGTCTCCAGGAAGATAGAAAGGTTTAATGCCAGTAATAATAAAAGCAATAACGTTTCCATGGAGAAAAGCGTTTGCACTTTGCACGTTTATATTTCCATGGAACCAGGTGACTTTCCACCCCCAGACATGTACACACTGTCACTTTAAATGTTGTTGTAAATGTTTGAATGTGACGTGAGTGTGTATACAGACACACACTCATACACAGCAGAGTTTTGTGTGTGTATAATGACTGGTTTTTCCATAACAGGACAGCCCCAGTCTCTGTGGTGCACTGTAATCCACTCAACACTCAAAACACCACCAATAATACACTGTTTCACTGTATAGGAATTAAAGCACAGTTTCAAGTTTGGTGTGGAATTGTGGTGTTTAATAATTACTCCACAAAAATGAATTGTTTTAGTGTATTAAGGTTTAACATTTGTGATGAAAACCATGCCACATTAGAGATTACAAATAAACACTGTAAAATGAAGTTATTGGCTTGTTTTAAGAAGGTTAATGGTCACTAGCGATGCCGTAGAAAAAACAAAATATTTATTAAATATTTTATAATCATGGCTAAAATTGTATTTAATTGCACTGCCTTTATAAATACCCAACATTCCCTGTGTGCAGACTGATTAGATCACAGATTGTATAGAGAAGTGGACTAAGTGTGACGTCACCCGTAGCGTTCGGCTCCAGTCAAATGAAGCTCACTGAGGTTTGCAGTTATACGAGCGAATTTGGAGTCTAGAAATAGGAATTTACTTACGGACAAAACAGCAAAATAAAAACACCGGGATCATGTGGGGCGGGTTAATATGAACATTTGAAAAACAAAATGAAAAGCCTGACAACAGCAGTTAAAGAGAGAGGTGTGATGTTTTGCAATACAAAGTGAATTGGAGCCAGAGTCGATGGAGCCGGAATTGCCCCCATGCTCACTTCCTACTTGGAACGCGGCGGCTAGCGGGTTTGCTCTGTCCATTTATATATACAGTATATGGATTTGATTCAATAGTTGGTGTAAGTTTCTCTCCTCTATTCTGACATTATCTGTCCAAATAAAAACATAAAAAAGTCTATTTATAAACATTATAAACAGTTTCTTGCGTGTGACCCTTTGGACCAGAGCGACTCCTTTTACCAGACCCAAAGTCACAGTTTATTTGTCTTACACTCGACCTGATCCTGATAACACATGAAAAGACTCAACACAGAGCCCTGCCCTCCAGCACCTCGGGCTCCACAGTGAAAAAACCTTCAGCAGTGGGCAGAAAGAGAGGATTTACACAAGTATAAGAAAACGCATCATTTAGAGTCAAGAAGTTGCATTGCCATTGTCAAATTCACTTAAATTCAATGCTCTTGTACATTACTCAACAATTATATTTTATTTGTACATATCTGTATAATATATTTTGATACTTTCGGTTGTTTTACTCATATTTTAAATACGATAATTATTCAGAGATAATTTCTATTCTATTTGCTCTTTGTTTATGATTCTGTTTTTAGTTGTTTTAAGCTGACCCCCATTCAAGTTATTTCCCTTGTGCATGAATAAGATTTGTGTAATTAAAAAAAACAAAACTAAACTCAGAACTAAACCTGGACTAAACCAGGCCTAGAACTGGATCAGACCGAGTCCATACATCAGGACAAAACCAGGTTCAAACCAGGACCAAACCAGCAGAGGTGTGAATGCAGATTTATTTTGTGTTTTTATCTGGCAACCCCGTTTTTGAGATTTTACCCCAAACCCACATTTGACTGGTGGATACGGGCTGCCCTTCAGCACTATAAGGCTTAAGAGCGCTAATCCATCTTCTCAAATAACGCAAAGTCGGCCATGACAAAGAAACTGCTAAATCTGAAAAAAAAAGAAAAAAAAAGTGTATGACTGTATGAATATCCAGTAAACAAGATTCATGACAAAACCATTTAAATTTGTTTTAAGGTCGCTGTATCTGATTTTTATTGTCTTAAAAACGTGAGCTCATTAGCACTTTTCGCAACCAGAGCAGAATTTTGCCGTAACAGCTAACAACTAGCATCCTAACATGCACTTCCTGATTATCTGACAATAAAACGCTTGATAATTAGAAGCAGACAGTACGCAGTGGACTTATTTTGACCTTAAAGGTGCACTGTGTAACTTTTCTGGTGAAGGGTCTGCCGCCTGCTTATCTCCATGGTGATATTCCTGTTTTGCCTCGATTATTCCACAGTATGGAAATAAATTGGCTAATCACAGTGGCGACAGGTTAATGGCCAGATCTATGGAGAAGCGAGCCCGTACATAGTAAGAATTCGGGCTTTTTAAGGTGTTTTTGAGCTGTAAAACACCTGTAATTGAACAAATGCGAGGGAGATATGTTTAATGCCCTACTGCGGAACATTCCAGGCAAAGAAATAACATCTCGGAAACAAGCAAGAAGCAAAGTTACATCGTGCACTTTTAAGAGCTGCTTATACAAGACAAACTTTTCAAATACTTGGAAAAACGGTCTTTAAACCAGGTAGAACAAGCAGAAACTACACTTAAAATAAAAGCATATGAAGTTATAGATAGAGTATAAAGAAGTGTATTTGTAGGAATTATCCAGAGTTCGACAGTCACATGGGCCCCAAAGCCAAACGAAAGCTTTGTCACATAACTCCTTTGTGGGTTAATCCGCTACAGTTTCACTCCTGAGAAAAACGAAAGAAAAAAAAAAATAACAAGGTTTAAAGGAAAGGATTAAAGAGGTACGTTTACAAAGGGGGAGGGGTTTGGAGGTTTTGTCTATAGCCACACAAAATTATTTTAATTATTTAGTTACAACCCTGTGTTTGGCTATTTTATAAAGTGAAGAAAGTTATAATTACTACAGAATTAACATAAACCCGGCATAAAGACAAAGGTAGTGGCAGTATTTATTCACAATGTCAAAGAATAAACTATATACTCTTGTTATAATACTAAAATTTCAAACTTGATTTCGATACTAAGGAAAAGAGCCAATACAGATTCTAATACCATGATGATGATAATAAAAAAACACTTTATTTTGACAATACAATGTGATTTTCAACATTAAATAATAGTACTTTCTATGTTTCTATCTGTATCTGTGTAATCCCTAGTTTTAGTCTGACTTTTGAAAACCCTAATACATCCTCTCTATAAGTCAGCATATTTCAAAATTTGTGGTTTCTCAATTCAACAATGGTTTAACTATTTGAAAAAATATATATATATATAATCACTGTCCAGTCAACTATTAAAATAATCATCTTATTTATTTTTTTCCCCTTGGTTCAATAGAGAAATATCAGGATTACTGCAGTTTTCAAATGAACCGATAAGACAGTATTTGAAAACTAAAGAAATTCTTGGTCAACAAAAGGCATAGATTAGTTGACTAAATGAAGCTAAGAATTGCAATGCTCAACATTTTCAGAATCATGTGCAAAATGTGCTAAACAGCATCGTCATATGAGAAAAGGCAGATTAAAGTATCCAGTTCCTCCCCAAACTCCAGCTAATTCCCTTCATGCTTTCACCGTTCTCCTGCTTAGAAATTCTTATAAAATAACACACTATATTGATTGCATCACTGGCAAATTTTAAAAGAAAAAATACAACATTGTTTTCCAGAGGGATGATAATCTTGTGTCCCATCCTCTTTACTAAGATCTTGCATAATAGCTTAAGCTCACTGTTCAAATGTATTACACAACTCTGCTGAGACTGGAGCGGGCTGGAGACAGATGACATTTATTCACACTTGAGTGAACGGTGCACACACATAAGAGCGGAGTGGGTTTGGACTTCACCTTTTCAAACACTAAATATCCCAGACAGACAGAGCTTTGTGGGCCAGGTCATGTGATCACTCCAGCTCAGACTCATTACAGCGATTACAGTGACAGCAGCAGGACACAGCACGGCTCTAAACTACAACAAATAAGGCTGCAAGGCCCATCGAAATCACAGTTACTAAAGTACCATAACAAACAATAAAATATCAGGTCTTATTCTGCATAAAAACTGCTAATCCTGAAGTTTACATCTGTGCAAACATGTTCTGGAAGACATGTGATACAGCTTGTACATCTTGTGATTGTTTGTCAGTCAATATTTGCTTTTGCCAGTTCTCTTTGACTAGTTAAAAATGTTTTAAAATGATGAACCAAATGTCAGGCTATTCCAGCGAACAGAACAGATCATTTGATTACATCAAGTTTGTGTAGAAACTGTGAAAAACTGTTCAGTAACTTTATATTTAGACATTTGAGTTTTGTTGCTGTCTGTCTGGAGATAAGCAGGTGATGCCGCCAGGCCATGTTACACGTCAGATCTGTGGAGAGGCGAGCTGACTCCCAATGCATGTTTTCGAGCTGTTGTTTAGCACACTAGTAAGACTTTCTGGAGGTGGCATGTCATCTGGATGATTCCATGGAAATAGAAAGTAAAAAAAACAAAAACTTACTTCCACGGATGACAGTTTTATGTCTTATTGTGCAATATTACAGCCAGGGGAACAACAGTTCCATGGTCCTCCTCCAGGACAAGAGTCTGGGTTGTGGAGACACAAGCCCATTCAAAAATTAGTTTGACTTTTATATTATAATTTTGCATATCTTCAGAAAAAATGTTTTCAATATTTAGTTGTCGATGTCTAAGCAAAAAAAAACAAAAAAAAACATCATAAGCTTGTTGTGATGTGTGTTAAAGAGCCACTAAACACCAAAACCACTTTTTTTTACTGATTAACTGTGTAAATGAGTCTAAAATAGAAGTGTATACCTGTCCCTGGCCTTATTTTGGCATTTTAGTGAATATTTGTTAAAAATCTGACTTTTGGGTTAAAAGCCGTGTCTGTACCGGCCTCTTTAGGATCAATTTTGGCCACTACATTTGAAATTCTGGGTTGGACAAACGGCCGCCAATGAGTCAGACAGAGGTTATTACGTGACGAGCACAACAACTCACGGTCAGCTCAAGGTCTATGGGCGGTACGTGAGGAGCCCCCACCTGTACCTCGCTGCGCTCCGTGGCGAAACTTGCGTCACTGTCACTCTCCATTGGCAGTAGCTATTGCTCGCTTTCACTGATCGGCGCTGTCACCCAGATGTCACTCACAGGTCATGCCACACCCCACACCCCACACCATCACCCCATCTGTGCTCCCCAACCTGCCGAGCACCGCCCAGGTCAAAATACAATCTTCTTACAATGTTGAGAATGTGTCTACTCCAAAGTAACTGCACAAGAAAGACTCATGTATTATGCATGGCAGGTAACCAATGGTAACACAGCGTTTTCAAAAGAGTCGAGTCATATCATGAGTTCACCACTTTGCTGATCTCACCTGATTCACAGCCAATCAGATTACTTCCTGCTGACCTCATTTATCTGCATAACAAATCAATATAAGTCTGGAAAATTGGTCTGGACTAAATGAGATCGTCTTGTCATAAATACACAGATTAAATAATAAACAGCTGCCTGTACAATGAGCAAACAGAGGAAATAGAGGAAACAGAGCGTCGTGATTCAGCCGTTTGAGTCCAGAGGCAGAGACAAACCTTTAGACCAGCCACAGTGACTCAGACAAGCAGCAGTATTAGGTTTAGGGTTGGGTGATTTGGCAAAAAATAAAAAAATTGTCTGTTTTTCTCCTTCATTCAATTTCTTTGAGATTCTGTCGCTTTTAATCATCAATTATCTACTTTTTATAATAGAGAGTCTACAGCCAGTTTGTGAGTTAGTGGTTAGGAGCAGAGTTCAGAGGAAGATTTAGAGGAAGAAATTTCTAATGTTTGTGTTAAATGGCACTGATTCAAACTCTGTATTGTTTTTTGTTCAGGAAATTAATATGAGATCCATTTTTATTTGACTGTAAAAAGACAAAATAAAACTGAAAATGGTGATTGATAAAAATAAGACAAACAGACCAACGCCAAACTGTTATAAAATGTGCTGATCAGGACTTGATTAAAGGTCCTATATTATGCAACACTGAGTCTTTTGAGCTTTAAGCCATGTTATAATGTTGTTACCTCCTCAAAAACATACGTGGAGTTGTGTTTGTTTCATTCACACATGTTTGAGTACATCTCCAAAGCTCAAAATGCTTTTTTTCACCTTGTAATGTCATGTGGTGGTGGTTTCCAAGTTAACAGCTACATTTTATCTAACGTTCAATAGAGATTCGAAATTCCAGAGCTGAAATCATCCAAATGATTCTCGTGAAGGCGTATGACGTTCAGAAACACAGTGGAGCACTTCCTGATTTGTGTGCTAAACATGTGTGAATGAAACAAAACACAACTCCAGGTATGTTTGTGATGAGGAGACAGCGTTATAACATAGATCAGAAAATAGCGTAATATGGGCCCCTTAAAATTTTGCTTCTGTGACGGACTTTCCTTCATGTCCGCCGCCCCTCAGTGCACGTGTCCGTCGGCCAACTCCAGCGTCGTGGTCTTCCTCATTTTATTGCGTCACGTTGGGCGCGCATGTGACGTCACCAGGAACATCAGGTGACTTTTTCGCTTTGTGAATATATAATGTTTTGTTTTGTTTTTTCCCCTACCTGTGCTTGAAGATTATTATTCGAGTACTTTTGTTTGTTGGTAATGTTTATGATTTTTCTGTATTAAAGGGGGGATGTATGTGTTTCTATATGTGGAGAAAAAGCGTTTTTTCATTGTTAATTGATTTGGGGGAGGAGCCTCGTACTTTAAAAAGAGCCTCCCATCTTCATAGAGGCAGTGTGTGTGTTGTGGGTTAGAACTGTGCTATTTAAAGACTTCTACAGACTGTAAATATATTTTCTGTCCCATTTTTTCTATTTTGCGCACTTCTGTAAATAAAACCAACACTATTTTTGACTACGCCATGTTATTTCTTTTTCGTCAAAAAAAAAACAAAAAAAAAAAACACGACAGCTTCAACCAGGCCATTTTGTTATAGTTGAAAGTGAAAGAACTAAAATTATGACATTAATAACCTCCAGTATATACAGGCTGAGGCCGTACGAGTCAAGTGGGCCAATAACTGCCCCTGTACCCAAAAAGCACATCCAAAGTGTATCGTCTTAAGTTTTCTGTTCTATCTGAAACACAATCTCACTCCAGCACTTAACCATGAAGACAGACACCGAGTTATCCACTTAGAGCTTTTACTGACTACACTATGTAAATACATGCAATCACCCAACCCGGCCACGTTACAGAGGAGAGCCGTTTCTACTTAAGGACAAGTTCAACCAGAATTTTGAGTTTAATTATAAAGAAGCGGGTTTAAGTGCGGCCGCATCAGAACTGACTAAACTTCCATAATGAACAACAGCCCTGAGGGGACGAGATGTGATTTAAATGCGCTTTCTTCGCATTTGTTGTAATATTAAGCCTGTATGTGATTACATTTGAGCTACAGTGGGTTGATTCATTTGCATGACACATTACAGAAACTACGGATGGGACCAGATTTCGAGCCGCAAGATCTCGGGAGACAAAAAAGATGAGAAAAAGACACATGAGAAATCACATAAGATTCAGAATCTGATGTCTCATCTCGTGAAAATTGTGTCTCACCTCACCCCTATTAAACTAGTAACTATTACACATCTTTTATGATATGGTTCACTTAGGGCTGGGCAATGGATTGAATTAATTTGATGAATTTTGATATTTTGAAATATTGCAGAAATCAAGAAATAAAGGGTTATTATGAAACAAGTTTACTCCTGCAATTTAAACTATAAAATTATGTATATAAATGAGTGAAGGCAGGTTACAATTTCTTAAAAGTGCACTGTGTTTTGGTTGAGGGTTTGACACCTGCTTGTTTCTATGGATATGTCATTGCTCTGCTTAGAATGTTCCACAGTATGACATTAAACAGATCTTCCTTACATTTTTATCAATTACAGGTGGCTCAAAAACACCTAGAAAAACAGGCACTCTGACTGTGAGCCGGTTTGTCTCTCCACAGATCTGAACTGTAACTTCTGGTTTGGTCTCCATGAAGATAGAAAGTTTTAATGCCATACTGCGAAACATTCCAGACAAAGCAATAAAATCTCCATAAAATAAAAGCATTTGATATGATAAGAATGAAAATGTAAGGACCTTTCCCTGTTTGAAAGACTGGCAATCCTGACTTCGACCAAAATGGATTAAAATCGTCATCATCCAGTGTGGGCAAAAATACAGAGATTTTAATTTTTGGCCATTTCACACAGCCCTGGGTTCACTTAGAAAAAAAAAAAATAGTGGGATTATCCTGCTTTAATGGTTAATGTGTCATTGGTATAAAGTAATTCCAGTATTGTCATTTATTTCATTTATTTGATACTGTTGTAATATACCGTGCATTAAACTGTGTTATTGTGACAGGTCTAAGTGCCACACACACACACACACACACACACACACACACACACACACACACACACACACACACACACACACACACACACACACACAGTAACTGAGCCCAGGCTGCAGATAGGATTTCATTGACCACATGAACACAAAGAAGTCAATCTCCTGTTAAGTGAAAAGCCTCTTTTAACCTGAACTCATGAAAAGCATTACAATTCTAATCTAATTACTTATTGTTGAAAATGTTTTGTGCTACAGTGGGTCGTTGTTCTAGAGTACTTAAGTCTAAAGAATGTTTGCTTATAAGACAAATGTAAAATCCAAGATGAACATTCAACATTGGAAGAATAAAAACATGTTTATATTAGAGATGGACTAATATAATGGGACGATATTTGCACTTTTTTTTTTTTGTTACCATAGACTGTATAAAGAAGTGGACAAAGGGAGTGTGATGTCACCCATAGTGTTCAGCTCCAGTCAAATGAAGCTCACCAAGGCTAGCAGTTATAGGGGCAAATGTAGCAAGTTCCATATTAGGAATATGAATTTATTTACTCACAAAATAGTGAAATAAAAACTCCAGGATCATGTAGAGCGGGTTAATATATTTTATTAAGCAGCAGTTACAGAGAGGTGTCATTATTAATTTTCATCAGTCTAATCATATTGTTTTATTAGCAGTGATGGGAAGAATACAGAATACTGAATACCTGCGCAAAGTTGCATTTAAATTAGTTTTAAATTAATTGTAAAAATGCAACATATGATTAAAAAAGCTGTATATTCGCTTCAGTTTGCTATGCATTTCTTATCACTAATTAGAAAAGGAAAAAATCGCACATGCACACGCTATGTTTTCCATTTTTCTCACTAATATTGTGCAGTTTGAGCCTAAATTGCGTACCGTCATGTATTGCTTTGTTTTTAGAAACATAAATGTACTCAAAATGTGTATTCAGACTACGTATTCCCAGTACATGTATTAATTACTTTCCAGCACTGAGGTAGTATACTGATGTACTAAATATAATGTAACGGTCTTATCCACACATCCATAGCATAGACGTGTATCCTTTAGTCTAATTATAACTATTATTCATGTTATTTAAACAAACAAGGTCGTATACAAATGCACCAAATATAATGTAACTGTCATATGCACAAACTCAAAACACAGACACGTGTATCCCGGGGCAGGTGCATGTGTCTCTGTGTGTGACTCTGAAACAGTCTTGTATAGTGCTCTTATTGTTGACTTAGCCTTAATGGCCGCCCGGAGCAGGAGAAGACTTGCTAGCAAACAGTGGTTATGTAAGGGGGTAAATAAAGTAGAACCGTACGGACAGTGAGAAATGAGTCTGAACAATAGAGTAGTGCCGTCTAGGGGAGTGCCACTACAGACTACAGTGCAACAGTTGCTCTTGACGTCAATGGCCTCTACACTGCAAAAGGCGCTATCTACAAGGCAAGTTAAAGGGCCCATGTTATGCTATTTTCTGATCTGTGTTATGTTGTTTCCTCATCACAAACACACCTGGAGTTGTTTTGTTTCATTCACACATGTTTAACACACAAATCCTGCATATTTAGGCTCTGTTCTTCTCTCAAACAGAAAACACTCTGTTGCACCTTGTGATGTCATGTGGTAATGCTGGTGCTTCACTGTGTTTTTAAACTCCATACACCTTCACTAAAAACAATTGGATATCTCTACTGAGCTAAAGGTAAAAGGTAAGCTGTTTACTTGAAAACTAACACTTCATGACATCACAAGGTGGAACAGAGCATTTTGAGCTTAACTCCAGGTATGTTTTTGATGAGATAACAAATTTTAACACGTCTTAAAGCTTTCATGAGTCAATTTTGTATGAATATAGGATCTTTTATCGAACATTTTACTTTATTTGAGTAGATTCAACTTGACAAATAAAGTGATCTACTAATAGAATAAGTGTTTTTTCTTAATTGAGGCAACATTAGGTTTTGTGTCTTATTTTAAGTGCAAAAAGATGCACTAAGTAACTTTTTGGTTGGGGGTCCATCACCTGCTCGTTTCTATGGACTGAGAGCGGGGTCGCCTCTCCACAGATCTGACCTGTAACTTGGTCTGGTTTGTTCTCAGTGAAGATAGAACCATACTGCGAAACATTCTGGACAAAGCAATAACATCTCCATGAAGAAAAGCCCTGCGCCAGAAAAGTTACACAATGCACCTTTAAGTGCAGCAAGATGTATTTTCATATGTTAAGTACACAAACTCCTGTTCTAATGTTAAATCGTTTTACTTGTCAAGTGAAATTTACTGAAATCATGATCAAACTTCCTTAAATCAAGTAATCTTAACTTGGCTCGATTTGAGTTTTTGCAGCGTATAATTCAGCCCTACAGAAGATTCCAGGCTAAAAACAAGTTGAAAAAGCTACGCAGCCTGCTTTGGTTTGTGGGTATCTTATTTGAAGCATTTTTGGCCATAGGGAACCACATCTGGACAAAAAATGACAGTGTTTAGGCAAGTGAAATTATATAGTACATCTTGTTTATTGTCACCACAGTGTAAGTAAGCCGAGACACAATGCGAGGATGCACTGTGCAACATTAAACTCTGCGAGGAGCTGAGGGGAAAGTACAGGTGGTTTTCCCCGGACCAAAAACCTCTTTATCTGCACCTGAGTAACTGCATTTGAGCTCAAAGGATGTCAGAGTATTATAGCTCAAGGCAAGATTACCACATTACACCATATTATAACGTAGCTTTGAACGAAAAAATATGACACTAAATTCTTGCGTTCATTTCAGCTGATCAAGGTGACAGTTATTTACAAATACTGAACTTATGGACAGGGGAGTCGACAAAAGGATCTGTTGTCCCGGGCCCCAGCGTCTGAAGGGCCCAGAATTGAATATATTAGAGGAGAGCCCATGTGAGATTTCTTGCCCCGGGCCCCCATATTTCGACGGGTCTGCTTATGGACAAAGTATTATGACATACTGTACACACATTTGTGATATAAAATGCAAGAATGTATTGATTTCTTGGTGTTTAAATGTTGTGTAAATAGTTTTTGAATTATCTTAATCAATAAGAACACATACTAATATTATAGAAACTACTATATATGTTTTTTTGTATTGGAAATGTGTGATTCTGACAGTATTTTCAACATTGCTTACTTTTTTTGTGTCCAAAGTTATTTTTGCAGATTAGTTTGTTATGCAACGTGTATGCATGCAGCACTAAAACCCACTAAGTCCCCTTTACAGACTGTAATCTAAAATGCACCATATTACAGGCTCTAAATAAGATAATGAGACCACAGTGACTCACAGGAAGAGACTAATGAGAGAGAATAGACTGAAGGTTTAGGTAGTAGTTGGGAGCCAGTATCAGTGGTAGTACTTTCAGATACTTCTACACTGGCTGTGCTTTGAAGCTGGTTTTTATTCACTTGTAACAACAAAAATTTAGGGTGCCCTTATACTGGTCCTGGCTTGATAATACGTATATTATGCAAAATTGACTCTTGTGAGCGTTAAGCTGTTATGATGTTGTTACCGCCTCAAAAACAGACCTGGAGTTGTGTTTTTTGTTTCATACATGTTTGAGTAATCCTTTAGTATATCTCCAAAACTCACAATGTTCTGTTCTACCATGGGGTGTCATGAAGTGGTAGTTTTCAAGTTAACAGCTCCTTTTACCTTTTGTTCGGCAATTTCAGAACTGAAACTATCCAAATGATTCTAATGAAGACGCATGGAGTTGAAAAACACAGTGTAACTCTCTTGGATTATGACATGACATCACAAATTGGAACAGATTATTTTCCGTTTAAGAGAAGAACTCAACTAAAATATGCAGGGTTTGTGTGTTAAACGTGTGTGAATGAAACAAAAATAGCTTAATAATAGCACCTTTAAGTCTTAATGTATTGTTAAGTCCAAGTTTAGTCCTAGTCCCAGGTTTAGTTATACATTTTTAGTTTAGTCCTGATTTAGATATGGTGTGTCCTTAGACTAATATGACAAAATAAATACATGAATAATATATTTTAATTTGACTTTTGAGGGTAGCCATAACATCACCTTCTAATGTCTTAGTTATAATTTAAAGTTTTACATTAGAGATCCTTTGTAGTGTTTTCCATATACCCATATATCCAGGTAAATTAATCTGGTTTAATACATTTTATAAGATGCTTAAATTAATCTGCATTACGACTGTCACTACACAAGCATTTTACTGTATGATTTTAAAGCAGGATTTAGTTCACAGCATTTTAAACATATCTAGAAGCTTTGATATGAGAGAAGATTGAAATACAAACGACTGTTAAAATAATACTTGAATCTCATGAGTTTCAGAACATGTTTGTAGAGGTCTAGGTTCCCGCATAAAAGACAAGATATTTTGTTTTTAGGACATATATTACCCAAATAATGTGTTTTTGTAATTTAAAGGGCCCAGATTACGCTATTTTCTGATCTACGTTTAATTCACGTTTAACACACAAACCCTCCATATTCAGGCTGAGTTCTTCTCTCAAACCGAAAACACTGTTCCAACTTGTGATGTCATGTGGTGATACAGGAAGTGCTCCACTGTGTTTTTAAACTCCATACACCTTCACTAGAATCATCTGGATAATTTCAGCCCTCCAATTTCAAATCTCTGCTGAACAAAAGGTAAATCTTAGCTGTTAACTTGAAAACTACCACTACATGACATCACAAGGTGGAACAGAGCATTTTGAGCTATGGAGATGTAGACAGACTAATAAATCAGGGTTACTCGTTAGTCACATAACACAAAAGTTGAAATAATTTAAGAGAATAATAGATTAAACCAACTCTTTTTAATTCTGCTGACTCCGTAGATTTTGATTGTCCCTTGTCCCACTGACCCCGGCTCATTCACAGAACTGTCACTGCCGATCTATTCCGCCTCATATGTGCCCACGGTTACCACGGCGACGACCCTCTCAGACTGTGGGGACTGCTTCCAGGGTCAGGGGTCACCGGACAGGAAAGAGTTTGAGGGTGGCGCAGGATGGAGCCCCGCCCTCACTGACAAGTGGAACAAATACATGTCCAGAGATGATAATGGACTCATGGAAATATACAACAGACAGAGGAACAGGTCTGGACTGTGACGGGACATGAGGGACTCTGGTAATAAAAGCATGATTTACAGTTTTCTAACAGTTACACATACACCACTTTTGTATTAGGGCTTACAAAAAAATTATAATTTGATAAATGCAAAAACTAGTATTGAAACTATGGAAACTGCTCCTCTGAGAGACACAGGAAATACGTCTTGCCTGAGCCGTCAAACTGCTGGACTCTGCTGTCTCTTTGTACAATCTAGGGATGCACCGATCCAGCTTTTTCACTTCTAATACCGATATCCTTGCCTGGAAATCCAGAAGGATATCTCTCTGTATTTGTAATACAGCTCCATATCCGTCTGGTCCCCGTCTCCTCCGCCCTGCTTGAAATCCCCGGTTCGACATGGTCGTGCAATCTGATTCGTTCATTGAAGTGACGCATCCTTTGCCGGCAACGTCACTCTTAAGCGGCGGAAGTTCCCCTCAGTTTTGAATCAAGATGGCGCACTGGAGAGCTGAAAGTTTCTTCCGTTCAGCTTTCAAATCTTTAATGGTCTTAAATGACCAAAAACGCATAGAGTCATTAAAACCACAGCAGCTGACAGCTCTAGAGGCCTTTCTTTCTTTTTTTTTTTTTTTTTTTTTTTTTAAAGATGTTTTCGCATTGCTTCCTACCGGCTTTGGGAAAAGCTTAATCTGTCAAACGGCTCCATTTGTTGGAACATCCCGTTGTAGTCGCCGTGTCTCCTCTGCACTCATGGAGCAGCAGGTAACAGAGTCCTCTAAGCTCGGAGTTATCGCCATGCAGATTGGAGTCAGTAGCGATGTGGAGATTTTCAGCGGAAAAGCGGAGTTACTGTTGGGCTGTTAAATGACAAATGGAGGCGCTTGCTGTGTAACATCAAGGAGCTTGTTGGAATTGTGGTGGATGAGGTTCATCTCACATACGAAGGTAAGGTATTACTTTGTTATACAGCGTAACTAACTGCGTTCATGTGGTGCTCGCGTTTCTGAGATGAGAAGTTTGGGTTAGCTTATGGCTCGTTTTATCGCTCGCGTTTTATCGTTTTATCGTTTTATCGCTCGCGTGCTTTTATCTCAGAAAGTCGGGATTTAGACGTCACCGGGTGTCTTAATGTATTTGTGTAGCACATTTAAAAACACCCATAGTTGACCAAAGTGCTTAACATACAACAATAACCCCATATGTTTTGTTGTTAGCCTCAAAAGCTAAACCTTATTTGTTTACTTAAACATGAGCTACATATCGTTAACAGCTGCATACAGCATTGTTGTTAGCCTCTTCAAAAGCTAAACGTTATTTGTTTATTTTAACGTGAGCTACTTAACATAAAGAGCTATATCGGTAATTAGCTTCATTATGTTTATACAGTAGTGTTGGTCTTGCGCAGATCTGTTGCTCTTATGATATGGGCATTGGGTAACTGTCATTAAACCCCTAAATGTAGTAGCGTTTAGTCAAAGTGATTAAGATAAAAGACAAATGATTCTCCATATACTGTGTGACGTAAACACACTGCTGTCAACTCAGGAAAAAAACATTTTCCGTGGACCACATGAGCGCAGAAGCTACAAGTTGATGAGTTATGTAATGTAATAAAGTTATGTTGAGTGTATCGCTGCTTGGCTACAATTCATTTACTATGCAGATCTGTTGTACTCATGTTTTTTTCTTTTTCTTTTTTTTTTTTACTTTTTTCCTACCAGTGGACTGGCTGACAAAGGAAAAAGTGCCTTCAGGGAGTGCTTTGCGAGAGTAGGCAAATTCCAGGCAAAGCAGGTTGGTATTCAATTCATTTTTTACTCTTTCAGAACCTATAATGTTTTGTTTTGATGTTTTTGTTTGTGTTGTCTCACAGGTACCCCTATAATGGCCCTAACTGCCTCTGCTGATGTCCAGTCAAGAGACAGAGTGATGAGGCCGCTTCATCTGGAAAAGGCGGTCACTGTGACTGAAAGCCCAAACCGGAACATCAGACTTGGACAGATTCCTGTATCAGGACCTCAGCTGGACTGTATGGACTGGATAGTACAGGAAGTCAAAGACATATCTCCAAACATATCTCATGTTGTTATGTACGGTGTTCCAGAGGATGTGCAAGCCATTGTGCAGGAGATGGGTAGGGCAGGAAGAGATGGTAAACACATGCAGTTTTTTATCGCATCAAACAGCACACAAAGGCAGATCAGGTAGTCAAGGAGCTGCTAAATACAAAACGGCTTTGTACAGTCATTTTGATTTGAGTATACCACAGCAATTATACCAGGTCATCTGTGTTGCACCTACTGTCACACAGTATGCCAGTGTCACCCAGAAGGTTGTCAGGAGACCACCCCAGTGTATGAACTGCCTCAAAGTGGTGTTTCTGCGCATCTTGTCAGAAGAGAGGTGACATATGAAAACAAGTTGCTCTTACAGAACCTCTTGGAGCAATTTCAGAACAGATTAGTTTTGGACACATAACAATTGTACACCAGCAAAACACCTTGTACTGGGATTGGCTTTGAACTAATTGTATTTGTTTGTATGACACTAAAAATAAACAGTGTTTTGAGAAATGCCTTTTACAGATTTTTATTAAATAGCACACCAAGGAGGTACTGTAATCAAAGTCAATAACTATTGTCACTGCAACACATTCAATGCATGAATTACATGTTGCTGCTGTAAAACAGTGTGGTAAATGTGTACATACGTCTGTGGAGCGTAGCAACATTTACTCAGAATACTCATGTGGAATGTAATATACCACAACCTTGGAAAGATGCTTGAAAACCTCAAGATCATATATACCACTGTCAACATGTGGCCTTGCATTACTGAGGTGGTTTGTTTCGACATGATCTTCTACAGCAATATGATGAATTCAGTGAAGGGATTTATTGTTTATCAGTGAGGACTGCTGGTGTGCCTTCATGAAGAAGTCCAGATTATCAAATATCATGGAGTATGTGGATGGTGCCTGAAGCTGTGTGGAACATTCACATCTGCAGCTTCTGAGACAGCAAATGGGCTGAAGATGAAGGAGTCTCTGATTTCAGGATTGTCATCTGTAGAATAAAGTATGATCAAGCAAATTACAAATTCATTCACATACAAATAATAAAGCAGTATTTGTTTTAGTTTTTTGTCATATTTTAGTGAAATAGTATCTCACCTTCATTCACACTGGGCATGTCCTCAGAGAGTCCTCCTGCCCCAGAGGTCAGGTAAAGTTCCGTGGAGACTTAGAGCTCCTGTAGTCTCTCTCCACACATGGCTACTAACTCCTTTTGTTTGCCGATTGCATGCTGGTCTGATGTTTTGATGGCCATTTTGCTTAACCTCTTAAAGGCAGCCTTTTTAGTGCCTCCATGCTGCAGTATACTATTTAGATAATAAGCAAAGGGTGACATCCGAGGCTCTCTCCCTCGTAGTGCTGTACAAAGTGCAGTGCAAGCAGCTGGTAGACTTTTGCTGTTGACTGATTGGAAAATGGACAGCAAAAAATGAGACATGTTTTCAAGGTCCACAAGGAGATCCTCTGGTGTAGTTTTCCACAGCATAAATTTGTTGTTTGGGTTTGAGAGGCACTTACATTCTTCACTAATGATAAGGTGAATCTTTGATTTTAACTTTAAGTTCTTTATGAGCTGAAATCAAGTTGGCTGCAGTTTTCAACTTTTTATTAGTTATGTTCTGAATGATCCCAGCTTCAGACGGAGAGGAAACCTTGACAACAGTTTTGCTTGTGTTCTCAGTAATGACCTGTGAAATAGAAGACACAATGTTCATAAATGTTAAAGAATATAGGATGTGACTTACAATTAATAACCATTTGTTAAAAAGACCATTTACTGATCCATCAAGGCTGTGGATAGTGGGGGAGAAGATACATCTTTCAACTCAGTCAATACCCGTATCATCCTAATTTTCTCTTTATTACTGTGCAAATAGATCGGGAATATGTTATAACACATCGATTAACAGCAATGTATGTGTCAACTTGTAAACGAACGGGCATTTAAAAAAGCACAACGTAGTTTTATAGGTTAATTACTTTAATTCTACAGAGTGACAAATGCCTTGATCCGTAAGAAGTAACACATTAGTGAATTGGGTTCTTCCATGTCTCTAATGTTTACTTAGTTATAGCCTACAGACTTAGCACTCAGTAAAGTGTTTAGCAATAGCACGCTTACCTGTGTGATGCTTCGCCTTGTTGCGGACTGAGTGGGGGGAGGACTACGCCGGATCTTCTTCAGTGCAGAGTTTTAGAAGGAGTTGAGCGTTTTCGTTTGTCACCAGGTCCAGATGAATCCTCTGTTATTGTTTCAGTAGTGAGAGTTTCCACGTCTTGTTGCCATTTGCGAAAAATGGTTAGGTCCCATTCCAAGCGCCCGACAAGGCTTACACAAGGCTTGCACACTCTAATCGATCTATTTAACTCAAGTCTTAATGCAAGACCCAAGTTCACAAGTCGTTGCAACAACGGTGAGCTTCGTGACTTATAAAAGTTTCCAGTTACACCACGTCTCATGTTTTTACCGCAACAACGACACACGTCATTTACAACGATCTCTGTAGCGCTAGCCATGTTGAATTAGCTCCCCGTTCTTTGCTACTGTTTGTTTACTTTCCCACTGTAGATTTTCGTGTCGCGTTGCCGACGTCACGTCCGCCCTTCTCTGATTGGTTCACTTCGCTGCCCGTTAGTTCTTCTCTGATTGGTTTATTTTGCTGTCTGTTTGCTCATTGTTGCCCGCCCAGGAAAATTTGCTGGACCACCAGTGACCAGACTCAGCCGCTGGTACAGCGATGAGTCTGGATTTTTCCAGGCAACCGATATCCAGGCCCGTCAACAGAAATACGAGGGCCCGGGGCAAGAAGCCTTATATGGGCCCCATCTAATATAAATGGATAGGAAGAGGGTCAAATTCTGGGCCTCTAAAACCCCGGGACAATACAGTCCCTGACAAAAGTCTTGTCGCTTATCCATTTTGTAGAAACAAAAGCTTATAACCTGACTTTAAATTAATCGATTGGTTTTAGAAATGTCTCATATGAAAGCTAAAACCCTCCCAAATTATGCTCAATATACTAAAATAAATTTGCTTCACTGAAGAAAGATTGATCATTTAATGAACACAGAAAGGTCAGATTTTGGCAAGACAAAAGTCTTGTCGCCTTGTCATATGATGCACCCAATCCTAGATTACAGCCTCACCTGTGATCAGTTACTGATCAATCAGTTAGTGGGTGTGTATAAAAAGAACCCCAGCACACCAGACCTTCACATCAACTGCAACTTGACCTCTGACAACATGCCTAAGATCCACCCTGAGACCAAAGCGTTAATTATCAAGAGGCTGAAGACCAGATCCACTGCTGAGGTGGCTGACACCTTCAATGTGTCTCAGCGTCAAGTACAAAGAATAAGAAAAAGATCTGAAAAGACTGGAGATGTTTTTGACAAGCCCAGGTCCGGCAGACCCCGCAAGACAACTGCTCGGGAGGACCGTTTGTTGATTTGAAAATCCAAGGCCAGCCCCTTTTCCACTGCAGCAGAGCTCCACCAGGCCTGGTCACCTCAAGTCCCTGTGTCAACCACAACAGTTTGTAGAAATGGCCTCCATGGTCGAATCAGTGCACAGAAACCAGCACTAAACAAAAGGCAATTAAAAAACCGTGTGGCATTTGCCAAGGCCCACAGCCTGCTAAAAGGATGGACACTGGAAAAGTGGCAGAAGGTGGATTTCTCAGATGAATCCTCGGTTGAATTACATCACAGCCGCCGCAAATATTGCAGGAGACCTACTGGAGCCCGCATGGATCCAAGATTCACCCAGAAAACAGTTAAGTTTGGTGGCGGAAAAATCATGGTCTGGGGTTACATCCAGTATGGGGGTGTGCGAGACATTTGCAGGGTGGAAGGCAATATCAATAGCCTAAAATATCAAGAAGTATTAGCTACCTCTTACATTCCCAACCATAAAAGGGGTCAAATTTTGCAGCAGGATGGTGCTCCATCGCATACTTCTATCTCTACATCAAAGTTCCTCAAGGCGAAGAAGATCAAGGTGCTCCAGGACTGGCCAGCCCAGTCACCAGACATGAACATCATTGAGCATGTCTGGGGTAGAATGAAAGAGGAAGCATGGAAGGCAAAACCAAAGAATCTTGATGAACTCTGGGAGGCATGTAAGACTGCTTTCTTTGCTATTCCTGATGACTTCATCAACAAATTGTATGAATCATTGTCGACCCGCATGGATGCAGTCCTTCAAGCTCATGGAAGTCATACAAGATATTAAATATGGATCTCACAGCACCACTACTTAATTCACTGACGTTATGCAACATATTTTTATATTTGAAGTAAATTATTTGTTCAATTTTCTGTAGGCGACAAGACTTTTGTCTTGCCAAAATCTGACCTTTCTGTGTTCATTAAATGATCAATCTTTCTTCAGTGAAGCAAATTTATTTTAGTATATTGAGCATAATTTGGGAGGGTTTTAGCTTTCATATGAGACATTTCTAAAACCAATCGATTAATTTAAAGTCAGGTTATAAGCTTTTGTTTCTACAAAATGGATAAGCGACAAGACTTTTGTCAGGGACTGTAGACCCCTTTGTCCCTCCCTGTCCACTGCCCTGCCAATATCGATACTTTGGCTATCGGGTATTGGCAGATACCCAATGGAAATGGCACTTATTTTCTTAAAACACAGTTAACTTAGTACACAGGAGATCCAACTGTGTTATGTCCCTGGTATTTACTTTTTAAATCACAACTGAACAGCTTCGTATGAATAAAAGTTAAAACATTATGTGACGTTCTAGACTAAAATCAGCCTGTAAATAGTCTTATTACATCCAATTAAAGGCCTAAACAGGATATCGACTGAACCGATACCATGGAGCCGATACCTGATCCAGCAAATTTTCAGTATGGACACAATATCTGAGATTTTGAGATATTCTGTTCATGCCTCATTGTTGTAAACTGATGTAAGATGAACTTAAAAGTGCATTGTGTAACTTTTTTGGTTGAGGTAGCTAAAAAAACACAAATTCTGACTGTGAGCGGGGGTTGCCTCTCCACAGATCTGACCTGTAACTTGGTCTGGTTTGGTCTCCATGAAGATAGAAAGGTTTAATGCCATACTGTGAAATATTCCAGACAAAGCAATAACATCTCCATGGAGAAAAGCATTTGACAAACCCTCCACCAGAAAAGTTACACTTTTAAGTTCTAAAAATATAGTACCCTTAAGATGTTGAGGGTATTATATCACAAAATCACATGAATTGGTGAATCACATGAAATCACATTAAAGTTGTGACTTTCCCTGACTATTTTTTAAAAGATCACATAATTCTAAAGAAAGTGCTTTTACTTTTGCGTTATATTCTGTTGCCCAAAAAATAAAGTGTTTTGAAATCCTTATAAAGTACTGACTTTTCTTTTTGAGTGTTTGAAAATATACTTTGTCCCAGTCTTGCCTTTTCACAGTATAAAATGGCCTCAGATTTTGATATATTCCACAAGTAAAACAAATTACAGACCATTGACAGCTGTCATGTTTAACCAATACAAATGATTTGAAAACTACACCGCCAGATTAAATTAAGCAGCATATGTGCACAGCTGACAGATGGGGCCCAGAGCTCGGCTGTGTCCGTCCACACCACTTCATGAATATTTATTATGAATATGTCAGCACGAGCACACACAAATACACACACATATATACGCACAAACATGCACACAGATACGCAAAAACATACATAAGCACATGCACGCACACACACAAAATAGGCAAATAAACACACTCACAAAAGAAAGCACGTATACATACACACACAGACACACACACAAACGCGCACACACACACACGCGCACACACACATATATACACACACTCTCTCTCTCTTTATATTGTGGAGAATGAGGCAGCAGGAAAAGGCCCTTTGGACTCATGAACCACTGAGGTCACAGGGGCGGGACTTAAGAGTGATTGACAGCTTCAATCACTGTGGGACATTTGCATAGAGATTTAAGTTTTAAAAAAGGCTATCTGAAAAAGTATTGATCAGAAATAAGCCTCGGTGTCTGAGGAGACCAACAGATCAAGTCATGGGTCAGTGGACGTGGAGAGGAGACCATACTCAGGGTCAGAATGCACGTTTTTCAAGGTATTGAAAAGCAATAGAGACACACAAAGCAATATCAACCCCATGGAGACAAGCACACAGTGGACCCCCATCAGAAAAGCCAGTGTTATTTTTATTTAGCATTGCCGCACTGACAATAAATCAATGCATTGATCTCTACTGGTCCTGTGCACATTTGCCGAGTCACCATTTGGTCCAGTCAGTTAGTTGACTTAAAATCCTTCAGGCTCCACTTGAAGGTTATTGACAAACCCATAATTCACTCAATTTCTCCTCAGGCCGCTCTGTGTGACCGGACGCCTGACACAGATTAATTGTTAACTTTTTTTAAAACCAGTGAAAAGTGCAGCACAATAAAACTCAGCCAAACACTGGAGTCATTCAATACAACTTATCAAACTGAAATCACAGACTATAATAAATCCATAATAAGTAATAATAAACCTATGATTAATTGTATAGTTACATTACCATGCCAGTATTTCTGACCCACAAAAACACTCATAACAATATAACTGCAAGATGTTTAATGCAATACTGCGAAACATTCCAGGCAAAGTATATATTTATGGAGATAAAAACCTACATAGTGCACCTGAAGCAAAAATAAAATAAAAAGCAACCATATGGCATAGTAAGCTGTAATTCTTTCAATCAATCTCTAACCTAAATCCAAAGACATTATTATACATAAGAAATCTTTGGGTAAAGATCTTTAACTATTTAACATGAACATTCAAAACAGTCGTTACTGTGGGCGCCAATTATGAGTCATTCTGAATCCTGGTGGTTAGTCATATTATGCAAAATTGACTCTTGTGAGCTTTAGGTAATGTTAAAAAGCTGTTACTAAATCAAAAACTGGAGTTGTGTTTTGTTTCATTCACACATGTTTGAGTAATTCTGTTTGTTTGTCTACATCTCCAAAGCTCAAAATGCTCTGTTCCACCTTGTGATGTCATGAAATGGTAGTTTCCAAGTGAACAGCTACATTTTACCTTTAGTTTAGTAGAGTTTAGGCTGAAATGATCCAAATGATTCCAGTAAAGGTGTGTGGAGTTTAAAAGCACAGTGGAGCACTTCCTGTCTTACTGTAGTGAGAAGAGCTCACCGTAAATATGCAGGATTTGAGTGTTAAGCATGTGTGAAGGAAACTAAACAAAGGGTATGTTTTGTGTTCCAGGTCTGAAACAACATTTTAACGTAAAATAGCGTAACACGGGCCCTTTAAACCCTTTAAGAGTTAGAAGATCCAACATGAGCCATCAAACAGGGACATATGGCCACTCTGGATCTAGACCTCAGAGACTGCAGTGAACTAAATAATCAGTGTCACACCAATACATAAACCCCCATGTGTTGGTGTCAGGTGTGAGGCAAATCTCCCATAACCGCAGACCAAAACGCACTCATCTGACAACTTAATAGCATAATAGCTCGGGGCTTGTGCGCACTTCTGAACCACATACAGTTTCCAGGTATAAATCACTGACGTTTCACCTGCTCAGCCCATGACTTCAGACACAGACAGAGGAGAGAGTGGAGATGTGATGAAGAGGAGCCTCATCGTCATCATTAGAGTACAGGGCTGGATCAGGGATTAGCAACGCGCTAACAGGCGGATTTAGGCTCACAGGCTGGGACAGGTACACACTGGCAACAGCAAACGCATGACTGAAAACATTACAACGGTAGAGTCTATACATTAATGGATACAGTGAAATAATATTTAAAAATACAGTAGATTGATGTTGTCTTCATAGTCGATTTATTTAAAGGGTCCATATTACGCCGTTTTCTGATTTGTTATAATGTTGTTTCTTCATCGAAAACTAAATTGCAGTTGTGTTTTGTTGCATTCACACGTTTAACACACAAATCAGGCTGAGTTCTTCTCTCAAACTGAAAACACTCCACCTTGTTCCACCTTGTGATGTCATGTGGCAATACAGGAAGTGCTCCACTGTGTTTTTAACCTCCGTACACCTTCACTAGAATCATTTAGATACTTTCAGCCCTGGAACTGCCAATCTCCTGAACTAAAGGTAAAAAGTAGCGGTTAATAACTTTAAAACTACCTCTTCATGACATCACGAGGTGGGAGACTATTAATAATAAAGGGTTACTCAAACATGGGTGAATGAAACACAACACGGGTATGTTTTTGATGAGGTGCCAGCATTATATAACATGGCTTAAAGCTTTTTAATGCTGTTGGAGCAGTACGTAAACCTACAGTTAACAAAAAAATATTGTAGTAGATGAATTGACTGCATTTACTCAATAACGAAGGGAAACTAGCTCAAGATATAAAGATGGGCCCCTGATAGGTTGGTCCAGCGGCAATGAAGGACGAGGGACAATAAACTACCTTAAACTTAACCAGTACATGTTAGAAATATGTCAAAACGAGTCAGTTAAACACATAATATTCATATAAAGGGTGGGTAAACAGGTAAGCACTGGTCCAAGCATGAATTAATCCTCAGTATTTAGTTTAATGAGCGTACAATGCAAATGCGTCTTTTATTGAGAAACAACTATATATAAAACTTCAAAAAAACTGAATGAACTGCACTGAAATAATCACGCCTCCACTTCTTAAAGAAACGCACCATTAAACTTAAACGAAACAGCCAAACGCCCATCAAAGCCTGTTCCTCACGTTCACTGTCCCAAAGCAAAAGTGTTCCCATGGCGATGAATAGTCCTGATCAAACCGCAGCCATATAACGTCTGCGGATGAAACAACGTTAGGTTTTGTTTTGAAGTTGAAAAGTGATTTATTGTAGTGGCGGATTGAAGAGAGGTGGGGCGCTCACTCCCCGGAACTAACGTGAAGATTGACAGACATTTCTTAAGGGCAGTCTTTTGTGATTTTAGTACAAGAGGAGGTAAAACAAACAGAAAAAAACCTTCTATACTCCTAGTATTCATTTTATTTGTGCACTTTTTAACATGTTGTCAGTCACATCCACCTACAACTTACTGCCTAATGCCTGATCTTTGAATATTTATGAATTTTAACACGAAACTTAAGACTTTATTGATCCACAAGGGAAATAATAATAAACAAATCATAATAATAAATTCAAAATAAGTAGCAAAAATAGCAAGAGACTGGAGTCAAATAAGGCATAATTATACAGATGTACAAGTAAAGTAAAAAATAAAAATATATAGTGTGGTTGCCGGGCGCTATTGTACACAGAGGAATCACCTTGCGATTACTGGCACTATTTATATAACCTGTTAAGAACGTTGTGGGTCAGAATTTCACTTGTGATTTGAGACTTCTCGTCGGCTTAATCGATGAAGCAGAATGGACATCGAAAGTCTGTAGTGTCTGACACAGTGGATGAGAAACCAAAACAGGAGCAGCCCAACATAAACAAAGAGCATTAGAGCGCAGGATCGGAGCACAGATGAGACTCAGCGGGAGGTTTGATTTAATAAACGACTTTCAGGGCTGGAAAAGGCTAAGTCATAATAAGTCAATGATGTGGAAAGCAGACGTTACTGAGTGAGTGAGTGAGTTAGCTGAAGAGTTTTCGGTGTTTTACATCACTCACGATTCACAAGTTTAGTTTAATCAGTCTATAAATGCAGTGATTTCGCAAGGACTCCCGTGCAGGTGTAGTCTTGTGAGTGCAGTTTGAGTCAGATACGTAAAGATATGAGAGAGTTTTAAGAGCTTTTGCCATGGCCCGTTTTTCTGTGAACTAATCAAACAGATGGACATTTAAAACACATTTAATATTGTGGAAGAGTCCAGGCAGACTGTGAAACATTCCAGGCAGAGTAGTTACATATCCACAGAAACAAGCAGGTGACGGACTCCCAACCAAAAAGTTACGTAGTGCACCTTAAAATTTACTACAAACTCACCTATAGTCCCTTTTTTACCACAAACCTATAAGAGGGCTATGTAGTCATGTTTGTGCAGTTACCTCTTTGCTTTAAAGCTTTATGTGTATTCATTTATTATATTTAAACATCGTCCTTTGTTGGAAATTTAAGGCAGATTTCTGCTGAATATCTACCTCTGGCCTATAGTATTTGTAGTAATTGGCAGTAGCAGTCGTAGCTCATTTAATCTGTATAACTGAGAGCTTGACGGCCTCCAATAAACGGAGTTGTATCCATGTGATAAAAAGTCTACAAAGTTCTTATGCAATGGATACCTCAGACTTTTACCTCTGCTATTGTAAGTTTAGGGCATCTCAAATTAGAAAAACACAGCCAAGTTGACGTCAATGGGGAAACAATTATAAAGAACATAAGAAACATCTTGATAATTAATGAAACAAGCTTTCTAAGAAGACCAGTTTGGCTTTGGTGCTTCTCCTTTGAGTAACATGAGAACTCACCTCAAAAGCTTTCATCATGTCCAGCTAATTTACATGGGCCAGTCACCCTATACCCCACAATGAATAATTAAGACACAAGTAATGGTACAGTCTAACCGGGAAAAAACTAAAATAGCACGTAACTTTTCTGGTGGAGGGTCCGTCAAATGCTTTTCACCATGGAGAAATGTATTGCTTTGCCTGGAATGTTTCACAGTATGGTATTAAACCTTTCTATTTTCATGGAGACCAAACCAGACCAAGTTACAGGCCAGATCTATGGAGAGGCGACCCCGCTCACAGTCAGAATTTATGTTTTTCTAGGTATGTTTTAGCTATAAAACCACCTGTAATTGAATAAATATAAAGTAGAGCTGTTTAAAGCCATACTCTGAAATATTCCAGGCAGACCAATAACATATCAAGCAGGTGACGGGATCCTCAAACCAAAAAGTTACATAGTGCACCTTTAAGACCAGAAACAATCCATAACTTTATATAGAAAGGTAATCTTGATATGATAATTACTAAACAGAATTATAAAATGGTGGGTGCAGTATTTACCTTAAGGGAGACAAAAATGAATAACAATTAGAGGTCGATACTGAGTCAATCGTACAGAAAGTGTTCAGACATGTCTTTAAATGTATTACTTTAGGTTTAGGTATCAGACAAAATGTGAAATGATTCTAAAACTATATATAAAAAAAACAATATATCCCTGTTTGGAAATTTACAAGATTTCTTTTTCATTTTTTAAGGTCCTTTATTATGTTAAACTGACTCTTGTGAGCCTTTAGCAATGTTATAATGTTGTTGCCTCCTCAAAAACATACCTGGAGTTGTTTGAATAACCTTTTAGAATTAGTCCAAAGCTAGAATTATCTCCAAAGCTCAAAATGCTCTGTTCCACCTTGTGATGTCATGTATTGGTAGTTTTCAAGTTAACCACTACCTTTGCCTTTAGCTCAGTGAAGATCGGCAGTTCCAGGGTTTTAAATAATCCAAATGATTCTAGTGAAGGTATGTGGAGTTGAAAAACACAGTGGAGCACTTCCTGTACCACATGACATGAGTGTTTTCCGTTTGAGAGAAAAACTCAGCCTAAATCTGCAGGATTTGTGCGTTAAACATGTGTGAATGAAACAAAACACAACTCTGGGTCTGTTTGTAATGAGGAAACAATATAATAACACAGATCAGAAAATACCGTAATCTGGGCCCTGTATTAAGTGTTTTATTATAAACTATATACGCAATATTCAAATTTTGCATCATCAAAACAACATACACAATATTAGAGATGTTTTGATAATTTAACACATCTACAGCAATACATCACACTTCAAATTTGTTCTCGCAGCTATACAGCGAACAGCCTTTTTATTTATTATCCAAGAAGAAGCCGGTGAACTCCTCTGAGCAAACAGGGTCAAAGTCTGAACGCACAAACACAACTGGACGACACAGGGACCCAGAGGAGAAATATGAGAGGAAGTTCTGGTTCAAATATCAGGGAGATCTCCGACACACAACCAGCCCCTCTGTGACACACGCCCCATCAGCTGTACGAGGTATTGATTTGGATTGAATGATTTGGACAAACACTTTAATTGTCTCGTTAACACAGTCAGTAGATAGTGCCGCAGAGTCATGTGACGTACTAAACACACATTAGACGACGGATTGGCGAGTCATGTTTACTTCTGGGGGTCAAAGGTTACAGTAATGTGCAATGTAAACTACCTATAACATAAACAACGGGCAAGTGGACAAATTTGATTGGTTGTCTTATGATTTTAAAAACAAATGTATTGATATTTTGCAGCTGATGTCGTTAACATTCCCCGGGAGTTTGATGCTAACTGTGGGCACTGCTCTGTCTGAAGCTCTGGTACTCAAGTTAGACTTTAATCTGAGCTTTGTTTGAACTCATAAATAACAGACTTTGTTGGAACTACAACGAGTGAGATGATTTGTGTTCTTAAACAAGTCTCGCACACATAAAATTGCAGTCAGAAGCTAGCTGACTGCTGAACATTCCGCCAATAGATATACATGTAGAACACCCCCTGCATGATGTTACTGCTAATATCAGTTGGTGGTTTTCAGGCTCTAATATGACGATATCATACTCCTAGATGGGGGGCAAGAAACGATTATCCTGTTCATTATATTGTATTTCCATAAGACATATCCAAGCGGAAAAGTTACAATTTCTGATTATTTTTGTTTAGTGCCAATCGACATTTTAACAATATTCATTTCGGACGTTCCCCTCTGTATTACATAATATTAGCCTTTAAAATGTTAATTTTGTTATTTCAAGTCAATGTTAATTCAGTCATTTTAATCAAATTACTGAAAGACACGGGAAAAGCTACTTCAAAGTGAAATATTGAACATGAACTGTCCTAACCAGTTTTACTTATAGAGCTGTAGATTTAATTATGTAAGGACTCCCATAGGGCTAACGGTCTACCTGGGAATGGTGGAAAAGAAAAAAGTTATGGATATTTCTCAAGGGCATTCCCACAAAATCAGGACTGTGATGAAACCCAGAACTAAACCTGGACTGGACCAGGACTAAGTCAGGACTAGAACTAGACCAAACCAAGTCTAAATCAGGGCCATATTAGCAGAAAACACAACTCCAACTCCAACACTATTCTTGCATAACTGCTTAGGGACAAAGTGGCATTGTTTCATACTGGGGAGAAGTTCTTAACATGGTTCAACTTTTATTTTTCAGAAAACACTAAGTTATAAGCAAATGTTTGTCTATCAACACAGATATATTTTTATGTCAACAACTCAGGCTC
Source organism: Taenioides sp. WSHXM2023 (assembly GCA_029959045.1). Taxonomy (NCBI): domain Eukaryota; kingdom Metazoa; phylum Chordata; class Actinopteri; order Gobiiformes; family Gobiidae; genus Taenioides; species Taenioides sp. WSHXM2023. The sequence goes on from CM057085.1 coordinate 9,804,909, forward strand.
TTAGTGAAATGGAGGAGTTAAGATTTTCAACAAGGAGTCACTGGAGTTACTGCTACAAAAGCTCTCTGTCTCACACACTCCCACAGCTAACAATTGATCTGCTCTGTCCATGGTTTTCAATCCAACTCAGTACTTTAGCATAAGAAACGGTTCAATAGGCACAAGTAGAATATTTTAGGTACAGATAGGTCCAAGTAGAGGAGGGACATACTATATATTGAAAATCCCATAGTCTTGTTCTGGAGATATGCAAAATCAGAAGATCGTCTATAATTAAAACTATTAAAGGGCTCAGATTACACTATTTTCTGATCTAAACATACCTGGAGTTGTGTTTTGTTTCATTCACAAATGATTAACACACAAACCCTGCATATTTAGGCTTTAGTTTTCAGAAAACACTGTTCCACCTTGTGATGTCATGTGGTAATACGAGAAGTGCTTTGTTTTTAAGCATGCACGTTTAATAGAATCATATGGATCATTTCAGGGCCAGAATTACCAATCTCTATTGAACAAAAGGTAAAAGGGTAAAATGTAGCTGTTAACTTGAAAACTACTGCTTCATGACATCACAAGGTGGAGCAGAGCATTTTGAGCTTTGGAGATGTAGACAGACTCATAATAGTTTCTCAAACATGTGTGAATGTAACAAAACACAACTGCAGGTATGATTTAAAGAGGAAATATCTTTATAAAATGGCTTAAAGCTCACAAGAGTCACTTTTGTGTAATATAAGACCTTTAATGCTAAAAAGGATATTCATTTTTGTCAATTGCCCACACCTATGTCGAAGGAAACTGAGTCCAATGTTTTATAAATAAGGCTGTGTTTACACTTGCCCTGGTCTTGTCTGGGTTTAATCCCCCTTTAGTCCTGATGTAAACTTGGTTTGGTCCAATTCTAGTCCTATTTTAGTCCTGTTTTAGGCTTGGTTTAGGCCTGGTTCAGTCCTGGCTTAGTCCTGGTCTAGTCCTGGTTTAGTCCTGGTTTAGTCCTGTTTTAGGTTTGGTTCAGTTCTGGTTCAATCCTAGTTCAGTCCTGGCTTAGTCCTGGTTTAGTCCTGTTTTAGGCTTGGTTTAGGCTTGGTTTAGTCCTGGTTCAGTCCTGGTTCAGTCCTGGTCTAGTCCTGGTCTAGTCCTGGTTCAGTCCTGGATCAGTCCTGGATCAGTTCTGGCTTAGTCCTGGCTTAGTCCTGGCATAGTCCGGGTTCAGTCCTGGTTTAGTCCTGGTTTAGTCCTGGTTCAGCCCTGGATCAGTCCTAGTCTAGTCCTGGATTAGCCCTGATTCAGTCCTGGTTTAGTCTTCGTTTAGTCCTGGTTTAGTCTGGGTTTAGTCTGGATTTGTCCTGGTTTAATACTGGTTCAGTACTGGTTCAGTCCTGGTTTAGTCTTCGTTTAGTCCTGGTTTAGTCTGGGTTTAGTCTGGATTTGTCCTGGTTTAATACTGGTTCAGTACTGGTTCAGTCCTGGTTTAGTCTTCGTTTAGTCCTGGTTTAGTCTGGGTTTAGTCTGGATTTGTCCTGGTTTAATACTGGTTCAGTACTGGTTCAGTCCTGGTTTAGTCTTCGTTTAGTCCTGGTTCAGTCCTGGTTTAGTCCTGGTTCAGTCCTGGTTTAGTCCTGGTTCAGTCTGTGTTTAGTCCTGGTTTAGTCCTGGTTTAGTCTGGGTTTAGTCCCAGTATTGATGTGTTGTGTGCAAGTGTGAACCGAGCCTAAGCAGGAAAAGCTCGGGCCTAATCCCGTGTACCTGTAGTAAGGGAGGAGTCCATTCACAAATCCCACACATGTACTGACACTGCAGGTATTAACAAAAGAGGCTGAGACAAGCACTGCAGCTATGGAGGGATAGACACAACACCATAACACAATTATAGTAATGCATACAACATGACTTAAAGGTGCACTGTGTAACTTTTCTGGTGAAGGATCTGATATCTGCTTGACTCCATGGTGATATTACTGTTTTTTTTCATTGATTATTCCACAGTATGAAGATAAACTTGGTAATTACAATGGAGACAGGTTAACCCTCCACCAGAAAAGTTACACAATGCACCTTTAAGTGGCCTATCAAAAGAGATCCCTAATACGTCACTCAGCGGTTTCCATAGAGTCAGTCCATCCACATAAAGGAAATCTAATTTTCTTTGGCATTATTCTAAGGCACATTAATTAGTTGATTCAAAACTGAAAGTAGGACAGGTCTGGCAACGTTTTTGTGGTTGGAAATGGTTTACAAAGAAATGGTGTTGGTCAAATAGAGGTTTGAGCAATAACAGACAAAGATATGTGGGAATATTAGTTTAGAATAGAGAATAGAGATGAGTTTAAAGGTGTACTGTGTAACTTTTCTGGTGGAGGGGTCCGCTACTTGCTTGTAGATGTTATTGGTTTGCCTAGAATGTTACACAGTATGGCATTCATCTCATCCATCTGAGATATTTAGGTTGCGTTCTTCTCTCAGACAGAAATCTCTGATGTCATGGCACAATACAGGAAATGCTCCATTCTGTTTTTAAACCCCATACAGCTTTACTAGAATCATTTGGATAATTTCAGACCAGGAATTCCTATCTCTAAGGTGAAATGTAGCTGTTAACTTGCTTTGGAGATGTAGACAGACAAATAATAGCATAAGTGAAGCATGTGACACAACTCCAGATATGTTTTTGATGAAGTAACAACATTATAACCTGGCTTAAAGCTCACAAGAGTCCATTTTGGGTAATATAAGACCTTTACGCATGGTAAAGCTTAGTGGTGGTACAGGGCTAATAAAGCGTGTGTTATGGAGGAGCAGGTGTACCCAGAGCATCCCAGTAGCGGACAGCTAGTCTTACCTCAGGGCCACGCGTACCGAGCTCTCATCTGGCGAACTCCCCATGGTGGCTCCTCCAAACACGGTCCTTCTTCCAACGTGTGCGTAAAAATAGCTCGCTTTCGCTTTTCTTTATCCTATTACGAGACAACGGAGCACCGAGCAGCGGGCCCCTCCTTCCCGTCTTTCCCCGCTGCAGCTCCACCGGCAAAGCGCGTCTATATTCGGCCACTACAGCCAAACGCGCTCACGCCCTCTTCGTACGCACGGAAAACCCACTTGCAGTCATTGTGGCGGGTTTAATGGTTGGAGTTATTATTTGTCCATGATCCAGGAGGTGCTCGGGTCTCCGCGGGCATTCTAGCTATCATCCCCGCTGCACAGGCACTGACACACGGGACTGTGGAGCGCAATGAGCCACTATCCATTCGGCTCCCAGGACGCACGACGTAACCCGACTCCGCCCCCAAAGAGGTACCAACCAACGCACACTAGCGAACACGTGATCGCAGCCAATAGAGAGCTGCAGAAATATATAGGTTAAATAGATGTATGAAAATAAAACAAGTTCAAAATAATAGGTTTGCACCATTATGTGAATAAACGCATGAACTAACCAACTTACCTTATATGAACCAACTATTTTCAAAGCTTCTCCCACTTATAGCCTATATATAGTCTATACTTATTGTTCAGTTACTAATATCGACATTCAATTATACAAAAATATAATAAAACACATTTAAATAAGTGAATAAAGTAATATTTTCCAGTGTGCTAAATATAGATTCTATTCCTTGTTTGGAAGGCCATACCAACACATATCCCAGTGCAGAGAGCGTGTCCTACTTTCGGTAATGCACTGTCATGTTGAGTTTATTTTCTTTATATAAATATAAATATAAATGAAACTCTCCTTTGAAGGAGATGGGGCATGCTGCCATCTTGTGGTGACAAGACGCTGTTACGGAACTATAGTCGATATGAAACGCTAAATTAAACATCATTGGAATATTGTTGGCTAAATTGTTAATCAAAATACTGGAGTAAATTAAGTGATTTTAAAATATATGGGCTGAAATTGTGTTTAATGGAGGATTTGACCCTTGAGAGTATGGTAAAATATTATCATGATGTTTATACAAAGCATTTTATGTCATCCAGTTTACCGTCTGTTATAGGAATTGTGTCATTCGAACCAATACCAGTACCAAAAAATACTTTAATTAAAATAAATATTTAAAAGCCCTGCATTATGCTATTTTCTGATCTATGCTACAATGTTGTTTTCTTATCACAATCATACCTGGAGTTGTGTTTTGTTTCATTCACACATTTAACACACAAACCCTGAGTTTTTCCTCTTAAACTGAAAGCACTCTGTTCCAGTGGTACTGCAGAAAGTGCTCCACTGTGTTTTTAAACTCCATACACCTTCAGCAGATGCTTTCAGCCCAGAAATTGCCAATCTCTTCAATCTCTAGCTGTTAACTTGAAAACTACACTACCACTACATGACATCACAAGGTGGAATGGAGCATTTTGAGCTTTGGAGATGTAGACAGTAGCGATGTTTGTGTGACAATATTATTGTATTATTATATTATTATGTTATTGTACTTACCTACCTTGTTTGTTTTTATTTGCCCAGAATATATATTGATAAACATGTACTCTTACTGCCAGTTTGCACCTCCACAGATCTGACCTGTAACTTGGCCTGACAGCATCACCTGCCTGTGTCCATGAAGCAGGTGTCAAACCCACTACAAAAAAGTTACACAGTGTAACTTTAAACCAGTAGTATCAAAACGTTGAGAGAAAACCACAGAGAGAAAAATACGAGGTTGCACTTTTGTTTATTCACATGAAAAAACATCTTCATCTGTCAAAGTAAAGTGACCCCAGCACATTTCTGATAACAAACCTGTAATGTTTTAGAACTACACATGCACAAAGCAGTAAAGAATTGGTAAAATAAAAAAAAAATTAAAAATACAAGGAAGGGTTGACTTACTGAAGGTTCGTAACATGTGGAACTCAAGTATTTCAATATATCTACATAAGTTTTCCAGTCATCACAAATCAACCTAAATACAGAAAAAAATGAAAATAAAAACTGACCACAAGTATTCATCGTCATCGTGAAATAAAAAGATGCGCTCTCATACTTAATGGATACATTCAGTCTCTTGCCAACAAAATGAAAAATAAACATTGTTATCAAGGATTTCATTACTGTATAAATAAGAAGTCACTCTATATTAAGTGGGACCTTTTACGAAAAACAACATTTGTGCAAGAAGTTTTAAGTCAAGTTTGAAAATGTGACCTTAACCACCTGAGAAGGAGCTATGTGGGTTGAAAGGAGGTGAAATGTTTATAATTTATTTCATTACATTAGAGAAAAAAATATTACATGAAAAAGTCAAACTGATGGGGTTCAACTTCCTGTTACAGACGGCAACATTTTCAGACTTTCAGGACTTTTCACACTTCAAAAGATAGGATTTTTTTTTTTAGTTTTTGTTAATTACTATGGCAACGGTCCTATTTAAAGGCATTAAAGGTTCTATAATATGTAAAATGGACTCTTGCGAGCTTTAAGCCATGTTAGAATGTTAATACTTCCTCAAAAACATAACTGGAGTTGTGTTTTGTTTCATACACATGTTTGAGTAACGCTTTATTATTAGTTTGTCTGCATCACAAGCTTAAAACGCTCTGTTCCACCTTGTGATGTCATGAAGCAGTAGTTTTCAAGTTAACAGCTCCTTTTACCTTTATTTCAGTAGAAAAATAAAGGTTTTCAGGGTTGAAATAGTCCAGATGATTCTAGTGAAGGTGTATGGAGTTTAAAAACACAGTGGAGCACTTCCTGTATTACCACATGACATCACAAGGTGGAACAAAGTGTTTTCAGTTTGAGGGAAGAACCTAAATATGCAGAGTTTGTGTGTTAAACATGTGTGAAAATGAAACAAAACAAAACACAACTCCAGGTCTGTTTGTGATGAGGAAACAACATTATAATACAGGCTCTTTACATAATTGCAGTACAAATTATAATTATTAGTTGACATTTACCAGTTAACATATTTTCCAAGGAATTTGTTCATTCAATTAGCAAACAATGCCTGTAGTACCTGCAGCATCATAAATATCATATCACGGTGCGTTCCTTGGCCTCTCTGTTCTGATCTATTATTAAAGCTTTGTCACTCAGTGGACTTCGAATCATTCAGAGGCTCCACCGTCCTCCTCTCAGCAAAGTCTCACTGATAATGCAAACAATATACAGCCAGGGCATTACAAGCATTAAAACTAGAGGGGATTATGGGTAGTCTAAGCTATTCAATAATGCAGCACAGAAGAAACGTGTAGCTGGATATTGCTACTTAAATAGAAATCGATTTTTATCAAGTCTTAGGGTGAGTTGCAAAAACAGAAAGTTCAAGTTAAAGGCCTGAAATAAAATTTTAAAAAGAGTGTGAACGTCAACAGTTGAGACTTGATTTGTTTCGATACTTTCCAGCTGATGTCATCAACAGTCCTTGGGGGTGTGAAGCTAACTGAAAGCACTGCTCTCTCTGAAGCTCAGAACTAGTGAGCTGATTTGTGCGCTTTAAGTTTCACACAGACTCCTGAAAATGTGCTGTTTAAATCAATGTTGTATTTTTTCTTGAGTTTCAGTCTATATTAAAACATTGTGCTCATGTTTTGCATTGTGTCACCATGGTAACTGTTGAACATTCCGCCAATTGAGATACATGTAGAACGCCCCCAGCGTGACTGTCACTGCAAAGTATCAGTACATCATCAAATGTAAAGACCAGAGGTTCTCAAATGTTTCACATCAAGTACCACCTAAGAAAATATTCATTTGGTTTTCAGAGTTCCACAAACTCTAAACCTGGACTATATCAGACTAAACCAAGTAAACCAGGTCTAAAATGAGACAAAATCATGGGTAAGGTAGTTCTAAATAAAAATTAACCCAAAATAATCACAAAAACATTCATAGATTTGTCTCTTAATGTCCCATAAACCACAGTGAGAAACAGTGTGAAAAAAAACAATACAGAATGTTAAGCAGTAAATTACAATGTTGTTTTAAGATAAAATTTGGAAAAGCCATGCCCAGGACACCGCTAGTTCAAAGACTCTGCTCATTAATCCACATAGTTCGTAAAAAATCCTCAAAATCACATTGTTCTGATTTCTTTAGGTTTGTCATCTACGTTTAAAACTGACAAAAATAACTCAAAAATCTCAAACTTTAGTCCTAGTGTGAAGCCTTCAAGTTCAGCTTTTGTCTTCTTGTAACTTAGCAACCATCATCTTAGCCAGACATGAGTTGCATCCAAATGATCTCAAGTGGTTTTCTTAAAGGGGAGGACTGCAGCTGGCTTTAAAAAGGTCTGAACTTTGTAAACAAGAAATAAAAACAAACTTTCTGGTATTACTGTATACTTAAAGTTGCATTACATAACATAACTTTTCTGGTGGAAGGTCTGTCAAATGCTTTTCGCCATGGAGATGTTATTGCTTTGTCTGGAATGTTTCACAGTATGGCATTAAACCTTTCTATCTTCATGGAGGCCAAACTAGACCAAGTTACAGGTCAGATCTGTGGAGAGGCGACCCCGCTCACAGTCAGAATGTTTTTCTAAGTATTTTTTAACCATAAAACCACATGTAATTGAATAAATGTAAAGTAGAGCTGTTTAATGTCATACTGTGGAACATTTGGGGCAGAGCAGTGACATATCCATAGGCACAAGCAGGTGACGGACCCCCAACCAAAAAAAAAAGTTACATAATGCACCTTTAATAACAAAATAAATGTATACTAAGATATGGCTATGATTGTCCATTCTATAGTACAAACCCATGTTAACAAGTGGTATAATATATAAAATGAGTTGCAAAAATAGCCGTGTTTTCATTAATGGTATAATTTTTAGGATGTACACAGAAAGCCCTATATTAAGACGTAAATGCAGTGTAAAGTACTGAGTTTTCCCATGTATTATTTCACAGTTTTGTTTCCCTGCCGCTATCATTGACTCGAAGAGTTAAATCCGTTTCCACGAGTTAAGAAAAAACTACAACATTTCAGAAGTTCCTACACTTTTACCAACTGAATTTAAAGATCTTCATTCACACAAAACTTTCTATCGATACTTTGCAGCTGATGCCATCAAAAGTCCCTGGGGGTGTGATGCTATCTGAAAGCACTACTCTGTTTAAAGCTCTGTTACTCAAATTAGACTTAATTTGAGCTTTATTTGAACACAATTTAGTGCTGTTTAACAAGATCGTCTCCCATAACACTGCAGTTACAAGCCGCTGTATCGAGCTTTAGCCAACAGTTTTTCAGTTAGTCACTCTCACCTTTTTGTTGAAAATCAAACTCCTAAACAGGACAGTGAAAACAGGAATCACAGACTCCTGCAAATTAGTTGGTTAAATCCATTTTGTATTTTTTCTTGAGTTTCCAGATAATCTTGAAACTTTTTGTTTGTGTTTTAGAATGAGTAACTGAATAGTAACGGCTAAACATTCCTCCAGTAGAGATACATGTAGAACACCCCCAGCGTGATGTCACTGCAAAGTATCAATACATCAGAACTAAAATTCATGTCCTCTGTGCGCAGTTGTGTAGTTACAACTTGCAACCAATATTATTTAATGTCAAATTTTACATTTCCAAAACTATTGCATTCTGTTACTTTTCTAGTGGAAGGTCCATCGTCTGCTTTTGAAAACTTATTTATGCTTGTCTCCATGGAGATGTTACTGCCTTACTTGGAATGTTCCACAGTATACCACGACTGTTTCTGTCTCCATGGTGATAAGCAGGTGAAGTAGGGCCAATTTACAGGTCAGATTTATGACGAGGTAACCGTGCTTACAGTGAAGTATGTGCATTTTTCAAGATATTTTTCTCGCAATAAAAAGAATGTAATCGAATAGGCCTACAAGTAAAACAAAGTTGATTCCACACTTTGGAATATTTCAGGGAAGCAATAACATCTCCATGGAGACCAGCAGACGATGGACCCCTCCCCAGACAAGTTACAAAGAGCACCTTTAAATAGAAAACTTATTCCAGCGACTTCAAAACAAAGCGAAATAAGGCAGATGTTTGTGCGTAGACCTAAAATAGACCACAACAAAGCGGATTACGACTTAGATTAAAACATGAGTCTATGTCTGGACCATGTCAGGCTAATAGAGTCCAAAAGGCTTCAGAGACCATGATCTCCAGACGGACCACCACAGCAGACCCACTGTTTAGTGTCAACATAAAAGAGGATACAACTAGAACCAACTCACATTACTCGCATCATTATCTAAAGATGCACTGTGTAACTTTTCTGATGTAGGGTCCACAACCTGTTTGTCTTAAAGGTGCACTATGCGACTTCTCTAGTGAGGGGTCCGTCAGCTGCTTGTCTACCTGGAGATGCAAATGCTTTGCCTGGAATGTTCCACAGTATGGCATTAAACATATCTATTTTTCGGTGTACACATTTACATCTAAAATTAGTGGAGTGGGGTTCTCTCTCCACTCCATTTGACCTGCAACATGGCTTGGTCATGTCTCCATGGAGATATACAAGTTTAATGCTACATGATGGAACATTTCCGGCACAGCAATGACATCTCCATCGATGCAAAAAGGTGGTGAACCATCCAGCAGAGAAGTTACACAGTCTGAGCAGAATCCTGATTTCAAAATACAAATCTAATTATAACTTCACTTACAAATATCGCAGTTAAATAATAGACCAAACTTGTCCAACTCTACTCCCAAACTCCATGTACCTAAATATAAGGTTTAAATGTGACAGGCCCCTCCCCCGAGACCTCTGCAGCGGTCTCCTTTGAACTGTGGCTCTTAAGCTCTTTGTATTTGTTCATTAAACCAGAAAAGTGAAGCTGTGGAGGCAAACCTGCGTTACTAATCACTGCCATAGTAAGTATTAGCCTGTCACAGCAATGTGAGGCTGCATAGGTTTGAATATGTGTGCCATGCTTTATCTTAGAGGTAGCTAACACCACTCTCTATGCAAAAGACTCAATCAAGAATCGAGACTTTTCATATTTAAAAGTACCAAGGTCCTGGTTTATGGTTAATGTCTCTGTAATTATTGGGACTATCCACATAAAACAAAAACTGGCATAAAGTTTTACGTATTTTCTGTGGTGATTTCTTTGCCATATTATACAAAAATAATACTTTAATAATACATATTTAAAAAAAAGTTTGTTATGACCAGTGACTGTTTCACTGTTAGATTTTCTGTTGGTTAAATCTTGTTAAAAGTGCTCTGTGTAACTTGTGGAGAATCCATCTACATAAAGATGTTGCCTGGAATGTTCCACAGTACGGCATTACACTTATTTATCCCTACAGAGGCAGTAAGTGATGCCACAGAGCCAGATCAGTGGAGAGGTGAGCTCACTCACGGTAAGAATGCAAGTTTTTAAGTCAATAAAAACCCATGTTATTGAGTAAATACAAGATGGATATATTTAATGCCATACCGGGACATTCCAGACAAAGCAACAACATCTCCATGGAGACGAGCAGACGGCAGACTCTCCACCAGAAAAGTTACACATTTAAGCTCTGAGAGGCGACTGCTTTTACATAAATACATGAATATATTGAAATGAATTTTTAAAAATGATTCAGTTATCAAAATGTAATTGCTGTCAGCTGAAAGGACTTAAATTCATAATTTCAATATGGCGAGTTTGTGGACCCAATCCTGAAAAAAAATAATTTCATAATTTGTGGATTTTCTGTTTGGATACTTCTTTCAAAAACAAATACTTAAGATTAAAATGTAAATTCCAAAGTATCTAAAATGCATTCACTATTCACTACTTGGTATACCTTGCAAATTAGAAATACTGCACACACACAAAAAAGTAAAGTGCTAACAAACCAAAAACTAAAAACAAATAAATATAAAATCGATTCACATGACACGACCTCACACAGTCCTTATAAAATTCACTTAGCTATCAGGATTTCAAGTCTTACTAATCGCAGGAAGGGGGAAAGATATGATGAGGAGTTTTAAAGGTGCATTGTGTAACTTTTCTGGTGGTGGGTCAGATCTGTGGAGAGGCGACCCTGCTCACAGTCAGAATGCCCGTTTTTCTCAGTATTTTTGAGCTGTAAAACCACCTGTAATTTAATAAATGTAAGGTAGAGCTGTTTAATGTCATACTGTGGAACATTCCAGGCAGAGCAATGACATCTCCATAGAAACAAGCAGGTGACGGACCCTCCACCAGAAAAGTTATGCAATGCACCTTTAAAAGAAGAAGTTAGAGGTTGAAAATGCTTAAAAATTACTTAGTTTTAGTGTTTTTGCCCCCATTAACCCTTTGTGCCCCTCACTCCTCTGCAGTTTTGAGCACAGAATCATCTCCCAGGATTTTGCAGAGTTCGTTGAGGCGGTTTTGCATTTCCGGGATTCCGGCCAGTTGAGATTCCAGCCTCTGCTTTTCCTCCGTGAGCGAGAGGCGCGTGGCCGTGTCCAGCTGCTCAAAACGCCATCCGCCCTCGCCATCAAACTGTAGCAGGTGAGTGTGGTACTTCCTGTGAGCGGGAGGGACAAAAACACTGGATCAACTGACCTTTATTATTTATGTTATTATTATTCGGTCCATAGTTACCCTCTTGAAGTTGTATTTTGGGGTGCTTCATGCATTGAGCAATCTTTAATCACTTATTTTCAAGAGACCATATGATTAACTGACGTTTTCACCACCACCGGCATGTGCCCACTGCTCTGTACTTACTACATTCTCCAATTTTATTTTGGTTGGTTGGTGGCCAAACCAGCTTGTCAAAGTCTGATCCCATCAGCTCTCAGAAGCTCAGCAGGGCCGAGCCTGGTTAGTTCTTGGATGGGAGACACTGGGAAAATCAGGTGCCACAGTGGGGCACCAGTCGCAAAAACTGCCATCGTGTCCTTAGGCAAGGCACTTCACCCACATTGCCTAGTATGAAAGTGGTGTGTGTGTGTGAGTGATGGTGGTGGTCGGAGGGGCTGATGGCGCAGATGCAGTTGTGGCTACAATAGTGTCTTACCACCACCGGGTATGGAGTGAATGAATAATGCACTGTAAAGCGTCAACTGGACAGAGTTTATTTGGTCGCAGCTCATCCAAGCTGCTTCTTCAGTTCTGGTCAGATGCTGGTGGACACTGCCTTATATCTGCCTTAAGGGAGGAGCTTAATTACAATGAAATTACTCTGAGACAACACATATTTGTTTACAGTTTCTGTTAGTCAGGTGAGTCTATTCAATATGGAGTGGGAGTGGGGGAGTAGTTAGCGCAGAGGGAAAGGAGAAAGAAGAACAACACGTGGAGAAAGCCCTCTCCGTTTGTGGATACCCTAAATGGGCTTTCAATAAAACGAAGAGAGCAAAGAAACAGGACAACAGAGAACCAGAGCCCAGGAGAAAGGGTGTAACTATTCCTTACCTGGCTGGTGTTTCCGAAAAACTACAGAGGATCTTCAGACAACATGAAATCCCAGTCTATTTCAAACCCACAAACACTTTAAGACAAAAACTGGTCCATCCTAAGGACCAAACACCAAGCCACAAACAAAGCAATGTGGTCTACTCCATTCATTGTAGTGAAGACTGCAGTGAGCGCTACATTGGAGAAACAAAACAGCCACTTCACAAAAGGATGTACCAACACAGACGGGAAAAACCAGGGTGGGCCGCAATCTGCCGTACATCTCCACCTAAAAGCCACAGGCCACTCCTTTGAGGACAGCGAGGTCCAGATCTTGGCCAGAGAAAAGAACTGGTTTGAGAGGGGAGTTAAAGAGGCTATTTTTGTCAAGAAAGAGAATCCTTCCTTGAACAGAAATGTAGGTCTCAGACATCATTTGTCTCCCATCTATAACTCTATCCTCAAACCTAAATCAAAACAAACTGGGAAAACAACGGGACTAGTCAGGACATGTCCAGAGGTGTGAAAACACCATCATGGCCCTGAATGGATATGCTAACTACTCCCCCACTCCCACTCCATATTGAATAGACTCACATGACTAACAGAAACTGTAAACAACTCCATATTGAATAGACACACCTAACTAACAGAAACTGTAAATAAATATGTGTTGTCTCAGAGTAATTTTCATTGTAATTAGCTCCTCCCTTCAGGCAGGTATAAAGCAGTGTCCACCAGCATCTGACCAGAACTGAAGAAGCAGCTTGGATGAGCTGCGAAACGTATTCGACCAAATAAATTCTGTCCAGTTGACAAATTAAATTTCTCCTTTTGCTATTATTATTATTATTATTATTATTATTATTATTTTCTTTCAAAGGATTTGGCAGCATCACGTAGCCATTTTGGTACAAATGAAAACAAATCCACTAGCTTTCCAACGCGAAAGTGAGCGGACTTGTTTCTTTTATTAAGTTGTTTCAGATGAATATTGCAATTTAAAATTTGCAAATTGTAACAGAATGATCCACTGGTTCTTGGATTATAACTATACAGCACGCTCAAGCACAATATGTGTTTTTAAGTGGGAATGTCATTCATTTCAATGGAGAATTTGAGGAAAGTTTTGCCTCTAAAATATGAAAGTAGATAGTGTTTGTTTATAATGTTTATAATGTAACATTCATGTAAGTCCACACTGAACTGATTCTCTAGGAGGCTTTTTTAAATGTTTTTATATATGTCTAAAATCTAAACAAAGTGTGGATAAAGAAACAGACTCATGTGTGTATTGTTCTTACCACAGTGACGGTCTGTGTGTGATGGAGAGCAGAGAGATTCCAGCGTCTTTGGCCGCCTGGAAAATCTTCCCCTCAACATCGATGCTCACGGCGCTGGTGCACTCATCCAGCAGAGCGTACTTTGGCCTGGATACAGGAGACACGGGAACAAAGTTAATATCAGGGACAGATTTAGACAGATTATATGTGACAAATTTGACTATTGAATATATTGTCTGAAACTGAAAAAAGCTGCATATATACACTTAAAGAATAACTTGCTTTGTAATATTCCAAACAAGGGGATATTTCGGCACCTTGACTCTCAACCTGGACATTTACCGTCATATTTGAGTAAATTTCTGATTGCAAAACATTATCTGATTGTGGTTACTGAGATAATACAAAATATAAATATATTTTTAGTTGATTTTTCTCATGGTGAACTTACTTGTGATAAAACATACGAGCCATCCCCATCCTCTGCTTTTCTCCGCCTGAAAGCACGTCCTTCCAGTCCAACTCTGCATCCCAACCTAAAAAGAACAGACAAATACGATCATTTATGTGATTCTCATAATCATAGACAGAATAAACTAAGATATTGAGATGGTAGAACAGTGGAGACCTTAACTTGTCATGATACAGAAGAGCAGATAATAACAAAGGTATGCACTGAATGAAAAAAAAAAAAAAAAAAGCTCAAAAAATATTATTATAAAGAAATATGCATTATCAGACAGTTCAAAAATAAAAGTGAGTGAAACTTACTGAGTCGTGTAATTACTGACTTGCAAATGTAAATGTAAGAATTAGTCACTAAAACCACCGCTCATATTTGAAATCATGTCTTCCTGTCCCACCTCCTTCTCTGGTGACGATGTGGTTGAGGTTGACGATGTCCAAGATGGCCTCCAGGTCTTTGTCAGTGAGGCTCCGAGCGCCCATGTCCTCCAGTGAGTCCGGGTAGATCACCTGGTCCCTCAGAGACCCCACGGACATGTACGGCCTGCACGAGAGGAAAAGGAGAGAGAATTATGAGAAAAGATACTATAAAAGACCGGATCAAGACAATTCATGTTTAAAGGGCCCATGTTACGCTATTTTATGATCTATGTTATAATGTTGTTTCCTCATCAAAAACAGACCTGGAGATTTGCATATTTACACTGAGCTCTTCTCTCAAACAGAAACAGAAGTGGTAATAGATGACGTGCTCCACTGTGTTTTTAAACTCCACACACCTTCAGTAGAATCATTTAGAGTTGGGAATTGCTGAATCTACTGAACTTAAGGTAAAATGTAGCTGTTAGCTTGAAAACTACCACTACATGACATCATAAGGTGGAACAGAGCATTTTAAGATTGGAGATGTAGAGAGACTAATAATGCAGGGTTATTCAAACATGTGTGAATGAAACAAAACACAACTCCAGGTATGTTTTAGTTGAGATAACAATATTATAACATGGTTTAAAGCTCACGAGAGTCAATTTTGTGAAATATGGGACCTTTAAAGTTACATTACTGGAATAATATAATAATGTTGTGTGGAAGTCATTACACACAACATTATTATATTATTCCAGTCATTTGAGCACTCCTACACGCACGCAGACAACATGGCTTTCAACCACACAGCACTTTTGCGTTCGAGCGCTCTTTTGTCCAAGTCTCATTTCATTAAGTGGTTTTGCCATTGAAGACCGGATGAGTCAAACAGATGAGTCACAAAACAAAAGACTGCGCGGTTACAACAATCAGAGGACACATGTGAACACACAGAGACGTGCATTAAGCTGCTGTTGTGTCCTTTGTCCTGTCTCGTGTATTGGATTGTGTTACTGCGGCCAGCTGGTCCTCCACCGTGTATGAAATATTTACAGGTTTGTAGGAGGGTCAGGGTGAGAGCCTTAGTCAGCACAGTCTGTACACTGGGGTTACATTACAGAGGTTTACACTGTTACATCGTGTGCAGTTTAGAGATATTTAGTTATTTATATTTAAAGGTGCACTGTGTAACTTTTTCAGCACCAGGCTTGTCTCCATTCTGTTACTGCCTTGCCTGAGATGTTCCACAGTATGGCCTTAAACAAATATATCTTGTATTTATTCAATTACAGGTGTTTTTATTTCTCAGAACTACCATGAAAACTTTCATTATTAACATGAGTGGGTCCATTTGTCCACAGATCTGAAAAAAGGTTATGCAATGCAAGTTCAGCTATTCAAGAAAATGGTTTGTCATGCTGATTTCACACTGTTTCAAGAGTTAGATTTCAAAATATACTGTATGTTGTATTTTTATGCACATTTTAAAACAAGAACTCTTAAAAAATCTGTAATGGTCATATAAATAAAGGACCAATATAAAATCTGTACTCACTCACTGGTTGTGTTTATTGCACTGTAAAATGTAAAAAAAAAAAAAATATATATATATATATATACACGTGCCCTTACTGTAGGCAAGCTTGCATCTCCATAAACCTGACCAGGAAGAAGGCCTCCTCCTGCTTGTTTCTATGGGAATGTTGTTCCTTTGGCTATAATATTCCACAGTATGACTTAAAACTAATCTATCTCCATGGAGAATGTTCAAAAATTTAACATTCTATTTCAGTGGAATCATGCAGGTGACATGCCACCTCCATAAAGTAACACGCTGTATCTTTAAATAAAATGTATAAACTAACAGCAAAAGATGAGATGATTAATATTGTTGCTTCTTTCTTTATAGTATTAAATATTATTATACAGGCAAACACACAAGTTTAATGGCAAGATATACTAATAACATAGATGCATTCACACTTGCTCACAAATGTCATCAAATATGTGAATAGACTCAGGACTAAACCAGGACTAGATCAGAACTAAACCAATATCAGGACTAAACCAAGTCTACATGAGGGCTAACCTGGGCTGGATCCAGAACCAAACCTGTGACTCAGTTCATTCAGGATAATTAGTTAAAAGCAGTTGTTTTACTGGACGGTGTCTGAACATTCTGATAGTAAATATTTCACTTTGGCCTGAGCTCTGGTTTCACACACACTGCTCCTGTTACAGAGGTTACAGTTACACACGGCTCTATGGAGTAAGACTAAGCCCTGCACTGGTTTCCAACACTCTGCAGTTGATTAAGGAGTGTCACCTTATTAAAAACATACCTAAGAGAAGAACTCTAAATATGCAGGGTTTGTGTTAAACATGAATGAAACAAAACACATAGATCAGAAAAAAGCGTAATATGGGTCCTTCTGTTACTGTTATAATATAATATGATAATTATGACCAAATACCCAACCCGCTGTGAGCCTGTACCTCTGTGGGATATAAAACATGTGCTGAGGAGAGGGCTTGTGCAGGCAGCCTCCATAGACGGGCCACAGTCCACTCAGGATCCTGAACAGAGAGCTCTTCCCACAGCCGTTGGGTCCAGTGATCAGCAGGTGCATGCCCTCCTCCACCTGAAACACACATAGCGTAAGTACAATACATAGTGAGCATGGGGCACTTCTGGCTCCCAGTTGACTTTACAGTGAGAAATTGTCACCTCTCTCTGTAACTGCTGCTGTGAGCCTCGTCATTTTGGTCTTAAAATGTTCGTATTAACCCGCTCTACATGATCCTGGTGTTTTTATTTCACTATTTTGTCTGTAAATAAATTCATATTCCTAATTTGGAACTCGGCTCCAAATCTGCTCCTGTAACTGCCACGTCACACTCACTTAGTCTGCTTCTTTATACAGTCTATGGTACAATCAAACAAGAGAATACAGAGTTTGAAGACACATGTATTGATTTATTATTAGCTCCTTGGTGATGCATTTTAAAGAGCCCGTTTTACACTATTTTCTGATCTGTTATAATGTTGTTTCCTCATCACAAACACACCTGGAGTTGTGTTTGGTTTCATTCACACATTTTTAACACACAAATCCTGAACATTTAGGCTGATTTCTTTTCTCAGACAAAAAACACTCTGTTCCACATTGTGATGTCATGTGGTAATGCAGGAAGTGCTCCACTGTGATTTTAAACTCTATACACCTTCAAAAGAATCATATGGAGAATTTCAGCCCTGGAATTGTCCATCTCTACTGAACTAAAAGCAAAGTTTAGCTGTTACCTTGAAAACTACCACTTCATGACGTCACAAGGTGAAACAGAGCATTTTGAGCTTTGGAGATGTAGACAGACAACAATAAAGGGTTACTCAAACGTGTGTGAATGAAACAAAACACAACTCTGGGTATATTTTTGAGGCAGTAACAGCATTATAACATGGCTTAAAGAGTCGATTTTGCGTAATATAGTACCTTTATGTGCATAACTAGGCTTTATTGGTAATTAGTACGTTGTGTAATGTGTAATGCAAATGCTAATTTCATTGTTCCACTTGCATGTATAACTAAAAGGTTCCTCCAAATTCTTCAAGTTAACTTAGATACAGTTTTAACCATTTAACAATGAAATGTATTGTATCCACTAGTAATTTATTTATCACTTTTTATACTGTATACACTTAATGAGAAGCTGAATTTAAATCCTTCATTGAATCATTTAAAGTATAGTATAAAATAGATTTTTAAATTCAGTGATCCTCAAAGGAGTAAGCCTGGACAAACACCACATGAAGGTAAGCTCTAATGAGACCACTGGGGACGCTCTGCCCACAGCCCATGGTGAATGTCTAAAAGTTCCAATTCAAAGAATCAACAGAGCAGCTGCATACCCTGAAACAGAGCGCAGGAAATGATCTGTTTTTTTCTTACCTGAAAGTTCAAGCAGGAGACCACAACATCTCCATTTGGTGTGATGATGGGCACGCTCTCACACACGATGCCTTGGTCCACGTCGATCACTTCCCCTGAACAAACACGAAGCATTATTTTAACTTCCTCTTCACACAAATATGGGGGAATCTATTTTTTACAATTCTGTCATATTTCTTGGTTTATCTTGACTTTATAGATTATATTTGTATATAATCTGTGTTTCGCAGCTTCGATGGACAGCTGTAGATGATGCTAGTGAGCAGTGGACTTTATTCATTCCTGCCAAAATGATGATGCGACGCTGCCGAATGCTACGAGTATCACCGATTACGAAAATAAAACTGGAGAAGAGAAATAAGAAAATAAGTAACTCCAAAAACAACTTCGGCTGAGTAAATTATGAAACTAAAATTTTTCAATTTTGCAGAATAGGTGTGCTTTATGTTTTAAGCCTATGTACAGAAAAATATATACAGCCCACATTGAATCATGGCTGCTAATGATGTTTTGTTTTAATACTATAGCATACTATATCTGTCACTGTTACTATATTCACTTGAAAAATTGATAGATGTGCTTAAAATTTACAGTTGTTTGTATGTTGCCTTGAGTACTAGAAAGCCAAACAAATAACATCCATGACTTGATATAAAAACTAAATACTGGGTTTCATTGTGCTATTTATTTATCACAACTCAGTCCATTCACATTATATTTCATTCAAAAAAAGTGTGGACTGGACTAGCTATTGGATTACAGTGTCTTCAGTTGTGACATATTTTCTTAGTTGTGACATCAGCAAAACAAACTTCAATTTCTGATAAATAGTTTTGAAAAACGTCTGGACTAGTATTGACTTGTAAAATAATTAAATACAGTGTGTTCCAGACTCACTTGAGGTACACAAGTTTGCTATAATAACTAATACTGTGAGCTTTAAGCCATGTTAAAATGGTGTTATCTCATTAAAACATACCAGGAGTGTTTTGTTTCATTCACACGTTTGAGTAATTCTTTATTATTAGTCTCTCTACATCTCCAAAGCTCAAAATGCTCTGTTCCACCTTGTGATGTCATGTAGTAGTAGTTTTCAAGTTAACAGCGACATTTTACCTTTTGTGTTTTCAGTTTGAGAGAAGAACACAGCCTAAATATGCAGGATTTGTGTGTTAAAAGTGTGTGAATGAAACAAAACACAACTCCAGGTATGTTTGTGATGAGGAAACAACATTATAACATGTAATACGGGCCGTTTAAAGCTGTGTATCAGACCCAGACCTACCCTTGATCTCCAGAGGTCCGTCTATGTGCATGCCAGGTTTGCTCTTCTTGTCGCCTCCTGTGGTTGCCGTTAGCGACGAGCGTTTGTAAATGCCCTTTTGGACATCCTCAAACACCACAAACATGTTGTGCACCCGAGCTGTGTATCCCGCCAGCTCTGTGACCTGGGGGACAAAGACAGGTCAAAGGTCAGGGCATGTTTATACGAAGCAAACAAGCATGAAACTGTGCTAGGATTCTGTGATAGTCAAACAACATTACGCTGCTAATGCATGATGTTTGGATGTTTAAAGGTGCATCGTGTAACTTTCCTGGTAGAGGGTCTGTCAAATGCTTATTTTTCCATGAATGAATGAATGAATGAATGAATGAATAAATAATGGCCTTTATTTGTCAATTTCT
The DNA here is from genome assembly GCA_029959045.1 of Taenioides sp. WSHXM2023. Classification (NCBI taxonomy): domain Eukaryota; kingdom Metazoa; phylum Chordata; class Actinopteri; order Gobiiformes; family Gobiidae; genus Taenioides; species Taenioides sp. WSHXM2023. Next base: position 9,824,980 of record CM057085.1, read on the forward strand.
TTATTTATTTATTTATTTATTTATTTGAAAGGGACAGTGCACATTAATGAACATATGATACATATGTAAATATGCCAGATTATAGCCACAGGCTAATTTCCATCTGTTGTCCCTGGACAGGTTGATGGTGCCAATTAAAAGGTCACACATACAATAAAACAAGAGAACAATACATTACAAACACAGATTACACACAGGAGCGATTCACAATCAAAAATAATAATAAAAAAAACAAACAAACTCAGGAGAGTTACACAATTCATATTGCACTAGTCCTAAAGTGCTAAGTGTATTGCACAAGTCCTAAAGTGCTGAGTGCTGAATGTATTGCACAAGTCCTAAAGTGCTGAGTGCTGAATGTATTGTACAAGTCCTAAAGTGCTGAGTGCACTGCACCAGTCCTAAAGTGCTGAGTGTATTGCACCTGCCCTAAAGTGCTTAATACATTGCACCAGTCCTAAAGTGCTGAGTGTATTGCACCTGCCCTAAAGTGCTTAATACATTGCACCAGTCCTAAAGTGCTGAGTGTATTGCACCTGCCCTAAAGTGCTTAATACATTGCACCAGTCCTAAAGTGCTGAGTGTATTGCACCTGCCCTAAAGTGCTTAATACATTGCACCAGTCCTAAAGTGCTGAGTGTATTGCACCTGCCCTAAAGTGCTTAATACATTATGAGATAGATAGGAATAAACAATACGGCATTACACGAGGATAGGGGGAGGAGGAAAAAACAAAAGAGAACCACCCTCAGACCATGCTCCTTTCGGGGCATAGTATGGTATGAGTACACACAAAAAAACACCTCCGTGGCATCAGCACATAGTCAAAACACAGTACAAACATTTCACAGGACTAGCAACAGGGTAGGGGAGGGGTGTGGAGGTAGTCCAGCGTAGGCAAGCAGCCATCTGTATCCGCAGCCACTAGGCGCTGGATGCAACAGACCCGCCCACCCGGTCGGGGGTATGAAGCTGCAAGGGGTTCGGGAGGGGCCAGGCTCCCTCCGCTGTAATCTCAGGGCGATTTGACCCCAGCCCGGCCTTGGTCGTGACCGGTGCTGGCTTGGGGAGGCCAAAAGATAAGATTGGGTTGTTTTGGTTTTAGAGCGAGCATGGTAATGTTATTGCTTTGTGGAATGCTTCACAGTATGGCATTAAACCTTTCTAATCTTCACAAAGACTAAACCAGACCAAGTTACAGGTCAGATCTGTGGAGAGGCAACCCTGCTCACAGTCAGAATGCCTGTTTTTCTAGGTATTTTTGAGCTATAAAACCATAAGTAGAGGTAGAGCTATTTAATGCCATACTGTGGAACATTCTAGAAAAACAAGCAGGTGATGAACCCTCCACCAGAAAAGGTACAAAATGCCCCTTTAACTGTCAGATTGCACATTATTCAACCCCAAAGATGTGATTGTTAAAATATTTAAATCTATGTAATCCATCAGTCGTCCAGGTAGGATCCATAGCAAAAGAAATTTATTTCTTTTTAGATTTAGATTTTAACAGAATCATTTTTTTCTTTTGCTATAAGAGTTAGTAAGTCTACATATGTCCCTGCCCTCCATCTGAAATTATGAACTATACCTGAAAAGTACATCTTCATCATATTATCATATTTTACTCTAGGTCAAACACCACATGGCCTTAGTTTTACATTGAATACAACATTTCTGCAACATTTCCTAAACATCTTTTTATTTCTATTAAAGCTGTGCAGTGTGGCTGACAGTGTTTGTTGATACAGCTTCAAAAAACAGCGACAGTTCTGAGAATCCACAGATGTCATGTGGAGCAGTGCGGTTCAGACGAGGCCATCAGGAAAAAGAGGAAAGACCAGACATAGGACATATCTCTTTTCCTATTCTACAGCTTGGCCTGTCACAGTAACATATTTTGAAGTGTGATATACTGCTGAGCTAAATATAGACCATAAACGATAATACTGAAACTAAACCATAAAGCTGAATTATCCTCAAAAGCTATTTGTGAGCATGAATGAACACAAGCTGCAATAAATAAACAGCACAATGCAACACTTTAGCAATTAGATTGTATATTTTTAGGTCATAATTCAACTATTTACAGCTCAAATTTGATCACATTGCAGAAAAATAACCAAAAATTCCCACTAGTACAAGGAAAAACGTACTCACAATAAATACTGACTCCCCCCATCTGTCATATATAGTGGATATAGTTTTTATTGTGACAGGCCTAACTACAGATACTACTTCATGTGACCAGGCAAAATGTGTATCGTTATCTGAAAAACACAACACAATAACAGGAATTTTGTTGGAGATCTACAATTCGCATTTGCAAATTATAATTAACTGGCCTTTGTTTATCAGTTCACACAGTTCTCAGGCTCTTTCTCAAAACACTCGACACAGCTCTCATTCACAAACACATGAACTGAATCATTGAATTTAGCTTTTTTCAACACTACAGGTCTGTTCTCACGTGCTAAAGGACCTTGGCCCAAACTCTAAATCTAATAGGAAAGGATTTCACATATGAGTCAAACAGGGAGAAGGGTCTCAGAGTACACGGAGTACATGTATAGACTGCATACAGATTTTCAAATACATACAGTCCTTATTTGATTTTCAAGAACACATTACGCATCACAGTACAAAAGGCGTGATGATGTATTTTCTCTCACATAAATCTTTTTGATCAAATACTGCAAATTCTACTGTGCAAGTGGTAATGTACTTTTATATTTTACATAATACAATACAGACAGGTTTTAGACAAAAAAAACATAGCTTTTCCAATCCCAATTTACTTACTTACTGAGAGAAGGACTAAAACTCCAGAGTTGCAGTGTTAAATGGATGAAAAAGCACAGAAAAACATGACGAGAGTTTTGATGGTAAAACTTGCTTTTGGAGAATGACTGAACAGTTTTGAGTGAAAAACTGCATTTTGCTGAGATTAAATTTTGTTTTGGAAAACTAAAATTCTGTTTAGGAATTTGTGTGCGCTGCTTCGCAAATGTAAATTTTCAACAAATAAAAGTGCTAAAGCGACTGAGAAAAGCTATAATTTACATTTAGGTTAGGCTAGTTTATTTGCCATTTGTAGTTAAACACACATTGTGCAAAAACATGCACAAAAAGCTCAAAGTGCACCATGAGATATTCAAAACGACCACATGAATAAACAATATAGACAATCAATTAGAGGCGACATATGACACGGTGAAATAAACAAGATCCAAGAGCCAAAAATAGTAAGGTGCTATATCATACATTTAGAAACTTGAAAGAGTATTTTTTTCTCATTATTAAAAAAAAAAGATTGTTCTGTGAAATATATAAAGGGAAATGTCAGAGAAAAGCTGTAAAAATGTACACTGAAGCAGAGCCACCAGCGATGAACGAATGAATCAAGTGAGAGAGTGAAGAGATACAGAATTGCAGCTCTAAAGATCAACAGATGGAGGATTATTCACAGAGACTAAGCCTCAAGAGCCACTGGCCACTTCACAAACACTATCTATGCATTCACAAACACACACGCACACACACACACGCACACACACACACACACACACACACGCACACGCACACACACATCACTGCTGGTTGACCTAGTGACATAAGAGACTGAGGGAAGTACAGAGGAAGTGGATTCTGATTAGGGCTTCATATGAAATAACAATCAAATAAAAACAAATGGACACATCGCAAAGGATGCATTTAGGTCACATAATGTTAAAAATGTAATATATAAGACTTTCTGATCCTATAGTTAAGACCTGTTATATTAGTTTATTTTAGATTTTTTCTCAAATATAATTCTCCAGCATCTTTTTAACTGTACACTGAGAATTAAATTTTATTTTGAAAACATCAACAGCAGATCTAATCGCGACTGTAATTTAAAAAAGGTCATATTTTCAGGCTGCTCTCGAGTGAGCTGCCCCGAGGCTACAGTCACAGTCAAACAGTCCACAAGGTTAAATGATTGTTTTGGATACAACGAACTGCTCCAGATAGAAGACAAGGTTACAACATGAGAAAGCAAGACACGCAAAACAAGGCTGACTAAAACTAGGGATGGTACATACATGGGTGACAATGTGCAACGAGAAAAAATGGAAAATAATTGCAAAAAAAAAAAAAAAAAAGAGGTATTCATTCGATCTGATAATGAGAATAAAGCGATTTCTATCTTGTGAAGTGGTCATTTTCTTTTGAATGAGTGTCCGTGTTTAGACAAACGTTTGAATCAAATGATCAAACTAAACCAAGTATAAAAAAAATGCTAAAACAACTCAAAAAAACTATACTGCGGAACATTCCAGGCAAAGCAATAACATCTCCATGGAGACTCTCGCCCAGAAAAGTTACATAGTGCTAGGCCTTTCATAATAATTACTACATCAACATCAATATATATATAAAAAGCTGGAACTAAATATTTTGTGTATGTACATTTTAATTACACTACTGGGAAATTCTTGGTTATTTTTGCCTTTTTGATAAGATTTAAGCCGTAAAAGGTTGAATTAGTAACTTCTACAACTCATTACAGATGCAAACTAAATACTAAAGTGTATCATTTGTTTATTTATTGCAGCTCATGATTTTTGAATAATATTGTACATTTAGAATAGTTTTTGTCTTAGGTTATTATGACAGTGGCATAAATTAGTTTAAATATTATCATTTATTGTCTACATTTACTTCAGCAGTATATATAGTACTTCAAAATATGTTATTGTGACAGGCCATGGTGCATGTTTAACTGTAACTTCCTGTTTTATGGTTTATGTCTTTGCCAAATCAAGGAAGAGACTACAGTACGCCGCGCTACTGTCCATAATGATCACAAAGTACTAGTTTAGTGTAAATACGTCTTTATATGAATGGGCCGCTGACTGTTGTGGTGTGGGTCATATCATCTGGACGTGTTATTCACTTCAGTCAGTGTTTGAGTTGTAAACAAGAATGTACTTCCACAGTTAAATTACACTGTGCCGAGTCTGCGGCGTGTGGAGACTTGCTACTGCACAAACTCAGATTCTGGAGCTACTGAGCTATTCCTGCAATGTTCTTGGACAGGCTTCAAGAACAGATTTTAACACTTTGCAGTAAGGTAAAGCAAAACTGAGAAAGGTACAGTATAGTAATAATACTGAAGAAAATAATAATAATATAGGACCTTTAACTACTGTTTGCTTAATCGTATTGCATTTAGTCAAGAATACTCACTATACATACAACTTCAAAAGCTAAACACAAGTGTGTGCCAGTCCTCATTGATAAAGCTCACATGAGCAAACAACTACACTCTTGACCCTTGCACTTCCAAAATACTGAGACAACAAAACAAAAAAACTAAATAAAACTGAAACTTGTTGAAACACAAACTGGGCAAACAATCATTTAGACAAGTACCAACCAGAATCTTTAGTATCATAAATGTGAAATAAAACTTAAAATACATCAGTGAAGAGGAGCGAGGGCAAGAATGATTTAAATTCAGGGGAGACCAACAGTTTGGCCCACACACTGAACAAGGAATTCCATTGAGTGAGTTTTAGTAATCACGGCCAACTTACTAAAGTGCAGTAGAAGCTGTGCAGACTGAAATAAACAGGGAAAAACAAGCCTAGAGACACTGCACATATGAAAAGTTGAAAACGATATGTACCGCTAATGTCTAAATGCATAGATTCATATTATAATACTGCATATACTAGATGTGGTGGACACGTCTGCCACCACTCCATAGTGTTAGTATTTCATTTCATTTACATTTTCATTAAGTTATTTAGACTTATATTTTCTTTGGGTGCACACATTTTAGTTAATATAAGTCTGAATTATTACTTACACTTGTTTTTTTTTTTTGTTTTGTTTGAGTGGCCGGGCAGAGGACCCTTGGAGGAGACCATCGATGCCGAACAAAGGGGGGAGCACGATTTAGTTAGTTTGTTTGAGGTTATTTTATTATTGTTTGTTTTCTGTATTATAAGTATTTGCTTTTTTGTTACTTTAAGTTAGTAGCTTTAGTTGTTTATTTAATGTAATTTCCCCCTCTTTTGTGTTCAGTTTAGTCGCCCTCGTCTATTTAAACGCACCTCTTCTCTGTCTGGGTTAGTTTTTGTTCTGTTCAGTTGGATTTGTTACCCCAGTTGGGCCTGGCTTTTTGTTAATGATTTACTTAATTTGAACCTTTGTTAAATTACATTTTTATTTGACTTTGCCTTTTTGCCTTTTTTTCTGAGTGGTCCACTACACTAGATAATACTACCCTTCTGTTATCCAAACTAGGGACTGGCTAAAAAAGACTTAAGTCTGGTCCAGTTCTGGTTGGTGTAATTTGGGTAAGCAGACTGAGAATGTATAGGCTGGTACAGTGTCATCAGCTTATTCTAAAAGTAAATTTGACACTGAATATTCTTACTCCAGAGCTAGAGTAAATCTTACTCTGTTCAGATAAGGACCAAAATTTTACTCTTTAAGTTATTTGACACTTGGAAATTTACTGTGTGGACAAAGTTGAATTTGTCCCCAACAGATTTCAGTTTCCGTTTTGTGGACTTTTGGACATTCAGCAGAGAATTTCATTTATTTTATTATTTTTAATATTTTTATTCTATGCCAATTCTCCATCATTCTGTAATCCAGGTATATAGCTAGATAGACAAAAATCCAAACAAATACTCAAAAGCTATTGTAATCTTTATACAATATTGATATTTACAACCATAATGATAAAGATTTCTGGTAAATTCCCATAGATTCTGAATGCAACAGTTGCACCGCTCTGGATCTGTAAGTGTTTTGTAGCTGATACTTTGACTTTAAGTATCTGTCAATACACGATACCAACCGATTTAAGCGCAGAGACTAAAAACAGCTTTTATTTCCTTTAAATTAAAATCAAATAAGACAAAACTGGATCTGTGAGTGTTACCTCTTTATATGACGACATGATTCTCTCGATGGCGTCCGCTCCAGAGGCCAGAAGGTTCCTCGCTGTGGTGAAGGCCTCTGTGCGCTCGCTCACCATCACCTGAGGCTGACCGTCTGCACTCGCTACACAAAACACAACAGGGTTTAACTGACAGCAAATAACAGGGGACACAGTAACACACATTAGGGCTGCAAGAGAAATCGAAATCGAACCGAAATCGTTATTTGAATGGACGCAATTAGCAAATCGCAACGGCTGCAGTTTTAGAACAGAACTAACTGTTTATAGTTTAGATGTGTAAAACATGTTCTGAAATGTGATTCTTGTATTAGTATGTTCATATTTCATATTTTTCTCAATCTTCTTCAATTCTTCTGGACACATTTAACATGTGAACTTCGAACAGAATCCTATTATTAAAGCATAAACTGCAAATCTAACTGCAAACGTCATGCATGTCGGAAAAATGGGACGAGACACAATTTCTACAAGACGAGACATGACATAAGATTCGGCTCACGAGAACGAGACAAGACAAGATTTTGATATATATTTTTTCATAAATGAATTGTGCCGTTCAATTCACAATTCTGGCTTCACAGTTTTTGTTTTATTTCATTTTATAGTTTTGCTGTCATTGGAGCACTGCTTTTTGGAATTAGAGCTTCTCAAGAGGAGTTACTCTGCAAAGTTAACCCACTTTTTATCCAAGGCAAATGTAAAAATATGAGGAAAAAAATCTCACGAGATCATTTTCCACATGTGTGCAAAGTCTTGTGGCTATTTCATCTCGTGAGATCTTGTGGCACGAGATCTTATCCCATCCCTACAATTAGCCCTAACACACATACACTATATTGCCAAAAGTATTCGGTCACCTGCCTTGACTCGCAGATGAACTTAATCCATAGGGTTTCATATGACGTCGATCCACCCTTTGCAACTATAACAGCTTCAGCTCTTCTGGGAAGGCTGTCCACAAGGTTTAGGAGTGTGTTTATGGGAATTTTTGACCACTCTTTCAGAAGCACATTTGTGAGGTCACACACTGATGTTGGACGAGAAGGCCTGGCTCTCAGTCTCCGCTCTAATTCATCCCAAAGGTGTTCTATCGGGTTGAGGTCAGGACTCTGTTCAGGCCAGTCAAGTTCATCCACACCAAACTCTCTCATCCATGTCTTTATGGACCTTGCTTTGTGCACTGATGCACAGTCATGTTGGAAGAGGAAGGGGCCATCTCCAAACTGTTTCCACAAAGTTGGGAACATGGAATTGTCCAAAATCTCTTGGTATGCTGAAGCATTCAGAGTTCCTTTCACTGGAACCAAGGGGCCAAGCCACACCACCCACACCATAATCCCCCCCCCCCCCCCCCCCCCACCCCCCCCCACCAAACTTTACACTTGGCACAATGCAGTCAGACAAGTACCGTTCTCCTGGCAACCGCCAAACCCAGACTTGTCCATCAGATTGCCAGATGGAGAAGCGCAATTCGTTACTCCAGAGAACACATCTCCACTTCTCTAGAGTCCAGTGGCTTTGTGCTTTACACCACTGCATCCAACGCTTTGCATTGCACTTGGTGATGTATGACTTGGATGCAGCTCCTGAATCTCTCTACGCACTGTTCTTGAGCTAATCTGAAGGCCACATGAAGTTTGGAGGTCTGTAGCAATTGACTCTGCAGAAAGCTGGTAACCTCTGCGCACAGTTTATGTGGCCTACCACTTTGTGGCTGAGTTTCTGTCATTCCCAGTCGCTTCCACTTCGTTATAATCCCACTGACAGTTGACTGTGGGATATTTAGGAGCGAGGAAATTTCACAACTGGACTTGTTGCACAGGTGGCATCCTATCACAGTACCACGCTGGAATTCACTGAGCTCCTGAGAGCGACACATTCTTTCACAAATGTTTGTAGAAACAGCCCAGGTGCTTGAGTTTATACACCTGTGGCCTTGGAAGTGATTGGAACACCTGATTTCCATTATTTGGATGGGTGAGTGAAAACTTTTGGCAATATAGTGTATATGCACATACATGAACTCTTTGTGAAAGGTCAACAACAGTATGGAGCTCAACACCCCAACACAAAACTGGCTATGATTCCAGAAGTAAAATCACCATTCACCATTCACCATTCATTTTCCCCAAAACCTTTTCAAATTGGATAAATATGAGTTTGACTCTGTAATTCCTTATCTGTCCATAGCTCGATGTTTCAAAATTTACCATAATTTTGTTCCAAATTATTATATTGTATAATTACTATTTTTAGAGGACTCTAGGAAGACTAGTGGTCAATAAACTGACAGCTATTAAAACAATAAATAATAATAATTTTGTATAAGCAATGAATACATTTCTGTGTATTATGAAGTTTAAAATATTAATTCTGGTGGAAAAATAAGTAGGCTTGGGACATTAGTTACCACATAGCTACTTTGCCTTTGTCGAGAATTAAAAATTCAAACTCATAATCTACTTCTCTATTTGAAAGTCAATGAGGAAAATGATGAGTGAGTTTTACTTCCGGAGGTGGGCGAGACAGTGGAGCTGTATTGAAATGCAACAGGCAGAATCTGAATATTATTCCCACAATACAATAGTACTGCACAAAGAAGACTCCTTCAAGAGGCTGATTTGAATGTAACTCAAATGGCAGCAGGAAGTGTGGGGGGTGTGGCAGGCACGTTTCACACGTGTTAATCAGAGGAAGATCTACTGCTGTGAGAAATGAGCCAACTCAACTGGCATCTGCCCACTACAACAGAGCCAGATGCTAATAAACATGTTACACTTGTGTAAAGAGCAAAAACAGGGTATAATGTGTATGTTTTAGTTACTGTTTCCTCAGTGTGACTTTCATTTAAATTTTCTGAAGTACATTAATATAATTTTGTAGAAGTTTAAGCCCAACTAACTGCAATTAAGGAATATATTTTTGCTTTTTTCTGAGGAATAAGCTGAACTATAACTGACTTAATTAATTTCTTTCAAACTATTACAATGAGATTTGCAAATCAGGCTTTTCATTAAAAGGTCCTGTATTACACAAAACTCTTTTGAGCTTTAAGTCATGTTATAATGTTGTTACCTCCTTGAAAATAGAGCTGGAGTTGTGCTTTGTGTCATTCACACATGTTTGAGTAACACTGCATTATTAGTCTGTCCACAACTCCACAGCTCAAAATGCTCTGTTCCATCTTATGATGTCATGTAGTTTTCAAGTTAACAGCGACTTTTACCTTTAGTTTATTACAGATTGACAATTCCAGAGCTGAAATCATCCAAAGGATCCTATTGAAGGTGTATGGAGTGTTTTATGTTTGAGAGAAATACTCATCTAAATAATTTGGGGTTTGTGTGTTAAAGTGTGAATGAAACAAAACACAACTTCAGGTATGTTTCTGATGAGGAAACTATATTATAACATAGATGAGAAAGTAGTGTAATATGGGCTATTTGATCATGAACACCCCTACAGTTTACAAAGTCAACATTTGACTTTATATGTTTTTTATTATGGTTAATGTGCACTTTATTGTCCCCGCAGGGAAATCTGTCCTCTGCATTTGACCCATCCTTCAATACTGCTGTTAGGAGCAGTGGGCCCAGGAACCCAAATCTTGAACTTGGTCTGGACTACATAAGATGGAAGATTTGCTCTATGAGATCGTCCGATATGGTTTTCTTTTCATGGCTGATGCTGATACACATTATTTAGAATCCAGAGAAAACAGTTTTGATTATTTTCCCCAGATGATATAATTTAAATTACTAAAAACACGAATACAACCCTTATTCTACCACAAACCTATAAGAGAGTTGTGTAGTACATTTTGTGTAGTTATCTTTTCATACTGAAGTTTTCTAATAAGGGTTTATGCATATTTTTAGGCAACAGGTTGGCCAAATTATCAAATTATCGGCCTGTTCTTGAGACTTAAGGCCAGTATATCGGTCTGTCTCTACCCTGTACCTTCTTGCTGTGATAATAATTCCCTTATTCTAATATTAATTCAATGCCAACTTACCACTGTCAGCAAACCCAGTGGCAGTGATGATGGGTACTGCCACCATGACAAGCCCACTCCCGCTCCACACGTACTTCATGAGGAACTGCTCAATCATGATGTACCACAGACGTTTGGATAGAATCAGGTTCATCTGCTCGGCCAGGGCTCGGTAACACTTCTGTAGCTGACGCATCTCCACCTGCACCAGAACACCAGAACGTTACACAGATACTACAGCAGAATGTGTTTGGGCCTGGTGGTGGGTGTGCGACCAACTGGGTTCAACTGAATAATACCACATAATACATACCATGTTTTGTGTTTTGTTATTATTTTACTGTATATTGTTGTGTATTTTGCTTTTTAATGTATTATTTTACTGTAAATTTAAAGGTCCTATATTTTGTTAAAATGTTGTTACCTCATCAAAAACATACCTTGAGAGTAATCCTGCATTATTAGTCTGTCTACATCTCCATAGCACAAAAGAAGAAGAAGAGATGTGAATGAAGCAAAACACAACTTCAGGTATGTTTGTGAAAAAAATGCATAATATGGGCTTTAAAAAATACTTATTGTTACATACATTGTTACACCAGTCAGACCAAATACTTTGACCACAGACACAAGAACTGAATAATTCAAAAATAACAAAGTAATGATTATTTTTTCTTTGTCAGTTATAGTAATCGCCTGCTGGAGGAAGTGGAATGATCGAATAATCTGAGTGAGTTTATAAGGCCTAAATGTGCTGACGAGAGTCTAGAGTCTAGACTTTAGACCGACTCGTGTGGTGATCTGCAGAGGTATCAGTGTCAATAAGAGCTGGTCCATGGAAAGAGCAGAAAACCTAAATAATTTAAATAATTTCCCTTGCGGATCAATAAAGTTTGTCTAAGTCTAAGTCTAAGTCTAAAACCTGCAAAAAGTACTGTAAAGTACGCTACATTATTATACAAAAGATGGGAGGAAAATCTATTGACTGATTATAATAAATAGCAGCTCTAATTGGATGTTGGTGTGTAGAGAGAGGGGTGGGTGTGGAAGGGTTTTACTTTTGTTCTGTATGTTAAAATAAATAAAGAAATAGCAGCACTATTATACAAGAAATACATGTAACTGAGTTTATGCATCATTTCCTATAACTAACCTTTGGTGCATCATTACTAGGTCAACAATATGGAAAACTCAGTTTAAGTTTTGCATGGATTCATCTCACAAATTACAGAGGCTTGGGAAGATGAAGGTGATGACAACATGCTTTGGGAAGGCAATAGTCCATAGTAATTGAATAACCCAGACTATCTTGGTGTATAGGAGAGAGCAGTGAATAGTGACACTCCATGGTGTATGAAATAAAATAATAGGAATATACATAAGAATTTTTACTTATGTTCTTTTGGTCCTGATTTACCAAACAACCAAGTGGAAGTAAGTCCCCTCAGAGCAATCTTGAGTTCATTTGTTCACTTTATATTATCACACTTGCTCTACTAATTACAGTTCATGTGTTCATAGGAAACTAACTGACCCATACCTTGTGTCCCCTGTAGAAAGCTATCTCCTCTGCATTGGCGATGATCCTGGAGTGCACATAGCGCAGGTAGCCTTTCCTGTGCGCCTCCTCTGCCACAAGTTTACCAAATTTAGGGGAGCACGCCCTGAGAACTTTGGCCGTAGCAAACACCACCAGTCCGGCCAGGAGCGTGGGTCCAGAGGCGTTGGCTCCCCGGGACCTGGCTGTCTGTATGAGGGTGTAAGATGTGAGCATCACATCCAAAATGGGCTTGGTGAGGTTGGAGTAGAGGTGCGCCACGGACTGGGAGAACATCATGACATCCTCGGTTAAAGACTGGTCCGGGTTGGCCAGTCTGCCGTCCATGTTGCTGACCTTGTAGTAGGTTTGGTCCGTGAAGTAGGTCCGGTACGCGTGGTCCACGAGCCGGGTGCGGAAGGCCAGCGCCAGCTTGCACTCCAGGTAGCGGATGGCGCTGTTGACGAAAGTGGCGGGGATGGCGATGAGGAGCCATTTGATCAGCTGCCAGATAAAGCGCTTGGGTTTCTTTTCCACTATAGTTTTGACTATCTTACCGTCCAAACTAGCAACATAGATAGACAGAAACGTCCTAGATATGAGCGCCACAGAATGCAGCGACAGTAAACCTAATTCTTTAGATACCAGCTTAGGAAACAGGATTCTGCCCAGCTCTAGTATTTGTCTAAAAAACTCCGCGTTTACTCCCGGTGATGTTTTTTTCTCTTGTGCATTTCCTGAGCAGATGGAGCCGTTCTCCGCCTTGGAAAGCTGTCCGTTTGTCATCGGCTCTCCGCGCTTCCTCAGACGCCTACAGATGATGGGGTAGAGCGTCTTGATTCCGTAGGCGGCCGCCGCTAGAAACACGGCTCTCTTCGCCGCAGAGGTGCGCTCCCATCGCACCCTGGCTGCAGCATCGAGGATGTTGGACATTTTGCTGATATTAGATATTTCTGCTGACGGACCGTGCAACAGCCATCCCCCAAAGCCGACTCACCAAAAACCCTGCCGCCGCATTGACGCGAAGAGGCACCGCCACCACCGCTACATCCTGCCCGCTTTGAGCGCACGGTTTTCAGCATAAAGTAAAACCCCACTGTACTTCCGGTGCGCAACACTTCACAATAAAGACTCAGTCACAGACATCATTACACTGTAATAAGATCAAATAATCACTCAAACTGCAATTTACAATGACACAAGTATGACAAAAGCATAGGTTTAGGGCAATCAAGCAAAGTATTCTAATGAACATACATTTATGATTATGGCTATATACATTTAATTACCTTTTTGACATTCTTATAGACTGATTAAAATAAAAATGTAATTAAATTTAAAAAAAAATCCAAATTAAAATAACCCTTTCTTCTGTCACGTGACTGACGTAAACAAACCCTGTTTGCTCAAGTCTCTGCTTCATGTCTCTGTGATTACAGTCATTATTTACTCTAGTAACTATTTTACAATTACTATAATCAGCCAGTTATTACACAGTGATTTAAGCTTTAGCAGTTGTTTAATGCTTTTTGGACTGCACCTGTTATTGGCAATCGTTAGCTGTTAGCTTGATAAAGTTAGCCAATTAACGTTAGCTTAACTAGTTAGATATTTACTACTTTTTCTGTTATTTATTGTTCCTTTCTAGATTTATCTATGTTTTGCAGTTAGATAAATCTACAATATGAATTGGGTTGGCGGTTCAAGGTAAGATATTTTATATTTACGAATGTTCTCCATCCATCCATTTTCTCCCGCTTAATCCGGCTGGGTCGCGGGGGCAGCACGCTGCCCATTACTCTGTGCACCAGACCCAGACCCTATGAACCCCTCTGCAGGTGGTGAGCCACAGGAGGGAGGAATTCCTTGACGGTCCTTGATTGTATACTGTTCATAGGGGTGTTGCATGTTTTTGGTTGATGGGGGGAAACCGGAGTACCGGGAGGAAACCCAGACACTGGGGGGAAACCGGAGTACCCGGAGGAAACCTGCAAACTCCACACAGAAAGGCCCGGGCGACCCGGGGATCGAACCTGTAACCTTCTTGCTGTGAGGCATGATTGTTGCCACTCAGCCACCGTGCCGAATGTTCTGTTAGCATATTTTACATAATGCGAATACCCAACTTAACTTATTGGTTTTACAGAAGCCGACTTTTGCAGAAAGATGACATGAAAAGACAAAGAGTAAGAAAGACTGTAGCCCTTTTAACCTGTCCTAAAACCACCTTTGAAATTTAAAAGTGAATTCATATTTCACAGGAATTCTTTGAGAAGAGGAAACTGCAGCAGAGGTTGAAGAACTTGGGTCTTCCCTTACCAAACTCCTCACAGTCCACCAGTGGAAGCATGGACCTGGTCACACTGTTCATAGTCAATCAGATCGCTGCCAAAAAAGAAAACAAAGGTAATGATTTTTCCTCACCAAAACTGCATTAATACTATTTCATAGAACAAGGAATGGGAAATATGGTTCAACATTCATGCTGACATTTTTAAACAGCCTTTTGGTCATGATTCCTGTACTAAACTCAGTGTCTTGAAGAAGTAACTTATACTTCTGAAATCTGTCGGTCACTCAGAGCAGTGTTTCTCAAACTATGGTACGCACAGTCAGTTGAATCCACACTTTTGTCCTCCTTTGGGTTTGTCTGTGTTAGTATAGCATAGGTGTAGTTCAATATTAGACTTGGTTTAGCCTTATATTAGACCTGTAGTAATCTTGTTTTAGACTTAGAGGTTTGGATCTGGTGCTCGGAAGGCCAAATATCTTCTTAGGTGGTGTCAAAAATGAGAACCACTGACTCAGAACACCAATCAGAGAAGCAAAGAAAATCTGTGTTTGAAATTATATTACATCAAAAAAATAACATAGTGTTTGAGGATGGATCACATTTTACCAACATATTGCCTATCTCTAGTTCAATCTAGAGATTCAGTTTTTATTTAATTTTACATTTTGCTGTAATTTCTGCTGTGAATTCAACATTATCGTGAAAATACAAAAATACACTGCCTACGTCACTGACAGATCTGCTATGAGGCCGGTTATTTGTAGCACGTGTAGTGAAGGTGAAGAGAGTGACCTGTGTTTTTTTCCAGACCCTCCTAAAGTGTCTGTATTGGGCAGTGGCAGCAGACCAGTGTCCAAACAGAGACAGAGACTCAATGAGCCTCTGGTGCTTCCCATGAGCCCCTGCTCCCCCTCACAGCTCAGCCTGGTCGAGAGCCAGCCACACGAGTACAGGTAAAGAGGCTTGAAGATTTTTACATTGCACAAAGTGAATGAATTAAGTTTGTTTTTTATCTTTGAATTATTTGATCATTCCACTCTTTGTAAATTTCTTAAAATTTCTGGATTGATACAAATTTTTATTATGAATAACTTATGTAATGTTGCACAGAGGCACGGACATGACCTGCATGCTTAAGCCTGCACTATGGAATTTTTGGTTGGGGGTCCATCACCTGCTTGTTTGTATGGATATGCCATTGCTTTGCGTGGCGTGGAATGTTACGCGGTATGACTTTAAACAGCTCTACCTTACATTTATTCAATTACACGTGGTTTTACTGCTCAAAAATACCTAGAAAAAAACAGACATTCTGACTGTGAGCAGGGTCGCCTCTCCACAGATCTGACCTGCAACTTGGTCTAGTTTGGTCTCCATGAAGATAGAACGGTTTAATGCCGTACTGTGAAACTTTCCAGACAAACTCAAAACATCTCCATGGAGAAAAGCATTTTTGACGGACCCTTCACCAAAAAAGTTACACAATGCACCTTTAAATTAAAAGTTTGTGAATAAGTCTCGATCCTGCTCCCAAACTTAAGATAATAAACTTACCTTCATTAGTAGTTGGTTGCATCCTGAAATAGTTTGTGCGTGTATGTTTCTTATTGTATTTGTCGCTTCTTTGTTTTTCATTTCAGTCTCACAAGAAAAAGAAAACATGTGTCCCAGGTTTGTTAAAGTTTGGCATATGACAGGTTAGACTACACATTTCACTAACATGTAGTTAACATAATGATATTTAATATAAAATGTTGCAGATGTTGTTTTTCCTAGTTTTATCTTTTTGTTTATAATTTGACTATTTAACATGGGCAGCAGATGTGGCAGTTACCTAGCAATCTGTAAAATGTAAACAAGGGTCAAAGCTCATTTAAACTGTCACTATCACACCAAAGTAATCATTAGGAAAACAATGAAAACATGTTATATGAACTACCTTACACTTATTTTAGCACCCTAGTCTCTACATTATAATCTCTTTAACATGTGTCTGATTTATGTGTAGCTGTCCCCAGTTCTGGAGTCAGCTTTCTCAGATAACAGTGCCTCAGACTATGCCCCTCGCACTGCAGAAGCCCTCAGTCCTTTCTCCACCTCATCGGCCTCTTCAGGAAAAGGTGGTCCAGACACGCCCATTCAAGTCTTCGGTATCATTTACGTACAAAAGACTTTGATTAAAAGCATGTTGTTCTTCAGGGATATTTCCAAAGCAGCTGAATCAACAGCGGAGCAGTGAGAGCCCGTCAGAGGCAACAACCTTCTGTTCACAGGCCTGGGGCTCAGGACCAAAGCATCTGGTACAAACACACTCACACATTAAGCACATAATCTCCATACACAAATATTCAAATGTCCTTTATTATGCGAAATTGACTCTTGTGAGCTTTAAGCCATGTTAGAATGTTGGTACTTCATCAGAAACATACTTGGAGTTGTGTTTTGTTTCATTCACACACATTTGAGTGATCCTTTATTATTAGTCTGTTTACATCTCCAAAGCTCAAAATGCTCTGTTCCACCTTGTGATGTCATGAAGCAGGCAGTAGTTTTAACAGCTACCACTTACCTTTAATTCAATAGCGATTGGCAATTCCAGAAATGATCCAAATGATTCTAGTGAAGGGGTATGGAGTTTAAAAATACAGTGTATTATCACATGACATCACAAGGTGGAACAGAGTGTTTTCTGTCTGAAAGAAGAACTCAGCCTAAATTTGAATACCTCCAAATGAAAAAGTAACTACTGGAATACAGTTACTCAGAATACGTATTCTCAGTACATGCATTCAGTTACTTCCCAACACTGCTGATAACTGAAATTAAAAATGTGAAACAGTCTTCCTGAAGATGTGAGACAAGCCTCTACTTTAACTAAATCCCAGCTCAAAAAAATTTAGTTTAGCTGTGCATATGACTGAAAGGGGTTTATTCTGCACGCTTCTCTTTTAATGTTAACTTTATGATGATTATTTATGTTCTGATCTGTTTGTATTGTGATTTTAATGTCTTCCTTATTCTATAAATCACTTTGAATTACTTTGTGTACAAATTGTGCTGTACAAATAAAATTGTGTAGATTTTTTTGTGCATATAAACATAGCCATTGACTTATATTCTTCTACTGCTTTGTGCTTGTGCGCGCTGACAGTCGTTCCAGGCCTTCTCTCAACCCAGAGACGTAAACCCACGGCCCAGGTCCTGTCCATCAAACCTGAGTCATCTGGAGAAGCCCTCAGCTGCTCAGGTCCTCTTTGAGAGTCCAAGTCCACTGTGAGACCAGTTTTATAATAACATCCAGCGACCAGAGCCAGTTTATGTGACTGTTGTGTGCTGTTGTCCCTTTGTCTCTCTGTAACACATGTCCATCCTGTGGCCAGTCCTGTCCTCATGGATCAGTCTGAAGACAAGGTCCCAGTCCTGGACTTCAGTCTGAACCAAGAGTTTGAGGGGCCTTTTGAGGAAGACATGTTCAGGGGATTCAGCAATGGAGAATTTAGTAAGGATTATTAAAGTAGATCCACACTCATGAATGAATTGTAAACAGTGGGCTTGTTCCCATGCACACCCAAATGTAATTTTAATCAGATTACTGGACCTTTGAGATTACCTATAAGACATGCAAACTGCTAAATATGATGTGAGGAATCAGAGGAACCATGATCACATAGAAATTAGATGATTTTGCTTTTCACATTTCAATTAAAGGTACATTGTGTAACTTTTCAAATGGAGGGTCCGTCAAATGCTTTTCTCCATGGAGATGTAATTATTTTGTCTGGATTGTTTCATGGAGACCAAACCAGACCAAGTTGCAGGTCAATTACAGTTTTTTCTAAAGAAAACATCTGTAATTGAACAAATGTAAAGTAGACCTGTTTAATGTCATACTATGGAACATTCCAGGCATAAGTTACATAGTGCACCTTTAAATAATCTTATAACTCCAAAATGAAATGAGTGTGCATTTAACCACAGCCATTATTATATAATAAGAAAGAAATTAGCTTTGAATAATTGGAAACACTTTAGTTTTGGGACCACATATTAATGTCTGACTAGTAGTAATAGCCATAATAAGTGTAAGTACTTAATTAGATCATTGTTAGTGCTAACTGAGTTTTATACTGTGTGAGTGTGAATATTTTCTCAATATTTTCTCCACTAACATTCTTAGTTACTGTGTTTTTATCATCATATGGATGTTGTACATTATCTTACATTAACTATTTTCTTCAAATGATGCTTTATAAACACTACCTAATTCCACTCATTAAAGGTGCACTATATAACGTTTCGGTCAGGGGTCTGTCACCTGCTTGTTTTTATGAATATATCACTGCTCTTCATGGAATGTTCCACAGTATGACATTAAGCTGCTCTGCTTTATATTTATTCAATTACATGTGACTTTATAGCTTGAAAATACCTAGAAAAACAGACATTCTGATTGTGAGCGGGGTTGCCTTTCCACAGATCTGACCTGTAACTTGGTCTGGTTTTGTCTCCATGAAGATAGAAAGGTTTAATTCCATACTGTGAAACATTCCAGACAAAGCAAAAACATCTCTATGGAGAAAAGTATTTGATGGACCCTCCACCAGAAAAGTTACACAATGCACCTTTAAAATACCAATTACCACTTACCTTTATTATTCTGTGGTCCCTAAACTAAAGTATTATGAATAATGTTTTGTTCATTACAGTTTCTCATGTTGAAGGGAGTGTGAAATCGAAGATCCATCTCAGAGGTGACAGAAGAGTCCAGTCCTCGAAGCCCCAGTAAGTTTAATTACATACTGTGTTTTACATATTGTTTTCCATACTACTACTCACTTGAATACAGCCAAATGACTGTTTTGTTTATTTACAAGGATGGTTCATGAAGCGCAGAGTACTGAGGTAAGCTTCCTCTTTTATCTGTGTCTTAATACAGATGACAGAGGTTTTTTGTCCTACTACCTACTATGTTAGTCCGATCTAATTCTACACTTGAATGATTATGTCATATTGTTTTTCAAGCTCCCCTCATGTGCCAACACAAGCTTTTGTAAGTTTTCTTTTCTTAAACTATTTTTCAATGTAATTCTATTATTTGTAAATGTTGTATATTATGGTATTGTATCGTATTGTATCATATTATTTTTATTTTAAAGCTTGTCCAGGAAACAGCAGTGCCATTTTGGGTGACGGCCAGTATTCCCCGAGCTGCTTCAGTTCAGACTCAAGTGGTGATGTAAGTGACACAGGATATATTTGTAATATTGTTTGTTTACCAATATTTGGGGACTTTTTACATTCTAAAACAGTCAGCATTAGTTCTTTCTTTATTTGTTGAAAAATATATCAATTAATGTACAGTATATTTCTGAGGGCCCTCACTATATTACTATCAAGAAGAATTATTTGTTATGTCCATGGTGGGACCACAAATAAACTAGTTATTCATATATATATATATATATGTATATATATAGAGAGAGAACCACTTAATATTATTTTTGTTCTTAGGATGAAGTAATCTGCACTGAGCCCTGCTTGAAGACTTCCTCACTAATAGAATCTAACCAGAGATCAGTGGGAACATTACAACAACTTCACCCATTTCCACCTTTGAAACGCAGACTGAAAATCAGAGACGAAGGTACAACTGACCTGAATGAACCAAATACAGTAAATAATCAACAAAATGGCACCCAAACAACTCCAGGTTTCCTTCAGTCTTTACCTCAAACACAATGTCAGTGCTGGAAAAAACGCTCTGAAACATGTGAGATGGGAACGCAAACGGACAATATCGCTACAACTGAGAGGTCTGACGCTGCAATTCAATGTAGTTTGGTGGAAGCATCTGTTTCAAAACCACCACTGTTTCACCTTTATCTTCCACACGTCGCGTCTTCAGTGCAGACTTTGTCCACAAGGGGGCAGGCTGTGCACACTGATGACATAGAGGGAGAAGGGCAGACCCACTCTCCTGGAATATCAACGAAGGAGAACAGGGATTACTGGAGGAGGATGGCGAAAAATGGGAATGACCACAGTGACAAAGAGAATCCTCAGAGTGAAGAATTAAAATCCACTGAAGATGGTCTCATAAGTGAAAATAAAGGTACGTATTATAAAGTCATTTTACTTATTTGTGGATAGTGGTTTTTGTATGTGATTGAGAGCTATATTTACCACATAATTGTACTGTAATTGTGTATCCCTTCTGTGCTGTATGTTTAATACATGACATGACACTTTCAAATATTGGTCAAACCATGTATATTTTTTAGGAAATCTAAACTCTAATTATAACTATGTTTTAGTCATAAACTGTATAAAGAAGTGGACTAAGGGAGTGTGACGTCGTCGATAGCGTTCGGCTCCAGTCAAATGAAGCTCACGATGGCTGGAGTTTTAGGGGTGAATTTGGAGCCGAGTTCCATATTAGGAATAGGAATTTGTTTACGTACAAAATAATGGAATAAAAACACCAGGATCATGTAGAGTGGATTCATATGAACATTTTAAGACCAAAATGATGAGTTGATGGAGTGAATTTACTAATCTTTTAGTTTAATAATCTTAATTATTATCTGACATTATAATAATTCTTAAAGATACCTTTGTTTTATAGATGTATGCTATTTTGTTGCAGGTAAACAAAGTGGAGCAATATGGCGTCAGGAAAGAGTCACCATGATGAAAACTCCTGTAGATGAAGTGAAGGGAGTCAAAGTAAACAAGGAGGATGCACAAACACTTCAGGATATCGCAGACATTTTACTCCTGTTAAAGCAGAAAAATGGAGCAACATGAAAATACACAGTAACACTCTATAATATCTACATTAACTATATTATTATTAATAATATATATCATTATTATTAATAAAGTATGAACAAAGACTTAATTCATTGTGAACAAATAGTTTAGAATTCAGTTCATTCACTGATTCATTCCAGTCACTTAAAGGTGCAGTATGTAACTTTTCTGTTGATCTGAGGATCTGCCACCTCATTTTCTCATGGACATGTTATAGATTGACCTAGAATGTTCCACAGTATAGCATTAAACCTGTCTATATTACATTTATTCAATTACAGGTGTTTTTATTGCTGAAAAATACCTTTGCAGTAAAAAAAAACAAAAACATTTTTACTGAGAGCTGGGTCGCCTCTCCATAGACCTGACCTGTTGCTTGGCCTGGTAGTGTTGTCTGTTTGATAAGTTTACTGCTATTCTAGGCAATAATGTCTCCATGGAGACAAGCTGGTAGCAAACACTCCACCTGAAAAGGTCCATAGTGTATCTTTAAATAAGGGGCTAGGGTTAGGAGTTAGGTATTAAGTAGTTACTAAACCTGAATTATTCTTAATAATCTATTTGTTCATTATGAATTAAGTCTTATTGAGCTTTACTGAGGTGATTTAAGGAGTATTTAGTAGTTACAGAGTGTTACCTTTGGTACTTTGCAGTGACATCATGCACGTTTAGGGTGTAATGTCCAGCAGTTACTATGGTGACACAATGCGCATTTTAGAAATGTCTGAATACTCAAGAAAAACACAAAAACACAAGATGGATTTAAACAGCACATTTCCTGAAAAACTGATGGCTAATACTAACTAGCTTGTGCTAGCTTTATGTGTGAGGGGCGTGTTTCAGCACAAAATCATCTCACCTGTTGGTAGTTTCAGTTAAATCGGTTCTTTATGCTCAGACTGTAAAACTCAGAGTAACAGAGCTTCAGACAGAGCAGACCCTCCAGTTAGCATCACACCTCCAGGGAATGTATCAGTAGTTTATATCCCTATATTTCTATCAGTTATTCTATTACTGTATAAATTATTGTATTTATTCATTCATAAGTTATTGTTGAAAATAAACACGCAACACTTTTCAATAATCCATTCTACTTTATTTCTTTCCCCATATACTTTGTACAAGATATTTTTATACAATATAAAGTCTAGCAAAACTTTTACAGCTTCAACAATAGTAATTATATGGGGCTATACAACTGTAGAAACACATGGATCTGGTCACATAGAAAACCACTAAGAGGAGGAGACGGTATTTTCAACTTGCAGCCTTAAACGATCACATTAAATATTTGGTTAAGACATCATTTAGTTACACAATGTGCATCATGGAGGGATAAATACAGACTCTAATATATATTCAGTACAAAACTAGTCCAGTGAGGTTTGAAATTACAGCAGAAATAAAAGAAATAAAACTCCCTTTAACCAGGATTCATTAGTAGACGAGACATGATGGAACAAGATAGTTTTGAGTTAAAGGTGCACTGTGTAACTTTTCTGATAGGTGAGGGTCTGCCGTCTGCTGGTCGCCCTGGAGATAATATGCTTTGCCTGGAATGTTCCACAGTATGGCATTAGTGTGAGCAATGAAACACATGTAACTGAATGTAACTGAACACATGTTAATGCCATACTGTGGAACATTCTAGGCAACACCCACTGGAAAAGTTACACAGTGCATCTTAAATCAATGAAACTACGATTTAGTGGTCAAACTTAAAATATATTAATTATTTTTTTTTCCCAGCAATAAATAATTAAACAAAACTCTTAACATTTATTTTTGTAGATTTTGTTGATTCCATAAAGTCATAAATAATATTAAAAAAACAAAACAAAAAAAACTGGCAAACCACATGAGAACCACTGATTGTGTGGGAGTGCGTAACCAAAATTACAGTGTACCTTTCAGATGAACACTTTGCAATGGTAAAATGTTTGTGATGAATTATTTGCAGCACTTGGGTTTCAAAACACAATGTAAGCCTATTTACATTCACTCTCAGAATATCTGTGGCCTACTTTGGATTCCACTGCTTTGTGAACAGAGGTGGGGAGAGCAGCCAAAAACTCTACAAACTTTACAAAGAAGTAGTGCAAAGTAGTGCTCCAAGAAATTAAGTAAGCGTAAAAGTATTTGAGAAAAGTACTACTCAAATAAGAGTAACTTAAAGAGTAAATTAGTAGTTAATATAAGAAGTGCTCATTGAGGGAGATACTTAATAGGAAAAAGATGCAGCAAGAGTCTTTGGAAGGACAAAACACAAAATAATGTGCAAACTCTGGTATTTTCAAATGATAAAATGAGAAACTAAATGAGAAAAACTAATGTTCAGATAATTTAATACTGTTGGCATAAAGCTTTTGCCACTTGTAGACTTACTCACAGTGGGAAGTGTAACCAAAACCTTTACTGAAGTAAGAGTACTGTTACTGTACTGGACGTTTTTGGGGTTTTTTTGAGTTAAGGTGTTTTGTAGCTCATCCAGGCAACTTCTTCAGTTCTGGTCAGACTGCTGGTGGACACTGCCTTATATCTGCCTGTCGGGAGAAGAGAACTAAAGTGAAACAATTTACGGTTTACAGTTTCTGTTTGTTAGATTTTGGCCAGAACAGAAGAAGCTGCTTGGATGAGCTGGAAAAAGTCTTCACTCAAAAAGACCTTTGTCCAGTTGACAGAATAGACTATCTGGACAACTGAGGAATTACACAGACTTCAATATAAATGTTACTGAAGTAGGAGTAAAAGTATGCTGCTAGAAAAGTAAATGTAACTGCGTAAACGTGACTGAGTACTACCCACCTCTGGCCATGAATGAATCTTTTCAGTCAGATATTTGTTGTTGTTCAGACTGAGTTGTTGGCAAAGATTAAAAACGTGTTCTTGTACATTTCGAGTCCGCTGCTGTGAGGTCCAAACAGCATCTGCTACATACAACTGATGTGTAAACAGGGTTAGACGCAAAAAAAAACTACTTCCAACTTGAAACACAAGAAGCCACTACATCCTCAGCTCTTTGTACATAAGGCTATGAAGGAAGAGGCAACTTAAACTGCATAAAATCAGGTTTCAAAATAAAAAATTACATGTTTATAGCGCATATGAGAGGTAATCTGTACACGAGAACACAATAAAGTAAAAACAGGATTACAGAATACAAAACACGTCCACTTGAATGTAAAATGGCCCATAGGCACTGCCACGATACACAGGCACTATAAGTCTAAAAGTTAAGTGTGGTTCGGTCTAAGAGTGAAACTACCCCATTATCACTCAAAATACTACATACTAAAATAACTTTAAAGCGCACATGACAGGTTAAGAGTACTTTTCCACTAAAACACAGTTAGTGGTATTATATTTAAAGGTCCTATATTACACAAAATTGACTCTTGTGAGCTTCTAGCCGTGAATGTTGTAACCTCATCAAAAACATACCTGGAATTTGTTTTGTTTCATTCACAGATGTTTGAGTAACAGTTTATTATGAGTCTGTCTTGTTCTCCAAAGCTCAAAATGATCTGTTACACCTTGTGATGTCATGTCATGTCATTTTATCTTTTGTTCAGTAGAGATGGGCAATTCCAGGGCTGATATTATCGTCTAGTGAAGGTGTATGGAGTTTAAAAACACAGTGGAGCACTTTCTGTACAATTCAGCCTAAAATATACAGGGTTTTTGTGTTAAACATGTGCGAATGGAACAAAATACAACTCCAGGTCTGATTGTGATGAGGAAACAACATTATAACATAGATCAGAAAATAGCGTAATATGGGCCCCTTAAGATTTTTGCCTAGTTTGGTTCACAGTTTTACTTCCTGGTTGGACACGGGCAGCAGATATGACAAACACAGATGTAATTCCACTTCTGTTACCTAGCAACCACAATGTAAACATGGGCCAAAACCTGTTGATGACAAAGGTAGAGGGATGTCATTCCTAATTTGAATCAGAGCTGAATTTGCGTCAGTCGTGTCAGCCGTTACCTTGACTTTATTTTCATGATTTATTTTACTCCCCAGAAACAGCTACATGAATGTCTAACTACGGTTTCAACTGACACATTTTTAAGTTAAATAAAGGCATACACTGGTAAAATCCTGTATCGCTGTAATCACAATTACACAATAAATATTACACACACATCAGCTAGACTCCATGTTTCTCTGCACTCATCTGTTTGCTCGAGGTTTTTAACAGTTAAAGGTGCATTGTGTAATTTTTCTGGTGTCTGGTTTGTCTGGAATGTTTCACAGTATGGCATTAAACATTTTTATCTTCACAGAGACTAAACCAGACCAAGTTACAGGTCAGATCTGTGGAGAGGCGACCCCGCTCAGTCAGAATGCCTGTTTTTCTAGGTATTTTTGAGCTGTAAAACCACCTCTGATTTAATAAACTAAAGTAAAGCTGTTTAACGTCATACTGTGTTCATAAAAAGCAGTGACATAGAAACAAGCAGGTGACGGACCCCCAACCAAAAAGTTGCAAAGTGCCCCTTTAAGATGTGGTGTTTACATGAACGTTTTAACTTTAACTTAAAATAAACATAACATAATCCATGAAGTTTGTCCGTGTATGTGTTGCCATAGTGAGTGACAAGTGTCTGGGCATCTGGGCATATCCAATTTTGATGCAAATTTTGGCTTTGACTCAAATTCTCTTTTAGAACTCACTGCTACTTCCTGTACTTCCTGTATTTTTGTGAACTCTTTTTTCCCCCACAAACTGACACTTAACTGTAGTAAATATTTACTACAGGTACTTTTACTTTAACTTTAATAATGGGAAAAACCTTAAAACCTGTCATATGCACTTTAATGATTCTCTAGGGTAGGATACACAAGTGGTCCATGGAGGTAGGGTCAGGAAAATTAAAATCAGTGTTACTACATATTGTGACTTAATAGTATTTATCTCGTAGTACTAAAATCACATTGATGTAGGATTGTAAACATCACAAATTAAATTAAAACAACTCAAGCAAGTCCAGATTTAGATTACCACGAGATTTATGGACGCACACTTAGCTCTTTAACACCGCTTAAAAATAAAAATACACTGTAAACGTAAACATTATTTGTAAATAGCATATACTGCATGTGTGAAATATTGTTGCTTTTTCTGTAATATTGTAAAGCAACAGGCAGCGTTATAACGTTGTAACCGGTTTAAATCGCACACAAGGGCTTGGCAAATTTGAGGACTTTTGACAATTTCAAACAAATAATAAGGTTAAAAATGTTGGCCAAAGAGAACATTATATGGGCATCTCAGATCATTCTAGTATTTTAGTATGGGATAAAATGAGCAAGTCTATATTTCACACAGTCAGGTTAGTGCTAGATAGTATGCTTCGGAGGGACGGTCTGCTGCGATTGGCCATTTGAAGTGATGAAGTTTAGGAGCTCGGTTAGGATCCTAGACTGTACAAAGAATTGGACTGTGAAGGGAGTGTGATCCCCTATCATCTTCAGCTCCAGTCAAATGAAGCTCACTGAGGCTGGCAGTTATATCATTTGATGCCAAGTTTCATAATTGGAATTCTGACCGTGAGTTTCATCGCAACAAAAGAGCCAATCCAGAGCAAGACCTGTTGAAGGTTATTCTAAGTAATATGGCTAAGGGTTCGCTCCATGCTTAGCCACCTCGGGGAAAAAAGGCATCTAATTTCTCTATTATTAATGTTCATTTCTTGATTTACAGACAAAATGGATAAATAAAAACACCAGGATCACGCATAGCGCGTTACTATGAACATTTGAAGATCAAAATGATGAACCTAACAGCAGCAGTTACAGAGAGAGGGGCGACACTTTTTTAATACAAAGTGAATTGGCGCTACAGTCGATGGAGCCGGAAGCACGGCCATGATTAAGGTTAGCAAACAGGTTATAGTTAAGGTTAGAAGTGGAACAGGGTTGAATTATCAGTAGCGTCCCTCCGGAGTTGACTATATAGCACTAACCAATCAGTATTCGCTCAACAGTCCCTTTTCCACTACATAAACACTACAGGAGTTTCGTTTACTGTTGTTTGTGCAATACTTTTTAAATAAACATCCACTTTAGGAATTAGCTCACTCTCAATTCAGGTTTTAATACGCTAAAAGCAACATTCATTCTTGTGCAGCTAAAACAATGACACTGTTTGGGTTTCCTGAAATAGACTGAATCGAAAGTGGGCTAAAATGACATTGTGTAAAGGTCTTGTACTCAAAAACCCAGTCCCTAGTCCACATCAGAGGCGTCGTTGTCAGATAGGTGGTAGTTTGACCCCTTGACCCGGATGTACTCCACCTGTCTGGCCTCGTCAGAATCGGAAACGCCACAGGAGCAGAGCCGGTTTTCAAACAGAGCCTCGATCTCCTCCAGACGACGCCCTTTGGTTTCAGGGAGGCAGCCGACGATGAAGATGAGACCAAGCAGAGCCATAGAGGAGTAGAGGAAAAACACTCCTATGAAGAGGAAGATGAAGTTAGCCGTGATAGAAAAGACAGACAATAAGCGATAATATTGAAATCAATTTACCACACGCTTTGACAAAACTTTACAAAGACGAGCGGATCTGGAGCTGTGTCCTGCCTCCCTGATTTCAAAGGGTGTGACTGACAGGCATGAAAAAGTATCTGAACCTTTTGGCATTTCTCACATTTCTGCATAAAATCACCATCAAATGTGATCTGATCTTTGTCAAAATCACACAGATGAAAAAAACAGTGTCTGCTTTAACTAAAACCACCCAAACATTTACAGGTTTTCATATTTTTAATGAAGATAACATGTTCAGATACTAGATCAACTGACAGTTTGAAACGATTTCATCTTTTTTGGTCATTAAATTACGCGTTTTCATTTCATATAATCATGTTTTCATATAATTTCTACATTATTTCTTGTCATCATCTTCACATTTATGAGCTATTTAAAAAAAACAACAAAAAACAATGACATAATAAAATGCTAAATACATTTTTGAGTGACAAATCCCTGAATTGAAAAATGAGGATTAGGGGCTCTCAGACCTGACAAACTTTAATGAGATTTCTTCAGCGCTCCGATCTCCATTTTCACTGTGTCAAACTACAGCTGCACCTTTCAACTTAACAGAAAGTGCTGTGAAAATAAAATTATATTATAAGACGGACCCTGACCTCAGTGATTACAAAAACCGGTGGTGGTATTACAGTATTTGTACAATAAAAGAAGTCCATCAGCGTACCAGAGTAAGACGGCAGATTTCTGTTTCTGTTCCATTACTTCTTCCTGTTCTGAAGGACATTTCCCCCAATCAAAAGATAAATTTACACTTGTTTATATTAGATTTGTTTTTAAAATCTGTTACTTGTTATGTCAAATGCTTCAAATTTTCATTAACCTCAAAAATCACAGATATACAAATGATTTAGAGAGATGATTTAGATGATAATATTACAGACAGATTTAATGAGATTTTTTGTAAATGTCTGACAGAGTTGAGGAAAGATGGAACAGTACGTAAAAATATTTTCAGTTTACTTTTGACATTTTTAAAAATATATATTTAAAGCCTTTTAATGAACTCTAATGCATTTTTATTAACAGATTTTTTTTAAATGTTTTTTTTAAATTACATTAACTTCAAAATTTTCATCTACATTTATGTCAAAATAACATCTCCATGCAGAAGAGCTGATCACAATAAAAAATATATTAAAATTACGTTACACAAATCACATACATTTAAAGCAGTGTATTCCCAGTAAACGCAATACAAAACCAAACCAAAGCACTCAAATTAGTCATAGAAGTTACATATTTGACCCTGTTCAGGCTCAGCCCCAAAATATGGTTCCAGCTTTCATTTACTGATCAATAAATCAGTGGAGTAATTATCGTGACAGGCTGAAGCACATTACAGTATAGTTCTGATGGATTCCCATAATATTGCTTCATTATTAACACTGGATAACACTATAAAAAAACCTGAGATATTCTTTTTTGTCAATAACGCTCACCCATAACATCATCACAGCTCTAAATTGATTTCTTCCCACTGCAGTTGGTTTTATAGTGATCATTACCCAGCAGGAGGTCCCATTGACTGATCTATACGAGCTTATGTGCTTCCTGTTGGAGGGAATTCCAGCTGCTCGACTAAGGAACAGGATTAGGTAACAGGGCTGACGCGGATTGTGGATCGCGTCTGTGGTGATGTATGAGAGAGGACAGCGTGAATGAAGTTAGGAGGGCTCACTGAGAGACTGATGGAAATGACATGACTTTATGGATTGACTCATGTTCTTTTGACTTCGAAAAATGCGGTGTAAAAGTGGTCTGACACCTTTGTCTATTTTTTGCTGTTTAAAGGGCCCATATTACGCCATTTTCTGATCTCTGTTATAATGTTTCCTCATCACAAACAGACCTGGAGTTGTGTTTTGTTTCATTCACACATGTTTAACACATTCACAGTTCTCTCAATCAGAAAACACTCTTTTACACCTTGTGATGTCATGTGCTAATACACGAAGCGCTCTACTATGTTTTTAAACTTCGTAAACCTTCACTCGACTCCTTTGGATAGCGCTGGAATTGCCAGATGCGAGTGAACTAAAGGTAGGAAGGAACTGTTAACATGAAAACTACCGCTTCATGACATCACAAGGTGGAACAGAGCATTTTGAGCTTTGGAGATGTAGACAGACGAATAATGCAGCATTATTCAAAAATGGGTGAATAAAAGAAAACACAACTCATGTTTTTGAGGAGGTAACAACATTATAACACAGGAATATAATTTGCATAATACAGGACATTAAAAGGTGCACTATGTAATTTTTTGGTGGAGGGTCTGCCACCTGCTTGTCTCCATGGATTGAATTTATCTGAGCAATAGAAATATGTGTAAGTGAAAGAATGCAAGATGGATAAGTTTAATGCTATGCTGTGGAACATTCCATAATAATATTTCCATAATAGTACGAGTATTTGAGTGAGGACAGTAAAGCAACCATAACCCATAACAAATCTAAAACTGTAGAATATTTGTATGGGTTTTCTTTAGTTTCTTTTATACAGAGAGATACTTTACTGATCCCGAGGGAAATTCAAGTTTTCCTGCAGCAACATTTCCACTGTGCTTCTCAGTGGCCTTTGTGTCTCAGTCAAAGGTCTCAGTGCAGTTTAACTTGACGACTGGTCAGGGAGGGTCAGCAGATTCTGTGTCAGGGCAGTTTGAGGAGAGGAAGAGCCAAAAGTGTCCTTCCTCTGTGTCCTGCAGCATCACAGCAGAGTCCAGGGGTTGCCAGGTGAACACAATGAGAAAGATCTCTCTCTCACTCTGCTCTTTTGTTTCGGTCGGTGATGAAATGGGACATTCAATTAAAGTATTTCCTCTGGAAGATCTGCCACATTTGCTGTCACATATGGTGTAAAAAGCCTGTAGCGTCTCAGTTGTCCATAGCTAGCCCCTTAGTTAGCTGTTATGGAAAGAATACCAATTTTTCCAGCAGTTGAAATAGTTGAAAACTGCAGAAGACAAATGTCCACATGGGGACAATCAACCAACCAACATCTCTGTGAGTGTTTCTCCTGCTTACAACAAAGACGGCAGATTTTGGTAATAACTTTAACCAGCGATATATCATTAAAACCCCACAGATAGCTATAAAGACATTGTTGGATTTATTATTTCTCTTCAATATTAATTTAATTGTGCAACATTTCTGCTGGAGGGTCTGTCAAATGCTTGTCTCCATGGAGATGTTATTGCTTTGTCTGGAATGTTTCACAGTATGGCATTAAACCTTTCTATCTTATTTATTTATTTATTTATTTATTTCAGGGACAGTGCATATTAATCAACATTTGCATGTAAATATGCCAAAGTTAGCCAGACGGCTATTTTTCATCTGTAGTCCCTCGACAGATAACAGAAAATCACATTACAAAGTTAAAATTCATCATTCTAAAAAGTACATTACTTCAGACAACTCAATTACAAGCATTCACCCGCAATCAATAACCAGTCAATTACAGATATTCACTCTCACTCAATAACTTAAAAATAATAATAACAGCTTAC
This sequence comes from Taenioides sp. WSHXM2023, assembly GCA_029959045.1. NCBI lineage: Eukaryota > Metazoa > Chordata > Actinopteri > Gobiiformes > Gobiidae > Taenioides > Taenioides sp. WSHXM2023. Next base: position 9,856,648 of record CM057085.1, read on the forward strand.
AGTCAATAGGCCAGTGTCCAGCAGGGGGCAGCGAGAGGTGGATGTCTTAATGTTGACAGCTTTGATTGTCTATGAGCCATTGTTTTAACTGTACTTTAAATGAAGTGTATGTGTTGAGGTTTCTGATGGTTGTGGGGGTGGCATTCCAGTATTGAGCAGCTCTAACAGAAAAGGTAGTTTGACCAAACAGACTTTTCCGGAGGGGGATGATACAGTCCCCTCTCGCTGCTCCTCTGGTTCTGCTGTGTTCAGAGGTCCGAATGTTAATAAACTGTTTGAGTGGAGGAGAAGACAAACCATGGATGACTTTATACAACAGACATAGATGAGCATATTTGATCATGTTTTCCCAGCTGAGTAGGTTGTGTTTTTGTAGTATTGGACAGTAGTGGTATGAATGGGGTTTAGAGTCCAGAGTCTTTAAGGTGCGTTTGTACAGAGTGTGATTAGGTTTGAGGGCTGTGGTAGTAGTGTGGGACCAGACAGTTAGACAGTATGTGATATGGGATAGAATCATGGAATACATAAACATTTTAGCGGCTCTGATAGACATTTGATGTCTGATGTGTCTAAAGTTGCTGAGGTTGAATTTAATACGGTTACTGATGGTTTTGACATGAGACTTGAATGAAAGTTTTGGCTCGAGAATAACACCAAGATATTTGTATTCTCTCACCACCTGAAGCCGTTCGCCTGACACAAAGACATCAGGATCAACAGTAGATTTACAGGGGGACTTGGTGAAGAACATAGCAACAGTTTTGGACGTGTTTAACTGTAAACATGAATGTTGTAACCAATCAGTGATATGGGCCATGGGTTGTGTGAGTTTTTCGGCGACATGTGTGATGTTGTTGCCATGAACATAAAGCACAGTACCATCAGCATACATCTGAACTGAAATATCAGAACAAGCAGTCGGAAGGTCATTTATATATTGAGAAAATAATAATGGAAACCAAACCAGACCAAGTCATAACTCTAACCCCAGGTCCATACCGTAGTAGGTGAGATATTGGGCCAGGTGCAGGAACGTGAGGGACACCAGAACGTTGAAGGTCCAGTTGACTCCGGCCGCACAGGCGTTACCCGTGCTCCTCGCCCACAGAGGGTAGATCTCTGAGTTTATGGTCCACGGCATCGGGCCCATACCTGGTCACCGTGGAAAAAACAAGGTCAGGGTAAGACTCAAGCCATAAAACTCAAATTAAGAAGATTTAACTTGATTTGAGAAGATTTCACTTGGCAGGTAAAATTATCTACCAATGGAAGTCTTTTTTTACTTAATTCGAACAACATACAATTTAGTTTCTTATTTTCTTATCACGCTGTTTTTGGATCTATGTTATAATGTTGTTTCCTCGTCAAAATCATAGCTGGAGTTGTGTTTTGTTTCATTCACACACGTTTAACACACAAACCCTGCATCTTTAGGCTGAGTTCTTCTCTCAAACTGAAAACACTCTGTTCCACCTTGTGATGTCATGTGGTAATCCAGGAAATGCTCCAGTGTTTTTTTAAACTCCACACACCTTCACTACAATCATTAGGATAATATCAGCCCTGAAACTGCCAATCTCAGCTAAACAAAAGATAAAAGGAGCTTGAAAACTACCACTACATGACATCACAAGGTGGAACGGAGCATTTTGATCTTTGGAGATGTAGAAAAACTAATAATCCAGGATTACTCAAACATGTGCAAATGAAAAACACAACTCCAGGTCTGTTTTTGATGAGGAAACAACATTGTAACATGGCCTAAAGCTCACAAGAGTCAATTTGATGTAATATAGGACCTTAAAGTACAAAGAGTTCTTGTTTTTCTTATCTTCAGTGTAACTATGTGTATTTCCCTCAAAGACTTGTTCCATTAGTAGATAATTGTAATTCTCATGTGAAATGTACTCAAATCAATATAATATGTTCTTAACTCAAGTCATTTTAACTTTTAGATTTTTGCGATTTATGTTTTTTAATGTATTTACTGTATGTGTTTATGTTGCTGGATGATTCATAAGAATTCACTACACAGGCCTTTAGTGTTAATCGGTTAATCTGTTGTCAAAATAGAGCAAAACTTTTTAGTCAAAGTACAGAGAGAAAATGGGCTTCTCAGACAGTTATTTATTTGTTCTTTTTAGAGGCTGCGTAACAATAGGGCTCTGATTGTTGAGATTTAAACAAAAGCAAAGGGATTATAAAAGCATCTCGTAAAGGTCCTATATTACACAAAATGGACTGAGAGCTTAAAGTCATGTTATAATGCTTTTAACTCATGCAAAACTTACCTGGAGTTGTGTTTTTGTTTTTGATTATTAGTCTGTCTACATCTCCAAAGCTGAAAATGCTCTGTTCCAGCTTGATGTCATGAAGCTGTAGTTTTCAAGTCAACAGCTACATTTTACCTTTTGTTTAGCAGAGAATGTCAATTCCAGGGCTGAAATCATGCAAATTATTCTTGTGAAGGTGTACGGTGTTTAAAAACAAGGTGCAGTTCCTGTATTACCACATGACATCTCAGAGTTTTCAGTCTGAGAGAAGAACATGTGTGAATGAAACAAACCACAACTCCAGGTATGTTTTTGATGAGAAAACAACATTATAACAGATCAGAAAATAGCGTAATATAGATCTTTTTTAATTTCTGGTCAAAATGTGGTATATTTATTAAAAAATTGCTATTCTGACTTGCAGTAAAACTCAGTAAACCCAGATTTGCCATAACAAAAGAGATCCAAACTAGACTGCTTGAATTGTAAGGTTCAAGATAAGGTTCTAAAAATATTTAATAATGTCTATATCATTATTAAAGGTGCATTATGTAACTTTCTGGGGGGTTTATGCCACCAGTTTTGATTTTAAATGAATAGCCAGGTTTTCCAAATACATTTAATTATAGTTATTATAATTATCTTTACATAACGGAACAATAAACAAGGAATTTTCCATCCAAGGTCTGGACTATGTTTGAATTGAACTGAATTGTAATTTTAGAGCCAAGTTTGTAGACAGAAAAGATTGATTGAAATAAATGTTTTGTTTGTTTTTGTTTTTGTTTTGTTTTTGTTTTTTTTACCAGGAGCAAAAGCAGCCAGGTACAGCACCAGACCCAACAGAACCAGCCAGGAGTACGAGGTGGGGCAGTAGTTGTAGGCCCAGTACGCATGCTCCTTCTGACTTACGTTTGAGCATCTGGAAGAAACAAGCACAGAAAACTTTATTTATTGACTCAAATAAACAAGTAAAAACAGGATTATTATCACCTTTATGATTGTGACTATCAGTGCAATCACACTTGGGACTAAACTGGGACTAGACCAGGATGTAAAGGTGCACTATGTAACTTTTGTTGGGGGTTCGTCACCTGCTTGTTTCTATGGAGATGTCATTGCTCTGTCTGGAATATTCCACAGTGTGACATTAAACAGCTCTACCTCACATTTATTCAATCACAGGTGGTTTTATAGCTCATAAATACCTAGAAAAACAGGCGTTCTGACTGTGAGTGGGGTCGCCTCTCCACAGACCTGACCTGTAACTTGGTCTAGTTGTCTTCATGATGATAGAAGTTTATGCTGTGAAATATTCCAGACAAAGGAATACCGAAAAGCATTTGACGGACCCTCCACTAGAAAAGTTACTCAACGCACCTTTAACGTGGACTAGAACTGGACCAAACTAAGTCTAAATTTAGGACCAATCTGGGCTTAAAGCAGGACAAATGTGAACGTGTCCTAAATGAAGCTTATGTATTCATGATTTCCAGTCAAATGGCTTTTTCTTGTTTTCCTGATTTGGGCGCCATTTTGCTGATGTTAAGGATATGATTATAAAAACCCATGGATAGCTATAGAGACTTAAACTTCATTTAAGTTTTGTTTCTTGAACTAGTCCAATCTCAAACTGTATCTTTGATTTTGATTGCGTACTCTACACTACGTACACAAGTGATGCGTTGAAGTAGGACTAGCTGATTTTTAAAAAACGAAAGGAGGAGGGAACTAGTTTAAACTGTTACCAGCGACTAACTAAAGTCAAATTCTCAAACCCAGGGTGCACTGCCATCGCACAGCCAACACCGTCTCATCCTCAGACTGTATAAACAAGTGGACTAAGGGAGTGTGACGTCACCCGTAGTGTTCAGCTCCAGTCAAATGAAGCTGATCGAGGCTGGCGCTTAGTGTTTATGGGGAGAAATTGGAGCCAAGTTCTATATTAGGAAGAGGAATTTATTCAATAACAAAAATGGTGAAATAAAAGCAGCAGGATCATGTAGAGCGGGTTAATATGAACATTTTAAGACCAAAATGACGAGGCTCACAGCAGCAGTTACAGAAAAAGGGGCCGCAGTTTTCCAATGGAAGTCAATTGGAAACCAAGTCATTGGAGCTGAAAGAACCCCCATGCTCACTATCTATTTGGAAGCGGATTCCCAAGCGGGTTAGATATGTTCATTTACACAGTCTATGGTCTCATCCCAAGACATAACAATAAAGTCAACTTTATGTAGGTTTGCAATCTACAGAATTCTTTATAACTGGATGCAGACAGTGTGCAGTGGCCGGATTTTGTCAATAACTGCTACTTTTACAATACTATAGATGGAAACATTATACAAAAATAAATATATTTTGAATTTACTCTTTCACATGAAAACATGTTGAGTGCCGCTGCTTAAAGTTAAATTTGTCCACCATAAGATTTAAATTGAATCCTATTTTATATCTAAAAGCATAACCCACACTGCATATTGAGAACCACCAGCTACTGACGTCCCATTGCTGTGACGTCAGTAGCTCCTCCTACACTTACATTTATTTTATTTTAACAGCTGTAACACTGGAAGGAGCCCGCCCTGCTGCCCCCTGCTAGTGGGGTGACTCACCTGCCCCATGCCGCGTGCTCCGTGGACGCCTTATTGACTGGGACGCAGGAGGAGGTGAGCAGAGCAGAGCCATTCTCACGATAACAGAAACCACAGCCAGGGTCCAGCATGCACGTCTCACACAGCCTGTGGAGAGAGGGAGGGAGGGAGGGAGAGAAGGAGAGAGGCAGGGAGGGAGGGAAGGAGAGAGGGAGGGAAGGAGGGAGGGAGGGAGAGAGGGAGAGAAGGAGAGGGGAGGGAGGGAGAGAGGGAGAGGGGAGGGAGAGAAGGAGGGAGGGAGGGAGAGAAGGAGAGAGAGAGGGAGGGAGGGAGAGAGAGAGAGGGAGGGAGGGAGAGAGGGAGGGAGGGAGGGAGGGGGAGAGGGAGGGAGAGAAGGAGAGAGAGAGGGAGAGAAGGAGAGAGAGAGGGAGAGAAGGAGAGAGGGAGGGAGGGAGGGAGGGAGAGAGGGAGAGAAGGAGAGAGGGAGGGAGAGAAGGGGAGAGAGAGGGAGGGAGGGAGGGAGGGAGGGAGGGAGGGAGGGAAAGAGAGGGAGAGAAGGCGAGAGGGAGAGAGAGAGGGAGAGAAGGAAAGAAGGAGAGAGGGAGGGAGAGAAGGAGAGAGGGAGGGAGGGAGGGAGGGAGGGAGGGAGAGAGAGGGAGGGAGAGAGGGAGAGAAGGAGAGAGGGAGGGAGAGAGGGAGGGAGGGAGGGAGGGAGGGAGAGAGGGAGAGAAGGAGAGAGGGAGGGAGGGAGGGAGGGAGGAAGAAAGGGAGGAAGAGAGGGAAGGAGGAATAGGGGGTGGAAGGAGAGGTGGATGGAGAGAGAAGATAAATAAGAAGATAGATGAAAGGGGGAGAGAGAGAGAGGAATGGGAGGGGTGGGGGTGGAGGAAGAGAGAGAGAGAGAGAGCAAGGGAGGAAGGAAGGAAGGGAGGGAGAGAGAAGGCAAGAGCAAGGGAGCGAGGGAAGGGAGTGAGAGAGAGAGCAAGAGAGGGAGAGAGGGAAAGAAAAAGAGGGAGAAGAGAAAAGTGGAAGGGAGAAAGATGATAGAAGAGTGATAGAGAGGGGAGGGGTGTAGGGAGAGGTGGCGGAGGAAGAGAGGGATAGAAAGAGAGACGCGGAGGTAGGGAGGGAGGGAACAGCAGTCATTATCTATAATTTCACTGTACACAATCAATGACTCATGGGGCTGTGCTAAAAGTCACAGAGATTGGATCAAATTGAGTCAATCAAATCCACCTTTATTGTTTTAGGCTCCACACTCTGTTATGTCAATCATTTTAAAGATTTTTTTAAGCATTAACAAAAACATCTTTAAACCATACTACCGTGCGTTATTTAACCTATTTTTTTATTTATTTATTTATTTATTTGGCAGGGACAGTACATTGAAAACATTGCCACCATATAGGTCACCGATGGCCATGTACATAAGGCTTATAGCCACAGGCTAATTCGCAGCCCCCGTCCCTGGTTAAGCTTTTAAAAAACAGAAAACAACACAAATAACACACAAATACAGGACAAAAAACTAAACAAAACAATCAAAGCAAGAACTTTAAAAAGCATCGGTCCCATTTGTCCCTACTATATCCAGTTTTAGTGTTCACATTTCTGATTTTCTTTAAGCCACTTTTTTACTTTTGTGGAGAAAAGTCTTATGTCCGTCAGTGACTTAAACTCCAGAGGCAAAGAGTTCCACAGATGTGAAACCTTCACTGAGAACGCTGTCTGACCCAGAGCCGTGCGGCCCCTCCTCACTCTGCAGCTCCCACTCACAGCAGCTCGAGTCCGCACACCTTCAGTGCTATAAGTCTGAATATGTTCGCACATTACATCAGGAGCAAGACCATTCAGACACTTAAAAATGTTTTTTAAAAAGGAGAAATTTATAAAATTTTCAAAATTCATCATATTATATTTTGTAGTGATTAGGCAATGATGATAATTAATGGGTTTTCTATCAAAGATTGTAAGTGTCTGTTTATATAAGGACACTAATGGTTTCATGACAGAATTTGTGGCCTGTCCCCAGACAATGGCACAATATGACATGTGAGACAAGATCATAGCGTGCATGAAGACTCGAGCGGCTTGAACAGATAAACATGGCCGAATCAACCGAAAACAATTTATATTTGTTTTTATAGTCTTGGACATTTTTTAATGTGGCCATCAAATTTGAGCTTTGTGTCTAAAACCACACCTAGGTATTTAAACTCATTTACCTGCTCTATTTCATTTTGGTCAATTTTGATCTTAAATACATCTAATGGCTGATTTTTAAAGGAAAAACACATTGACACAGTTTTTGTATAGTTCAGTGTTAAACAGTTATTTTGAATACATTTTGATACCTCAACTAATTGTGTGTTTAATAGCTCTGAAGCCTGTTGAGGGTTGTCGGCTTCTACATAAATGATTGTGTTATCTGCGTACATTTGGCACATAACATTTTTGCAAATTTCTGGCAGATCATTTATGTATAAGCAGAAAAGTAACGGACCCAAAATGGACAATTTTGGATTTTACATCATTTATTTTGACACATTGTCGCCTCATTTCAAGATATGATTTAAACCAATATATTGCTTGTTTTGATAAATTAAAGCCGACGTGGGCATTGTCCAGCTCCCGGGCTCTTTGGTTCACTCTGACCAGTCCGTTTAAGATCATTTGGAATGCTTTTATTTTAAAAGTGTTTTTTATTCACTTACAAAATGACGCAATATGTAAATCAAGAAGTGTGCGTAAAATTAATAGGATACAGAACTGAGTTAAGCATTTTGGACCGTCCTTCCACAATATTTTCTGTTTCTCATGTGGCCCTATGGAAAAAAATAATTGCCCACCGCTGTACTAAAGGCAGTGTATTAGTATTTGGTTTTTCACTGTCTTAAAAACAGGAAAAACTACTTTCAAATGGTTTACAGTGGTCCAAAGTTATTCATTGAGTTTATAAGTGCTATTCATAGTAAAGCTAACAACAGCATGCTAACACACACTTCCTGATTGCAGACAGCACACAGTGGACATATTTTGTCTAGAACAGCTTCTTATACCTGTGTTTCAGAAAGTAGAACCGTTGCCAGAGCGATTAACAATTTAAAACAAAAAATATACCTTTTAAATGGGGAAAAGGTCCTCAAAATGTTGTATATAACAGGAAATGAATACAATACATCTGTACTGGGGCAAGACAAGATATTTTTAAATTTTATTCAGAAAAATTGGTACAAAGCCTCTAAATAAACACTTTATTCTGTTGTATTAAATATAGACTTAAATACGTGTGTTTTTCTGTTTACAAACGCCCTCTCACCACCCGTGATTAATAGAGCAGCCGTGCAGATGCGAGTGAGTCTCAGACCATCAGGGTCATGAGCGCCGCGTGACGAGTCCATGAAGAGTCTATTTAAACCAGCTCAAAAGCGCTGCATTCACAGTTTTATTTTTACCTGATTTCTTTCTCAGAGGCAGAGGCACTTAGATATAATTACAGCCACAGAACACAGAGGCTAAAATAAGCAGTGTACAGAGAGAAAGAACAACAAAAATAGAAGGTCTGCAGTTCTTTAACCACTCAAAATGTACCTGTAAGTAAACTGACAAAGAAGGTAAATCAATATAGCATAGAAGTTGAGTTTTCAGACTATTTTTTTTAAATAAACCTTTGAAATACAAAGCAGCAGAGAGAGTGGAAGAGTGGCTTGTCCTCGCGCCTCACAGCAAGAAGCTTCCAGGTTCAACTCCCAGGCTCTCTGGACCTCTCCGGCCGTGTGGCGCCTGCATTTTTCTCCCTTTGTCGGGATGGATTTCCTCTAGGCACTCCGGTTTCCCCATCAACCCAAAAACAACAGGTAAAATCCTCCAGCTAAAGTAGTCCTGACCAATACTAGCTTAAGATTTGGCTGCACTGCAGTGCCCGCTGCTACTGACTGGTTGCCCCACCAGCACTGAACAATGGGGCAAATGCAGACGACAAATTTCCCAACGGGGACAATAAAGTGTACCTTAACAAAACATGGCACCTATTAAGTAACAAAAGGTAACACTTTATAATAACCACACTAAATCCAGATGTGTGTAGAATCCCTCAGTCGTCCAAGTAGAATCCACGGCAAAAGGAGAAATTCTGTTTGTCAGCTGGACAGAGTTTATTTGGTCGAATACGTTTCACAGCTCATCCAAGCTGAACTGCTCATCAGAACTGAAGCAGCAGCTTGGATGAGCTGCGAAACGTATTCGACCAAATAAACTCTGTCCAGTTGACAAATTAAATTTCTCCTTTTGCCACTAAGTCCAGACTTAAAAAAGCATGAAGAAAGACTCAGTTATCAAGCTTAGTAACTAAAGGGTTGGGAATTACGTTTAGGGTAAATGGTAGATGGTCACATTTTTATATAGCGCTTTTCCACCTTCAAGGCGCTCAAAGGAACCACTCACCCATTCACACTCACATTCATACACCAGTGTACGCAGACACGGGATTCGAACCGCCAACCTTCGGGTCAGTGAACAAAACGCTCTTACCAACTGAGCTACTGCCAGTCCCAGGGTATTCATTTAATAAGCCTGAATCATTCCTGACAAACAGTTTGTTCATTATGAATTAAGTCTTTGTTCATGCTTTATTAAGGCTAATTAAGGTGTGGTTATCATAAAGTGTAAAACCACATATTTTGACAAAACTCTTTACAATTGTCCTGTGTTAAGACCTGAAGTGGTCATGCTGCTCTGAGTGAATCTCTAAATGAGCTGTAATGAGAATGTGAGAGACATGCAGAGAGCAGACAGAGACCCTGTAAAAGCCCCAGTGTGTCTGTGGGTCTGTCCTCTGCAGTGCGGCTCCATTAGTTTGTAGTTTAGAGGACATTCCACCATCGTAGCGCGACTCTCATCCTGTTTTCTACTAAGTGAGACTAAATTGGACAAGCACACACTGAGATCTGTGTGAGGGCCTGAGCGAGGCTTCGTTTCCTAATGGGATGCCAACAGAGAGGAGCTGAAGAGAAGCTGAAGAGGAGCTGGAGCTGTTTGTAAGAATGAAACTCAGACTCAGAGATGAAGAGAGTTAATACAGCGAGCATCAGGCTTAAGACCTGTTAATCCTGACAAATGAACTCTAATTAAGAGCTTCATTTGACCACCTCATTTTAAAAGGATAAGAAGAAGGATGTGTGTGCTGCTGTTTTAAAAAGGAACTATAATCACAACTGAACATGAGTTGCCAGTGCCTAAACCTGCAATATACAATAAGATTTGAGCTCTAAAAGGCTGAATTAATAACTTCTATGATGCAAACTAAGTACTAAAGTGTTTCATTTGGCTATATATTTATTGTAGCTCAGGATTTTTTTTTAACAATATTGTACATTTAGAATAGTTTTTGTGGTTTAAATCTGCTCTTGGGTTATTGTGTCAGTGGCATTAATTAGTTTCAATATTATAATTTACTGTTTACTGTCTATCTTTCTTCAAAATATCGTGACAGGTCTACAGGTCATGCCTCATGTGAAGCTCAGAACCTCCAGAATTCCCTCACTGAGTTGCAGAGGCTGCACTAGCACTGGGGTTTAGGAAGAGTGTGTTCAGGTGTTTTGTTCAACTGCTTTAGTCATAGTGTGACGCTCATCCTGCTTTCTTACTGACTTTTGACTTGTTATAAATGTATGATAAACCTAATTATAATAGTCAGCATCTGTAATTAACTGTCCATCTCTCACAAGATAAAAACTGACATAAAGCTCAATTTTATCTCAGCAAAACTGTGCAAGTGAAATATTTCTTTTCACAGTTGCCTCAAAGAGTGGTTTCATTAAGCAAGGCATGAATGAAAAATGACAATATCACCAAAACATCAGAGATTAGATTACGGTTAGATTAAAGCAGATTAAAATTAAACCCACACAACACAGATGTGACAGACTTTCTGTTGTTACTCACTGGTACTTGTTGCAGGTGGAGTTGGCCATGGCCGGGTCCAGAGGGTGGAACGTGACCGGAGGACTGTGCTGAGCTGAGAGGAGGAAGCCAACCGCCAGCAGACTCAGGCTCAGACAGGTACCTGATGGAAATAAAACAAAAAAATTAAATCATATTTTAAACAGCTGCACCGAGCAGTATTTTTAAACAATAAAAAGTCTGTAATGAAATAAATGCTAGATTAATGCTATACTGTGGAACCTCCCAGGCAAAACAATGATATTTATATTGATACTTTGTAGTGACATCAAGCTGGAGGTGTTCTACATGTATCTCTATGGTGGAATGTTCATCAGTTACCATGGTGAGTGGGTGACTCAATGCACACATTAGCAAACACTGCCAAAAAAAAAAGTTTGGAGCGTTCACGGTCTTGTTTTTAGGTGTGAGCGACTAACTAAAAACAGTAGGCTAATGCTGGCTAGCTTGCGACTGTAATTTTATGTGTGAGAGGCAACGCAAATAAGCTCACCTGTTGAAGTTCCAACAAAGTTAATTCTTATGGTCAGAATGTGTTAAAACAAAGCTCAGATTAAAGTCTAACTTCAGTAACAGAGCTTCAGTCGGAGCAGTGCCTATAGTTAGCATCACATCAGCTGCAAAGTATCAACAGTCAACAACATGTAACAAAAACAAAAAAATAATCCATAATATTCTAAATAAATGGCAGTACTGAAAAAACCTCTGAAATGACGTGGCTCTAGAGAGTGTGTGTGAGGAGATAAAGACGTATCAGTGAACCAGTCTAGTCACGTATTAGAACTGCAAGGCCCTAACCCTAACCCTAAGGCCCTAACTCTAACCCTAAGGCCCTAACACTAACCCTAACCCGTTCATGATATAACTGTTTCTCATTCACATCTGTTAAAAGGGCCCATATTACACAAAACTGACTCCTGTGAGCTTTAAGACATGCTATAATGCTCTTACCTAATGTAATACTAAACCATACCCGAAGTTGTGTTTTGTTTCACTCACGCATGTTTGAGTAATCCTGTATTATTAGTCTGTCTACATCTCTAAAGCTCAAAATGCTCTGTTCCACCTTGTGATGTCATTTTCCAGTTAACAGCTCCCTTTTACCATTAGTTCAGTAGAGATCGGTAATTCCAGGTCTGAAATCATCCAAATGACTCTAGTGAAGGTGTGTGGAATTTAAAAACACAGTGGAGCACTTCATGTACTAGTATTACCACATGACATCACAAGGTGGTTTCTGTTTGAGAGAAGAACTCAGCCTAAATATGTAGGATTTGTGTGTTAAACGTGTGAATGAAACAAAACACAACTCCAGGTCTGTTTGTGATGAGGAAACATTATAACAGAGTGTAATAGAACATAGTGTAATATGGGCCCTTTAAGTGTGAGACTTTTTAAGTATTTTTTCCTCATATTGATGGATTTGACTGGATTGTCTCTTATGAAATCTTTCAATAATAAGGTTCCTAGGCCAGAGACTTAAATTAAACTCATCCTGAACACCAAATGAATGCATACCACTGCAGTACCATTTACCCCAGTTTAACCACATTTAACACAATACAATTACAACTAATTACTTCCTCTTCCTTCACTGGCACAGAACTAACTGTACACCCGTTTCTAGCCATTAATTGCCATCATTGGTTAATTAAGCCATGATTCTGTTTAACTGCAGAACAGCATCAGACTTATTTAGCTCACAATCAAACATCAAAATACTTTGTTATTAGCCGCCTGTGTAGACCGTCCTTAGAGATGGACTAGCAGAAGTAATTTAAAAAGAAAGAGCCAAGAAACACCCTGATAAACTGGTGGATCACTACTGGGAAATACATTAAAATACTATAGTGTCATAATACTTTTGAGTTCTAGTTAAATTACCCAACTCAAAACATGAACAACAGGTCAAATACTCCAGCTCTGGTAGTCCTGATTAAGACGAGCTTAAGATCTGGAGATGAGTCCCACTGTTCCTTAAGTAATTATGAGTGTGATATTCTTCTTATTAAAGATGAACTGTGCAACTTTACTAGTGGAGAGTGCTCTACCTGCTTGTCTCCATGGAGATGTTATTGCTTTGCCTGGTATGTTCCGCGTTATGACTTTAAACATCTAGCATTTATTCATTATGTGTGTTTCTGTGGCTCAAAAATACAATAATTCCTTCTGCAAATAGGGGCGACTCTCCACAGATCTGTACAGTAATGTAGCGTAGTGCTGTAACCTGCCTGCCTCCCTTGTGATACATAGGTTTAATCTATACTGTGGAACATTCTAAACAAAGCAATAACATTTCCACGGAGACAAGCAGGTGGCGGACCCTCCACTAGAAAAGTTGCTCAGTGCACCTTTAACCTTATGTTATTAGCGTCTTAAAACTTCCTTTGCTTTATCATTAGGCAAAGTGGAAACTATGAGGAGTAGGGCTGTCAAAAGTATCAAAAATCAGATACTAATGGATACTAAAACTAGTATCGAAACTAGATACTCATTTGAGCAGGTATGGGTACTAAAAAATCACATTCACAGGACAGAAATGAACCTTGCTTTGTAGTATACATCCATGGACCACTATGGAACCTACACAGATATGTCGAAAGAAATAGTGTTTTTTTATTATCATTACTGGAATCGGTATCGAATCGGTATTAAAATCAAGAATTTTAGTATCATGACAACAGTAGCAGTGGACAATCCTACTTCATAACTTCACTCTTATAAAGCCCATAGTGTAATGTTCTTCTTATTAAAAGTGTAAATCTCTTACCTATGATACTGCCCAGAGTGAGTTTTCGCCGGCCCACCCTCTCCACCAGCCACACGGCGAGCAGAGTGAACAGGAAGTTGGTGAGCGTGGTGAGTCCAGCGAGCCAGATGGCCAGTCGGTCATCCCTCACCCCCGACATCTGCAGGATAGTCGCGCTGTAGTACCTGTAGGGGGCGCATGGAAGGACAGGTTATAGCATCAGTGTGCGTAAATACTAGTAGTTTCTCCTTTTGCAGATTGGCTTTCAGTCTGTTTATTCTGACCATGTGCATTCCGAAACTTTTCTGGTTGAGGGTCCATCACCTGCTTGTCTCCATGGAGATGTTTTTGCTTTGTTTAGAATGTTCCATGGTAGAGATTAAGCCTCTCTATCTCAAGGAAGACCACTATAGGCTACATTACAGGTCAGATCTGTGGAGAGGCAACCTTATTCACAGAGAGAATTATTGTATTTTTGAGCGATAGAAATGTCTGTAATGAATAAATGCTAGATAGATGTGTTTAATGTCATACTATGGAACATTCCAGGCAACGCAAAGATATCTCCATGGAGACAAGCATGTGACGGACATTCCACCAGAAAAGTCTAAAGTAGTATAGTACTAAAAAATTGAATATTAAAGGGTCCATATCACACTATTTTCTGATCTATGTTATAATGTTGTTTCCTCATCACAAACATAACCTGGAGTTGTGTTTTGTTTCATTCACATGTTTAATACACAAACCCAGCGTATTTTGGCTTCCACCTAAAAACGTTTTATTTATTGTATTTTATTGTTCTTTGTGTGTATGTATATTTAAATGTTACTGCTTTACTACTGTTTTTCATTAATTTTCCCACTGTATTAGTATTATTATTGTGTATTTTTATGACTTTATTTTTAGGATGCCTATTAACATCTGGCAGGGGGACTACCGATGAAAAATAGCCTTTTCGGCTAACTCGGGTATATTTACATTTGTTGTAATGTTTATTAATGTACATTGTCCCTCTTACCAAATAAATAAAAAATGAAAAAAAAAAAAAAAATGAATGAAATGTTATGTACAGGTAGTGCTCCACTGTGTTTTTAAACTCCATGCACCTTCACTAGAATCATTTGGATGATTTCAGCTCTGGAATTGCCCATTTCTACTGAACTAAAAGTAAAAGGTAGCTGTTAACTTGAGAACTACCACTACATGACATCACAAGGTGGAACAGAGCATTTTGAGCTTAAGAGATAAAGACAGGCTTATAATAAAGGATCAAACATGTGCGAATGAAACAAAACTCAAGCTCACATAAGTCTATTTTGCGTCATATAGGACCTGTAAGATAAATACGTGAATTGCTTTTCTAACACTTTGAGGCAAGTTCACAGAATCAACAGCTGCCTTGAGGCTAACTGATAGAGACAAGCATTCATTCTGAGTCAGTGGTTGCTCTGAACACTACAGCACTGAGGATGCATAACAATGAAATCACAAATGATTGAAAGAAGCAGTTTGCAAAGACAATTTATTATGCTTGCAGTGAGCAGGGGCACGTCTCTGCGGATCTGACCCGTAACTTGGCCTGGTTGTGTCACCTGCTTGTCTCCACGGAGATAAATACATGGAGATGAGATTTATGCCATGACAACATTCCATGAAAAAAACTGATATCTCCATGGAGACAAACAAGGTAGAGGACCCTCCATTAGAAGTGCTCCCTTAATTCACAAAGCAAATCATATGGCCCTACAAAACACAGTCACAAAACATCAAATACATGAAAGTATTTTAGTTAAACGCCTTGTATTACACACAGTGGATTCTTGTGAGCTTTAAGTCATGTTATAATGCTGATACTTCCTCAAAAACAGATCTGGAGTTGTGTTGTGTTTTGTTTCATTCACACATGTTTGAGTAACCCTGAATTATTATTCTGTCTATATCTCCAAAGCTCAAAATGCTCTGTTCCACCTTGTGATGTCATGAAGCGGTAGTTTTCAAGTTAACAGCTACCTTCTACTTTTAGTTCAGTAGAGATGGAAGGTGTATAGAGCGTAAAACCACAATGGAACACTTCCTGCATTACCACATGACATCACAAGGTGGAACAGAGTGTTTTTAGTTTGAAAGAAGAAAAGAAAATTTGCAGGATTTGTGTGTTAAACATGTGTGAATGAAACAAAAACACAACTCCAGGGTATGTTTGTGATGAGGAAACATTATAATACAGATCAGAAAACAGTGTAACATGTAACATCTTTAAATAAGAAAAGGCACAGGCCCATATTTTCCGTCTCATTCAGTACTGTACAGTCCTACTTCAGAGCTCTTGTGAGATCCAGACGATTACTCCAGTCACTTTCAATAGCTCTTCTATCAGGGCCTCTTAATTACACATGCAATTTTGGCACCAAGCTACTTCATGTGGGCAGATTACAGCCAATTATTATCAACAAGCTCTGCGCCGGTGGTCCACAGTACACACACCTGCACACGCTCGGTATCCACTTCACAAAAACGCCCGGCCAAGTCAAGTGCAAAAATGTGCCTGAGATTAATATCTATAATGCATGGATGATTTTCATGTATTTGTATCTGCTGTAGTTAAGTGAAGTCTAGCAGCTGATAAACAAAACTGACAAAAACAAATCTCTCAATAGTTTTATTATCCTAATGTCAATATTTAGATGATATTATGGAAATAAATGGTCATAAATGCTCAAATTTTTATATAGCGCTTTCACACCTTCAAGGAACTCAAAACGCTTTACATCAAGGAACCACTCACCCATTCACACACACATTCATACACCTGTGTACACAGACACTAGGGGCGGGATGGGTTAGGTGTCTTACAAGGACACGACGACAACATTCATCTGTGGGAGCTGGAATCGCACTGCCAACCCGTGGGTCGGTGAATCTGACCGCTCTGCCTCTCGAGAGAAAGAACATTATTATTTCAAAGTGTGGTTTCATTATCACACAGGGCGTGACTGTTGTCTGTTGAAAGAAAAATGCTAAAACATGCTTCTGTGTTATGGTTGAGGTTCAGTTATTACACAAAAAGTAAATGGACTGTGAAATGAACTACTAAAGTGCTGCTTTTTAATATAGTACTTCTAAACTGGCAACAGTTGCTCAAGTTTGGAGGACTGATTCCCACTCAGATTAAGTTCTGTTGTTGTTTCCTTAGGCAGGACACCACACACCTAACCTAGTATGAATGTGGAGATTGTGTGAATGTTGTTGGTGGTGATAGGCCTTGCTTCTATCAGTCTGCCCCAGGTCAGCTGTGGCTTCAGAAGTATGTGACCACCACTGAGTGTGGAGTGAATGAATAATGACAGTGGAACGTTTTAAGTGGTTTTGACAAGCCTGTAAAGCCGATTACAAGTGAAGGCACGATTATTAATGCTTTTCCAAATCCCCAAAACAACAATTACAATATTATCAGTTTTTCAGTATATTCCCCACCTCGAGGTGTAGTGACACATGTCTGAGAACGATTCAGAGTAATCCCAAAAAGACCAACTCATTAGGGAAAGAACGCGCTCTAAATTAGCATTTGACTTTTGTGTCTCCAAAAGCCTCATTATCTCCTCTCTGAAAAACAAAAGACACTTGATTTGCATATTAATACGCTAAAGTCAATAATAAAGAGGAAACAGATAGTACTGAATAAAGGCACATTTAATTAGATACCATTTTGCTTTGGTGCAGTGCTGTTGTGGACAGGAGATGGTATTAGGGAAAAATAAGCGTCCTCTTAACAAATCATGGTTGTCAAAGGGCCCATATGACGCTATTTTCTGATCTATGTTATAATGTTGTTTCCTCATCAAAACAATGATGTTGGTAAAAGGAGCTGTTCACTTACAAACCACCGCTTCATGACACATGTCACAATGTGGAACTGAGCAGTTTGAGCTTCAAGATTCAAGATTATGTGGTAGTATTGTCTATTCAAGTCTTCATATTTCCTGTATTGGTTATTGTAAGGAAAATCTACAAATGATGATGCTGACTTACATTTGTGTTTAGGTTCATAATGTCGCTATTACACCCTTGGCTGCCCTTACTTTAAAGATGCAGTGTGTAACTTTTCTGGTGTTTTTTTTTCCTGTTTTTTCACTGCCCCTTTAAGCTAAATAACAGTATGGATAACCAGAAGAACAAACGCCCAACTCCTGGTAACAGCAGCTCCAAAACATCTATTTTAACTTTATGGGAATAAGAGTTTGATGCATTAGGGGATGGCTCATGTCTGGCTCTGTTAGGACCAGAGTGCAGTTTGAGGCACCAGCGGGAGTAAAAGCACTATTTCAGATCAGAACTGGAGCCTGCTGAGCGCAATATCAGCCCTGCCTTTCCTCATCACACAAAACACACACAAAACACACACCAAATAAGAGGAGTAATGCCACAGAACCAAGTTATCTTTTTACCTCGGTGAAAAAGTACATCTTGTTCAAACTGCTGAAAGCTCCTTAAAGTCAAGTTGAACCTCGTCCTTCTGTATTTAGAGTTTAAAATAGGATATAGATGCAATGTTCAAAATGCATTTTAGGTCTTTTTCACACTGCCACAGGTCGGATGATGTAAAAGAGCATCTGATCTGTGAGTGCTCAGACGCCCGTGTTCAGCTGACAGGACATTTTGTAGTGATTCTTCAGTATTCTCAAAATATGAACTTTTTTAGATGATGTTTAAAACCTCAAAGTGCCTAAAAGTACACAGAACTGCATGTTACTGGCCAAAAAGAACTGACTTAGTTGGCGAGTTGCTGATTTGCAGTTAAAGTCACTCTCAAATGATATTAAAATGACAAGTTAGTATTGGTCAAATGCAGTTTTTCAGTTAGTCACACCCATTTTGTTAAAAACCAAAGGTCACAGGCTGCTGAAAATGGGAGATTACTTATCCAAATGCAAAGAATATTAGTGCAAAATAACAAACTACCTTCTGTACCCATCGTCCTGATGGGTACAGAAGGAAATGCCAAAGATTTGACGTAACATTTGTAAATCACGTTTGATTTGTCAGTGTTTTCTGCGAGCGCTTTCTTGCTGCTTACAATAATGAGCATCAGTTTGAGTGACACTGAGTGATTTTTTCAGAAGGAAAAGCTGTTTTAAACCACAAATAGTCAAACTCTCACATTGTTCACAAACATTAGTCTTAATGTTTGTGTGCAGTGGTTTAAACCTCACACAAAGCACTTCATGTGGTTAAAGGTCCAATATTACACAAAATGGATTCTTGCGAGCTTTAAACCATGTTATATGTAACACTGATACCTCATCAAAACATACTGGATGTCATGTAGTGGTCGCTTTCAAGTTAAGAGCTGCCTTTTACCTTTAGTTCAGTAGAGTTATCCAAATGATTCTATTGAAGGTGTATGGAGTTTTAAAACACAGTGGAAAATAACGTAACATGGGCCCTTACTGTACTTTAAATCCCACCACTAAAAGTCAAGGTAGCACTGTATATGAAAATCCATAATATTTCCTTGCGTATACTCCCAGATGTTATTCTTCTATATTTACTTTATATTTGCCCTCTGCTCGCACCTGTCACTCCAAACACCGGCTCAGAAAGACAGCGGCAGGTTCAAACAGATGTGTCCAGGAAACGGGGAAGAGTAGAGACCACTGGGAATGAACAGCAACGGCAAGGTAAGAAGAATGTGTTTGTCATAATGTTTCCTCATCACAAACAGACCTGGAATTGTGTTTTGTTTCATTCACACATGTTTAAACTCCACACACTTTCATTTGGATGATGGTAACATGGTTTAAAGCTCACAAGAGTCCATTTTACATAATACAGGATCTTTAAAAGGGAAGAAGTGCAGTATAAAAACCTTGCCGTCATATGCACAGTTAAACAGAGCGGTTTTGAGCCCGTCTCACATATGTATGTAGCCACTCTGCTCTGATTAGGAGTATGGCATACCTTTAGTGGTCTATACTTTGCTTTACTTTATTTTTAAATAGTGATACTTTATTATTATTATTATTATTATCTTGTTTTGTTTTGTTTTTTAATAGTGATATCTCTACTTTATATTATTATTATTATTATTATTATTATTATTATTATTATTATTATTATTCAGTGTTCTATGTTGCACCTCATCACCAAAGCAAGTTCCTAGTCTGTGAATTGTGTTCACTGACAATGGCAATAAAAGCTTTTCTGATTCTGATTCTGATAATGTACAGAAAGGTTTTTAATTTATAATGTTATAAAGTAAGAATGGACATTTAATCATATGTGAGAGCTCCAGGTCTGAAAATGTGTCCAATGTACACTTAACTATAGGCTACTGTATGTGTTATTCTAATAAAATGAAAGTAGTTTGATGTATGAAGAGGTAAGTATAGAGCAATGTTAAATCAAACTTTATTTCTTTTGCTATTTTAAAATATTTCACTGTGTTTGCCTTGAATCTATATATAAAAAAGAACCACATACCCCTCTTAAGGTACTATACTCTAGAAGTTAAAGCACTATGTATGGAATGCTCCACGGTATGGCATTAAATGTATCTTTTTTTGCGTTTTTATACTACACTTACTGTAACTTGAATTAACTTGCATTCCCCTCTCCAGTGATCTGACCTGTAACTTGACATTCCAAGCAAATTTACATGGAGAAGATAGCAAAACCATCCACCAGAAATGTTACATAGTGTACCTTTAAACACAATTATTATAGATCTGTTTGTAATATTTTTTATTCAATTTTTTTAATTGTAAATCACCAACGAGGGAAGCATCTGTTAAGTACTCTCTAAGTCTCTTTACTTACCTATTTAACCATAAAAAATTATATATAAGAATTACTCCGAATTTCATGTAGACCACTATCACTATCACTATGCAGAACTTTCATTTAAAAATATTAAATAGTAGGGATGTAACGATATCCAACTCCCTCGATACGATATTTTCACGATATGCATGTCACGGCACGATATTTATTGCGATATTTTGTGGAGGCTTAAGAAATGGTGAATATGCTACTTTTTCCTTTTAAAAACCTTGATAAAACCTTGATAAAATGAAGAATGAAGATTTAAAAGTGCTTAATAACAGTTACTTCTTCATGTAGTCTGCACTGACAACACCAAAGGATCATGGGAAATGTAGTTCCCTCTGTTTTTTATTTAAGAAAGACATTATAATGACCGTAACTATTAATTTAAGCAAAGAGACTTGTAATTCGATACATTGTGAGAGCCGCTGATATTATTGTGAGACTTTCGACGATACAATATCACGATATTCCGGTTATTGTTACATGCCAATTAAATAGCCATAGTTTGTATTTTTCTCAGTAATCTTGCTCGATCCTTAACCCTGGTTCTTCTGCTTTCACGCTTCAGTTTGAAAACCTCCCATTCAGCTAAGACAGACTTAGTGGGAGGGAAGACAAGGCTGGGGAAATAATGGAGCTCTGCAAATCCAAACAAAAGCCCTGAGCCGAGAGGAGACGATGAGGACTGGAAAATAAATATGTTCCCACACCATAGCAGCACTGCAGATGCTCCCTCATGACACTGTAATTTGACAGAAACTTCCCTGGGGGCGTCATGTTAACTGGAGGTCCTACTATATTACTATATTATTACTATTACTATAATATTTTGTAGTAGTAATTGTGTGTGCAGTAATACAGGAAGTATTTTAAACTCCACACACCTTCACTAGAATCATTTGGATCATTTCAGCACAGGAATTGCCAATTTCTACCGAACTAAAGGTAAAAGGAGCTGTTAACTTGAAAACTACTGCTTCATGACATCACAAAGTGGAACAGAGTGTTTTGAGCTTTGGAGATGTAGACAGACTAAAAATCAAGGGTTACTCTAACAAAACATAAATTCAGGTATGTTTTTGAGGAGGTAACAACATTTTAACATGGCTTAAAGTTCATAAGATTCAATACAGGATCTTTAGTCTTTGTTTCTCAAATTAGACTTTAATCTGATCTTTATTTTAGCACAGTCTGACCATAAAGAACTTGCTTAAAAGTCTCTCACACGTAAAATCACTAGCATTAACCAACAGTTTTTCAGTTAGTCACTCTCACCTTTGTACTGAAACTCAAACACCTAAACAGGACCATGAGCTCTTGTATTGATCACAAGATGGAGGTGCTGACTCTTTGTTGTGACAATGTGAACTGTGATGTCCACTGGGCATAGCAGTTTTCTTTTATTAAATCGTTTTAGATGATTATTGTGATTTAAAATGTCCATATTTGTATATAATGATCCACGGGTGTCATACATTATAACTACAGAGCAGACAGAAGCACAATATGTGTTCTTTAAACCAGATTACAAAGCAGGTATTCTCTTTCTCCCCACGTCCATCAGACTCCTTCTCTGTGTCTCTGTGTCTCTGGTCCATGTTTCTGTGTGGTGGGGACCAGCTGACTCATGGCTGACATTATGACAGGCTGTGGGACTGTCTGGTTCTTTGGAGATTTGGAGCTGCTCCGAAAGCGTTTTACACAGACAGATCAGACCCATCACTGACTCACACATTTGGGACATTTAGAGACACTGTTCCATTTACATGCCATTTATTCAAACTGTAATTTGTCGTGATTTATGTATGTTCGATTTTAGGGTCATGTGAAGCTACTATAGTTACATTTTACTAACTCTAGTACAAAAGTGCAAATCTTTCATCAATTTGTTCTTCATCCAATAGTTTGTGTTTTGAAAAATTCCAGTAAAAAGTCAATTCCCAGGTTTTACAAAGGACTACACCTCCACTGTAGTTCTAACTAAGAAACTATAAACAAATATAAACAAATAGCAAACATTTTGATAAAATGTACTCTGAAAATTGTAAATACTAGAACTGAAGAAGTGAAATACTTATCTTATGCCACTGAACTACAGTACTGTGACAGAGTTTTGACTGGAATACAATTATTGTTTATTTGTTTGACATGTTTCGATTAATTCCTTTATTCATTTATTGATATGAACTGAAATCCAAATCAACTGGCAACATGATGTTAAAGGCCTTGTGCGGTTGGTTTTCTTGTATTAGTATTGTATTGTTTTATTTTAGATGATCTTGTCCCAGACATAAGTCATAAAGTGCTGTTATTTATGGAGTAATTGGATGGGCTCTTTCATCTTTGGTATTGCACTTTACATCAAAACTATGATGAACTTGATAATTTGAATGTAATTTTGTTGTTTTCTATAACAATAAAATCTTGAATCTGAACGTGAAAAGCAACAGTATGTAACATTCTGGAGGTGGCACGTCACCTGCATGATTTCAAAGAAACAGAAAGTTAAAACCATACTTCAAAACATTCTCCATGGAGATAAATATGTTTTATGCAACGCTGTGGAATACTATAGAACATTTCCATGGAAACAATCAAGGCCAAATAAGAGTCAGGTTTGTGGAGATGCAAGCCTGCTCACAGTAAGGAAGCATGTTTGTTTTATGTTAGTCTATCTTTTGGTTAAAAAGGTACTGTGGTTTTAAACAAACTTGGAAGAATAAACTGCACAGTTAGCAGGAGGTGTTTGGTTTGCATCACCTGTGATGTTGAAGAATCTGCCTGTTTGGAAAACAGTAGGAAAGAAAGAGGAATGAGTTTGGACAACTGGATACATCCCAAGTAAGGCTGAAGGAAAAATAGAATATATGTATGATGTAGGGGTGAAAACCAGAACAAATGAGCACACAGACGGAGAGAGAGAGTGAAATATAGATAGTTATAGATGGAGAGAGAGAGAGATCCTGGGGGAACTGGCCTATTTTTCAGATGAATGCAGTGAACACGGAGCCACGTCACAACTGCAAAAAACACACACCAACAGGTATAGACCTCTCACTCCACGCTCCGGTCACATCTTTATTCTAACAAATATTTCTTTAGTCCATTACAGCCTTATAGGGTTATTGTTTCACTCGCAAAAAGTGGATTTCAGCATATTTTTTCTGTAGCATAATATAAAATCTCAACTCAAAATTGTCATAGGCCCAGGAAGAACAGGAGATTCAAATTAAATTAAAGGTCCTATATTACGCAAATTTGACTCTTATGAGTGTTAAGCCTGAATGTTGTTACCTCCTCAAAAACAAACCTGGAGTTGTGTTTTGTTTCATTCACATACGTTTGCGTAATCCTTTATTATTAGTCCGTCTACACCTCCAAAGCTCAAAATGTTTTCTTCTACTTTTCATTAAAGGCACTGTATCTCATTTTTACAGTCTTAAAACACGAAAAAGAGAACTAGTTCATTTCAAAAAAGTGTGCAGTGCTCCAAAGTCATTCCTAACAACTAGCATGCTAAGCCCACATTTCCTGATTATCAAACACTTTATAACACTTCATAATTAGATGCAGACAGTACACAGTGAACTTGTTTTGACCTCACTTGGGCATGACATTTTTTTTTCCTCAAATACATGGGAAAAACACTGGGTAAAAGTTTTAATTATACTCCCAATTAAAAAGATGTGTGAGAAACTGTTGAACTAGTAAAGCCTTTTCAAACAAACTAGTTTCATAATTTTGCGTTACAGCTTCCTGTTTATAAGCTACATTCTGAGGACTTTTCCATTTATTTTTGTGGAGCCCAAAACAGCAGTCGCCTCACAGGGCTTTGGAACATTGTTAATTGCTATGGCAACTATGTTTATGTACTATTTTTCATCTGAAACCCATGGATAGCTTATTTTCATCAAAGAAAGTGGTTACTCATACCTTTGTTAGGGTTTAATTTGCTGGATCGGATATCGGCTTCCAAATATCAGTTCAGTCGATATTTTGGTTAAACATAAATTGATTTAATATGACTATTTTTACTGGCTATATTCCCATAATGTTTGAACTTTTATTTATATATTTTTTCTGTAGTTGCTCAAGATAAATAAGAGCTACATATCACATTTGGATCACTTCTGTCTTATTTCATTTTTGTTTTAAGGAATTAAATGTCTCTGCACTGGTATCTGTTGATATCGGAAGGTACTTAAAATGCGTATGACCATATTTAATTTGGTGGGATTATACCTATTGTAAATATAAATGATTGAATACACAAATTGTCAAAATTTTAGCACTTTTTTGGCAAGAAAAGTACCAAAATGTTAAAAATTCCAGGAAGCAGAGAGTTCTATTTTAGAGAGTCCCACATTGATGGCAGCACACCGGGGGGGGGAATTCTGTCCAAAACCTCGGCACAATTTACAGATAAACACATTTTTCTGATACTTTAAACATTATTTCAACAACATAAAGGTGTTTTCTTTTAATTTTCTTAGTCAAACTATAATTTTTATGTAGATTAGAGAAGTTTTGGCCCGGTGTCTAATATGGTTGCTAGGGAACAGTTGTGAAATTCTCTAGTGCGATGTCATAATTTCCAACCAGGAAGTAAAATCTGAAGCCTTAAAACTGGTCAAAGTGGGCAAAATAAATAAATAAATAAACTAAAATAATAATAAAATAAATAATAAAATAAAATAATAAAATTAACAATAAAATAAAATAATAATAAATGTAAAATCTTAAATGTAATGTTCTGTCAGACTTTTGAACATCTTGCTACACGTTTTACTTGTACTTGTCTATTGGAACTGCTAAATGCTCTTAATGTACTTTTTATGATAATTATTTATGATTGTTCTTTTCGCTTTTAATCACTGGTCCTCGAGGAACACATTTCATTCTGTCATGTGTTTCTCTCTCATGCTTGAATGACAAATAAAAAACCTTGAACATTAACTGTGTTTTAGTAAAATGAGTAGTCCAACCTGTCATAGGCTCTTTAAAGTTGCAGTATCGGAATCTGAAAACTGAAAATGAAAAGGCTGTGTCAGCGTATCCCTAACCTTTGTAGTTAATAAAAAGCCAACTGTGTGACATGCACTGAGTCCGACTAAAACTGGACATTGTGGCGTTCCCATTGACAGTGACACAATGCCACTGTAGTGTGAGGCTGACAGCTCAGCTCCATGTAAAAAAAATAATGTATCGTGACATTTTCTGCCTGACATTTGTCTATGAGACCATCTGTGAAACCAACTGGCCAACCAACCTTCAGCTGCCCACTGCAAAAACACACTGGTCAGACCATTTAAAGCCTTTAAAATGGAAAAAGGCAGGCCTCAACAGTGTCATTTGTGTCTCTGTAAAGGTCCTGTATTACACAAAAAACATTCTTGTGAGCTTTAAGAAATAATTATAATCCTGTTACCTCCTCAATAACATACCAGCAGTTGTGTTTCATTTCATTCACACATGTTTGAGTAACCCTGGTTTATTAGTCTGTTTATATCTCCAAGGCTCCAAATGCTCTGTTGCACTTTGTGATGTCATTTAAAGACGGGTAATTCCAGGACTGAAGTTATTCAAGTGATTCTAGTGAAGGTGTATGGAGTTTAAAAACATAGTGGAGCACTTCCTGTATTACCACATGACATCACAAGGTGGAACAGAGCGTTTTCTGTCTGGGAGAAGACCTCAGCCTAAATATGCAGGATTTGTGTGTTAAACGTGTGAATGAAACAAAACAAAAGTTCAGGTATGTTTGTGATAAGGAAACAACATTATAATATACACACAACAGAAAATATAGTAATACGGACCTTTTAAAGCTGCACTCTGTAACTTTTCTAGTGAAGGATATGCCATCTGCTTGTCTCTATGAAGACTTTATTGCTTTGTCTTGAATGGTACAGTATGATTTTGAACTGATCTATCTTGCATTTATTCAATTGTGTGTTATTGTTGCTTAAAATAAAACAACCAATCATGCAATCTTCTTATTGTGAGTGGGCTTGCCTTTCCACAGATCTTTGCTCACGTAGAGACAGAAAGTTTAGTGCCATACTGTGGGATATTTCAGGCAAGGAAACAACAGCAGACATCCACCAAACCCAGTGCACCTTTAATATTACCATTGGAACTTGATTTATCAATTTATTTAGCTCGGATTCAACCAAACTCAATATTTGTTGAAATACAGAGGCACAGGCTGGGGAGTAACCCGTTTCCAAAATTTCATTCCAACTGATTTCTTAAACTTGGGTGTATGAGTCATCTGAAAACCTACCCACTCTGGGATTAGCAAGAAGCAACCAAAAGAGACTTAAACATATTTTTGTTTTCAGTCAGGTCCTATAAAAATGCCATAGGGTTCAAGCATAGACTGTACAAATCGACATAGCTAACATGCTAGCCGCTGCGTTCTAAATAGGAAGTGAGCATGGGTACGCTTCCAGCTCCATCAACTGCTACTGTCAGGCTCTTCATTTTGGTTTTAAAATGTTCCTATTAACCCTCCCTGCATGATCCTAGTGTTTTTATTTAGCTATTTTGTCCATAAATAAATTCTTATTCCTAACGTGGAAGTCACCTCCAAATTCACCCCATAACAGCAAGCCTTGGTGAGCTTCATTTGACTGGAGCCGAACGCTACAGGTGACTTCACGCTCCCTTAGTCCTTCTTCCTACTTCTTTATACAGTCTGTGGGTTCAAGATGTAAAGAATAACTGCATGTGGCTGGTATTTCAGGGATAAGCAAGACAGAGTGCAGTCTACTGAGAAAACAACACTGACAACACTGAATTTCAAACTGGTTTCTAATCAAAGTACTTTCTTATAATACATCCATAATTTAATCTAGAAATAGTTATGAGATTTGTGGTTGGATGTGATACTGCCAGACACTTGTTTCCATGGAAATGTTTGCCTGGTGTGAATCCAAATATGGTCATTGTCACACTTCAGATACCAGCATATGTCTCACACAGGAAGTAATTTGCCATGTAATGTACACAGCTCTTACTCTTTATGAGAAAAAACTGAATTGTATTGAGATTTTAGATTTGCCTAAATAGTCGAAATATCTTCAAATCCGGATATTCTCATGCAGGTTGTCAAAATTCAAAACTGATACTAAAAGCAGTATCAAAACTAGATTAAACTAGTATACCGAGAACAAAAATCACAGAACATATATTTCCTTAATGGCCTCGATTCATATCAAAACTACTGTATGAGCACATGGTAAAAGAAAATCACATTAAATGCTGTGCTGAATAGATTATTTGAAGATACTACTGCACATCGCATCAGTCAGGTTTGTCAAGTTGCTGAGCAGAGTTTTGTGTCGTGTTTTTGTATATTTATAGAGAATTGTTGCGTGGGAGCATGGATGACGTAGGCTTGTGGACTGAGCACTGGACAGAATCTAACGCTAACCGTAAGAAGGATTCAAATATGCCCCGGGAGAGATTGCTAAATTGCTGAAACATGCATGGATGACATCTAAAATGAATCATACTCCCTCTTTAAAGAGCCATTAAACACCCTCCTGAAGCTTTAGTCCGCCCCTAAGCAAAATCTGAAAAATCCTCCAGAGTGGGCGGTGCAAGACTGAGAGGGGCTCCTCACGTACCGCCCGTAGACCGCCAGGGGCTGTGCCTGTCACGTAATAACCTGCATCTGACTCATTTGTGGCTGTTAGTCCAACCTGAAAATTCAAATGTAGTCTAGCTGATTCTAAAGAGGCTGTTACAGACACGCCTTTTAACCCAAAAGTTAGATTTTTAACAAATATGCACTAAAATGCCAAAATAAGGCCCTATTTTAGACCCATTTACACAACTAATCAGTAAAAAAAAAGTGATTTTGGTCTTCAGTGGCCCTTTAATAGCAGCCTTTACATTTTCATTTTGCAACAACTCAAAACAAATCTTATTTTAAAGATCCTACATTACGCAGAATTGACTCTTGTGAGCTTTAAGCCGTGTTAAAATGCTGATTCCTCCTCAAAAACAAACCTGGAGTTGTGTTTTGTTTCATTCACACATGTTTATTATTAGTCTGTAGAGATTGGGAATTGGGGCTGAAATTATCCGAATGATTCTACTGAAGCTGTATGGAGTTTAAAAACACAGTGGATTTATTGTTTGAGAGAAGAACTCCTAAATCTGCAGGGTTTGTGTGTTAAACATGTGTGAATGAAACAAAACACAACTGCAGGTGTGTTTGTGATGAGGAAACATTATAACATAGATCCGAATGTACAGTGTAATACAGACCATTTAAGTATAACAATATGTTTTATTTTCTTGGCAGATGCGTTCTCTGGTCAAGTCAAATCTACTCAAACAAAGATAAAATATTCTTAAGTTAAAAAAAGTAATTTTAACTTCAGATATTACATTTTGCAGAAGAATCTTTTGAAAGAGCCGTGTGTGATGGCTGTAATCAGCTCCCTGCAGCTGGGACAGACTCCAGACATCTGCAGCTCCACTGAACAGCACAAAATGAATCAATCAAGTTCATTCATTCTTTGGGATGTTAAAAGCTGCACTTCAGATCAGACGGAAATCAGGCACAGATAGAGTCTTGTTTAGGAAAAAAAGAGAGAGAGAGACAAATGTGGAGGAAGTCAGGCTATAGACATTTGATGATAGTTTAAGACAAATCACAAAGGCTGTCACTGATGCTTGATGTAAACTTTCAAAATGATATAATGTGTTCTTTATATTTTTAGTTTAAAGGTACCATATTACACAAAATTGACTCTTGTGCGCTTTAAGCCATGTTATAATGATGTTACCTCATCAAAAACAGACCTGGAGCTGTGTTTTGTTTCATTCACATGTTTGAATAACCCTTTATTATTAGCCTATCTACATCTCCAAAGCTCAAGATGCTCTGTTCCACCTTGTGATGTCATATAGTGGTAGTTTTCAAGATAACAGCTATATCTTTTACCTTTAGTTCAAGAGAGATGGACAATTCCAGGGCTGAAATGATCCAAATGATTCTAGTGAAAGCGTATGGAGTTGAAAAACACAATGGAGGACTTCCTGCAACAGTAATTAATTTAAAACCCTTTAAATGAGTTTTAAATTAGTTACTGACTTGATGACGGAACATAAATACGCCAAACTGTTTTTGCATCTTGTGTTTATTTTGCTGCCACATTAAAATTAATGGGACCGAACTTTATATTGGTCCCAATCTCTGAGCGCAGCAATTCTAAACACATCACTTAATGGGGGTTTTCAAAATGATGAGAAATTAGGGCAGTAACCATAGCGATTAACTATTTAAAACAAAACATTAACTTTTCTAGCTTCTGAATGAGCAAACGTCCTCTGTAGATATAACAAGAAGCAGAAATGCATGAATACATTTTACTAAAACACAACGTCATCTCTCCACCGCCTCTAAGTATTTAAAGAGCCCATTTTAGGTCATTTTCTGATATAATGTTTTTTCTTCATCAAAAAACGTAGCTGCAGTTGTGTTTTGTTTCATTCACACGTTTAACACATAAACCCTGCAGATTTAGGCTGAGTTCTTCTCTCAAACACTCCACCTCATGTGGTAATACAGGAAGTGCTCCACTGTGTTTTTAAACTCCATACACATTCACTAGAATCATTTGGATAATTTCAGCCCTGAATTGCCGATCTCTACTTAACTAAAAGTAAGGTAAAGGGCTTTCCTCTCCTTTCTCCTCTCTTGAAGATAAGGGATGAGAGAGGAAAGCTCTCCTTTCCTCTCTCATCCCTTATCTTCTTTCCTTTCCTCTCTTCTCTTCTCCTCTCCTGCTCCCTCTCTTCTTTCTTCTCCCCTCTCATCTCATCCCTCCTCTCCTGCTCCTTCTCTCCTCTCCTCTCCTCTCCTCTGCTTTTCTCCTCTCCCCTCTCCTCTCCTTTCATTTCTTTTCCTCTCTCCTCCCCTCCTCTCCCCTCCTGCTCCCTCTCTCCTCTCCTCTGCTTTTCTCCTCTCCCCTCTCCTCTCCTTTCTTTTCCTTTTCCTCTCTCCTCTCCTCTGCATTCCTTTCCTCTCCCTCTCTCCTCTCCCCTCTCCTCCTGCTCCCTCTCTCCTCTCTCCTCCCCTTTCCTCTCCTCTCCCCTCTCCTCCTGCTCCCTCTCTCCTCTCCCCTCCCCTCTCCTCTCCTCTCCCCTCTCCTCCTGCTCCCTCTCTCCTCTCCCCTCCCCTCTCCTCTCCTCTCCCCTCTCCTCCTGCTCCCTCTCTCCTCTCCTCGTCCCTCCTGTCTTTCTGTCAGTGTCGATTTGTCAATACCTGTTCTAACCCTGACAAACACACAGTGGAGACCCGGGCCCCACGTACACAGCTGTGTGACCTTTACCAGTGAGATTACACTGCTAATCCAATCAAAATTACCCAGCCAGTCTAATGGAAAGGAAAAGTCTAATTTGATTGCTGCACAACACATTGTTCTTTACAGTTTGAAGAACACAAAACAAATTTCAGATTTGGAAAAGCGGCACAAGAAAATCCTACTGATAGAAAAAATGAAACGTAGACACTTTATATGTGAGTTTTCAGGTGGAGGGTCTGTCTCCATGGAGATTTCCCATTTTATTTCCATTAAACATATCTATCCCCATAGAGACACAACCAGATCAAGAACAACCGAGTCATATCTGTGGAGATGTGACCCAGCTCTCAGTCAGAATGCATGTTTTCAAAGGTATTCTTCTGGCACAAATACACCGCTAAATTGATTAAAAATTATTCCTGTCACAATCATTTTGAAGTACGATATATTGCTAAAAAGAAAATAGAGATGACAAACGATAATATTAAAACTTCAGACCCTAAAGCAATTAAAGCATTATCCCCCAAAAAAAACTATTACTAAATGTACAATTGGTTAAAAATCAGGAGCTGCCATAAATAAACAGCAGAATAAAACACTTTAGTAGTGAGTGAGTTTCTATAACGGCTCATAGAAGTTATTTTACTCCATCCTCCACAGCTCAAATCTCATCACAAAACAGAAAAATAACAAGAAGTCCCCACTAGTGCAAAGAAAATGTACGTACGACACATATTGACCCCTAAAAAGAATTGTTCCGTTTATCTTGTAATGAACGGTAAGTCATTGTAGTAATTATCGTAACAGGCTTATTAATAATAGATCGATTTAATACTGTGGAACATTCCAGGTAAATCTGATTATGAGAAACTAAATTGGATTCTGAGAAATGAAAACATGTAAAGGATAAAGACGGTGTTTGACAAGGACTGAAATATGTTTTACAGATCAGCAACAATGATTCTCCTGTAGGATTTAAAGGGACTGTGTGTTGTTTTTATGTCATTTCTACCCATTTTAACGTTTAAAGTATTTATATTTAGATTGATACTTTTACTATCCAGTATGTTTGCTTCTGTAAACCAACTGTCAGTTTCAGTTGGAATAATCGGGTCAGATTTTCCACAAAGTCTGTGGCTGTGACAGAAGGGACACAAGTCAGTGTTTCCAGAGTCTCCACTGTAGCCAAGAAGCCAAAAGAAAACAAAAGAAAAAATCAGCAAATGTAGAATCAGATTATTTTTGTCGGGATTAGATCCACAAAACAATATGGTGTGAAACGGGGGCGAAGAGTGGAGAAGACATTCACTCAACTATCAGGCAGCGCGCACATTTTCTATTTGAGTGACATAATTTTACAGAACAATTCTTCCATCATCGTCTAGAAACCATCCCCCTCTCTCTTTCCTTCTCTCTCAAATAAAGGTCTGTAACTTGTCACTCTGCCCATGTTCACAACACAGCCCAGGCTTCTGACAGACTACAGCCAATTTGTGACCCCTCACTCACTCTCCCTTCTTTCCTATTTCTCTCTATCTCTCTCCGTCTCCGTCATCGCTCTCTCCTCCTCCTCTATTTGTTATCTCTCTCCCTTGCACCGTTTGTCTCTCTGTAAACCAACTGTCTCAGTTTTAGTTGGAGTGATCGGGTAAGATTTTATGCAAAGTCTGTGGCTGTGTTTCCAGACTCACCGAATCTCTCTCATTTCTCCTCCTCATCTCTTTCTTTCTCTCTCTCTCCTCTCCTGCTCCTTCTCTCTCTCTTACCTCTCTCTTCCTCTGGTTCCCTTTCCCTCTCTCTCTCCCTCTCCTGAATCTCCAATCGGTGACATCTCGCTCTCCTTCTCCTCTCTCTTTCACCTGAGTCTTGAATCAAAGGCATCTCTCTCTCCTCTAGTTCTCTCTCTCTCTCCCTTTTTCTGTCTCTCTCTCATCTGAGTCACCAATCAAGGGCATTTCTCTTCTCCTTTCCTCCTCTCTCCCCTCATTCTCCCTCATCCCTTCTTTATCTCTCCTCACTCTCCCGCTCACCTGAGTCTCCAATCAAAGGCCTATCTCTCTTCTCCTCTTGTTCTCGCTCCCTCCCATCCTCTCTCTCAGCCCCTTCTCCGTCTCTCCTCTCTCACTTGAGTCAATTAAAGAAATCTCTTTCCTACTCCTCTCTCGCACACTCTTTCTTCCTCCTCTCTCTCACTCACTGTCTCTCTCCTCCCTTCTCTCTCTTTCTCTCACCCGAGTCTGCAAGCAAAGGCATTTCTCTCTCCTCTTCCTCTATTTCTTTCTCGTCTCCCCTCTCTCTCCATCTATCAGACACAAACTCTCTCTCTCCCTCCCTCCTCTCTCTCTCTCTCTCTCTCTCCCTCTCTCTCTCCGTTTCTCACCTGAATCTCCAATTAAGCCTCGTCTGACCCAGTGCTGAGAGGTGCCAGTGGAACACAGTGAGTCAGTGACAGACTGAAGTGCCTGGGGCTCCTGAGGCTCAGATTTGTGTTTGGTCCGGTCCTGCTCTGTCTGGACTCACACTGGAGATACACACACTGAGAACAGGATGAAAAAAAATCCCTCTGAACTTAATTAATTTATTCTTTTTTGGTTACTACTATCTGGTGTAGTTTCAGACCCCCACATGCTGTGTTTTGGTTATAAGATCGTTTTTGTGTTCAAAGAAATGTGTACTTTTTATTATCCAGTATGTTGTTTTGGAAAGCTGTAACAACACAACTAACAGTAAGTATTAGGATAGTTCCTCTGGTAGTGAGTCCAGCTACTAGGTGGAAATAAGCCCTAGTGCTACACTAGGGCTGAATCTCAGACAACACGATTTTGGGATAGTTAAAGCCACGTTTTTTTGCAGCGCTCCTAACTGACCCACGTTTTGTTTTGTCAACTATTTCACACATGTACGTTGCCTCCCTGCCGCGCTGCTGAGCTCACCAATGCACAGGTCACGTGTTCTCCACTCCAATCAGTGTAGCTGGTCATCAATTTCAGAAATGGCTTTAGCGGGACCAGAATTGGAGTCTGGGGTTTTGAACCCAAAGAAAAACAGCGCGTCGGTCATTTGGCAGTATTTCGGGTTTGAGGCTGCAGACGAACATCAGAAACAGGTGCTGTGCAAAACACGTCGGGCTAAAGTTGCCACATCCAGTGGAAACACGACCAATTTATACCGCCATACGTGCATTTGCAGGACGAGTGCACGGCGAGAAAGTCCAGTGAAACGTCTAGTGAAAGTGAAACTTGGACCAAACAGACAATTACAGCTTCTTTGGCCAGTGTAACTCCGTATGAAGAAGTAGCCGAACACACCGGGAGATAACGACCGCCGTAACACACTACACTGCCAAGGAATTGGTGCCTGTAAACACGGTGACCAAAGAGTCATTTAAAAGTTTCCTCCACACGATGGATAAGAGGTATATGCTTCCCTCCCGCACGTGCTTCAGTCAGGTTGCCATCCCACAGCTGTACGCAGAATGTAAAGAAAAGGTGGTGAAAGAGCTGGAAAATGTGGAATATTATGCCACAACTACTGATCTGTGGTCAAGCAGAACGACCGAGACATATATTTTTGCTCTACTTAAGTTGAGCCATAGACGGCTCTTTTAGTTCTTCAGTTAATAATAATAACTGTAATAATAATAGTAATAACTGCTGTTGCTCAAGCACTCAATGTACCCTGTGTATAGCATTTTTCTTTTTAATAAATAGGACATTTGAAATAAATTCTTGACTTTAGTTTTCATTCTTGCATTACAGTTATGGAATTTAGTGTTTGAATGGTATAATGTAAGTTTCTGTGATACTTGCAAATGTTCATGTGCACTGAAACTTGATTTGAAAAAAATCGTGGATGAAATCGAAATCGCTATATCTGTCAGAAAAATCGCAATTCAATTTTTTCTTAAAATCGTTCAGCCCTATAAGGTACAATGCATCTCTCCTGTTAAGGTTATTATAAATTGTGCACTGTCCCTGTCTCATTGCCTGGGATTCAGAATACACACTTCTTCAATACTTAACAAAGATGTGTAATATAGGAAATTTTAATGTACAACACTGACTCTTCTGAGCTTTAAGCCATGTTATAATGTTGTTTCCTCATCAGAAACATACCTGGAGTTGTGTTTTGTTTCATTCACACATTTTTGAGTAACCTTTTATTATTAACAAAGATGTATCTGTCTACATCTCCAAAGCTCAAAATTCTCTGCTCCACCTTGTGATGTCATGAAGCGGTAGTTTTCAAGTTAACTTTTACCATTTGTTTAGTAGAAACTAGAAATTCCAGTGTTGAAATCATCCAAATGATTTTAAAGGTATATGGAGTTTAAAAACACACTGCGCCCTTCTTGTATTACTACATGACATCACAAGGTGGAAAAGAGTGTTGTCAGTTTGAGAGCAGAACTCAGCTTAAATAGGCAGGGTTTGTGTGTTAAACATGTGTGAATGAAACAAAACACAACTCCAAGTATGTATTTGATGAGGAAACATTATAACATTGATCAGAAAATAACATAATATGGGCCCTTTAAGGAGCTGTGACACTTATTTTAAAATTCCACATTTCAAAGTTGGACTTGGACTCGCCTGAACCCACACGGACTGACTGACAGAAGGCTCACATAAAAAGACAATGTGCTAATGCAGTCTCCAAATCCTGTGAAGTGAACCAACTTGACTTGCAAAATCAAACTCTACACCACCAATCTGCTCGTCCGTCAAGTTCACAGCCAAAAGGTGGAGAAATCACATCACACTGGAATGGAGAAAATGTGTCTGAGCATTTGCATGTTATTCTGGTTTTTCATTGGTCGGTTCCGTGCCCCCTCCGTGCCAGGGCAGAGGTGTAATCATGGGGAGCAGCTGGGCACCGTCCTGCCTGATTTACGGTGGGCTTCACAAACCTTTTCATATCGGAGCAGCTAATAGGCACAGTCCTGGAGGTTGTTATGAAGATTTGGTAAAGTGGAGCCAGTCACAGTCAGAGTGGCGGGTAAAAAAAATACTATAGAGAAGTCAGGAGGTGAGCTGAGGTGTTACTTCGCTGCCTAAAATGTTCCAAAGTGTGGCATTAAACGTATCTCTGTGACAGGCAAGTTACAGTCAGATCTAAATATGCACTATAGGCAAAATCCTCCAGCTAAGGTAGTCCTGGATAAGACTAGTCCCCTCAAATAAATGCCAGATAGATATGTACAATGCCATACTGTGGAACATTCACCAGTATAAGCAACAGCCTCTCCATAGAGAGAAGCAGGAACGTTAAAGTGGTTATATAGCGTTTTGTTTTTTGTTTTGTTTTTCTGTGTAGTTAAGCAAAATTTGTCTTGCCCCAGTCCATTATGTTCTTAAGCATGACACTTCACCCACATTGTCTAGTATGAAAGTGGAGTGTGTGTGAGTGTTGAGGGGCCGATGGTGCAGATTGGCAGCCTCACTTCCATCAGTCTGTCCCAGGGCAGCTGTGGTTGCAATAGTACCTTACCACCACTGAGTGTGGAGTGAATGAATAATGCTCTGTAAAGCGTCTCAGAGTGTCCAAAAAGCGCTATATAAAACTGATGCATTATTATAAAGTAGAAATGAGATGCCGTTTGCATCTAATGATAAAGCGTTTTATCTTCCAAGAATCAGGAAGTGTATTTAGAAAATCATGATAAATAATTAGGATGCTATAGGAATGCATAAGGTAAATGAGGAATAAAAGCCATTTAAATCATTATTTTTTCACTACTAGGTTTTTGTATAATTTCCCACAGATGTTATATAATACATAAACACTCCATATAAATCCATCTCACTGCAGTATAGTAGAGATATTTTGGCATTATCTAACCCCCTGCTGGACACACTTGTGGTCCCAAACACCTGTGTCCCTTTGTCCTGACCCGGGTTCACCTCACACCTGCACCTCGTCAGATCTCACCCTCGCGCTCCTCTGAGGCTCTCCCTGTGGGTGACTCACTACAGCACCTGTGGGAGTCATCTACTCAAGACATAAATGACAAACTCCATGGACGTTCTTGTGCCTTTGAAGAAAACTGTCAAAGTGGCATATGGTTCAGTGAAATCTAAATGTACAGAGCGGCTGTACTCAGAAGATCCAGATGGTGATGTGTTGCGATGGGTTTGACAAACATGTAGAGAGACTGCAAGATGCTGTAAAGCAAAATAAATCCTTAAAGATTTAAAGCATAGACTTAAAGCAGAACTATTTTGCTCAATCAACTTTCAGAGCTTCTAAGTTATAGTTGTTTCCCCTCACCGTTTACTCACCTGAAGTTGATTCATACACGTTTGAGAAATCTTTAATCTCTTATTTATAACCCACGTTTTCACCACCACCGGCATACACCCACTGCTCTGTACTTACTTCGTTCTTCAGTTTTATTTTCTTAATCGGTGATACACGTAGGATTCGGCAGCGTTGAGTAGTCATTTTGGCACAAATGAAAAAACGACGTCAGCTTCTGAAGTGAAAGTCCGCAAACTTAAGTTGTTTTAGAAAAATATTGCGATTTAAAACATAAAAATGATCCACGGGTGTCATAGATTAAAGCTATATAGCAGACACAAACACAATAGGCCTTCTTTAACTAAAAATGACTGACTTCCGCATTAAGGCTGAATGTGTTGAGCTGAAAAAGTGACTTATTCATAAATCAGTCATATTCTGATATTAAGGGTATTGTAAAAATGAAATGCATCTTGTTATTCTATATAATACAAACATAATTATAGTAAACTTTTAAGACTTTCAGGATATGTGTATATCAGCTCTAATATACTGTGATGGCCATTGAATATTATAGTCATTTATCTACATTCAGATAATATACATAATTTTATTGTGTATAAAAGTAAACGTTGCGTAAAAAGAGTCGAGTATAAGTAAAATAAATGATGGGACTTCTTTCTGTGCTTCTATATCAATGCAAAATCTGTTATATATAATGTATGAAGTAAATTAATCAAAAATGTACCTTATCCGCTGTAAAAAGTATACCAGTTACATATTTATTCTATAGTAGTTCTTTTCAGGTCTAAGACAAGATAACAAGACTATACTGGGCCTTGTAATTAAAACTAGAATTGCACTCCTTTTTTACTGGGTGCTGCTGTTTTTGTCTAGAAGAACCATCTGAAGAAAATAATTTGACAAACTGCCACTTCAAACTGAGACATTACTGGTTTAAATTGATTTCTTCCACAATGAGCTGTGCACCGTCAGCGGTGAAGGATGTCATTATCCTCATTGGCCTTTGATTTGTTTTTCACAAATCAAAGGCCAATGATGTTGATCTGCAAACAGGAGACATGTTTTATGACATGAGTAAACAAAAGAGCATCTCCTCAACATTTCAATCAGAAAATCATGCTCTGTACAAAATATATGGTTCAGTTAGGTACGACAGGCACAATGTATTTATCCACCGAAAAGAATATAGTAAATAATCAATTCAAGGGAAAATTGAAGAACAAAGTATGTGCAGAGTAATGGGTGTATACCGGGTTGATCGGAGAATACAGGAGAATAAAGATTAGAACTTTGAGAGGGTAAACAACTATAACATGGTTAAAAGTTCTAAAAAGTTGATTCTACACAATAGGTCTGCTTTAACACATCCCTGTTCACACTGTAATCTCCAACTGTATTTCACCAGAGCCACAGGTAACACAGTGGTGTTTGTAGTGTCACATTTTCTCTTATTAAACCTGCACATGGTCCACACACGCACACACACGCACACACCCGCACACACACACACACACACTTCACTCCCTGGTCCTGTCACCTCTCTGGTTGCCTGGAAACACCACACATCAGTTTGTTTACTCAGAGAGCCAGAGTAAAACGGTTCAGACTCAAGACCGATGACACAATCTCAAACCATAGATTGAAAATATAAAACCTCAAGGCAAGACAGAGGAACAGTGATGTGTCTTGACTTGGATGGAAAATAAACAAAATAAACAAATTAATAATGAAAAAAATCATGGCAATTTAACACAAAACAGTGAAATTTTATTCTCCAAAGTCTGAACTCTGCTCTAAATCTCTCAAAAACACCTACAAAAACAGGCATTGTGACTGTGAGCGGGGTCACCTCTCCACAGATCTGACCTGTAACTTGGTCTGGTTTGGTCTACATGAAGATCAAAAGGTTTAACGCCATACTGTGAAACATTCCAGACAAAGCAAATAGCATCTTGACGGACCCTCCACCAGAAAAGTTACATAATACACCTTTAAAAAGACAAGAAATTAGTACAGTATTTTACAGTTAACAACTTCAGTAAATAGAAGCACAAAGGAAGTTCCTGGGGTTTGATAAAGTCCCAGAAGTGTTTTCATGACAGATTATTTAGGTACATTTTGCATTTTGCATGAGAGTCAATGAGGCACCCAGCCCTCACTGTATAATCGTAGTCTTGTGATGTTTTTTTGTTTTTTTTTACTCTTGTAGTGTTTGATCTCCGACTTTCCATGAAAATTTAATCAAGTCTGAAGCGGCTTCTAAAATGGATTGAATCAAACTGATCTAATTTAACTCAAATGTCAGATTACCACCTCTGCTCTGCATAAAACAGGAGGGCTGGTACTGCGGCTTTTCTTTTTAATACAAGAACTGTGAAAATAAACTACAGTAGTACAAAATCTAAGAAAATGACTAACTAAAGGTGCACTATGTAACTTTTCTGGTTGGAGGCTTGCCACATAATAGTCCACAGAGGTGTTATAGCTTTGCTTATACATTATGGTATTTAAGGTCCTATATTACACAAACTTGACTCGTGAGCTTTAAGCAGTGTTATAATGTTGTATTTCTGGAGTTGTGTTTTGTTGCATTCACACGTTTGAGTAAATATTTATTATTACTCTGTCTGCATCTCCAAAGCTCGAAATGCTCTGTTCCACCTTGTGATGTCATGAAGCGGTAGTTTTCAGGTTAACAGCTACATTTTACTTTTCGTTCAGTAAAGATCGGCAGTTCCAGGGCTGAAATTATCCAAATGACTCTACTGAAGTTGTATGCAGTTTAAAAACACAGTGGTGCACTTCCTGTATTACCACATGACATCACAAGGTGGAACTCTCCACAGACCTGCCCTGTACTACGGAGATAGACACGTTTAAGGTGGCGGACCCTCTGTCAGAGAGGTTTCGTAGTGCACCTTTAAAGCGAGGACAGCTGTAATAGCCCATGGAATGACCAAATGACTAAAATAACTGCTCGTATCGTATACAGTAAAACTATCACTAGTACTACTTACTCCCCTAGTTGCAGGAGTGGCTGTATTCTATATCAGGATCATATAATGGCGTTATGTAAAGCCTGTGATGGGCATAAATTACACCTTTGCCACACGTCAAGACAATTATCACGTTCGTACAGCCTACTACTGCAAATGTCTGTCAAGTTACCTTCTATAAAAAACTACAGTTACATAACATTTAATGTAAAGGGCCCATATTAAGGCGTTTTCTGATCTGAGTTTAATGTTTGTGATTTGATTTTAATGTTGTTTTCTTATCAAAAACATATCTGGAGTTGTGTTTTGTTTCATTCACACGTTTAACACACAAATCCTGCATATTTACACTGAGTTCTTCTCTCAAACAGAAAACACTCCACTTTTTTCTACTTCGTGATGTCATGTGGTAATACAGGAAGTGCTCCACTGTGTTTTTAAACTCCACAAACCTTCCCTTGGATCATTTGGATGATTTCAGCTCTGGATTTGGCTATCTATACTTAACAAAAAGTAAAAGGTAGATGTTAACTTGAAAACTAGCACTTCATGACATCACAAGGTGGAATTGAGCATTCTGAGCTTTGGAGATCTTTAAAGACCAGACCCGGGCATTTTAAGGCCCACGGCCCAACTCTAACCAGCCCGCAAAAGGTTGCTTGAAATTAAGAAAATAAAACCTACTTTCAAAACCTTACATAATACGTGGACTAAAATTGCAGTGCTTTTACTTTGAAGCCTCTGTGAAAGCTCAACAGAGGCAAGATTTCTCTCACTGAACAAGAAAAAAACACTAAAACATGTTAACTTTGACTTGTATTATATTATTTGGCATACAAAGACATTGTGGTGTCTTAACAGAAAGTTACGAAAGTTAAACTCAGAAAGCATTGTGGGGTTAATGTGACTTAAAAAGACTTACAAATGTGTCACATTTACCATTGTTTTGAATAATTTCACTGAATAAATGCTCATTACCTAATAATAACACAGACTCTTACCAGCTTCTGAAAACAATGCCATTTACTGATTTCAACGTAGAAATAAAATTAATAACCACAGTAGACTTCAAACTTTTGGCCCGGCCCTCCACTATATTTTTTGATATAGACTAATAATGAAGGGTTACGCAAACATGTGTGAATGAAACAAAACACAACTCCAGGTCTGTTTTTGAGGAGGTAACAACATTATAACATGACTCAAAGCTCAACAGAGTCAATTTTGAGTAATATAGGACCTTTAATAATTTCAGTATTTGTAATTTATATATACAAATAGAGACCTTCCAAATGTGATTTCGATTCAATTGTGATTAATCTTGGTAGAAAGCAGGTCTCTAGAAATGTAGCTTAAACGGACCACTGCCACTGCCGATCATCACAATTTGTCACATGTCAAACTCACTCAACATCACATCTTCACTTCACTTCAGAGCCGATAATGTTCTGCTTGATTCATGATCCAGAGCCAGTACTGCCATGTTGTCACACTTAAAATAACCATGTTGAGGTAAAAAGTCCTCAGGCTCCTCTCTCATGGTGTGTGAAATCTGGTCCCACAGAGCAGCCCAGTTTTATTTAGAGAGACCAATTAGTGACATGTCAAGTCAGAAGCTCCAAACCTCACCAACGGAAAGTCTAAAAACAAGGCAAAAGACTAAATATACAGGACACATATTATGCAAAGTTGACTTTTTTGAGCTTTTTAGAAGGTCCTTTCATCAAAAATATACCTGGAGTTGTATTTTACCAATTTCACACTTGTTTCACTGACCAATTCATCTAAAATCATCTTCTCTGAGCACTCAAAAATACTCAATACAATACTCAAATACAAATGTTTGTATTTTGCCTGGATTGTGATGTCATAGGTAAAAATCTGGACTTCTCCTATACAGTTTATAAGCCCAAAAACCATCACCACATTCTTTCTACAATGTATGGTTGTATTAGCATAGCATTCACGGGATCTAAGGGTTTCATTTGTTTATTTCTCATTGTTAATTCCCATCGCTGACAGCAGAGGGAGCTCACTGGAAACAGAGGTGAAGTTTATAAAAGGTGGGAAAAGGTGGACATTATTTAAAGTTAGAAAATGTGACCAAAAGCGTGTTTAAAATGGAATTAACGCCACAAGAATGCATCCAGTATGTGTGCTCTTCAATGTTACTTACATGACTGTGTTGATTCCTGAAAGCTGCTGGAACATCTGAAGTCCACAGCCCACGATGAGAGCACGTCGCGTTGGAGGATAG
Organism: Taenioides sp. WSHXM2023; assembly: GCA_029959045.1. Taxonomy (NCBI): domain Eukaryota; kingdom Metazoa; phylum Chordata; class Actinopteri; order Gobiiformes; family Gobiidae; genus Taenioides; species Taenioides sp. WSHXM2023. Next base: position 9,898,895 of record CM057085.1, read on the forward strand.
GTCAGCATCCTCCAAATCACCGGGCCCTCTGCACAGACAGAGAGGGAGAGACGGGGTCAGTTAGTGGTCTTCTACAAAATGGGAAATACAGTATACAAACACTCTTATGGCAACTCACACTGACTGAAAGAACAAGGGTTTAAAATAAGATCAAATTCAAGCAGACTTTTTAGAATTTCTTTTTGGTCTAGTTCAGTCCTTGTTCGGTTGTAGTTTAGTCCTGTTTTAGTCCTGGTTCAGTCCTGCTTTAGTCCTGGTTCAGTCCTGCTTTAGTCCTGGTTCAGTCCTGCTTTAGTCCTGTTTTAGTCCTGGTTCAGTCCTGCTTTAGTCCTGTTTTGTCCTGGTTCAGTCTTGTTTTAGTCCAAATCTAGTCCTACTCCAGTCCTAGTCCAGTCCTAATCCAGCCCTAGTCCAGTCCTGATTTGGTCCTGATTTAGTCCTGATTTAGTCCTGGTTTAGACAAGGAGAGAGAAGTAGTTTTCTACAAAATGGGAAATACACACACCCAGTCTTACGGAAACTCACACTGACTGAATACAAAATATTTTAAAACAAGATTAAATCCAAGCAGACTTTTTACAAGAAACTAAAGGGGCAATGATATGAAAAAGGCATTCACACATGCTGTAGTACTGAACACAAGTGTTTTAGACCTGAATTACCACCTAATGATGCCACAAGGTGAAACTGGGTGTTTTGACCCAGGTATGTTTTGGAACAGGAAACAAAAAGCAGTTTTGAGAAATACCGGTAGATAGAGACATGCACATCTGATAAAAGTTGCGCCTGCGTGCTGGGTCCAAAGACAAAAATTGTGCAAAAGAAGAAACAGATCCGCGCAGTTCTTTGGAGCTCCCAAATTTTTATTTTAATGACACCACAATGTGACGTTTGGGAAATAACCATTAAGTTTTGAGAAATAAACATTAAGAATCTGAAGCACTGATTGCAAACCAGATGTAATATTATTGTAGTATCCTAAATGGAACTATATGGTAAAGTTTAAGTGGGTAAACGGGTCAAGTAGGTCAAGTTATGTTCAATGTCCATGGTAAAAGCAATTGAAAGCAAAGCAACGTAAATGTTAAATGTCATGAATAACATTTCAAAAGCAAATCATGTTATTTTATTATTTCATAAGGTTATAGCATGTTGGGAGACCATAAACCTTTTTTATTACATGAAGTCTGTTTTAAATTACCCATCAAAACACCTAAAATGGTACAAGAGACGCAGTGACATTTTCCAGCTCTGGACTTTTATGGCCCTATCTTTTTCTGCCTTTAACCTTTTAAAAGTTCTGTAAAAGTGTAAAATCATCTGTCCGGTTTCATTTTGTGATGGCGGAGGGAGAGGAGGGATCAGGGTTTGAGACGGGAGTCATATTTGTGAGTTGCTGGCTTTAGCCTCGTATGGCTCAGCTGTGATCCTCCTTCACAAACACAGCGTACGCACATGGTTCCCCCGGGAGACTCCTAAAAGGATGAGGGAGAGGAGACAGAGGAAGAGGAGGGTGGCTGAGGGGGGCATTTGGGATGAAGGTGGGCATCAGAGCAACAAGCATTTTCTGGGCCTTTTTAACGGGAGTCTTAAAGCATCACATTCTCGAGCGAGGTGCAGTGCGCGCTAAATAAAGTGACTTTAACTGGAACAGAACAGGATGTCAAATGTCTGTGACAGTATCAGCCTGTGCGTACAACATGACACACTGACGATACTTGTTCTCATCATATGATGGGCATCTGTCAGCACACATCATCTATGGCTCACCTTGGCTATGTATAAATGTGAAGTGTGAGAGAGTGACTGGTGTTTGGATGAGGCAATGGCGTAGATTGGCAGCCTTTCTTCCATCAGTCCCCCCCAGGGCAGCTGTGACTATAGAAGACACCATGGAGAAATATGGAGTGAATGAAAAATGTGAAGTGCACAGTGTCTTTGAGTGTACAGACAAGCTCTATATAAATAATATTCATAATTAATATTATGATTTTGAGGACAGACCCTAGTACCAGGTTAAGTTCTGGTTTCATCACAGTTTGGTCCTGGTTTCTGTATGTGCAAAATACAACACAAAATACAAACAATCAAAACTACTCAAATCCACATTAACATTCAAGTCATGTTGTCATTTTGTTTAGTCCTGGCTAAATCTTGGCTCAGTCTCGGTTTAGTCCTGCTTCAATCCAGGATTAGTCCTGGTTTAGTTCTGGTTTAGTCCTGGCTCCCTGGCTGAGTCCTTGTTTAGTCCTAGTTAAGTCCCGGTTCAGTCTTGGTTTAGTCCTGGTTCAAGCCTTCTTTAGTCCTGTTTTATTCCTGGATTAGTCCTGGTTTAGTTCTGGCTGAGTCCTTGTTTAGTCCTAGTTAAGTCCTGGTTCAGTCCTGGTTTAGTCCTGGTTCAGTCTTGGTTTAGTCCTGGTTCAAGCCTTCTTTAGTCCTGTTTTAGTCCTGGATTAGTCCTGGTTTAGTTCTGGCTGAGTCCTTGTTTAGTCCTAGTTAAGTCCTGGTTCAGTCCTGGTTTAGTCCTGGTTCAGTCTTGGTTTAGTCCTGGTTCAGTCCTTCTTTAGTCCTGTTTTAGTCCTGGATTAGTCTTGGTTTAGTTCTGGTTTAGTCCTGGTTCAGTTCTGGCTGAGTCCTTGTTTAGTCATAGTTAAATTCTGGTTCAGTTCTGGTTTAGTTACTGGTTCAGTCCTTATTTAGTCCCGTTTTAGTCCTGGTTCAGTTCTGGTTTCCTCCACAGACATGATGGGGAGCAGCTGTGTGTGGGTGTTTGGACAGAAAACATCTCCAGTTTCACTTTGCAAAGGGAAGCCTCTGATGACACAAACACTTTAGACTTTACTTTGATTTGAGCCTCAAAAACCTGGCAGAAAAACACCACTGCGTTACTTTAAAACATATTTACTTCCTTCAGTACGAAATAGAACTATAAACAAGGCTACAGCACTTATAACTCATAAACCAGTTCTTTTCGACTTTAAAAATACTTCGAGAAAAACAAATCCTTATAAAGGCTTCAGATTTCATAGAATTGTGGAATTTTAATTTTGTCATGACACTAAAATATAATTAAATTTTTAACACAAAATGAGGTTTCTCTAGTTCCATCATCATGGGATCTTATTGATGTTTTGCAGTGACGCTGGGGGTGTTCCATTATCCATACGGATCTTATTGCTTTGGCTTGAATGTTCCACATTATAGCATTAAACTGATCTATCTAGCATTTACAGTTTTATTTGCCATGAAAAAAAAATGCACTGTTACTGTGAGTGGAGTTTTCAAGCCTGATGGTGTCTCCCTGTGACATAAATTTAAAGGGCCCCTATTAGGCTATTTTCCATGTTATAATGTTGTTTCCTCATCAAAAACATACCTGGAGTTGTGTTTTGTTTCAAGTTTTAAGTTCCCTCAAACAGAAAACACTCTGTTGCACCGTGTGATGTCATGTGGTAATACAGGAAGTGCTCCACTGTGTTTTTATCCACCTTCACTAGAATAATTTGGATGACTTAAGCCCTGGAACTGCCGATCTCTACTGAACAAAAGGTAAAAGGTCGCTGTTCACTTGAAAACAACTGCTTCATGACATCACAAGGTGGAACAGAGCATTTTGAGCTTTGGATATTACTCAAAATGTGTGAATGAAACAAAACACAACTCAAGGTTTGTTTTTAATAAGGAAACAAAGAGTGAATTCTGCATAATATACAACCTTTAATGCTACACTGTTTCTAAGTAAAGCAAAAAAACATACACGATGGAGACAATCAGGTAGCTTACTCTCCAATAGAAAAGTTACACAATACATCTTTAAATATATATATATATATATTTCGTAGAGCCCTGATACTGGCACCTATATAGCAAACAATAAAGTCACAGCCGCTCAACGTTTGACAGATTTCTTAATAAAAACACTATTACCGTTTTAAATCTAGAGTTCAATATACCCAGTCACCAATGAGGAAGTACTGTGAAAATACGAGGAGTCGTTTTTACTGTTCTAACCCACTGCGCTCTGATAGGCCGATCTCCAGGGAGCAAAGCAGGAAGTGGTTATCAGATTAACCCATGATAAAATGAGGATTCACAAGCTCCCGTATCTCACCACTGAATAAAGGGGTTGAGACTAACTATTATTTACCGCAATATATGACACTCGGATCTAAAGTTGCATTCGCCATTTCCTGTAGCCTTACTTGGAGGTTGAATAGCGTCAATTGCACAAACAATTGATTCAAATTTGGTGCGTGCATGCCTTCATTTCCTCACTGAATACAGCCCAGATGTAACTGAATCAGATGAGATATTGAAAACAAGCTGGACAAAGCTGCAGCCAGTGATCACAAAGGGGCTAAATGCGTGCGAGTCTCCCGCTGAATCTACTGTGCCCTAGTTTAATTTTAAAAAAGTATTACTAACATTTTTAAAGGTACACTGTGTAACTTTTCTGGGGGTTTAGTTGATTCTCGCTAATCCCTGTTGATGTTTCAGCAATTGTAGACTTTCACACAAATAAGAAATTTAATTTATTATTACCATTTATATTTTTACTCTCACTAGCCTTTTTATTTCAACAATGATTGGGTTTGGTTGTCTCTATGGTAATATATTAGGTCCTATTACTGGAGATCTTCTACCAGTCTGTGGAGGCCAGCGCCCTGGACTTCGCTGTAGTCTGCTGGGGGAGCAGCACCAGTAAAGGGGACATTGGGCGGATGGACAAACTGATCCGTAAAGCGGGTTACGTGATCGGCTGTGAACTGGAGACATTTGTCACAGTGAGGGACACGAGGACACTGGACAAACTGCTCTCCATCATGGACACTCCTGCTCACCCACTGCACCAGACTATAGAGGGGCAGAGGAGATAATACTCCCTACAACTGTACAACAACTCACCCACTGCACCAGACTATAGAGGAACAGAGGAGATAATACTCCCTACAACTGTACAACAACTCACCCACTGCACCAGACTATAGAGGAACAGAGGAGATAATACTCCCTACAACTGTACAACAACTCACCCACTGCACCAGACTATAGAGGAACAGAGGAGATAATACTCCCTACAACTGTACAACAACTCACCCACTGCACCAGACTATAGAGGAACAGAGGAGATAATACTCCCTACAACTGTACAACAACTCACCCACTGCACCAGACTATAGAGGGACAGAGGAGCTCATTCTCCAACAGGCTCCTACAGCTCCGCTCAAACAGTGAGAGATACAGGACTACATTCATACTATAATACTCCCTACTACTGTACAACAACTCACCCTTATGTAACAGATAATACTCCCTACAACTGTACAACAACTTAATCTCAAGTAACTGTTTACCTTATGCCCTGTCAATCATCATAGTATTTGCACTGTCGTTCTTGGCTCATGTTTATAGCTGTGATTTTATAGTTTATTTTATAGTTTATTACTTGTTTTTCTATTTTATTTTGACTTGTACATATACATTTATTTATTTTAATTATAATTATGTCTCATTTGACACCTGTCTCTTCCTCTCTTTTTGCTATACCATCTATTTTTGTTGCTCTCTGTTATTGTATTATATATTGTGATGAGTGAGCTACTGTATCCAAATAATTTCCCTTGTGGATCAATAAAGTTTGTCCAAGTCTAAGTCTAAGTCTATATTACGTAACCCTGCAATATTAGGCTGTCTATAGCTTAACAGACCCTTTAATATTTGTGAGTGATATGATTTATATTTTGATATAGATACATACATTTAGCATTGAAGCTCTTACTGTGAGAGAATCCCTGGCTGTATTTTAATGAATGCAAAGTCAGTGTATTTGATATGCCCCACTTTAATATGAGCTGAAGAAATCCTCATTTAGCTCCTCTACTGGGCAATACCTGTATTACACCGTATTCACCAGAACCCCACACAGCCAATTAAAATGTCACTTTAGACTTTAGCTCCGCTGGTGTTGACAGATCCTTCGTTATTCACACTTCAAACATGTGCGACTGCTTTGCCCTAATGAATGCTGGGTAAAATCTGAGAAGGCTAAGTTAGCTCGGGAGGACTTTGACAGAGATGCATTCACACGGCGCTAATGAGGGTAACACATTGATTTCTAAAACATCATAAATCAGGGGAAAGGTGAATGCATGGGTCACTGCGTGGTCACCGGTATCAAAGAGGGAACAGCATGAGAAATGGTTAACCAAGATTATAATGGGGAAATCAATGGACTAAGTAGGAGTTATGTTAGTAAAGTGACCACAAGCAAGAAACCTAGTAAGCTTTTTCTTGTATATTTAGTGTTGGACTATCACACATGTAGTTGGTTGTTTTATAATACTGTTAACTGACCAATGTTGGTCTAAATTCACTTGATAACAGAAACACGTCCACTGACTTCCTGTTCAAATCTGCAGCAGATGTTTTTATTTTTGAAAAAATTAGGAATAATTACACAAAATGAAACATTGGATTTATATATCACCTTCCAACATGCTCCAAAAGCTTTACAGATCATTCTTCATTCACTCCACACTTGGTGGTGGTAAGACACTATTGTAGCCACAGCTGCCCTGGGACAGACTGATGAAAGTGAGGCTGCCAATCTGCACCATCTGCTCCTCTGACCACCACCAACACTCACTCATACTAGGCAATGTGGGTGAAGTGTCTTGCTTAAGGACACAACAATGTTTTTGCAATGTTGTGGCACCTGATTCTCCCAGCGGGCTCCCATCCAAGTACTGCTTCTCTTCTGAAGTGACGAGCTCAGACTCTGACAAGCCGGAAATGTGATGAAAGAGAAACACTCATCATTTCACTGACACAAAAACCCTAAATGAGAAATATATGTTGATAATTGTTCCATCTGCTGTATAATATACTGAACAATAAGTCAATATAGTCACTGTCGTGACGTCGTGACCTAATTTGCAGTACTCGCATATAGAATCCTGTGTTACTTCTATCCACACCTAAACAGCCCGTCTGCCTCTGGACTAACACAGCTGCTCCTCGGATTAGATCTGCTCCATTTAAACCCTGTTTCTGATGGGACTGGACCACAGGGACTCACAATGAGGCGTCACGAAATGTTTTTACTTTACAATACGACCACTCAGAAACCAATCTGACCTGCTTTCTTTAAATGACATGGAAAAGTTAATCATGTCTATGGCTATCTCTTACACTCAGTCTTTTCCAAAAGCTAAAAGTGATTTTCACCACCTCTTCATTCGGTTCAGAGGTCAGGACTCAGGACACACCAGAAAATAAATGATTCAAATTCCTTTCACATGCCAGTCTATGGGAGATATGCGTGCAGTTGGTCAAAATTCAAGGGTTTATTGATTCTTTGCAGAGCCATCCCGCTGGGGATGTTCTACGTGTACGTGCATTAGCAGAATGTTCACCAGTTACCATGGAGACACAACGCACACATTAGCAAACACAGACAAATAAGTATTAAAAATGGGCAACGGCTACAGGGTTCTTTGTTTTCTAATGGGGAAATCAGCACTTTTTCATTTTAGATGAAAATTGATGGAGGTGAGGGTCCGTCACCTGCTTGTCTCCGTGAAGATGTTATTACTTTGTCTAGAAGGTTCCACAGTATAGATTAAACCGATCCATCACGAGGGAGACGAGCAGGTTACAGCGCTATGCTACATTACAATTCAGATCTGTGGAGAGTCGCCCCTATTCACAGAAGAATTGATTGTATTTTTGAGCCATAGACAATACTCAAGTACACAGGTAATGAATAAATGCTAAATGAATATGTTTTATGTCATACCATGGAACATTCCAGGGATAGTAGTAACATCCCATTGGAGTCAAGTAAGTAGCAGACCTTCCAGAAAAGTTGCGCAGTGCACCTTTCATTAAAAATCTCAAATTAGCCCCAGTTATGACTTGATTTCAGATTTGTCCTGATTACCTCTTCGGTATCAGATAAACAGGCTGCATCTCTGAACCACAGACTTCCCATTATCTACACAAAGGTCGTGTCATATCCTGCCTGTATTAGCCCTGACCTTCTCCAGCTCTTCACTGTCACACGTCTCTATGAGGAGCTAGAGGAACATAATTAGCCCAGGACGGAGAGCCGAGGCTGGGCTGAGGGCTGCAGATTGGCCTGGTCCAGTCTCTGATTGCAGACCCCCACTGGAGCTCCTCTTATATCTCCACACGGCTCATGATTGAACGGGCAAAAAGAGCTATTTTAGGAAACAGGAAGTAGAAGAAGAAATAACCAGATTCTACCTTAAATGTGTTACAGGTATAGGTGTTGCAAGTTTGTTTTTTTCAGAAAATATAAATAAAAATAAATGAATTTCACATCACGTATTTAGCGCAGAGCCTACAACAACAATTACTACTACTACTACCTGCTGCTGCTACTACTACTACTTCTACAGTTTTGTTTTTACTTATCAAAAAATAAATAAATACAGTGAACCTCAAATATTTAGAACGGAGCCAACAACTACCTCCTCCTACTCCTACTACTACTACTACTACGATTACTTCTACTGTAATCCTGCATTGATTGAGTTGAGTACACAGGAAATCTCTTTTCACCCAACCCCTATTTCCGCCCACGATTCTAAACGCATTTGTCGTTTTGAACAAAATCAATGAAATACCAGCAGAAAGCATAAGACACCTGCTGTTAGTGAAGTGCTTTTGTATCTTATGCCTTAAGAGCTTCAAAGATAAATCACATTTGAAAATATTGATTCAAATCCAGACTCTTTGTGAAAAAAAAAAAAAGCACAGCCCAGTGAACAACAGACATCAGGCTGAGGTGAGGCAGGAGGTGAAAATAAAATGTCAGACAAGAGTCAACAAAACACTATGTCTACAGTCTGGGTCTGATCGGTGACCATGTGTCTAAAATGGACCAGGAAGGCATCATTGCATTAAAAAAATCAACTATACTATCTTTAAAAAGTCCTATATTACACACAATTGACTCTTGTGAGCTTTAAACCGTGTTATAATGTTGTTACCTCATCAAAACATGCTCAAAGTTGTGTTTTGTTTCATTCACACGTTTGAGTAATTCTGCATTATTAGTCTGTGTACATCTCCAAAGCTCAAAATGCTCCGTTGAACCTTGTGATGTCATGAAGTTATAGTTTTCAGCTGCCAGCGACCTTTTGTTCAGTAGAAATAAGCAATTCCAGGGCTGAAATTATCCAAATGATTCTAACGAAGGCTTATGGATTTTAAAAAACACAGCGGTGCACTTCCTGTATTACATCACAAGTTGGAACAGAGCGTTTTCTGTTTGAGAGAAGAACTCAGCCTAAATATTTAGTGTGTTACAACATGTGTGAACGAAACGAAACACAACTCCAGGTACGTTTGTGATGAGAAAACAATATTATAACGTTAAAGAGATGTAAAAAAACATAAAAAGTAACATGGGCCCTTTAAGGAGGGGGTATCACACGTCTCTGTGGTTTTAATTATTAACACGTAACATATTTAGATCAGCAGACTATTTTTTGTTGTTTTGAAAATGCTATATTTGCCATAAACGTGTTCATTATTCTGTTCATTCATTCTTTCACTGCATCCTGTAGTCGTAGTGTATTTGTTTTGTATCATGTTTTTGTATATTTAGGAAAAAATGATGATTACATAGGCTTGCGCAAAACGTGACGGCTTGTACTGCTAAAAGGGATCGCTAAATGACTCAAACATGCATGGATGACATATGAAACCATTGAGACGTGTTTTTGATTTGAGGCAACAACGTTATTACAACAACAAGAGTAGAAGTAGAAGAGTAGGAAGCGCCAAACAGTGATTTTGCATAATACCAGCTCTTAACAGGGCTGTACAGTTCTCAAAAACTGAATTGTATTTTGCTTCCAGATTAGGTCTTCACTCGACGAAAAATTAAATGACTGCACAAAAGCCCTTGGAAGAATTTAGCCTTGATTTTGACTGTCCTTTTCATACACTGGCCCAAAGAACTGATGGAGCACGTTCAGATTTAAAAAGAGGATTGATTCGTGCAGGAAACACCGATAACATACAAAATGAGGTGAATCGCAATAGCACTGAGGTTTTGTGTCACTGTGAATTAAAGCGGGAACAAAGGCCTGTCTCCTCTGCTTCGGTAATCGTCTTATTAATAACTGAATGAGGCAAGTTTCACATCTGTCCTGATCAGTGCGGGCTTCATATAGCACAGGATTTCAACGCCTCTGCTGCATTTTTACGCTGTTACAAATGTGATAATGAATCGTTGCTTTTGTGTCGTTGGCTCTTCATGATTAAACACACTGAGGTGTAAGAAAATACATCTAAATATAATGTGGCGGGTCTGTAATTAGCTTAAATATGTAACTTAACTTGACACCTGCTTGTCTCCATGGAAATGTTGCCGATACTTTGGAGTGACGTCACGCTGGGGCTGTTCTACATGTATCGCTACTGGCAGAATGTTTATCAGTTGCCGTGGTGACACAATTCACACATTAGCAAACAGTGACAAAAACGTGTTAAGAAAACTTAAAAAAAATAAAATAAAAAAAAATAAAATAAAAAGAAGATATACACTGCACATTTCCAGGAGCCTGTGATCAATACGAGGTGTTTCTAGGAGTTTGATTTTAAACAAAAAGGTGAGAGTGGCTAATTTTATGTGCGAGAGGCTTGTTTAGCAGCACAAATCATCTCACGTCTCTTGCAGCTCCAACTAAACCAGCTCTTTCTGGTCAAATTGTGTTAGATTAAACCTCAGATTAAGTCTAACCTGAGTAACAGAGCTTCAGACAGAGCAGTGCCTACCGTTAGCGTCACACCCCCAGAGAATGTTGACGACATCAGCTGCAAAGTATCAATTTGCTGTGCCTGAATGTTTCCACAGTATGGCATTATCTCCAAGGAGACAAGCAGGTGACGCCACCAGGCCGAGTTACAGGCCAGATCTGTGGAGAAGCGACCCCACTCCGAGTGATTTTTTGCTGTAATTGAGTAAATGCAAAATAGATAAGTTAAATGTCATACTGTGGAGCATTGCAGGCAAAGTCATGGCATCGCCATGGAGACAAGCAACAGGCAGACGCCCCACCAGAAACATACATTATGCACTTTGAAGAAAATAATATGGAGAAAACGTAATATGATATGTTTTTAGAAATATTTGAATACTTTGAGCCCTGCATTGCATACTACTGACACTTTGCAGCTGATGTCATCAACATTCCCTGGGGGTGTGACGCTAACTGAAAGCACTGCTCTGTTAGAAGCTCTGTTACTCAAGTTAGACTTCAATCTAAGCTTTATTTTATTTAAAACAAGGACCGTGAACACTCGTACTGATCACAGGCTTCGGAAAATGAGTTGTTTAAAATAAATTTCATATTTTTTCTGGAGTTTTCTGCGCATTGTGTCACCATAGTAACCGCTACATACTGTATATCGCTAAAGGTGGAATGCACTTTTGATTTCACACAGCCTACCCTACATCATGGGTGGATTTTTGAGTGAAGCAACTGAAATAGTGATAAAATAGTTCCTTTGTTGAGTTTTTCAATGACTGTCCTTGTCTTTTGAATGAGTGAGTCTGTGTTGTGAATAATAGAGGACCTATGTCAGAAAATCACAGCTGTTTTAAAAATGCATGTGCTTCTGCTGCGTCCTCCTGTAAACCTCTGAGCTGCTGCCATGATCTCATTGTATTTCATCCTCACATCTTATTTTAGTAACTTATATTTTATATCGGTATCGCCCAAAAGCACAGATACCAGTTGTGATGAAAGGGTTAACGCTGCTGTCCCTTCGTAAACGCAGGAAGAAAAATGCTCAGTGGACAGAGCTGGGATCCGGGATAGAGATGTACGGCTGTTGTATTCTAACAAAAATAAAAACTAGATAACAGTGTATAGGCTGCTTTAAGTCAAAATATCCACTAAGTACAAAGTTACGGTCTTTTAAAGGTCCTATATTACGTAAAACTGACTCTTGTGAGCTGTGTGTTGTTATAATGTTGTTACCTCATCAAAAACAGACCTGGAGTTGTGTTTTGTTTCATTCACATGTTTGAGCAACTTTTTATTATTAGTCTGTCTACATCTCCAAAGCTTAAAATGCTGTTCCACCTTGTGATGTCATGAAAGGGTAGTTTTCAAGCTTCCTTTTACCTTTTGTTCAGTAGAGATTGGCAATTCCAGGGTTTAAATTATTCAAATAATTCTAGTGAAGGTGTGTGGAGTTTAAAAACACAGTGGAGCCTAAATATGCAGGGTTTCTGTGTTAAACATGTGTGAATTAAACAAAACACAACTCCAGATATGTTTGTGATGACGAAACATCGTAACAGATCAAAAATTAGTGTAATATGTGCCCTTTAAAGGCTCTCGAGAGGTTTTTGATAATAAGTTTGATTAAATAAATGCACAAATTATTCACTTTATTTGACTTGTTTTCCCTCCTAAATGGTCTGTTTAGTCAAGTTAGTTTCTGAGCTCTTTTATTCACTTTCATTCACTGTTAGATCAATGCTGTGGTAGTATGTGACCTTTTTTTATTAACTTTCTCAAAGAGGAAGTAAAATTCATATGACATTAACATTAAGATTAGAAAAAGCTTGACCTTAAATTGTGGTTTCTTTAGGGAATTATATAACTCAAATTGCCATAATATTAAAGGTCCTATGATGCACAAAATGGACTGCTAGTTTTAAGCCATGTTAGAATATTATTACCTCATCAAAAACAGACCTAGAGTTGTGTTTTGTTTCATTCACATGTTTGAGTAATGTTATTATCAGTTTGTTTACATCTACAGAGCTCAAAATGCTTTGTTCCACCTTGTGATGTTATAAAGCGGTAGTTTTCAAGTTAACAGCTACATTTTACCTTTTTAAATTATGGAGTTCAAAAACACAGTGGAGCACTTCCTGTACCACATGACATCACACGGTGAAATAGAGTGTTCAGTTTGAGAGAAGAACTCAGCCTAAATCTGCAGGGTTTGTGTGTTAAACATGTGTGAATGAAACAAAACACAACTCCAGGTCTGCTTTAATTGCCACGTTTACATGAGAGCTTTAATTCCGATTAAAAGTCATTTAATTCCGAATAAAAATGAATTCCGCTTTAAAAACACCATGTAAACACTTAATTCCTAATGAGAATGATTATTCAGAATTAAACTTAATTCTGAATTAGGTGGGTGGTTTATTCCGATTTTAAAGCTGAATTAATTTATTCCTTGATCATGTAAAGGTTTTTTCCCCCTAAAAATAATTCCGGTCGTTCGGCACATGGCCGCCCTTCTGATGTGATGACGCACTGCGAGATGGCGGCCTGGAGCAAACGTTGGTCTCGAACCGAAAGTACTCTGGAAGAACTACAAATAATGAAAAGAGTGGATGGCAGAAAACAGAAAAACACTAACCAAACCGAGATGACAAAAAGCCAGTTGCAGCTGATTGTTTTATTTCCATATAAACTCAAAGGAGAATAATTTAATTCCAGACGATTTAATTGAACAATTAATTTGGAATTAAAAAACATCATGCAAACGTGGCCAATGAGGAAACAACAATATAACATAGAGTAATATGGACCCTTTAAGATCCACTCTCCCCTTTTGAGACTTTTGAGACACACTCGCCTCTGCACAGTGAGAGCTCTTGTGTTGTGGAGGGTGTGTGTCTGGCTCTGACTCAAGTTTGATGTGTTTCTTTCACACAGGTGGGCTGGCAGGTTTAAGGCACTAGGCTCTGTCTGAAGTACTCACCATTAGCCTGATTGACTCATGCTTTGTGAACTCAATCAATCCACTCTCCTCTGCGGAACATCAAGAGCGCTCCTGGATCTATTCTTGGGCCATGTGATTCAAAGGGTCAAAGGTCGTTACACAGCTTTTTGGTGGATGAGGAAACATACTTAAAAGGTCCTTAAAAGATCCTTAAAAGGTCCTTAAAAGGCAAAATTGACTCTTTAGCTTTTAGGATGCTGGTACCTCCTCAAAAACATACCCGGAGTTGTGTTTTATTTCATTCACACGTGTTTGAGTAATCCTGAATTATTAGGCTGTCTCCATCTTCAAAGCTCTAAATGCCACGAAGCAGTAGTTTTCATGTTAACCTTTTACTTTCAGCTCACTAGAGATTGGAAATTCCTGCTGAAATGATCCAAATTATTCTAGTGAAGGTGCGTGGAGTTTAAAAACACAGTGAAGCACTTCCTGTGTTACCACATGACATCACAAGGTAAATATGCAGGGTTAGTGTGTTAAACATGTGTGAATGAAACAAAACACAACTCCAGGTCTGTTTTTGAGGAGGTAACAACATTATAACATGACTTAAACCTCACAAGAGTCAATTTTGTGTAATATGGCAGCTTTAACAAGAAAATGGTTGCGTAGTTTACCCGAATTGTTGTATACAAAGATTTCAGTGTATGTTTTATTATATCACAACATCATAGCTCCGGCGTCTGTGGCCATGGAGACAGATTGGTTTGGGTTTGGGCCTCATCAATAATGCTTTGCTTTTGTGTCTGTAAACACAATAATCAGAGCCGCATTCATTTCAAAGTGCGCACAACAAAAGGCATCCATCAAGTCAAGCAAAAGTAAGAACAGGTCTATTTATAAATCCGGGCTGGATACCTCTCAAAGTTTTGATTCACAAATATAGGCTGTGCTTCTATATGGTATATATTTTGTACTGTAGGCACTGCTCTGTCTGAGGCTTTGTTAAATCTGAGCTTTGTTTTAAAAAAACATACCATAAAGAACTGATTTCGCTAGAACTATAACAGGTGAGCTGATTTGTGCTGTTAAATAAGACCCTTTCAAATAACATTAGTCACAAGGTAGGTACCGTTTTTCAGTTAGTCACTCTCATCTTTTATTTTCAAACTCCTAAACAAACCCATGAACTCTTGTATCGATCACAGGCTCCTGAAAATGTGTTGTTTAAATCCATTGTGTATTCATTCTTTCGTTTTCAGTTTTCATCTTAAAACGTTTTTTGGCAGTGTTTGCTAAAGTGTGCATTGTGTAACCATGGAAACGCCTGAATATTCTGCCATCGACATCAATCAATCAATCAATCAATCTTTATTTATAAAGCGCTTTTCATACACACGTGCAACACAAAGTGCTTTACAAGTTAAAATCACAAAAAATTTCACACACACACACACACACACACACACACATGCACACACACACACACACACACACACACACACAGTCCCAGCCCCCACCCACAGATGCAAGTAAGTAAGGAAATGCCATCACAGAAGCCCTCCGCACCTGGGGCGGCACACCAGCTGCAGCCACCAGGCAATGGCGCCGGGCACCCAGCCGAGGCGCGACCAAAAAGTCAACCTCAATCCAGGCACCCAGAACCAAGCACCCAGCCAGCCACAGGCAAAGCGCCACCCCCGGCACAGAGGGCTCCCGCAGAGGAAACACTGGAAAGACCAAAAACACTGCAAAGGCCATGGACAAGAACATAAAATGGCCTAAAACAAATACAACTAAAACACAAATAACTATAACCAAAGGCAGTAAGAGCACAAGCTATCTAAAAGCTAAACTAAAAAGGTGGGTCTTGAGCCTGCTCTTAAAAACATTAACATTCTCTGCGGCCCTGAGGTCCTCCGGCAGACAGTTCCAGAGGTGAGGGCCGTAAAACTGAAATGACGCCTCGCCGTGAGTGTGTGTCCTGACTCTGGGAATAACTAGGAGCCTGCTGCCGGAGGAGCGCAGGGGCCGCGAGGGTTCATAAGGTAAAAGTAACTCTGAGAGATAAGAAGGCCCAAGACCATTAAGACACTTATAAACCATTAAAAGAACCTTAAAATCGATCCTGAAACACACAGGGAGCCAATGCAGTGATTTTAAAACTGGTGTAATGTGCTCCCGCCCCCTGGTCCCCGTCAGGACACGAGCTGCTGAATTTTGTAAAAGCTGTAGACCAGAGATACTCTTTTTGGGGAGACCAGAGAGCAGGGCATTACAGTAGTCGATGCGACTGGTGATAAAAGCATGCATGAGCACCTCCGTGTTGGCCCGAGAGAGAATTGGGCGGACTCTGGCGATGTTCTTTAGATGATAAAAACCTATTTTGGTGATGTTCTTAATGTGTGGAATAAAAGTCAGCTCAGAGTCAAAAATCACGCCCAGATTCCTCACTTGTGAGGAGGGATTAAAAGACTGTGACTGTAGTTTGGGTAAAAGTTTCTCTCTCTGGGCCTCAGGACCGATGACTAAAACCTCAGTTTTGTCCTGGTTGAGCTGGAGAAAGTTTTCTGCCATCCAGGATCGAATATCTGTGATACAGTTAAAAAGTGCGTCCATTGGCCATGTGTCATCAGGAGACATGGAGATGTACAGCTGTGTATCATCAGCGTAACTGTGAAAGCTGACTCCATGTCTCCTGATGACACTGCCAAGAGGGAGCATGTACAGGTTAAAAAGCACTGGGCCTAAAATCGACATGTGTGCAGTACACCTCCAGCATAATGTTACTGCAAAGTATTAATCCAAATATCTGTTGATTTAATATAATAGGTTGACATGTTTATTTCTAGTGTGGTCTTTACTTAGAAGTAGAAAGTCTTGACCAAATTTAGACTTGGTTTGGGTAATCTGGATTTAATCTGGTATAGTCTAGGTTTAGGGTTTAGTCCAGTTGTAGTTCTTGTTTAATTTAAAGGTTCTATATTACACCAAATTGACTCTTGTGAGCTTTAAAGCCGTGTTAGAATGCCGTTTCCTCATTAAAACATACCTATATACAACACTGCAGTAGTTTTCAAGTTATGTAGCAGCTACTCGTTACCTTTTGTTCAGTAGAGATGGAAATTCCAGATCTGAAATTACCCAAATAATTCTAGTGAAGACATACGGAGTTTAAAAACACAGTGGAGCACTTACATGACATCACAAGGTGGAACAATGTTATGAAGCTGCGTGCTCTTCTAACTTCACAGATGACGAAAAGATTATTTTAAATCTTTTCTTTTTGTTTTTTACTTTTATGCCATGGATTACTTACTTTAGTTCTAGGCAAAGTAGACATGCAGGTGGTGGATCTAAATGTTTTGCACTTTCAATTACAGTAACTGCAGTTTATTTTAGATATTAAGTGAAGATACTGAAGTGAAGTCTACTTTTACAGTTACTTGAGTAGTAGTTTCTCCAGATACTTTACTCCTACTTGAGTCATTTCTTGGACCTTGGCGGGTTTTCCTGGATAAATGAATGAAATTTTAGTTCAGTAAATTTGCTTCTTTCATTAAATAAGCTATGAAACAACCTGAATAGCTAATACCTCGATGAAAGTGACGTGAGCAAACTTCAGGTGTCATGATGGCACCATTCGAAATCTCTTTGCGGTTTATGTTTGCAAGCCATAATTCCCGTCTTTTTTGCGATAATTCCCTTGTTTGAGCTCCCTGATGAGTAATTTCCAGAGGAACACTGAAAAAACAAATCGTTTTACCCTTTCAGAACAGCTAGACCAGCCAAATACACAACAAAACCTGCCCATGTTTCTCTCATGCTACTGTACAGAAGTCAATAGCTTGCCCAGTGTCATGGCGGCGTAGTTACCGTTGCTATGGGGTCACGTGGTGGTGCAAACCCTCTATACATTTACTGCTCTACCCACTTCTGATTGTATGGTCTATTCTCATCCAAAACTGGTATTTTTACATGATTTGATGACTCTACTTTTCTCTTGTGACTTCTCAGCTGCTCCCTCTAGCCAGCCCACGATCAACCCAGGACACACTCTAAATTGTAGTACATTGTTTGATATCTGATAATATCAAACCACCTCACCACCCATCATAACCACATTCATGTTTTAAGTTCAAGAGAAGAACTCAGCCTAAATATGCAGGATTTGTGTCTTAAACGTTAAACATAGTGAATGAAACAAAACACAACTCCAGGTCTGTTTGTGATGAGAAAACAACATTACGACAGATCAGAAAACAGTGTAATTTGGGCCGTTTAAATAGTAAGGCTACGTAAAATGCAGTTAATTAAAGCTGTTTAATAAGAATAACCTCAGTGGGAGGCTTCTGTACAAACAAAAATGACCGTTTTTGTTTGTGTTTGCAGTTTCTCTTCCAAACCCCAAGAGACATCCGTGCTGGTCATCAATTAGAGGACTTATTTAGATTAATTATTCTCCATCTGCTCAGCGGCCCCAATGCAGATGCCTGGTGTTCTTAAGAGCATCCATTTAAACAGACGTGAATTAAGGTATGAGTCAGAGACAGAAAGCACAGACCAATTTCACCTACTTTAGGTCCAATATTACACAAAATTGACTCTCGTGAGTTTTAAGCCATGTTATAATGTAGTTACCGCCTCAAAAACATATCCAGAGTTGTGTTTTGTTTCATTCACACATGTTTGAGTAATTCTTTATTATTAGTCTGTCTACATCTCTAAGCTCTAAATGCTCTGTTCCACCTTGTGATGTCATGTAGTGGCAGTTTTCAAATTAACAGCTAAGATTTACCTTTTGTTCAGGAGATATAGGCAATTCCAGGGCTGAAGTCATCCAAATGATTCTAGTGAAGGTGTGTGGAGTTTGAAAACACAGTGGAGCACTTCCTGTACATGACATCACAAGGTGGAACAGTGTTTTCAGTTTGAGAGAAGAACTCAGCCTAAATACACAGGGTTTGTGTGTTAAACGTGTGTGAATGAAACAAAACACAACTCCAGGTGTTTTTGTGATGCGGAAACAACATTATAACAGAGATCAGAAAATAGTATAATATGTGCTCTATGTAACTTCTGTTAGAGAGTCAGTATCTTGTCTCTATGGAGATGTTATTGCTTTGCCTGGAATGTTCCACAGTATGGCATTAAACATATATATCCCAATGGAGACAATCATCACACAGAACACAGCCAATTACAGGTCAGATCTCTGGAGAGGCAAGTCATCATGGTATTTCTTTTGCAATAAAAACAGCTGTAATTGAACAAATGCAAGATATGTTTAATGCCATACTGTGGAACATTTCAAGCAAAGCAATAATATCTCCATGGAGACAAGCAGGAACAAAGCGCACATTTATATGTATGGGGACATTTCACTTTGTTCTCCAAAAACAAAAGAGCATTTTAATTGAATACGCATGAGCTGATGAGTCAGTGGCAGTACTGAGAGTTTCCACAAAGTTTATTTCTGAAAAAGACAATTTACCTTTTTTTACTTTAAGTGACTGACAACTATTCAGAAGGAGAACAGTCGAAGGCTTTTAAGAACAAAGGTGAGAAGAGATTCGCAGAAAAATGTACTTTGGTTTGGATTGTAATGTTTTTCTTTGTTTGTTTTGTTTCAAAGGCACAGTATTCATGGTTTCAGTCACGCAACTTCTCTAACGGATGCCATTTTGAGGACTTTTGAATCATTATTTTTATGACAAGGCTTCTATTTTGTGTCACTTGTAATATGTAGATACATGGATTGGAGTCCTTGTGCTTTTTGTACATAAATTTATCTAATAGTTGATGGGTTAAAACATATTGATTATAATGAGTGTGAGTCTATGTTATTCCTGATCAATAATATTTGCACTGTGTAACTTTTTCGATGGATGATCCCACACGTGCTCGTCTCCATGGAGATGTTATTGCTTTACCTGGAATGTTGCGTAGTATGACTTTAAACTGCATATCTTGCATTTTATGAACTTGTGAAAACTCTTCTTTAAATGTTAAGAAATATATAAAATAAAAGCATTCTTACTCTGAGCGGGGGCGATACTCTCCACAGATCTGACCTGTAACTTAGCAAGCGAGCATTACTGCTGCCTCCAAGGAGATAGATATGTAAAATGCCACAGTGGGAAACATTTTAGGCAAAGTGGGAAACATTTCAGGCAAAGTAATAACATCTCCGTCCGAAAACAAGCAGATGATAGAACATGTTACAGAAAAGTCTCAACTGAAACGTTCATATTTTACCACTTTGTTCTCTATTTCATCTTTTATCTTTTCATCATGATAAAATTGTTTATTGATCGCCTTACAAAGTTAATCCTGTCATATTCGAGTCGGCAAAGATTTTCACAATGACATTCAAAAACCTTAGATTACAACATGAGTCTGAATCCACCTCATGCAGATACAATGTAAAAGCAATTAGCTGGACTGGATAATTCCCTGATCTGCAGAGCTTTCATCAGGGCTTTGGTCTTTGGTCTAATGCAGCCTGTATTATGAGTCTCAGAGGGACAGTGGCTACACTTCAGCCTCTACTGCCCTCAGCTCCTCCAAATATAAACACACAAAGAGCTACGTCGTCTCCAACAGGCTTACACACAGATATTTGCATGAATTATTGTATACTGCTGAGATATTTCTTATTACTTATTTCTATTTGACTTTATTTTTACTTGTACATACTGTAAACGTTTATATAATTATGCCTTATTTGACACGAGTCTCTTGATATTTTTGCTACGTATTTAGACAGGATTATTACCATTTATATTTTTGCTCTTTGTTATTATAATATATTGTGATGTGTGAGCTACTGTGTCGAAATAATTTCCCTTGTGGATCAATAACATTTGTAAAAATCTAACTAACTCTAAGAATACTTTATGAAAACTGTGGTCTGTGTTAGTTAAGGCTGCACAATGTATCGCAATCAAACAGTGATGGGACAAGACGAGATGAGATTTTAACATAATTCCTAATGTACATTTCACGATTCAGTTTCCAGTTTTGGCCTGTAAAAGATGTAACTCACCAATACTTAACCGTTTTTTGTCCAAACCAAATGTAGACATGAGATCTTGTACCATCCCTACAATCAAATTATCAAAAAAAAAAACAAAAAAAAAAAGCCCTATGCAACTCTATGTGTCTGGTGTTTTTAAAGAGAAAAATGTAGTTTAAGTCTTGGTCATGATTTCAATTTGATCAAAGCTTAAGTACACATATGCCTTTATAATAAACCACTTTAGAGGGTCGTACCAGAGCACCAAAGCCATCTTCTTCTTCTGAGAGTTCACACTTCACTGTGATTGGTTAAACCCACCTGTCACTCACTCTGACATAAAGGTGAAGTGGGTGGGGAAAAGTGTCTTTGTGAATTACTGAATCACAAGACTTTCCCACCTTAGCATATCGTTAAAAGGTAAACTATGTGACTTTTCTGGTGAAGGGTGATCCTTCTGCTTGTTTCCATGGAAGTGTTTTAAGGCCCAGAATGTTCCAGAGTATGGCATTAAACAGTAATTAAACAGGTCAGATCTGTGGAGAGGAGGCCGCTCAAGGTACAAGTGCATGGTTTTCCAAGGTCTTAATTTTTAATTTTGTTGTTGTGGTTTCCTCATCGCAAACATACCCAAGTTGTGTTTTGTTTCATTCACACATGTTTAACACACAAACCCTGCATATTTAGGCTGAGTTCTTCTCTCAAACAGAAAACACCCTGCTTGTGATGTCATGTGGCAATACAGGAAGTACTCCACTGTGTTTTTAAACTTCATACACCTTCACTAGATCATTTGGTTAATTTCAGCCCTGGAATTACCAATCTCTACTGAACAAAAGGTAAAAGGAGCTGTTAACTTGAAAACTACCACTACATGACATCACAAGGTGGAATGGAGCATTTTGAGCTTTGGAGATACAGACAGAATAATAATTAAGCTTTAGTCAAACATCTGTGAATGAAACAAAACACAACTCCAGGTCTGTTTTTGAGAAGGTAACAACATTATAACATGACTTAAAGCTCACAAGAGTCAGTGTTTTGTAATATAGCACCTTTAAACAAAAAAAAAAAAAAAAAAAAAAAAAAAAAAAACACTCCACCATCTCCAATAAACACACAAGTCAACATTGGCCTGTATTAACTCTGAGCGCATACTGTCAGGGCCAGGTCTGGGTTTGTTAGTGTTGGAGCATAAGAGGAGGGAATGAAGAGCACCCAAGCAGAAAGCTCACTTATTGAAAAGTAGATTA
Organism: Taenioides sp. WSHXM2023; assembly: GCA_029959045.1. NCBI lineage: Eukaryota > Metazoa > Chordata > Actinopteri > Gobiiformes > Gobiidae > Taenioides > Taenioides sp. WSHXM2023. Next base: position 9,920,897 of record CM057085.1, read on the forward strand.
GAAAAGGAGACAAACCCTGAAGCATGTTTAGATTCAATTAAGTTGTATTGGAGACCAGAGCACTGAACCAATCCCCTTCTGTAAACGGGGGATGTGAATGGGTCTCTCCAGATGATAGCTGCGTGCATAGTAATCGGAGACTGTTGCAATAATGAGCAAACCCGCGGTAACAAAAAACTCCCCTGGGAACCTCTTTTCTACGCATGTCATACCATTTATTATTGTATGCATGGATTTACATCACTGTGTTAAGTCCATGTGTTTCTATCCACGCTGCCTAAAAGGTGCACTATGTAACTTTTTTGTTGAGGGTCCATCACCTGCTTGTTTCTATGGATATGTCACTGCTCTGCTTAGAATGTTCTACAGAATGACATTAAACAGCTTTACTTTACATTTATTCAATTACAGCTGGTTTTAAAGCTCAAAAATACCTCGCCTCTCCGCAGATCTGACCGGTAACTTGGTCTCTTTTCGTTTACATAAGATAGAAAGGTTTAATGCCATACTGTAAAACATTCCAGACAAAGCAATAACATCTCAGGAAAAAAAGCATTTGGCGGAAACCTACACCAGAAAAGTTGCACAATGCAGTTTTAACAAATCATGATAATTACACAGTTTCTTCACTTGTTTTCATGCGCTTAGAAATCTGACCAAAATCTCTCATTTCCAATTCAAGCCACCAGGCAATCAGAATTAATTCACTGGATTTCCTCAAAATGAAGGAAATATTATTCAGTAAAGACAGCTTGAATATTCTCAGATACTTTCTTATAGTTTTTCATTCATGACAATCCTTTCTTTTTCATGATTTACTCCAGTACCATTAAAAACTACAGTACCAAAATATTTCATTACTGCATCTACTGGATCTGGGAGAGCGCTATAAAAAGAATGAGGTTGTGTCATTATAAGTATGTAATAGGTCTATTTAATGGAATTTCTTATTTTTATTCTGTGATAAATGATTAATATTAATCATTAATAAGACATTTATTTATATGGGAATAGGTATAACAAAGAATTTTATTTCAGGTATCTGTGTCAAAAACAGGTAAATAAGAAGTATGAATAATTGTATGTATATGCAAATACATATTTAGGCTTCTTCTCTCAAACAGAAAACACTCCACCTTCTGATGCCATGTGGTAATACAGGAAGTGCTCCAGTGTGTTTTTAAACTCTGTACTCCTTCACTAGAATCATTTGGATAATTTCAGCCCTGAAATTATCCATCCATCCATTTTCTTCCGCTTATCCGGGGCCGGGTCGCGGGGGCAACAGTCTAAGCAGGTACTCCCAGACTTCCTTCACCCCGGACACTTCCTCCAGCTCCTCCGGGGGGACCCCGAGGCGTTCCCAGGCCAGCCGAGAGACATAGGCCCAATCTCAATTCTCCCCCTTAGCCCTCTGTCTTTGTCTTAGCCCTACCCCTTAGCCCTACCCCTCTGTCTTTAAACAGAGGGGTAAGGCAAAGGGGTTTGTTTTAAACCCTTAGAAATGGGACACCCCTTTGCAGTCGCAACAATATGACATTATTTTTAAAGTTTTGAAGTATTGTGCTCCTTTTGAGTTTGTTTTAAATAAACTTTGCAAAAAGTAAAATGTTTTTTTTTATTTTTTTATTTGTTAAAATTACTATACTCTGTACAACATATGTAAATCAAATTTTAATCAACTGTAACACAAAATTAAAATGCTGCAGAGGTGGACGGAGTTGTAGAGGATGCCTGGTACACACAAAAAAGAAAACAAAATTAATACATAGTCATAAACATATATAGTTGTTCTGGTACCTACAAATATTATAGAATGTAATATACCTTATATTTTATTTTCAAATTCTCCCACTTTTTTGAAGCTTGTTGGGCTGACACAACTCCAACAAGTCCAGCCTCCTACAAGAAATTTCTAAACAAAATACAAATGTGATTAATAACATGTCGTTTTTAATATAAATAGGGGATAATTTATACATATATGCGTATATAGTTCTTTTAGGCCATGCATGTTCGTAATACTTTACACATTCTACCGTAACAAGCGTATAGTTCTAACCGGGCATGTTACGATAAGCCGTATATGTCAGAAAGCGTAAATGCTGGCGCCATGAGTATACCTACAACTTTTCAAAAGTTACTACAGTTTTATACAACTTTTTATGAGGTTCTTGAGTGCAAAATACTCACATTTGTCAGATTCCTTTGCTTTTTGCTGCGACTTGCGTTAAGCCACGCCTATCCTCTTTGCGCAAAGGGTGCATCTGCAAAAGCTCTGCTAAGAGGGGTGGAACAGCCCTTCCCCTTAGCCCTCGCACTTACAGAAAAGAGTATTGGGACACCCCTCTGTCTCTCGTGAACGCGCACAAGAGAGGGTTAGAGCTAAGACAGAGGGCTAAGGGGGAGAATTGAGATTGGGCCATTGTCCCTCCAGTGTGTCCTGGGTCTTCCCTGGAGCCTCCTCCCAGTGGGACATACCCGGAACACCTCCCAAGGGAGACGTCCAGGAGGCATCCGGAACAGATGCCCGAGCCACCTCAGCTGGCTCCTGTCGACATGGAGGAGCAGCGGCTCTACTCCGAGCTCCTCCTGTGTGACTGAGCTCCTCACTCTATCTCTAAGGGAGCACCCAGCCACTCTGCGGAGGAAACTCATTTCGGCCGCTTGTATCCACGAACTTGTCCTTTTGGTCATTACCCAAAGCTCATGACCATAGGTGAGGGAACGTAGATTGACGGTAAATTGAGAGCTTTGCCTTTTGGCTCAGCTCCCTCTTCACCACAACGGTCCAATACAGCGACCACATCACTGCAGACGCTGCACCGATCCGCCTGTCAATCTCACGCTCCATCCTCCCCTCACTCGTGAACAAGACCCCGAGATACTTGAACTCCTCCACTTGAGGCAGGGACTCTCCACCCTTGCCCTGGAATTACAAAAAGTAAAAGGTAGTTGTTAACTTAAAAACTACCCCTACATGACATCACAAGGTGGAACAGAGCATATATATAGACAGCCTAATAAACCAGCTTTACTCAAACGTGTGAATAAAATCAAACACAACTCCAGGTCTGTTTTTGATGAGGTAACAGATTTATAACACGGCTTAAAGCTCACAAGAGTCAATTTTGTGTAATACAGGACCTTTTAAGCGTATCTAAACTTTCTCAGATTATAGTTTTATGTTCATTATCTGCATTAAAATAGGTCAGTGTAAAATGTGCAAAGCAGCGTGGTGTTCCCAAACAGATTCTTCTCGGTCTGCTTCTCTCATTATCGTCTCCTCGTGGATTTGATTGGACGCAGAGCAGCCGGCGACTTTCAGAAAATATTGAAACTTGTTGAATAATTCATCATCAGTGAGAATTCAGACCGAGGCGGAGGTCAGTGAACGCATCACACAGGAGCATGTATTTTCTGAGAATATATGCAAATGACTAGGAAGTGATTACAACTGAACTGAATGAATCAATGAGGCAACGAGCAGCCAGGCCTTAAACGCATCGTACTTTGTTGTCAATTACCAGGAAACAATTTAGTGAAAATGTCAGACAGAGCAACAGGTAGTCAAAATTGATTTCACATTTAGTTTAGCAAACAAATTATATGCGTATATGCTATTTGAGGCAGCCAGTAATTTGCAAAAAAAAAAAAAAAAAAAAAAAAAGGAGTTAAAATATTAGAAAAGTTTAATTATAAAGTCAAGGCAAAAAGTCAGTTCTTTCTGCACAAAGAGTATTTCATCAAAATGGAGAAAATCACCGCGAGCTTCGACAAAGAACAATTGTACATAAATAAAAGGACAGACAGATATTACCACAAAAAACATATTTTTTATTTGATAGTCAAGGCCTGATCTCATCTGATCTCAGAAGCCGAGCAGGGCTGGACCCGTTTAGTACTTGGATGGGAGACCAGGGTCCACAGTGGGGCAAAAACACTGTTGTGTCCTTAGGCAAGACTCTTCACCTACATTGCCTAGTATGAATGTGGAGTGTGTGAGAGTGCTGGTGGTGGCGCAGATCGGCAGCCATGCTTTTGTCAGTCTGCCCCAGGGTAATTGTGGCTACAACAGTGTCTTACCACAGCCGAGTGTGGAGTCAATGAATAATGCACCAAATTAAAGCAATGGTGTGCGTCTGGAAAAGCGCTATATAAAAGACTATTGTATTATTATTATTAAATTATATATATTTTTTATTTTTTGAACCTACTGCACATAAGACAGACTTGTAATCAGTGCCATTTAACACAAAAAATTGTCTGAACTTTGCTTCAAAAAACATCTTTTTACAGAGGATTGGCTGTAGACCTGTCTTTTAAACAGACCCAAGCTGACCACTGACGATTAGAGATGACTGAAAATCTTGATGAAAATTTGATTAAGTACACAGCTCAACACAAACCTACATTTATATTATTGTGTTTATCAAGTTATATAGTTTCAGTTTTACAGACGCAACCCCATCCATTATAAACACTGTGACCAGCTCAGACTTCATCATATTTTTCATATTTTGACGGTCTCTCTCAAATGTATCGACTAAAACAGGATATTGTGGCGAGAAATTCCTCCAAACACAACCACCCCTGACAGCCCAGACGTAGATCATCTGGATGTGTTTATGTCCTATACTACACACTATATACTTATTCCACTTGAACTGCTGACGTCAGTAGCAGTGTCTGTAGAATATAATGGCTAAAGCTACTATCACTCACACATCCTGCCCCACATTCACACAGTTTACGAGGTTGTACGATATAATACGAACGGCCAGCTCTGCACAAAACACACAATCGCTATGGACAAGTGTTCCCAGGAAATCAATACATCCAATGCACAGAGAGATGGAGTTTCTCTTGAACGGTGGATGGTATATGGAGGTTATATTGGCTCTCTATCATAATAATTGAATCCACAACAGCACCATTTTGTACTGCGACCTCTAATCTTTGCTCTTCCTTCCAGTTTTTCGTTTTTCGCACTCCCAAAGTCTCCAAGGATCAAAACAGCATCAGGGTTCACTGACTTGGGGCTAAATATGTCATAATGGCATCTATAGGGAAAACAGCAGCAAGATGAGGCTTGTCATGTAGCGCAATAATCTAGAGAGTTGTAAACAAATATAATATGAATTGAATATCTATTGCAATTAAGAAAAAATAAAAAAGTAGAATTTATATGTGGCCATTGTCATAAAATAGAAAATTGACTCTTGTGAGCTTTAATCCATGGAAGAATGATTCTACTAATATGACCCCACACTCCGTGCAGTTCAATAGGCCTAACTAACAAACAAAGTGTAAACAAGTAGGTGTGTTAGTTTCAGAGTAGTTTCAGTGTAGTTAGCGCCCCCTTCAGGCAGATATAAGGTAGTGTCCACCAGCGTCTGACCAGAACTGAAGAAGCAGCTTGGATGAGCTGTGAAACGTATTCGACCAAAATAAACTTTTGTCCAGTTGACAAATGGAATTTCTCCTTTTGCCATGGATTCTACCTGGACGACTGAGAGATTTTACACACATAATGAAGGTGTATGAAATAAAAAAAACAGTGGAACACTTCCTGTATTACCACATGACATCACAAGGTGGAACAATGTGTTTTCTCTTTGAAAGAAGAACTCAGTCTAAATCTGCAGCGTTTGTGTGTTAAACATGTGTGAATGAAACAAAACACAACCCCAGGTCTGATTGTGATGAGGAAACATTATAACATAGATCAGAAAATAGTGTAATATGGAACATTTAAACCCAAGTAATACAATAAAAAACATATTTATTTAGCTCATTTCCATTAGATTGTCAAAATATTTTCTGACCATTGTTATATTCCCCAAAAAATTCAAACATTGAGTTTAGTCATTATCACCCAATAGTTGTTTTCGTTCCTTTTTTTAATAGAGATCTGTTGTTCAACCTGGAAATGCCATTACAAAAAGGCATTGTTATTTATAAACCATCACATTTTTCCATTATAAGAATAATGTGGGATTTCATTTCTGACACATTTCAAACTAATCTAACACAACGATCATTTTGCCTAGGCATTGTTTGGTACTTAATATTATAAAAGCTTTGTCACAGATCTCCCCATTTCTAAGCTAATTACATATTTCATCCATAGCTTTAGTTTGGCCTTTGCCCCTTTGTGAAGAGCCTATCTGCAGGAGCCATCCCTGAGTGGCGGCGAGGAAGTGTTTCCATGGTAACGCTCGTGTCAGCTAAAGGCCGTATCGCATCCATGTTTCCCCGTGGGACAGACGTGCAGGTAAACATCTACATTCATGCATAAAGAGAGATAAAAACTGCACTACTTATAGGTCAATTACAGAGGAGAGGTTTTCATTCAGAGAGAACGATTCACTGCAAAAAGTAACATCCGAGTAAGTTCCAATTACTCAAATTAAGAACATTTAAAAGGCATACTGTGGTTTGTCAAATGATTTTCTCCATTGAGACACAGTATGGCATTAAACCTTTCTATCTTCAAGGAGACCAAACCAGACCAAGTTACAGGTCAGATCTGTGGAGAGGCGACCCCGCTCACAGAATGCCTGATTTTCTAGGTATTTTTGAGCTTTAAAACCACCTGTAATTGAATAAATGTAAAGTAGAGCTGTTTAATGTCATACTGTGGAACATTCCAGGCAGAGGAATGACATATCCATAGAAACAAACAAACATAAAGTTACATAGTGCACCTTTAACTTTATTTGAGTAGATTTTACTTAACAAATAAAATGATCTACCAATGGATTAAGTATTTTTTTCTTAATTCAACGACATATGATTCAGTTTCTTATTTTAAGTACAGTAAAGAGTTGTTGCTTCCATTGGCTGATACTTTTGTGAAATTTACCCTAATCAATATAATGTCATTTTAACTTGGGAAGATTTTAGCTTTTGTAGGGTGGAGTTTAGATTTCAAATATGCTTCATATTGCTATAACTGGAATATTCCACAGCATGGCATTACATACTGTATATTTAACTCGCATTCATCTAATTAGAGTAGAGTATAGAAGTGTGAAAAGTGTAAAAAGTGTGCATTCTTACTGTGAGTGGGTTGCCTATCCACAGATCTGACCAGGAACTTGGCCTATTGGTGTCGCCTGCTTGTATCCATAGAGACGGGTAAGTGTAACGCCATACTGTGGAACATTCCAGGAAAATCAATAACCATATCTCCATGATCAACAACAATGAGCGTACAGGCAAAATAACCAACACAAGTAATCACGTGACAATAAATAATAATTAAATACATTTTGTGTGAGAAACCTTACTTTTGCAGGTTTCGTCTCACTGGCGCAATGCTTTTTGGGTAGACTTGTTGTCACGACGATGTTTTTTGGCTTGGTTTAAGTACTACTTTAAGAGATGGTTGTTGTCTAGACACCACTTAAACACTTAAACAAATAATTGTAATTAGCCAAGCCTCTTTAATTAGTCACTATTAGCAGCCGCTTTATTGAGAACTGCTGACTCCAAATCCGACCACATGTGAAGTGGCTCTGCAGTGGTCACTCTTATTATAGTATTTATTTATTTTATTTTAGTTTTGTTGTGTTGCTATTTATTTCACAATTTTGCATTATATATCTGTAAATTACTTCAATAACGCAGTATTATTGTTATACTTTTATAAGGCTGTGATGTGTTGCCAGTGGAGCTCAATAGTGACCGTCTGCTCTGGTTCTAGCAAACAAATGTTCTATTCATTTCCATAAACTTTTTAGAATGTAAATATTAAGAAATCATCAGAAATTATGGAAGCCACGTGGTAAATAATATCCATAACACGGTTGTTTTAAGTCCAAAAAGTACATTTAAAGGTGCACTATGTAACTTTTCGCTTGTGGGGTCTGTCACCTGCTTGTTTCTATGGATGGCCTGGAATGTTCCACAGTATGACATTAAACAGCTCTACTTTACATTTATTAAATTACAGGTGGTGTTATAGCTCAAAAATACCTAGAAAAACAGACATTCTGACTGTGAGCGGGGTTGCCTCTCCACAGATCTGACCAGTAAGTTGGTCTGATTTGGTCTCCATGAAGATAGAAAGGTTTAATACCATACGTGAAACATTCCAGACAAAGCAGCATTTGATGGACCCTCCGCCAGAAAAGTTACACAATGCATCTTTAAAACACAAGATTGGACAAAATGCTGAAATAACTTAGTGGTTTATGAAGTTTCTGAGCAAACTTTCAAACTTTTAATTTTTATTTATTTATTTATTTTTTTGGGAAAGTCTATGGGAAAAAAGAATGACAAATTTAGTTCTGGAGCCGGGGATGGGAGGTCTCTATTGAGCTCCATAAAGTGCTTTAGGCTTAATCTCATTTCAAAATCCCAATATAAATTTTATTGAACAGAATCATGTCATGACCTCACAGTAATTAGTCTGAGTGGGTCTGTCATTTCCACTGGAAGCAGGTGCACTGAGAATGCCTTAAGGAACAGCAATAATGAGCAAACGCTTTCACTGACAACTAAAATGACTCGATTAAAACCTGAAAAAGAACAGAAGATGAGACGAAGTGATGCTGGGTGACAAAGAAGCTCAATTTACTTGTCACTGAGATCTCGTCCTCAAATCTTTGACGCTACCTGTCAAAGATTTGGACATGTGTTTTCATTTGTTTCTTCTTTATTTACTAGATGATTTACATTGTAGATTCTCACTTCAGGCATCAAAACTAATGAACACATGTGGAATAGCAAACAAAAGATAAACTATTAAAATAAGATTTAAAAGTCCTAGATTACTCAAAATTCACTCTTGTGAGCTTAAGGCCATGTTATAATGTTGTTACCTCCTTAAAAAAATACCGTCGTGTTTTGTTTCATTCACACATGTTTGAGTAACCCTTTATTATTAGTCTGTCTACATCTCCAAAGCTCAAAATGCTCTGTTCCACCTTGTGATGTCATCAAGTGATAATTTTCAAGTTAACAGCTTAACTTTTACCTTTAGTTCAGTAGAGATGGGCAAGTCCAGGGCTGAAATGATTCAAATGAATCTAGTGGCGTATGGAGTTTAAAAACACAGTGGAGCACTTCCTGTATTACTGCATGACATCACAAGGTGGAACAAAGTGTTGTCTGTTTGAAAAGAACTCAGGCTAAATTTGCAGGGATTGTGAGTTAAAAATGTGTGAATGAAACAAAACACAACTCCAGGTCTGTTTTTGATGAGGAAACAACATTAGAACATAGATTAGAAGGTGTGGGCCCTTTTTATTGTCAGAGAAAAACAACAAAAGTACATTTAGAGCATCAAACACTGCATAGTTTTGATGTAAAGTGCACTCAAACTTGTTTTAGATTTTAGATTTTTAAAAATAGCCACCCTTTGCTTTGATCACTGCGTTGCACTCTTTGTATTTCTTAACCCGGACAAGGCACAGCTGTGAAGTGAAAACCATTTCAGCCATTTCACTGACTGGGGGTCCGTCATCTGCTTTTTTTCTATGGATATGTCATTGATCTGCCGGGAATGTTCCACAGTATGACATTAAACATCTCAACCTTACATTTATTAAATTACAGATGGTTTATTGCTCAAAAATACCTAGAAAAACATATATTCTGACTGTGAGCGGGCTTGCCTCTCCACAGATCTGACCTGTAACTTGGTCTGGTTTGGTCTCCATGAAGATAGAAAGGTTTAATGCCATACTGTGCAACATTCCAGACAAAGCAATAACATCTCCATGAAGAAAAGCAGGTGATGGACAATCCGCCAGAAAAGTTACACAATGCAACTTTAACCTTTTGTCTTTGCTACATAATTCTATATATTTTGCATCATATACAGTGGAGGAAATAAGTATTTGATCCCTTGCTGATTTTGTAGGTTTGCCCACTGACAAAGGAATGAACAATTTTAATGGTAGGTTTATTTTAACTTTGAGATAGAAAATATCAAAAAGAAAATCCAGAAAATCACATTATACAAAATATATGAATTGATTTGCATTTCATTGTGTGAAATAAATATTTGCACATGTGCAGGCCCGCCTGAAGTTTACCAATGAACACCTGAATATTTAGAGACTGTTTGGGAGAAGGTGCTGTGGTCAGATGAGACCAAAATCGAGCTCTTTGGCATTAACTCAACTCACAGTGTTTGGAGGAAGAGAAATGCTGCCTATGACCCCAAGAACACCATCCCCACCATCAAGCATGGAGGTGGAAACATTTTGCTTTGGGTCACCGTGTCAATGGAAGGATGGACGAAGCGATGTACCGTTAAAATCCTGAGTGACAACCTACTTCCCTCCTCCTACTGAAAATGGGTCCTGGATGGGTCTTCCAATGACCCAAAACATACAGCCAAGACAACGAAGGAGTGGCTCAAGAAGAAACACATTAAGGTCATGGAGTGGCCCAGCCAGTCTCCAGACCTTAACCCTATAGAAAACCTATGGAGGAGCTGAAGGAACGAGTTGCCAAGTGATAGCCATAAAACCTTAATAATTTAGAGATCTGCAAAGAAGAGTGGACCAAAATTCCTTCTGATATGTGCACAAACCTGGTCATCAACTACAAGAAACGTCTGATCTCTGTGCTGCAAACAAGGGTTTTGCCACCAAGTACTAAGTCTTTTTGACTAGAGGGTTCAAATACTTATTTCACTCAATGAAATGCAAATCAGTTTATATATTTTCTTTAAAGTTATTTTCTGGATTTTCTTTTTGATATTTTATCTCTCAATGTTAAAATAAACCTACCATTAAAATTCTACACTGTTCATTTCTTTGTCAGTGGGCAAACCTACAAAATCAGCAAGGGATAAAATACTTATTTCCTCCACTGTAAATTTGACATCTTCTGTGTGTATATCAAAAGTAAAAAGTGGTAAACATAAAGACAAAATACATTGAGAAAGAAGGTCTGTCCAAATTTTTTGACTGGTAGTGTAAGATACTCTACTGCCAGCAGGTACTCATATCGAACATCATTATCTGGAATATTTTTCATTTTATTTATTTATTTTTTACTGCAGATGCCCTTTCACACCAACTAAAAGCTAAAGTTACATCAGATTTTACAGCGTGTGGCAGCCTAACAAGCAGAGCTGGAGTTGGCTGTGTTTTGCGTGACTCTGGGGACAGCTGAGTAACAGTGAAGCATAGCCACTAAAGACAATGGAACAAGCTCCAAGTGGACGAAGACTTCTCAAGGGCTTTTTCTGCTCCACTGCCTCACTGTGTTATTCTTACATCAGTGTCTACAAGCATTTTTCTGAGAGCGTTTACAAACCAAAAGCTTGAGTTAGTGATATGATGTTAGTGAATGAGTCAGCTCTTTTGAACGGTTCCTTAAAGTGAATGTTTGGATCAGGATCTTTCATTATTAAATATGCCATAAGTAACGTCTCTTTTGCCAAGAATGTTACACAGTATGGCAGCAGCCAATAAAGCAGCCAATAAAAAACAAGCTACAAGTCAGGTCTGTGGAGAGGCGACTTCGCTTACAGTAAGGTTACCTGTTTTCCAAGGTATTTTGAGCAATAAGCACATGAATAATGAAGTAAATACAGTATATATCCATAATGCCATACTGTGGAACAACCCAGGCAATGCAGTAAAATCTCCATGGAGACAAGCAGGTGGCGGAGCTGCTCAACTGTCTCACTGTGTTATTCCTACAACACTTTCTCTGTGCGCAATTACAATCCAAAAGTGTGTGTGTTAGTGATGTGGGGTTCGTGAATGAGTCAGCTCTTGTGAACGATTCCTTAAAGGTTCATTGTGTAACTTTTTCGATGGGGTCTGTCACCAGCTTGTTTCTATGGAGATGTCATTGCTCTGCCTGGATGACATTAGACAGTTTTACCTTACATTTATTCAATTACAGGTGGTTTTATAGCTCAAGAATACAGAGAAAAACAGGCGTTTTGACTATAAACGTGGCTGCCTCTCCACAGTGCTGACCTGTAACTTGGTCTGATTTGGTCTCCATGAAGATAAAAAGTATTGATACTGGTTGAAATGAGTTTCACTATTAATTTTAGTGTTGATTAGTATCGGAATATTGATACTTCTGATGAATCCCTTCAATCCAGACCAAGGGCATTTCAAGTCTGATTCGAGATAAACCCAACTTTATTTCCGTCAAAAATACCTCCTATAATCTTAACTTTCGTTATCTACAGTGGCTCAAGCAGAAGTACGATATAGGATTTGTTATCAGTGTATGATGCAGGAGCTGGACATTAGAGGAGCCGCTGTGTTGACGAGATAACAACTTAAAGCCTTGTGCTGGATGTTTTTAAGTGCAGCCAGCAAGGGTGAATTGAAATGACCCTGATTCAACAGCCAGCTATTTTACCTATGCAGCCCTATACAGCAACTTAACGCACATTATTAATTAACTTGGCATTAAATCTATAAGACAAGCCAAACCAAGCTACAAGTCAGGTCTGCGGAAAGACGACCTTGCTTAAAGTAAGGATCACGGTTTTCTTAAAGGATTTTGAACAATAAACATGTGAATAATGAAGTAAATATAATATATACCCATAATGCCATACTGTGGAACAACCCAGGCAATGCAATAAAATCTCCATGGAGACAAGAAGGTGGCGGAACCAGCACAAAGTTATGTAATGTACCTTTAAAGACACAGTATGTACTTTATGCAAATACAAAGTTAAAACCATACGTAACATTCTCCATGGACAATTATAGGGGGGAAAAAAACAAAAAACATTTCCATGGAAACAAGCAAATATGAGTCGGGTTTGTGGATACACAAGACCACTTAGAGTAAGTATGCTTGTTTTCACACATTTTTAAGTGTAATAAACTAAATAAACTAAACTAAAACTAAAAAAAGATGCTTTTATTTCTGTCTGTTTTACATAGTGTGACTTTATGCAGCAGTGTTGTTTGTATTCAAGGTGCATTGTGTAACCTTTCTGGTGGAGGGTCCGTCAAATTCTTTTCTCCATGGAGATGTAATTACTTTGTCTAGAATGTTTCACAGTATGGTATTAAACCTTTCTATCTTCATGAAGACCAAAACAGACCAAGAATGCCTCTTTTTCTAAGTATTTTTGCACTATAAAACCACCTGTAATTGAATAAATGAAAGGCAGAACTGTTTAATGTCATACTGTGGAACATGGAAAACAAAACGGACACTTATCTTGAATATCCCAATCTGAAGGCAACAAGCTGTTCTTAAAAACCACAGAGAAGAACACTGTTGTGAGGAAAAGCATCTACGGCAAATTAAAGATTTACCAAGAGATGTGTTCAGATAATAAGAAACAGCTTGGTGTGACTGTGTTGCCGAAGGACACAGAAGATGGCGTGTTTTCAGTGCAGCTGCTAAAGAATTCAATTTCATTTGTTTACATCTTGAAACAAATGAGTCTGTCTGTGGCTCTGGGCAAGGTTGGAGAACAGCACATCCAAATAAATAGAGGATAATCACGTAACTACTGTTATCGATGCCACATGATTTCACTAACATTATAGCTATTTAATCTATAAAAGTTACTTCATATATGTATATATAGCAAAGAACTAGTATTTTCTGTATGTTTCTGTCTAGTTTAGAGTTGCTGTACCTGATTTTTACTCTTAAAAATGTTTAAAACAGAACTACCAACTTCATTTTAAATACTTTTCAGTCATTCAAAGTTATTCCTCATGCGCCTAATGCATTTCAAGGATCCCAATTATTCACTGTGGCGGGTGATTTTTCACTGCTTTTCATAATAGCAGAGTTAGCATAAAGTTTTGCTGCAACAGTAAACCTAACGGCAACTAGCATTCAAACACGCACTTCCTGATTATCAGACAATAAAACGTTAATTCTAATTAGATGCAGACCGCAAACTATTTTGATCTCAAGCTTACAGCACTATATCTGACACATTTTGGGGGGAAAAAAATCAGATACAAGCCCTTTATGCCTTAATGTTGGGCAAAAAAAGGCAAAAAAATTCTAATATACAAGCCCAGATCAAAATGCATGTACTTTAAGTAGTTTTATACTGCTTTTAAGAGGTATCCAAAGCCATGTGCTGCTTCTGATACCTCGCACTTCACTGTGACGGGTTACATTCACCTGTCACTCACTCAGAGCCTGTCCTGAGCCTGCCCCTCACCTGTATTAATATTGGCCTCTCGAATGTTCTTCTGAAATAGAGATGGACCAATATATATCGGCTGGTCAATACATCAGGCCGAGATTTGGACTTCTTAGCGCATTGTCTTGGCGTTAAATCTCCAGCACAGGCTAATATTTTGTTTTGGTCGATACACTGCCTAAAAAATACACACAAAGCTTTATTTTAACACTTTAGTGCAAAGAGATAACTTCTGAAAATATGACTACTCTGCTCGTTTGTAGGATTGTGGTTAAAAAGGGCTGAGTTTGTGGTCAATTTTAATTACATAATTTGAGGAAAATAGTCAAAATTACATGGATTACATGGATTCTAAACAATCGGTATTGTCATCGGCCATGAAAATCCCATATTATTGATCTCTAATCTGAAACCTGGAATCGTTACAGGGATCTGATCACAATTACTTGACTTTTCTTCACCACCCAGCTCTATATGATCCACCTACAGGCTCAAATCTCTTCAGCTCTGTCTCCCACAGCAGAGGATGTCCTGTGGTTTGATTGACAGGTCACAGTGGTCCCATGACACCAAAGGCAGAGTCTACAGATGTTAGTGGACACGAGTGAAGACACAGCGGGAGGACAGGATCAGATTCACCGTACGCGGACACAGTGAGAACAACAAAGCTCAAGAGTTATGTCCCTGATTCCAGTTATGACAGTGGGAGTATAAGAGTCACTGGGGGGCTTTGGAAATGGATAGAGAAATATATTGAGTACTTCTTTAAAGCGCCCATATTATGCTATTTTCTGATTTTTGTTATAATGTTGTTTCATCTCCACATACAGTTCATTTAGCTATAATGTAATGTTAAATGCGGGACAGCCAAGTTAAAGTGCATCTTTAATTTTACGCAAGAGGAAAAAAACAAAAAAAAAAAAAAGTTTAACTCAGCCATAGAGGATGAAGCCATGTTGTTTTGGCAGAATAAACGTGATGGACAGCTCACACCAATAACCCAGGAGCCAGGCACGCATCTAAAATTAAACAGAAAGGGTCCATGTTTCTCTGAGCTCAGATGTAGCACCAGTAATTGGACAGGGCAGCAGAGCCTAGGCCCAGCTGCTACCTCAATTAAGAAGTATTTATAGATTTACACATTCATGAAGATGCAGATGCACTGAGGGAGAGTAATGCTGCGGGTAGGTTTATATTTGCCACACATGATAACAACATTTAATTTAAGAATTACTATGAGATGTATAGTTCATTGATGTGGTTAACCCGATCAACCTACTCCAATAATTTACCATTTTTTTATTTTTTTGAAAAGGTTGATTAAAGAAACTGTATGTAGCCTGTGCTCTTATTGTTTTCTTATTTTTTCATGTTTGCGTAACCCTTTATTATTGGTCTGTTTATAACTCCAAAACTCAAAATGCTCTGTTCCATCTTGTGATGTCATGAAGCAGTAGTTTTCAAGTTAACAGCTGCCTTTACCTTTTATTCAGAAGAGATGGGCAATTTCAGGTCTGAAATTATCCAAATGATTCTAATGAAGGTGTATGGAGTTTCAAAACATAGTGGAGCACTTCCTGTATTACCACATGACATCACAAAGTGGAACTGTGTTTTTTGATTGAGAGAAGAACTAAAATGCAGTGATTGTGTGTTAAACAGCTCTAGATGTGTTTTTGATGAGGAAAAAACATTATAACATTATAAAATATGGGCCCTTTAAACCAACTGGATTTCGGCATTGAAAGTGGCACCCTCATGTGAAGCTCATTCTGATTTCTGATCATCGACTTGAGACCCAAAGTAACTGTATTACCAATTATACTATTTCCCAATTCCATTTAAAAACTGGTTGGTAATGTGGTATCTGGCGTTCACCGTCTGAAGCTTGGGAGCTTATAGTTCCTTATAAGAAATGTATATAATGTGATTTCAGTATCAGTTCTGGGCGATACCAGGTTGGCAAGAGGTAATCTCCCAGACCTTATGTCTGTTAATTAGCTATACTCTGTTTTAGTAATAAATAGTATCACACTATCAGAGCGTCTGTCTTTTTGAATGATTCTTGACACCTCCTCCTCGGCCCAGGAACCACACAGCAGGTGAGAAGCTGCATTGGAATTTAAACTACAGTAACTAAAGAAAATCAAACTGTTACACAACATCTAGCAAAAGGAAAATCTAAAACATAAATATGACGTGTCGAGTGATCATTGCTTAAAGATGCACTATGTAACTTCTAAGGTCGAGGGTCCGCTACTTGCTTGTCTCCATGTACATGTTATTTCTTTGCCTGGAATTTTCCACAGTAGGGCATTAAACATATCTGGCTTGTTTTTACACAATTACAGATGTTTTATAGCTCAAAAATATTTTTAAAAACATGAATTCTTACCTTGTGCAGACTTGCTTCTCCATAGATCTGACCATTAACCTGTCTCCATTGTGATTACCAAGTTTATTTTCATACTGTGGAATAATAAAAAATAATAAATAATAAAAAGGAAAAAAAAAAAGTAATATCTCCCTGGAGACAAGCAGCTGGTGGACCCTTCATCAGAAAAGTTTCACAGTGCACCTTTAAAGGGCATATATTATGCCATTTTCTGATCTATGTTATAATGTTGTTTCCTCATCACAAACAAACCTGGAGCTGTGTTTTGTTTCATTCACACATGTTTAACGCACAAACCCTGTATATTTAGGCTGAGAACTTTTCTCATGTGGCGGCATGTGGTGTTGTGTGGCAATACAGGAAGTGCTCCACTGTGTTTTTAAACTTCATACACATTCACTAGAATCATTCGAATGATTTCAGCCCTGGAATTGCCGATCTCTACTGAACAAAAGGTAAAAGGACCTGTTAACTTGAAAACTACCGCATCATGACATCACAAGGTGGAACAGAGCATTTTGAGTTTTGGAGATGTAGACAGACTAATAATAAATGGTTACTCAAACATGTGAATGAAACAAAACACAACTCCATGTATGTTTTGGGGGAGGTAACAGCATTCTAACATGACTTAAAGCTCACAAGAGTCACTTTTGTAATATAAAAATATTCAGAAGATTCATGTAAATAAAGGACTTTTAAGCATTGTAAGATAGGCCCAATAGTCACTCAACACATTATATTTACGTTTTAGCTTTTCCTTGCAAGTTGTTATGTAACTGTTTGATTTCATTTACTTCCCAAACTAAATCAGAATTGCATGAATACTGCATCTGGTCGGAAGTTATGATTACAGATGGGGCTTTGAGACTTCTCTCTGAAATACAAATTATCCACAAATAAGAACCAGCACAATTTTTGAACATCCACAAACTAATAAATTGGAAAGAGGCTACAGAGTGAAATCAAACACCAGAAACATTAAATGATCACATTAGTGAATATTTCTTTTGCGAGTTCAAATTCTTTTCACATGTACTTTTGTGTTATAACGTGTATTAAAGCAGGTTCCTCAGGCTAATCTCGCTAATGTCCGCCAACTATTGACCGTCAAAACTGAAAATGACGCTTGAATGCTGATTGACCGAGTGAGAATTGAAAAGGCTTGTACTGGAATGAAATGGACTGTAATGAAATAAAAGGGTGAGGCTGTGGTAGATGGAGATTTGAACTAAAAAATAAGGATAAAATTGGGCTCAAATAGCTTTGATAATTACCATGACAACGTCTAACAGTACTGGACCACATGAGCACCTGTGGACAATCTTAATGTTTATTAACTAACTCACTTCACACAAATTGGAAGGAAGCAGGAGATAATAATGGAAATTCTTAATTTGAGTTTTGTAGATATGCTAAATTCTAATTGAGTAAATTGTTAATGATAAAAATAATAGATATTTCTAAAGGATGCTAAAAGATTTGAAAATAAAAATACAATGGACTTGGAATGTAATCTTTCCAACAAGTACTGGATTTAAAGGTCCTCCTCAAAAACAGACCTGGAGTTGTGTTTTGTTTCATTCACATGTTTGAGTAATCCTTTATTATTATTCTCTCTACATCTCCAAAGCTCAAAATGCTCTGTTCCACCTTGTGATGTCATGAAGTGGTTTTCACGTTAACAGCTACCTTTTACCATTTGTTGAGTAGAAATAGGCAATTCTAGGGCTGAAATTATCCAAATTATTCTAGTGAAGGTGTATGGAGTTTAAAAACACAGTGGAGCACTTCCTGTATTACCACTTGACATCACAAGGTGGAACAGAGTGTTTTCAGTTTGAGAGAAGAACTCGTTTGTGCATTAAACATGTGTGAATGCAACAAAACACAAGTCCAGGTATTTTTGCAATACGTGAACCTCAACCAAGTGACCATAATATTGTCTATAATAGCCCCAAAATGATAATCCATAAAATACTGAGACTTTTTTTTCCCATTTTTGTCAATATCACTGACCCTTGGGTAGGCTATTATAAACTATTCTTCCATGTGCTATTCTGGCCCGTACACAACATAATTAGTAGCACAGGTCTCTCAAATGAAGAAGACTTCTCCTCCTGACTCATTCAGAACACATTATATGACTTCTTTTTGTTTTGCGCTTGTTTATTCTGCAAAAATCTGCTCTGTTTCTCATTCCTCTGCATTGCTATTTATTTATTTATTTATTTTTTACTCATAAACCACCATCTTTGTTTTGACACAAATGGACCATATGTTTGTATGATGGTTAATCCGCCTGCCAATCACGCCTAACAGAAATCTGGGCGAAAGAATACTGTCCTAGACTATAATTATAAAGTACTAAAGTAGTATTATAAAGTGTGGGGGCTTGGTTGGCCATTATATAACTATTGTTATTAACTGAAAAAGCACATAGGAATTCATAATGTTCATACTATAAATCCTTAAAGGGCCCATATGTCGCTATTTTCTGTTCTGTTATAATGTTGTTTCCTCATCAAAACACACCAGGAGTTGTGTTTTGTTTCATTCACACATGTTTAACACACAAACCCTGCATGTTTAGGCTGAGTTCTTTTCTCAAACAGGAAACACCACCTTGTGATGTCACGTGTTTTTAAACTCCATACACTTTAACAAGAATAATTTGGATGACTGCAGCCCTGGACTTGCCAATCTCTACTGAAGAAAAGTCAAATTTGCATAATGTAGAACCTTTAAAAGCACTTTACATCAAGGAACCGCTCACCCATTCAAACACACTGTACGCAGATACTGGAGGCGAGATGGGTCAAGTGTCTGGCCCAAGGACACAATGGCAGTATTCATATGTGAGGGCTGGAATCGCACCGCCAACCTTAAATCAGATCAGAGGACGAGCACTCTACCAACTGAGCTACTGCAGCCCAAGTATAGCTATTGATACGTTGCAGTGACATCATGCTGGGGGTGTTCCACATGTATCTGTCTGTATGTTCAGCAGTTTCCATGGTGACACAACGCACACATTAGCAAACACAGACCAAAGAGTTTTAAGACAGTCTGAAAACTAAAGAGAAAATACAAAATGGATTTAAAGTGCACATTTTCAGGAGCCTGTGATCAGTCCGAGTGTTCATGGTCCTGTTTAGGTGTTTGATTTTCAACAAAAAGCTGAGAGTGACTCACTGAAAAACTGTTGGCTAATGCTCGCTAGTTTGTGAGTGTAATTTTATGTGTCTTGTTTAAGCAAACAAATCAGCTCACCTGTTGTAGTTCCAACCACATCAGCTCTTTCTGGTCAGATTGTGATAAAACAAAGCTCATATTTTGGGAACCTTGATGACATCGGCTGCAAAGTATGAATTTGCATTTTCCCCTTACCTCCTCCGCTGTCCTTCTCCTCCTCCTCGATGCTGTTCTTGATGCTGTCGTATTCCTCGTCGATGTTCTGGTTTCCTCTGATCTGACTCAGGACTCGTCTGGCCTTTTGGGTGAGTCCGCACTGGATCAGCCACCGAGGACTCTCCGGTAAAAACAGAAACCCCATGAACTGGAGCACTGCTGGAATAACAGACAGACCCAGCATGTACCTGCAAGAAAAGATGTGATCAGCTACTTTGGCAAGAATCTCACTGCAAAGAGTAATATCTATGCAAGTTCAAATGACTAAAATTGAAGTATTCATTAAGTATTACGCAAAAAATGACTCTTGTGAGCTTTAAGCCATGTTAGAATGTTGTTACCTCATCAAAAACATACCTGGAGTTGTGTTTTGTTTTTCAAAAATGCTGTTCCACCTTGTGATGTCATGACACACTAGTTTTCAAGTCAGCAGCTACACCTTTTACCTTTTGTTTGGTAGAGATTGGAAATTCCAGGGCTGAATTTATCCAAATGATTCTAGATTTCAATAGATTTCACAAGTAAAATGATCCACCATTGGAATAAGTATTTTTTCTTAATTCATATAACATACCATTTAGTTTCTTATTGTACGTACAAAGAGTTCTTTTTCTTATCTTCCGTGTAACTTGGTGTATTTTCCTATTTCGACTACAAAAAGACTTGTTCCACTGGTAGATCATTTTACGGAAATTTAATATTTTTTTGGTTTTTGTAGTGCTCCCAAAAATAAAGTTGATACATATTTATTAAGGTTGTGTTGACCTATTTAGAGAGAGCCTCAGCTGGTTTGTTCATTAAATTTATCACAAGGAGAAAATGTCAAGGATTCATTTGGCAGGCTGGAAATATGCAAGAAATGTACCGTACCAGTCGCCAAGAAAATTACAGATATAAATAGGCAAAATCAGTGGTAATACTAAAAATCAAGTCAAGCTTAAACTTACAATTGTATTATTTTATTTGAACTGTATTTTCATGATGTGAAGTATGTTGAGACACTGTTAAATAAGGCTGCTTCATGACTGATACTGGTGTTCTGGTATCGAGCCAGGATCAGTATCGTTACCATATGGTTGGGCCTTCATTTGGATGTAATAATGTTTGCTGGTATAATGAGTGAACTTTTAATCACAAAAACTGTTCAGGAGTTACTTGTTGGATAAATAACACAACTGGATCAGCTGTGTTTTGATTAGGCATCCCTAACATCACCGATACTGACAATTTTGCAGGAACCGATATCGCTTCCAAATATCGGTTTGGCCGCTTATCCTGGTTGGGCCAAGAAATGGATGTTATTAAAGAAATTCTCATAATGTTTGAACTTTTCTTTACACAAAGCTGCTCAATTACTTGAGGGATAAACAACAGCTTCATAACACATTTGGATCTGTTAAAGCAGTAGTATTGGAATCACTATCGGAAGTGAAAAGGCTGGATCAGTGCATTCCTGGTTTTGACGGAAATAAAACTTTTTTCAGTCCCTACACTGGTATTGGTTAATAATGGATATCAGCAGAGACCAAAAGTCAAAGCGTCAAATACTCAACTTCTGCATATTATGTAAAATAGCTGAGAAATATATTAATTTCATTTAAAAAATGCAAATATGGCTCGCCAAAGGTGACGATAACCAATTTCTGGAGAAAAAAGTGTTTCAAAAGTTGTTATGTAAAACTTCCAAAAGTGACATAAGTCTTCAGACTCCAGACTTATCTTCAAACTTTTTCTCAGCTAAAAGAGATTTTCAGAGATAAAATATGAGCCTCACAGACTGTTAATGTCCATGTGATGTAACAGAAAAGGACAGTAGGGCAGATAAAGCAGAGCTGTGTGATTATAGGTACGATGTACAGACGCCTGATCATTCCACTGTACGCTCCTCTGAAAATGTTACTGTGCCGACGTGAGGAGGAAACATGTGACATTTGAAAATGTGACTTTTTGTGGCATTTGAAAACCACAGATGGAACAGATCGGCTGCTTATGGTCCAGATAAGACTCACATGGATTTCCTACACAGACCCTGGGCATGAGGCAATTTAAGTGTCTTGCTCAATGACACAACAGCAGGATGATCTGGTCTATTCTGTGATTGAACTGGCAACCTTTGGGTTAGTGGAAAAAAATATCTGTTAATCATTTGTCATTTTGTCAACAGTAAGTAAAAATATTTTATTTGTGTAAGCCATCATCTTCTCCTGACAGTTCCAACTGAACTGTTATTAGAGGCATCACAATATTACATTTTAGTGTTAAATTATTTTGAAAAGGAACAGCAGACTGTCAGGATCTCTACGGGTTTTATTTTGTGTTGATGGAACCAATAATTCTGGAGAAATCCACTTTTTGGAATGCATTTGTACAATACATTAAGCCTAAAAGCAGGCGTGTGTTTACTTTTGGCAGAAACATGTGCGATGCCTGTGCACTAAATCAAGAAAACGGTAATTTAACTTGGATTATAATGATCAGAAGCACCAGAGGAGTAAAAGAGGAGAAAAGGTGAGGAGCTGGATCAGAGAGCGGGAGAGGGAGAAGGGCAGACGCACACACAGAGGCAAAGGGAAGGAGACGCTGGACTTTTAGTCCAATTGTGCAGATTGAAGTCAAAACTTGTAAAACAGAAGGACACGTGAGGAGACATAAAGACACTGGTCCATGGGCGTGTACTTGTCTGTGTCGTCTATTTGCTCTGATAAAGCTCAAGATCATTCTAAAGCTATTCAGAAAAGGTTCATTTCTGTCCTGTGACTTTTTATTATCGATACCTTCTGAATCTGATAATAGTTTCAGTATCAGTTAGTATCTGATTTTCAATACTGTTGAGTTTTACCTCCACCCATCACGCTGCAGGTAGCTGAAGGCTCCGTCGATGAGGCTGGCGGTGAACTGTCCCGCTGTGATGAAGAGTGTGTTCACGGTGACGAGCTGTCCCCGGAGATGAGGAGGAGAAGCTTCAGCGATGTACACAGGCACAGTCATGGACGCTATACCTGCACAGACGAAGAGACAAGAGCCTTAAGGAAACAAGATGATACTAAAATATTCAAACACTGCGTTTGGAGGAGAACAGGAGTGGGCTAAAGGTTCAAAGTTCGAGGAGTCTTTATTATTTCCAATTAAGTAAAGTAGCAGTACATAACATTTACAGCCCAAACCCAGCAATTAATAAAAATATATACTGTATAATGGAGCGCAACAGTCTCGCCCACTTCAAAGTTGACTTTTGGAAATATTAAAAGCTCAAATGCACTGCGGAGGCTAAACCTTTCATTTATTTATTTTCTGAAAGTCTATGAGAAAAATTAATGAGAATTTTACTTTCGCAACCGAGGGTGGGCGGTCATTGTTGAGCTCCATAAAAAATCTGATAAAATACAGATTAGAGTGACTGCTTTAAAATGTCAGTGGCAGCAGGGATAAGAGTTTGTGCATCTGTTTGTCTTACATTTGGGTTCTGAGGAGATCTGCTGGGCGTTTTTAAGGATCTGTGCCCTTTAAATCTCCTGGAGGTCAGAAAAAGAGCAAACAAAGCTCTGCAAGTGCTTCTTGTTTTTGTTTTTTGTTTTTAAACAAAAGAGCACCAGACCAACAAATAAAAGAAGGTGAAAACAGACTCAAAAAAACATGAATAAAACTTTGGTGCACCACTTCAGCAGGATGTGAGTGAAGAGAAGCTGGGGTTAGGGAGTCTCACTGGACTGTGCAACATTAAGAATTAAACATTAAAGAGGGGGTGTTATCCAAATTTTACCTTGAGATGTCATCCATGTATATTTCAGTAATTTAGTGATCCCTCCGCCCTATTCAAACCCTCTTTACAGTTAGTTTTTGTTCACAGTTCTCTTCAATTCTCAGCTCACAAACCTGCATCATCCATGCTCACACATGACAACTGTCCATAAATATACAAAAACATATAAAGAGTTATAAAATATATTTTCAGTTAATATAGCCTTTTCAAAACAACCAAAGGTAACATATATATTATTAATATTATGTGTTAGCAGTAAAATACTCCCTCTTTAATTAAATTGATAAAATGCATGTATTTTAGGACTATTTTTGCCATACTACTATTGTTACTGTATAATGACTTGAGACTTGTATGACTTGTACAGTGTTTGGTACAGACGTTTCCTGCTCTCGGAGTGTGGCAGTTGATGTGGCTGACGTTGCCCCACAGTGTCCCTCTGGAGTTTGATGTGATCTGTTTTCAGTGTGTGTGCTCATGCGTGTTCCCTGTGGGGCTGAAGTCAATATTAATCACAGATTGTTTTTCTGTTTTTAACGACTGCGATAGGCAAATCACAGAGGTGGCGTTTACTCGGGCAAATAACTAAATCTCTTGGTAATTATGTACAAAAGCTGCTAATCCTGTGGTTTAGTTGCCTGGGATCCGGACTGATTCTCTGTGTATATTGTTTAAAGATCTCTCAGTTTGGTCACCACCTCCTCGTGTTCTGTGTCTAAGACCAAACTCAAACCGCTCCAATCAGGTCTGTTTATTTCAGTGACACAACAGGAGCTCATTGGTCTATTAGAGCGAGACCAAACTCTCCTCGGTGTTTTGTTGTTCACCGCTGATTCTGCCAACTGACAACTGTTTGTGATCATTTTTCCTTTTTCCAGTGAGCTGTCATATTTCTTTGTTGGCTAAGTATATATATCAACTCACGCTAATCCAACGCACATTTTCATATCTGTGTTGTCACGATACTACAGTTTCAATCTCGATTTCGATACTAAGGAATATACTCGATACTCAATACCGATTCCAATACCATGATAATTAAAAACAATCTTTCTTTAGACAATAGAATGTGATTTTCAACATTAAATCATAGTACTTTCTTTTATATTAACATGTGGTCTGTGTAATCCCTCAGTGGTCCTGTAGGTTCCTCAGTGGTCCATGGGCGTATACTAGTCTATGTGCTCTTATACTTGTTCTGATACAGCTCAAGATCGTTCTAAAACTATCTAAAGGTTCATTTCTGTCCTGTGAATGGGACTTTTGAGTATCTTGTTTGTTTTTGTGATCAATTTTTTATTTGTAATCGGATAAAATCAAATTACATTTTAATTTAATTACGTATTTACATTACACTTGGTAACTTACACTTACACAAAGTCATTTACATTACATGAAAAGCTTCCACTTGTTGTAAGTTGTTAAAAACTTTCCTTATTTAAGATTATCCAGTTGTAATAAGGTTTTACTCCATAATGCATTTTAGCTATTGATAATTCCATGTTGATAATAAAACGAAAGGTTTATTATCAATTTATTATCAGTGACTAAGAGATAAATTGTTAGTTGTTTGCCAGCGAAGGGCCAGCAATTTTTTCGCTGCTGTCAAACCCGATAGCAGTATCTTTTTTGAGGAGTAGACCAATTTTTTAAATTTGAAAAATCATTGATTAATAAAGTAAGTGCTGAAAAACAAACTTGAGTATCTTGTTTTGATACTAGTTTCAATATTGATTAGCTTTATTAGTTATTAGTTTTGTATTTGAGTGTCAACTTTTGGCATGTGATTTTTGCATTAGTTTATCAGTTCATATTTCAGTCATCTTTCACTTTTTAAAACCCCTGCGCTGTAAACAGAAACAGAATCCACCTTTTTAAATGTAAATCACAACTGTGTCATTCTGAAGTGAAAAATATTGCTGAAAAGGAACAGAAACGCAGACGATAAACAATAATATTGACACTAATTTATGGCACTGAAACAAAAATCCAAAGCAGGATGATCCCATAAAAGTGACACTTATACTCCACAAATTGAATGAGATTAAATTACTCAAAATCTACGGAAAACACAGAAACACTGACGCCCCAAAATATTGTTCCATATATTCGTATACTGAATATAAGTCAGTAGTAATTATCATGACAGCTCGAATCAAAAGTACAAATATCCTACATTCTCCAGCCCGACAGTCCCAGTGAAGGTGATCTCTTTCTATCTTGGGACTTCTCAGCAGCTGGTTCTAAATATAGACGTACCCCCCCCCGCTCTGACCCCCACCCACCCCCACCCCTCCCCGCTGCCTCCGCCCCCCTCATCACCGCCATCTCACATAGCGACCTGTTGCTATAGTAACCCATCTTTTCTCCAGCCCCTCTCTGTGGCATCGGGGAGGACGAATCAATAACCAGGACAGATGTAGTTTTGGATTTTTTTTATTTTTTTTTTCAGTTTTTGTTGAGAGCTTTGGGGGAAAGAAAAGCAATATTTTTACCAGTTCTTGGTAAGTGATTGTCCTTGTACGTTCTTTTAGATTTTAAGGCAAAAAAAATAAATAAATACAAATTTCATCATTTTTATTCAGAAAACGACCGCTCCGTATTTCAAAAGAAGTTTCAAAGACAAAGCTAAAAATACAGCGGAAGAACTTCTCAACTTTATGAATAATGCATGGATTTTTAGTAACCTTGAAAGATGCTGTTTCAGAAGTAATGTTTTTATATTTTTGTTTGTGGCAACATTATAGCGTACAGGCTATAGAAAAAAGCTTCTACACCTATTGATCTTAAAAATTATAGATTTTTTAATTTTTTAATTTTGATGTATTTATTGTAATTTTCTATCCCTAAAATAATCACTGACAATTAGAACAAACAATTGAAATGATCTGGATTAAAGTTTCATTAATTACCCAGTATCCTCAATTTAAAAAACTGTTGAAAAAACACAAAAAGAATGTAATCTTCCACACACGGGTATTAAAAGGACTTGTACCAGATTTTTTTCCATTTATTTGAACAAAATTGGTCTTGCCCCATTACAGACTGAATTCAAGGCAAGTGAAGAATAACTTTGGATCACTGCATTTAAAAAAAAAAATCTTTTTTTTTAAGGTTCACTGTGTAATTTTTGGTGGAGGATCCATCACCAGCTTCTCTCCATGGAGATAATGCCTGGAATGTTCCACAGTACGGCATTACACTATTTATCTCTACGGAGACAGCAGGTGACACCACGGGGCCAAGTTTCATGTCAGATCTGTGGAGAGACGAGCCCACTCACAGTAAGAATTAAAGTTTTAAGTCAATAAAAACCCATGTTACTGTGTAAATGCAAGATGGATATGTTTAATGCCATATAGAAACATTCCAGACAGGGCAACAACATCTCCATGGAGACAAGCAGATGGCGGACCCTCCACCAGAAAAGTTACACGGTGCACCTTTAAATCACATACAGCACCTTTAAGTGATATTTTTGTGTTTTATTTTGCAATCCATTGATTTTTTTGTGCAAAACTTGAACTTCAACCAGTTAATGAAAGAATCTTATTATTATCAAGATATTAATTTCTTGCCAACATTGCTCAGTGTTATCTAGAAAGTATAAGAATTGCCAACAGTAAAGGCATTGAACTATGAACTTGATCTGAACGAAGACAGCCTGAGTAGTAGCCCGGTCTTTCTCTGTGTGTAATGGTCAAGACGAGGTTTCAATGTGAAGGCGGAAACCAGAGATGCAAATCACTGCTCAAATCTAATCAGGTCCTCTTAGGCATCCAGCCCGTCTGCTCCCGCCACGACCGCCAAATCAAGTCTTCAGCTCCACAAACATCCTCTTCACATCAACAAAAGGTCTCTCACGGGGGAACACAGGCTCAGCGCGGTCTGAATGGTAAAGCTGGGTTTCAGACGACAGCACACTGCAGGTTTTTTTTGTTGTAATATGGCATGGTCTTTGGTCTAGTCAGTAACACAAATGATCAGGTTCCATATCTGGGAATTTACCTTTCCAATATTTCATGGCAAAGTATAGTGTAATCAATAGGAAAAACTGTCTCCTGCCACCCCTCTGGAAGTATGACATAGTAGTGTACAGAGCTCAGCAGTGTTCACCCACCTCCAGGTTCAGGAAGTAAATTTCTCATTCATTTTTCCCATAGACATTTTGAAAAATATATAAAAAGTCTGAATGCTTTCTCAGAGCTAATCAGTTATGCGGCAACTACTGTAATGACCACAAGACCTATCATTTTATTTCAAACCTGTTTCTGAAACTTTATAAACTGCTAAGTTACTAAAGCATTTTGCTGAATCTTGAGTTTTAAATGTGCTTTTTGGGCTTAAAGGTCCCATATTACGCACAATTGACTCTTGCGAGCTGTAAGCCATTTCAGAACATTGTTACCTCTTCAAAAACATACCTGGAGTTGTGTTTTGTTTCGTTCACACATGTTTGAGTAACCCCGTCTACCTCTTCAAAGCTCAAAATGCTGTTCCACCTTGTGATGTCATGAAGCGGTAGTTTTCAAGTGAACAGCTCCTTTTACCTTTAGTTTACTAGAGATTGGTAATTCCAGGGCTGAAAATATCCAAATGATTCTAGTGAAGGTGTGTGGAGTTTAAAAACACAGTGGAGCACTTCTTGTATGAACACATGACATCACAAGGTGGAACAGAGTGTTTTCTGTCTGAGAGAAGATCTCAGCCTAAATATACAGGGTTTGTGTGTTAAAAATTGGTTTAGTGGGAGTATATCTCTGTAGCAATAGATCGTGCTTCACAATTTGTCATCGTGACCTAATAGTAAGGCAACATGAACTCAGACCTGCAGAGTATTTTTGTACATGACATTGATTTTTTTTGTCTGGGTCTATTGTATCTTTGAGGTGTACGCTGTCTCCCGTTTTATCAGTGTCACCCCAAAGACAAATGACCCAGATAAAAAGTGTAATGTCGTACAGTGTGCAGAGTCTGTACGAGTCTGTCCCCCGGAGTAGACAGACTTGATGAGGGCAGATCAGCACTGGACTCGGCTCTTGTCAGTTTTTTGGGACAGGTGGACTTGAAGACGTCACAGGAAATAAAGCTCACGTGGGCGCTCGTTCCCCTGACCAGCCAGTCCCTTCTGCATTCTGTTTGACTCTTGAAGGGTTTGAAATCGGACTAGAGGGGGAAAAAAATGTTTTTCTCCATAGAGGTGCTACTACTTTGTCTTGAATGTTTCGCAGTATGGTATTAAACATTTCTATCTTCATGAAGACCAAACAAAGCCATGTTACAGGTCAGATCTGTGGAGAGGCAACCCCGCTCACAGTCAGAATGCCTGTTTTTGTGTTTTTGAGCAGTAAAACCATCTGTAATTAAATAAATCTAAGCTGTTTAATGTCGTACTGTGGAACATTATAGGCAGAGCATTGACATATCCATAGAAAAAAGCAGGTGAAGGACCCCTAACCAAAAAGTTCCACAGTGCACCTTCAAATTGAGACGACCCAACCACAGCTGCTAATTTGTAGCACGTGTCTCTCAAATGCAGATGTGAAGACATCTCCTCTCAAAAATTCATTCAGAACAAAATATATTCAACTTCAACTTCTTTAACCTGAGATAAATAAGAGTTTGGACATGTTTCTCTCTGATTGGTTAATCCACCTGTCAATCACGCCCTTTAGAATCGGATGATGATACAGCGAGACCCATTCATCTTTGTAGTTGTGGTTCTGTCTGGTAACGCACTCTGTATAATAATAATAAAAAAACAAAACAATAGTGAATCTGAAATAATTTAACAAAGAAAACAATCAAATCACAAAAATATTACAAACATACATTACAGTATTTATTTATTATTATTATTATCATTACTGTGAGGGCTGTTCAAACATAAAAATGCAGCAGGGACAAAATACACTTGACTCCAGCTACAGTCAGTCAGTATTGGCCCCGTACTGCTCTGCACAGCTCTATATAGCTACACGTTTTCCCTTTTTAAACAGGCCATATGTAAGAACAGCTTCATATAGACTCTTCTAGTGTCTGTTAACAGAAAATGTGCATTCTAAAGGCTGGTACCAGGTGGTGTAAGCTTTAATGCATTTTTAATTGGCGGCACGGTGGCTGAGTGGCAACACTCATGCCTCACAGCAAGAAGGTTACGGGTTCGATCCCCGGGTCGCCCGGGCCTTTCTGTGTGGAGTTTGCATGTTTCCTCCCCGTGTCTGGATGGGTTTCCTCCGGGTACTCCGGTTTCCCCCCATCAACCAAAAAACATGCACCACCCCTATGAACAGTTTACCATCAAGGACCGTCAAGGAATTCCTCCCTCCTGTGGCTCACCACCTGCAGAGGGGTTCATAGGGGTCTGGGTCTGGTGCACAGAGTAATGGGCAGCGTGCTGCCCCCGCGACCCAGCCGGATTAAGCGGGAGAAGATGGATGGATGGATGGATGGCATTTTTAATTAGCATTAGCAAACTATGAAGATGTGTTTTTTGGCAATAGACAACCACTAAACCACAGATGTATGGATACTTTGCATCTGATGTCATCAACATTCCCTGGAGGTGTGATGTTAACTGTAGCTTTCCTTTTTTGTTGAAACTACAGGAAGGTTCCAGAAAACGTGCTATTTAAATCCATTTTGTATTTTTTCTTGACGTTTCAGACAATCTAAAGCAATGTTTGCTAATGTGTGCACTGTGTCACCATGGTAACTGTTGAACATTTCACCATAGAGATACATGATGAACACCTCCAGCATGATGTCAGTGTAAAGTATCAATATACAACTGACCCTAACCCTAAGTATTACAACTGTGATTAGATGTGTTCATAAGTGTATAAGTCTAACCATTTGAGAGAAGAAGAAGAAGAAAGAAAAAAGAAGAAATATGAACTTATAAACTAATACAAGAACATTTCAGAACGTGTAGAGGTCAAAACTATGACAAAAGATAAAAAGACAGGACATTTTATTATCGTATTATCTAAGTAACTGCAGCCTTCACAATTTGATAATTACGTCAACTCAGATTACAATTTTGATTCGACTACACTTCATTGTGCTGCCCTGTTTGTGCGTAGTTACTGACGCTACTCTGAACATGTTACTTCTGAAAGGGCCTCATGTAGGTCGAGATGGCTGAGCAGAACATGAGCATAATGGACACGAATATAAAAACAAGATACAGTATGACTAATCAATGAGTTAAGAAATGTATTTTCTGTAAAAACATTCTCTGGAGTGCCTCTTACTAAAGGGAGAGATCTATCTGTAGTAAGTAAATTCCTATATTACACAAAATTGACTCTTGTGTGCGTTAATCCATGTTATAATGTTGTTACCTCATCAAAAACAGACCTGGAGCTGTGTTTTGTTTCATTCACTCATGTTTCAGTAATCCTTTATTATGAGTCTGTCTGCATCTCCAAAGCTCAAAGTGCTCAAAGTGATGTCATGAAGTGGTAGTTTTCAAGTTAACAGCTCCCTTTTACTTTTTGTTCAGTAAAAACGGGCAATTCCAGGGCTGAAATTATCCAAATAATTCTAGTGAAGTTGTATGAAGTTTAAAAACACAGTAACGCACTTCCTGTATTACCACATGACATCACAAGGTGGAACAGCCTAAATACACAGAGTCTGTGTGTTAAACTTGTGTGCATAAAACAAAACACAACTCCAGATATGTTTTTGATGAGAAAACATTATAACATAGATGAGAAAATAGCATAATATGGGCTCTTTTTAAGAATTCTGATTCAGCACCACGGACAGCTCCACTCACACAGCACTTGGAATGAACTAGTTTATGTCAAGTTTTGAAACATGGCAAATGATTCAGTTTATTTATAGAGTAAAATTTAACCAAACAATCACTGATACAACTTTATGAAAACGTTTACAATGCAGGGATTTGGACAGACTTTAGGTTTGAGTACAGTTGAGATATTAACTACTTCAAGTACTAAGTGCAGCCCTCCTCCACATTTCTGAGAACATTTGCGCTCTAAACCAGTTCTTTAACTATTTTTCTTTTATCATTACAGATCAGACTATTCATTTTGACTGAAATTACCCTAATGGCAAACCTAACAACATGTATAAAGCAGATCCATTTTAACAAAGCACCAGATCTTACTTTGATGGAAAACAGAGCCACAAGTCCTCCCTAGAAAACAGCACAGGGTTACGCAGTGTCAGAACTGATCAAATGCGACTTTCAAAAGATGAGCATTGACCATATTGACAATTAAACACAGAGAAATCTCTATTTTCACAATGAGTTTTTTCAGTTTTATGAAATATGAACCGACTGATACTTTGCAGCTGATGCCATCAACATTCCCTGGAGGTGTGATGCAAACTGAAAGCACTGCTCTGTTACAAGCTCTGTTATTCAAGTTAGACTTTAATCTGAGCTTTATTTTCAACACAATCCAGACCAGAAAGATCTCATTTAGCTGGAACTACAACAGGTGAGAGGATTTGTGCTCTTAAACAAGTCTCTCACACATAAAATTACAGTCACAAGCTAGCGAGCATTAGCCAACAGTTTCTCAGTTAGTCACTCTCACCTTTTTGTTGAAAACACCTAAACCCAACACTCGTATTGATCACAGGCTCCTGAAAATGTGCTGTTTAAACCCATTTTGGATTTATCTTGACTTTTTAAAACTTGACAGTGTTTGCTAATGATAACTGCTAATAGAGATACATGTAGAACACCTCCAGCTTGATGTGACTGCAAAGTATCAATACCTTTGTCCCCACCGATATCCCATTTACCCATATGGATAAACAGTGAACACATTAAGTTTCTACAAGAAACTTAATGAGTCACTTAATTATAAAGAAACAGTCCGTTAATCAGCACGCAGACAGAAAATAATTACACTTGTTCCTTTTGTAATTAGCAACACTATTTATATCAGTTGAACTTGTCTATGGTTTCCACAGACAAGGCATTTTAACATTTGCAAACACTGGGTCATTAGACAGCATTAATCATGACGATAAATGGCTAAGGAAAAGGCACAGACTGGCTGCAATTCATTCCAAACAACGCAGAACTGATTTTAATAAAAGAACTATAACTTATCGAATAAAAATAAATACAACTGGAAGAATATGATTTTGATTTAGAGATTTGTGTAGTAAGACATGTATTTTTATGTCATTTTTTGTGGCTATAAGAATCACAAAATCATTACAGGCGCAATGTGTAACTTTTCTGGTGGAGGGTCCATCAAACGCTTTTCTCCATGGAGATGTTATTGCTTTGTCTGGAATGTTTCACAGTATGGCATTAAACCTTCATCTTCATGGACACAAAACCAGACCAAGTTATAGGTCAGATCTGTGGAGAGGCGACCCCGCTCACAGTCAGAATGCCTGTTTTTCTAGGCATTTTTTTGAGCTACAAAACCAACTGTAATTGAATAAATGTAAGGTAGAGCTGTTTCAAGTCATACTGTGGAACATTACACGCAGAGCAGTGGCATATCCATAGAAACAAGCAGGAGATGGACCCCCAACCAAAAAGTTACACAGTGCACCTTTAACACAAAAGCAAGCTAATTCAAGCTAATCTTTTCACAAATCAAAGCACAAAAACAAAGCTGTCTTTACAATACAAAGACACTTTCCGTGAATTAGTAGAAGAGAGCCGTGGCACAGGAGCTCTTTGCATTCTTTATCCTTGAGTCTGAAGTTTTAGTATTGTGACAGCCTTTCCTGATCTGACAAACAGCTACAGTGACCTTTAGCTGAGTTCAACCTTGGACTTCATAACAACTGAGTTTCCACAAAGAAGGAAATGTTAATTTGCAGGTGACAGGAGAGCTTGGGGTAATTGCGTGCAGACAGAAAATGTTTAATTGCGTTGCCCCTTCATTATCAAGGCCAGCTTATGCATGTTTGAGTAATGAAGATTGGCTGTACATGTGGAAAAGTACACACACTGGCAAATGGGACATTATATATAAAACACCATATACTAGTTTGCAACAGCTCAAATAACCCAATCCAACATGTGTGAATGAAACAAAACACAACTCCAGGTATATTTTTGAGGAGGTAGCAACATAACATAGCTAAAATCTCACAAGACTCAATTTTGTGTAATATAGGACCTTTAATCACCATTTTAACATATCAAGTTCTGTTGAGGAGTACTTTAGAAATGCATAGTTGTTATCATGTTGAAACTACATAATAAGGGTGAGCCATATGCCAAAAGATCAAAATTTACTTAGAGTCAGATAAAGATTTCAATTTGATCAGAATTCAAGAGGCAACTAAACTAATCTTATTCTTTTGAAACGCCACACTTGACTGCAAATGATAAGATCTTCTCTCTCATTCACTGTATTATGGCTGACCAACAGGTGTGGGTGGGAAAGTGTTTCTGTTTGAGCACAGAGCTGCATTCAAGGCCAAATTTGTGGATCATGATATGTCAATTCTACCAAAATAGCAGTCACTCAAATGAGACCATGATCCAGTTTTACACTATATCACCCAGCTTTAAAACTACAGGCTCTTCAGTGATTTTTAGTTGACTAATTGCTGTGCAGGTCTTTAGTCAAAAATTTCAATAGATAAAAAACTAGATATAAAACACAACAGACGTGAAACTGCAGAGCTGTGGTTTTGGAGATGCTCTGACCACATCTCTCTCTCTCTGCTTCTTTCATTATGCAAAGGCCAACCCATTCATGAAAGTTTTAAAAAGGTCTGTTTGGTCAACCAGGCATGCTAAGAAATGTGGGCAGATTATTTATTTATATATTATAAATGCCATTTTAAAGTTATGCAAAATTTGAATATTAACGTGAATTAATATTGTTTATAATGAAAAAAATATTATTGAAAATCCTGGTGTTCCGGGTATGTCTCACCAGGAGGAGGCCCCGGGCAAGACCCAGGACACGATGGAGGGACTATGTCTCTCGGCTGGCCTGGGAACACCTTGGGGTCCCCCTGGAGGAGCTGGAGGAAGTGTCCGGGGTGAAGGAAATCTGGGAGTCCCTGCTTAGACTATTGCCCCTGCGACCCGGCCCCAGATAAGCGCAAGAAAATGGATGGATGGATGGATGGATGGATTACTGAAAATGTTATTTTAATATTTCTTATATTTCTGCTCTTTTGTGGGTAATTTTATGGTCACTTCACATTTTCTGATATTTAAACCTTGCATTTCTGGTGGAGGGCCCATTAGTTCCTTGTTTCCATGGAGATGTTATTGCTTGTATTGCTTCCTTGCAATGTTCCAAAGTATGGCATAAATGTATCAATCTCCATGGAGACAAGCAGGAGACGCCACCAGGCTAATTTACAGGTGAGATCTGTGAAGTCGGAATGCATGTTTTTAAAGGTATTTTTGAGCAATAAAAACACCCATAATTGAATAAATGCATCAAAGCAATAGCATCTCCCTGGTGGTGGACCCCCAGTCAGAAAAGTTACGCAATGCACCTTTAATACATTTCAATACATGGGTTTAACACTGCTGAACTGACAAAATATCGTCTGAATACTTTCATTGGGATACTCTAAATAGAGAGAAGTTTTTTTTATATTGACCAACCTTACAGTCATATTTTATTGGATTGTTAAAATATTTCAAGCACCATACAGTATGCTTAAAGATACTCTATGTAACTTTTTGGTTGGGGGTCTGTCACCTGGTTGTTTCTATGGCGATGTCATTGCTCTGCCTGGAATGTTCCACAGTATGACATTAAACAGCTCTACTTTACATTTATTCAATTACAGGTGGTTTTACAGTTTAAAAATACCTAGAAAAACAAGCATTCTGACTGTCGCCTCT
Organism: Taenioides sp. WSHXM2023; assembly: GCA_029959045.1. Classification (NCBI taxonomy): domain Eukaryota; kingdom Metazoa; phylum Chordata; class Actinopteri; order Gobiiformes; family Gobiidae; genus Taenioides; species Taenioides sp. WSHXM2023. The sequence continues at coordinate 9,956,421 of CM057085.1, forward strand.
CCACAGATCTGGACTGCAACTTGGTCTGGTTTGGAGATTTTAATACCATACTGTGGAACATTCCAAACAAAGCAATAACATCTCCATGAAGACAAGCATTTGACAGGTTAATAGGTACACCTTACTGCCAGGACAAAACCCACCCACCCAAACACAGGGAGAACATGCAAACTCCGCACACAAAGCCCCCAGGGAACCCTCTTGCTGTGAGAATGTGGTCAGTAGTGATGATATAACGAGCGTGCATCCAAGATTTGCTCTGGCTCTAAACACCGAGCTCATTAGCAAAGCACATCGCATTGTTCATAGATATTGAACATAACAGAGGCAAGTCTAGATTAGCTCTCATGGGATCAGGTGGTGAAAAAGCTACTACTGTGTCCCTGGTTTGCTGAATTAATCTTCCTCCCGATGACTAAATGGGATAAAAGAACATCTAGTCCTTTATTTTCAGCTTCCTGTTACATGCAACAATTCATTCAAAAGATATAATAATTTGTTTTAAATTCTTAATCGCTACGGTGGTGTTTTTCAAATTGTGGTCCGCGAGGCGAGCTTCGTCAGGTGGTAGCGTAGACTGTATGTAAATGGACACAGCTAACCCACTAGCCGCTGCGTTCCATATTGGAAGTGAGCATGGGAGCGCTTCTGACTCCACTGACTTTGGCTCCAATACTGAAAAATTGTCACCCCTCTCTCTGTAACTGCTGCTGTGAGCGTCGTCATTTTGGTCTTAAAATGTTCGTATTAACCCGCTCTACGTGATCCTGGTGTTTTTATTTAGCCATTTTGTCTGTAAATAAATTCATATTCCCAAATTCGCCCCTGTAACTGCTAGCCTTGTGAGCTTCATTTGACTGGATGGAGATACGGCACACTCCCTTAGTCCACTTCTTTATGAGTGGTACTTACTTGGACAGCTATTCAGTTTGTGGGTTTGCCTAATTTAGAGTTCATTCCATCCACTTTTCTGTCCTCCATTGGATAATTTCTTGTTTAGAACTACACTGGAAATGATGTAGACCTGGTTTAGTCCTAGATTAGACCTTGGATAGTCCTGTTATAGATAGGGCTGTAACAATATGCAAATCACAGTCCCATATTGTCACGATCAGGCCCGTTGACCGAAATTTGGGGTCCTGGGGCAAGAAGCCTTACAAGAACCCCTCTAATATAAATAGGAAGGGTCCAATTCTGGGCCCCTAAAACCCTGGGGCCCGGGACAACAGACCCATTTGTCCCCCACTGTCTACTGCCCTGATCATGACATTCATCTTATGGTTTGGTATTTATTGCAGTATCATGGTGATGCTAACAGAATTGAAGAAATTTCTACTTTTTCATTTTAAAATGCCTCGAAAGCTTTTGGTGCCATGTTACTGTCATAATACAAAGAATTAAGAAAAGTTCTTTCAACAGTTATTTCTTCATACTGTTTGCACTGAAATGGAGCAAAAAAACATTGCATTTGTAGTTTTCCTTGTTTTTTTTAGCTGTTGCTACCACAAAACAATGCATTTAAACAAAGAAGCTCATAATTTGATAGATTTTGACAGATTTTGAGACCTTTGAGGAAACAATATCACAATGTTATTCTTACATCCATACTTATAAACCTGGTTTAGATCTGCTCAGAAAGCCAAATCTTTACTTTAGAGTTACTTGGTGTGAAGTTTGACAGACACCTCGCTATGGCAACAGTCCAAATTTCTCCTCATTCTGAAATCTACGGATAATACCTCCCAGATATTAGGTATTAAAATCTCTAGAGAAAAATTTACATATGACTCAATATAGTCACTTTGAAATAATGACAACCACTTTACATCCTGTTTGTGATTCATGAAAAGTCAATATTAATCATTTGTTTCTCATCGAATTCAGATTAAAAGACACGTTCTCTCTGTGTATTCTGGTTTTAGTACAGGCAGGGAGGAGACTTACCATTTTTAATAAAGCTCACAGAGCTATTTACCAAACGCCCTTCTTATAAAAGGTTTTTCTCTTGTTTTTCTCTACGTAATTACTTTTTTATTGTATTGAAGTTATCAATCATGATAATTCACCATGCAATCATTAGAACCATAAATTATAATGGTGAAATTTTTACAAGCAATAATAAGTCAATATTTTAATACCATCTTTAATCTAAAAAAGTAAATGTAAAATGTTTTAATTCTGTGTTTATGTAGCAAAATTGACTCTTGTGAGCTTTAAGCCTCATCAAAAACATAACTGGAGTTGTGTTTTGTTTCATTCATACAACTCTATTATTAGTCTGTCTACATCTCAAAAGCTCAAAATCCTCTGTTCCACCTTGTGATGTCATGTAGAGGCAGTTAACAGCTACATTTTTACCTTTTGTTCAGTAGGGGTCGGCAATTCCAGGGCTGAAATTATCCAAATGATTCTAGTGAAGATGTATGGAGTTTAAAAACACTTCCTGTATTACCACGTGACATCACATGGTGGAAGAGAGCATTTTCAGTTTGAGAGAAGAACTCAGAAGCCTAATTATGCAGGATTTGTGTGTTAAACATGTGTGAATGAAACAAAACACAACTCCAGGTCTGATTGTGATGAGAAAACACCATTACAACATAGATCAGAAAACAGCGTAATACGGGACCTTTAACTTTATCATTCAGAAAGTTTGATTTAATAAAACCGACCACACTAGACGAACAGTGTGCTAGACAATAGGAATAAATGTGAATGAAGTATTTTACTGCCATCACGGTAACAGTAATTATGAATCACTGTGAAATTGTGACGTCTCTTCCCACAATCATTTGATATTGTGACATCCACGACTTTGGTTTCATTTTAGTTGATGGAACCAACAGGATATAATAGCCCTATAATGATGATAGCTGGATGATGATAGCTACCAACGCGCTTCCAAAGAATAGATGTAGCCTGCATGCTGTGTAATTACAATGAAGCTAATGTGGCTAATTGCTAATATCCGGCGAAAGGCAAAGGGAGTGGCACAGAAAACAGAAAAGAGAATAACACGCCAACCAACCAGATCCATCAACGGTTTATGGCCTTAACAAGCACTTAAAACCACGACCTTTGACCTTTACAACAAGAATAAGAAGAAAATGTTCAGTGAAAATCAATAAGCCATCATCACCACATTACCATGAGTGTATGCAGCGGGGCTTTGGACATTGGGGTAAATCCTTGAACATAAAAGATGACGCTGAAAACATACAACTGAAATCAATACGAAACTCCAGAGACCGTGTAAATAATATCTAGTCAATATACAAATCTGGCCTGTCATGATAACAAATTTGGAAGCGTTATGTATTGCTACAGAGAAAAACTGGGCAAAAAGATAATATTAAAATTGACACAAAGCGGGATAATCCCAGTAAACCCATTTTTAAATAGACTGTATAATTAAAAAGCCTGAACTGCAACAAATAAATGGCAGAAAGAATCAGTAATTTGCCAGTTATTTATTTATTCGACTCTCTACAGGTCAAATCTGATCGTATTACATGCAAAATAAAAAAAAATAAAAAAAAAATCCCCACTTTTGCAAAGAAAAAGTACCCAAGATAAAAACTGAGCTCCAAAATATATTGTTCCAAGTTTCATATATTGAACGATAAGTCGATTTTGTAAATATTGTGACAGGCCTATATATTATTTAAGGCTTTTTATTTAAAGGTGCACTGCATAACTTTTCTAGTGGAGGGTCCACCGCCAGTTTGTCCCCTTGTCCCCTATCTGTCATGAGGGAGACAAGCAGGTTACAGCACTAGGCTACATTACAGCTCAGATCTGCGGAAAGTCGCCCCTATTCAGAGAAGGAATTTTTGTATTTTTGAGCAATAGAGTAATGAGCGAATGAGGAATGAATAAATGCTATGTTTAATGTCATAACATGGAACATTCCGGCCAATAACATCTTCATAGAGACAAGAAGGTAGCTGACCCTGCACCAGAAAAGTTATTATTTGAGCAAACGTAGACTGCATAACTTAAAAAGACTTTTGGTTTCTGCTCCTTTTTTGGAATCTTATTTCTTTGCCTCAATCTTTCTGACCACAATCTTGTCCACAGAAATACTCACTCTGCAAAAATATTTTAACGTGCACTACATAACTTCTTTGGAAGATATGCCCCTTCTGTTTTGTTTTTTGTTGCCTACAGTGGTTCACATGGCATCGAATCTATCTGTCTAGCATTTATTCACTTAAGGTTGTTTTAATTGCAAATACCTTCAAAACATTCCTCTGTGGGGGCTCGCCTCTCCACAGGTCTGATTTGTAACTTCTGTCAGTTGTTTGTCTCCAGGATGAAAGTTTCATGCTATTCCAGGCTATGCACTATGTAGCCAAACTTTTTCATCAGAAGAGTTACATAATGTTGACACGTCCATGATCAAATGTAACTTTGATTTGTCCCAGCCACAGTATGTCACTTTTTATTTATATACAAAAGGATTCAAATATAAGCATGTTTTTCATTTTTGGTTGTGTTTATTACACTCAAAAAGTACGCATCCTTATTCTGAGCAGACTTGCATCTCCATAAACCTGACTTTTATATGACCTGGAGGAGTGCCTGCTCCTGCTTGTTTCCATGGAAATACTGTCCCTTTGGCTATAATCTTCCACAGTACATAAAACCGATCTGTCTGCATGCAGAATGTTCCTACGTATGGTTTTAACTTTCCACGTAGAATCATGCAAGTGGCGTGTCACGTCCAGAAAGTTCCATACTGTACCTTTAATTCAGATGTACAATAACACACTTGTTCCTCACCTTTAACATGATGATGGAACATTTCTGTCCGGAAGTCTGTACGTGCTTGTCCCCATAATTCAGCTTGGCATTTACACCTGTACTTCCATTACAGGTGTTTTATTATTTCATTGGACCCCTTCAGAAAAGTTACACAGTGCACCTTTAAGCAGCACTGTGGTATAGCCTAATAAATAAAAAACAATATGCCCAAATTCTAGCCTAGTTTTGTTTTGGCTTCATAAACTGGAGTTCTTTTCTTGACCATTTTTAAGTAATACTTTAGTCTTACCTAACCCAACTCCAACGATGAGCCTTCCCGCCAAAAGCACCTCTTTTCCGGGCGCGGTGCTCAGTACAATCCCCCCGATCGTGAAGAAGAAGCTGGCCAAGAGAATGCACACCCTGCGCCCGAACAGCCCGTTGAGAAAACCGCCCATAAGCGCAGACAGAGCGGCTGCGGCGACTGTACTTGAGATGAGCACTTCTTGCCAAAGCGCGCTCAAACCCAGCTCCCGTTTGAGCAAAAGCATGGCTCCGGAGATCACCCCCGTGTCGTACCCGAACAGAAAGCCCCCGAGCGCTGAAAACACGGCCAGAACGTACACGAACCCGGGCGTGACATCTTGGGTGAACTGTTTACGCGCGGCTCTCTCCAGGTCCCCGGTGGAGGTCGTGGCTGGGGCCGTGGACGAAGGTCCGGCGGCGGGGGTAGAGGAGGAGGGCGCACCCGGGGCTGTGGTGCTGCTGATGCTTGCTGAAGACGGAGCTTTGATAAGACTCCTCTCCCCGCCATCGCTCACTTTCCTCCATCGCTCCCCCATCATGTTGCTCATACTCCGGAGGTTGTAGTCATGGTCGGCTTGCTTTCGCGACATGAGACAGATGAGATAGTGGAGGAGTTGTGTCGCTCAAACGAAACCAAAATAATCGCTCGCGTTGATGGTGCTGGAGGTGCGTAAATGCTCAATAACAAGTTGGTCAAGCCTGGAACGCGCGCTGTTCGGTGATAAAGTTGTTTTCCAGGTTTTGTTTTGTCTCCGCGACACATCCACGAGGTCTGGACCGTGAGTTGGAGACGAGTGCACAGCCGAAAGGTGAGAGAGGCGGGGTGTAGTGGAGTAGAGCGTCACCGACAGCGTAGTCATGACGCAAGGAAATGTTTTGATGCGCGAGGCTGGAGAGAAGCATCAAGTGCACGGGGTGAATGTTATTGTGTCTGCCACTATTCAAGAACTAGATGTGTGCCGTATGGGTTAAAAATAAACGCATGTGCTGGAAAATCTTCAACGAAAGAACTTAGAATTTAGAATAAACCGGTTTAGGCTGACGCAAATTTGGATGAATTAGACTCTAACCCATAGCATTAGCAGCATCCCAAGAGCTCTGTTCTCTTCTGTGTTGTTTAGTGAGGAGAAAGTAGTGCATTTTGCATAATTTTATTGATTACATTTTGAAGGGGATGTGGGAGGGTGTGGGGTAAATATGCCACTGCTGTTGTCTGTACTAATTAAGCCACAGTATGTCACCTTTTAGTCAAAAAATACACTAAAATAAAACCTTTTTTTTTTTTCATTATGGATGTTTTTATCCTACTGAAAAACATGCATCTTTTCTGTGAGCAGGCTTGCATCTCCACAAACCTTGCCCTGGTGGGGGGGGGGCTCCATGGAGAATATTCTGAAGTATGGTTTTAACCTGAATCATGCAATTGACTTTTGAGCTCCAGAAATTTAAGTGCTATCACTTTTAAAAATGACTCATTAAAGATATTACAACAAGCAAAAACTATATTTTAATACAAATGACTGCTGAGTTTGTTTAGACTCTGGGGTGCACTGTGGTCTCCTCTGGTAATGGGAAACACTGTTGTGTATAAAAATAATATTAAATCTATAATGTTTGTACCCATGATGCAATCTGCCTCCAGACTATACCAGACCACATACTTAGAGAGCAGAATACTGCAGGCTGTGCTAATGCAGAATCATAATAATCATTTGCATTCATCCATACTTTCTTCTGCTCTGGGCTCATTTGAGGAAGACTCATCCTCCATTATGCGTCACATATAGACGAGAATGTTGCCAAATAAGTAATATTTCAGTTTAAACTAAATAAATTACAGCTCTATTGGGCTACACCCTCCCAACAGTCACTGACAAGAAGAAAATGTTTCATGAAAGGTGCACTATGTAATATTTCTGATTGAGGGTCTGTCCGCTCACCTGCTTTAATGTTTTGCCTGGAATGTTCCACCATATGGCATTACACTTATCTCCTTAGAGACAAACAGGTGAGGCCACAAGGCTATGTTTTTTCCTTTTAAAACATTGGTAATTGTTTACATGCAAGATATATCAGTTTAATGCCATACTGAGGAACATTCCAGCAAAGTAATAACATCTCCATGGACACAAGCAGGTGACAGACTCCCCATAAGAAAAAAATGACATAGTGCCTCTTTAATTACTCCACTTCTCCACAGTTCACTAACCCTTTTCTCTTCATATTGATTTAACCATGATCCCAGAAACCTGATTTGCTCCAACAGGCTGTGGCTCTGTATTGTACTCTGACAAAATGGTTACAAATACTTTCTCATGTGAAAGAGATCAATATTTGGACAATAGAAGCTCCAAAACAATGTTATTATGGACCACGATTGGTGCAATTACACCACGGCAGTGTGGGGGTCGACAATGGAGGGGCTGTCAGCAGGTTTGGGCTCCCGGTATTGCTTATAATGCCCCAGGGTCCACAATTACAAAGATAATAAACCTTTTGTACAAGTAATATGATAGAGCCTGGGGAAAGATGAGTTTATATCGAAAAGACTAAAAAGCTGAGAAGCCTAACAATGAGTAAATATAATATACATTTTCTATAATGTATTGTGATTGTGATAACCAGCATGTCTTCATGGAGATTATTGTTTTTTCTAGAATGTCCCTGTGTGGCATTTACCTCATCTCTTCTATCTTATTTCTTTGTTTGCCTTCATTTGTCTCTTCATGTTTAGTGTCTTTGAGTATCTTGAAAAGCGCTATACAAGTGTTAAGTATTATTATTATTATTGTTATAACATGGGTTGTCATTGACGTAAACACTTGCATTCTTACTGCAAGTGGGCTCGCCTCTCCACAGATCTGACATGTAACTTGGCCCTGTGGTGCCACCTGCTCTCTCCGTAGAGATAAATAAGTATAATGCCATACTCTGGAACATTCTTGGCAATATCTCAATGGAGAGAAGCAGATGACGGACCCTGCATTAGAAAAGTTACACAGTGCACCTTTAAAGGGCCCATATTACGTTATTTTCTGATCCATGTTATAATGTTGTTAATGACCGAAAGGACAAGATCGCAGATACAAGCGGCCGAAATGAGTTTCCTCCGCAGAGTGGCTGGGCGCTCCCTTAGAGATAGGGTGAGGAGCTCAGTCACACGGGAGGAGCTCTGAGTAGAGCCGCTGCTCCTCCACATCAAGAGGAGCCAGCTGAGGTGGCTTGGGCATCTGTTCCGGATGCCTCCTGGACGCCTCCCTCAGGAGGTGTTCCGGGCATGTCCCACCGGGAGGAGGCCCCGGGGAAGACCCAGGACACGCTGGAGGGACTATGTCTCCCGGCTGGCCTGGGAACGCCTCAAGGTCCCCCCAGAGGAGCTGGAGGAAGTGTCCGGGGTGAAGGAAGTCTGAGAGTCCCTGCTTAGACTGTTGCCCCCGCGACCCGGCCCCGGATAAGTGGAAGAAAATGGATGGATGGGTTATAATGTATTCCTCATCAAAAACAGACCTGGAGTTGTGTTTTGATATTTAGGCCGAGTTCTTCTCTCAAACAGAAAACACTCTGTTCCACCTTGTGATGTCATGTGGTAATACAGGAAGTGCTTCATTGTGCTTTCAAACGCCACACCTTCACTAGAATCATTTGGATAATTTCAGCGCTGGAACTGCCAATTTCTACTGAACTAAAGGTAAAAGGAGCTGTTAACATGAAAACTACCACTTCATGACATCACAAGGTGGAACAGAGCCTTTTGAGCTTTGGAGCTGTAGACGGACAAATAAAAAAGGATTACTAAAACGTGTGAATGAAACAAAACACAGCTCCAATATTATAGCTTATGATGAACTGGATTCACTATAACTAGAACCAATAGCTCTCCCTTTTATCAGAAAAAATCCCAAATTGGTTTTTCATCCTTATTTTAAATTTGTTGTTATCATTATATTTTTACTAGGCAACAGTACTTCATGCCCCAACATATCTTTTATACTTGACTGCAACTGCCATGGTTTGTTAGTGCTAAATAAATACCCAATGCCAAAGGTAGCCTGCAAAGTGAAAGAGATATGATTGTAGCGCCCTCTGCTGTTGAGCTGTAGATCACACAGATGAATTTTAATGTCAGTCCTTCTTTATGATAAGTTAAACTCAGTGTTTTGGTTTGTTAATCTGCAGGTAATCAATTCAGTTTTTATTATTAGCCTATTAATAATTTACATTTTTCATATTTTGGAGAATATGGACCTACGAACACGAGACGGAGCAGGAAAGAGGAAGGACCAGAGGGAAAAAAGAGGAGGAAACAAAGTAAGGGAAATGTGTAATAGCTAATCAGTTACTAAAATATGAATAATTGTTGTAAATACTCACAGATGTTTCTGGAAACGTGGATGGTCAAAGACTTTCAAGTTCAATCCAATCCACTTTATTTATATAGCACATTTCATAAACAGATGCTTCCAACGAGAGCAAAATCATAAAATAGCAATAAATAAAAAGTAAAACCAATAAAATTAATACAAAAAGAAAAAAAAAAAATATATATTCAAAATTCTAGTTAACATAAATTGTCTGTGTAACCTGTTTGTATCTATGGAATGTTCCACGGTATGGCATTAGGCTTATCTTATCCTAACCTAGATGCCCAAAGTGCTTTTAATTTGTGTATGCAATTTAAATATTAATTAATTTATTGAAAAAGGGCATAGCAAAATAAAATACAAAATGAGAAAACAAAAACGGTGAGAATATTTGTAGACATTCAAATCAAAACTCAGCCTTCCTCTAGCTGAGAAAATGTGCAAACCAAATCTGCTAAAAAGTGTAAATATAATCATAGGTAATTAGACTACAAAAACAAAATCATACAAATTAATATTACTTTTTTATTTAATGGAATTCTAACTACTCCAAACATAATAGAAGTTATTTTTAATGGTCATGTCAGAATGCTTTTACCTCCTGTGTTTTGTTTCATTCACACATGTTTGAGTAATAATCCTTTATTATTAGTCTGTCTACATCTCCAAAGCCCAAAATGTCTGTTCCACCTTGTGACGAAGTGGTATTTTTCAAGTTAACCGCGACCTTTTACCTTTTGTTCAGTAAAGATTGGCAATTCCAGGGTTGAAATGATACAAATGATTCTAGTGAAGATGTGTGGAGTTTAAAAACACAACAGGGCACTTCCTGTATTACCGCATGACATCACAAGGTGGAACAGGGTGTTTTCTGTTTGAGAGAAGAACTCAGCCTAAATCTGCAGCGTTTGTGTGTTAAACATGTGAATAAAAAACAAACAAAAAACACAACTCCAGGTATCACTAGATCAGACAAGCAATATGGGTCCTTTTTCCCCAAATAACATCTTTCTTTTTTATAATTTCAGCAAATATATAACTTAAAACTGTGTGGATTTCCCCTAAGTCTGAAGTTCAAAAATAGGCCTCTATATCCTGGTTCTTGCCCTCTGCGTGTTTACCTTGGCCCTTCTCTGTTTCTGTTTGGTAACTCAGGCTCATTGTCTAGTTTACGATTGTTTGCCAAAATCTGTCATTGATCATATCTGACGGCTTAATATTTCACCACTCTCGGACTTTCAATATAACTATAAGCACTAATGAGTTCCCACTTGACCTGGTTTAGTGTTGGTTTGAGTCCAGTCTAGACATGATTTAGTCCTGCTCTATCCTTCTCTAGTCCTGGTTTAGTCCTGATCTAGTCCTGGTCTAGTCTTGGTTTAGTCCTGATTGAGTCCACGTTTAGTTCCAGGTTTAGTCTTAGTATGTTTACACAAATTTCTCTAAGATACCATGTTTTTTAATCCAAATTTGTATGTTATTTAACGCCAGAAAACTCCAGAGCAACATCCAAAACATCAACGAATTCCCTGATTTATAAATTTACAGTGATATCTGATCCAGCTTTTTCAGTTACAATACCAATATCGATATTTTGACCTTAAGTGTCTGCCGATACCCACTATTAACCAATACAGGAGTTGGGATGGAAAATGGCACTTATTTCACAACAGAACAGCTTCGTATAAATACAAGTTCAGATATTATGAGACATTCTAGACTAAAATCATCCTCTAAATAGTCTTAGCACATCCAATTAAAGGCCCAATCATAATATTAGCATAACCGAAACCGATACCTGATAAAGCTACTATAATATATATGTATTCGATATCAGTATCAGTATCTGTACAGGTGCATCCTGAAATGGTTTTCACATCATAGGTGTACTTTGTCCGGGTCAAAAAATACAAAAAGTGCAAACCAGGGTTCAAAGCGAAGGGTGGCTATTTAAAATTTTTGCTTAAAGTTATTTTGAGTTCATCTTTTGTTTACTACCTTCCGTATGTGTTCATTCACACTTTCGATGAGAATCTACGCTGTAAATAATCTTGGAAATATAAAAGAAACGTAAATGAAAGTGTGTCCAAACTTTTGAATGGTCGTCTATGTGTATGTCTTGTCTCATTTGTGCACTGGCTTTGTGATAAAACTCTTTTATTATATTATCTTTATCTTTCTTTTTTTACTTTTACGATTACTTCTGACATTTTTATTGCATTTTAATATCGGACATTTAAATCTATTTGGTCTGTTGTGAATAATTAAACATCTCTCTTTATATGAACTTTATTGCTAATATTTGGATGAATGTTTAACCCGTCTTCTGTATTTCCTTTCAGACATTCGAGCAATTTAAGTCTGCTGTGACTAATTAAACGTATTTCTTTATATGAAACTTTTATTGATAATATTTGGATGAATGTTTAATCTACCGTTGTATTTCCTTTTCTTTGTTCCTGGTTCTTGCCCTGCTCGTCCTGTTTGGGGCATCAGTGAGGGTTATATAAGAAAAGGCGGTGGGTCGTCTCTCAGCTCTTTGCTTTGACCTCATACTAACAACATGAGCTGCAGTTGGGTGCTGGCTTTAAGCTTTTTAATGACTTTAGGTATTAAAAAACGTACAAAAATGTGTTTAGTTAGTTAGATTTCATAGTACATTGATATAATTCCTTAATATTTTTTTGTTTCTCTCAGTAGTTTTGGAGTCTGACGGACTGACACTTACAGAAAGCAAAACTTGTAAGTACTGACCATGTTTTAAAGGTGCACTATGTAACTTTTCGTTTGGGGATGCGTCACCTTCCTGTTTTTATGGATGTCTCATTGCTCTGCTTCGAATATTCCACAGTACAATATTGAACAGATCTACTTTACATTTATGCTGGATTTACTGCTCAAAAATACATTAAAAAACAGGCATTCTGACTGTTTTTTCATGTATTTTTGGGTCGCCTCTCCACAGATCTGACCTGTAACTCAGTCTGGTTTGGTCTCCATGAAGATAGAAAGGTTAAATATGATACTGTGAAACATTCCAGACAAAGCAATAACATCTCCATGGAGAAAAGTTCCACAGTGCACCTTAACTCCATATTAGATCACTTTTAAATTTGAAACTGGGTTAATCACAACTTGTTGATTATTGAAATGATCAAGAACTAATGTAATTTGTACTCAAGTATAAGCATAAGCATTAACAAAGGTCAAATTTATTTAACATTTTTATGCACCAGGTTCATATACGAAATTTTGACTCTTGTAAGCTTTTAGTCGTGTTATAATGTTGTTTCCTCATCAAAAACAGACCTGGAGTTGTGTTTTGTTTCATTCACACATGTTTGAGCTCAAAATACTAAAGGCATGTGGTAATACAGTGTTTTAAAACTTCACACACTAGAATCATTTGGATATTTCAGCTCTGGAATTGCCAAACTCTACTGAACAAAAGGTAAAACTAAAGTAGCTGTGGATGAAACAAAACACAACTCCAGGTCTGTTTGTGAGGATGTAACAGCATTATAATCTTGCTTAAAGCCCACTAAGAGTCTGTTTTGTGTAATATAGGACCTTTAAATGCTGTTGTTATTATTATTTGCTTGTATTAACTGTTATCTTGGTGTCATATTTGAGTCGTGTTTGTTGTGTCCAGACACCTGCAGGACCTTTGGCAGTGGGGTGGTGCAGCCTTTCAATGGGACCCTTTTCCATGTGCACTCGGACTGCCCCTTCACCCTCACCAGGTTCACCCACAACAGAGTGGACTGTACCATCACCACGAGGAGGGGGGTGAACGGCCTTCTGGAGCAAGTCGAAATCATGATCAACAAAATCAGGACCGTTTTACAGAATGGAAGTGTCCAGGTGGAGGCAACGAAAAGGTAAGGCTGATAATGCTGTATCAAGAAATTGAATAGTCAATGTTTTATGCTTTTTTAAAATTAAATATTAGCTTGGCATTTCTTCTGCATTGACAAATCGGTATAAAGCTCCCATCTTATAAATAATGTCGTTTCATTCACACGTTTAACACACAAACCCTGCAGAAAACACTGTTACACCCTGTGATGTCATGTGGTAATACAGGAAGTGCTCCGCTTTGTTTTTAAACTCCATACACCTTCACTAGAATCATTTGGATCATTTCACCCCTGGAATTGCCAATGTTTATTGAACAAAAGATAAAAGGTACTCAAGGCTACTCAAACATATGAGAATGAAACAAAACACAACTCCAGGTATGTTTTTTTGAGGAGAAAACAGTTTTATGACATGGCTTCAAGCTCATAAGAAGTGGTGGTAACAATATTATACTTATAAATATGTAAATTGGTTGTTCATGACATTGTAGAATTTTAAGTCATAATGTCATAATGAGGGCAGGGCCACATATAACTCTATGGGAGATTTACTGTTTTGGAAAGTAATATCTGAATGTAAAATGCACGTGTTTTTCATTTTTTTATCACGGATTGCCTCCACAAAATGTCACATTAATTTTGTGACATTTTAATTTTTTTAACTGACAAAAAAATCACATCTTTATGCCAACAGAGAAGAAGTGGAACCAGTTTTTGCTTTATGTGGAGAGCGTGGAGAGAGCCCAGTAAATCCAGAGATTCTGCATTTTGGCAGTTTGGCAGCTCTCCTGTTGTAGTTCCAGCAAAGTCTGATCTTTCTTGTCAGATTGTGTTCAAGTTTAATCTGAGCTTTTTTTTTAATTTGAGAAAGAGAGCTCCAAATAGAGTAGAACGTTGAGGATGTCAGCTGCAAAGTATCAATAGTCACAGAGGTTAGATTTGTATCACAGTGTCACCCAGCCCTGTGTCGTCATAAAAGTTGTGTTCATTTCTGTTTGCCAGTGTCCGTTTGCCCTACGACCACACATACCAGCACATATTCCCCTTTGGCATCTACACCAAACTGAGGAGCTCCGTGATCCCCCTCTCCGTCGTCTGGCACAGTGTCCCTGGAGGAATAGACACATTATGGGTGAGATGAAAAATAAGATTATTATTGAGGCATACACTTGTATAGATTGCAATTATAATATGGCAGGTTTTTGTGTTTTTTCTATTTATTTATTGGTTTGGTGGGTAGTAGCTGTTGTAAATACTACTAGCATTTACTCATAGTTTCACATCAGCTGAGCAGCAGTTTGTGGAAAAAAACAGTTGAGAGGAAAACTACAAAAATCCAAAGTAGTAGTGCTGAGTTCTAAAACAGAATACCTCTGCCATCAACACAGAAAACTCCCATAAAAAATTAGAGAATTTACATTTTTTCCTGACAGAATTAACATGAATGAAACAAAATAGAAGTGTTTCTCCTCTACTAATATTTTTATCAGTCTAATCATAATATTTGTGTAATTTAGTCAAGTTTTGGCTCGTTGCTAGGTAACAGTTATGGATTTACCTCTATGTATGTTATATCTGCTGCTCGTGTCCAACCAGGAAGTAAAATGATAAACTTCATAAAACAATACAAATAAAAACTATAACAATCTAGGCAGGATTTTAGTGAAATCTTAAGTATAATGATGTTTTACTTTAAGGTTGAGGTTGAACAAGAGCTGGACTCTGACATGGAAGGACTTTGTGGAAATCACCTCAGACGCATCACCAGTAAGACATATTTTGATTTTAGCAGGTTTTGGTTTGTTACTTGATTTAAATCTTTGGTCCAAATTTGAAATGTGGTTTTGTTTTGTTTTGTTTTTTTCCCAGAAGACAACGCAGAGCAGCTGATTTCACAAAGCGTCCTACGTGAAGAAACATGCAAAATATGGGATCCAGTTTCTGCTATGAACAAGGTTATTTTTTTTGTTTTAATTTTATGTTTATTTAAGTTGCACTGTGTAACTTTTCGGTTGGGGGTCCATCTTCTTCTTGTTTCTATGGATATGTTATTGCTCTGCTTAGAATGTTCCACAGTATGACATTAAACAGCTCTACCTTACATTTATTGAATTACAGGTTGTTTTAAAGCTCAAAAATATCTAGAAAAGCAGGCGTTCTGACTGTGAGCGGGGTCGCCTCTCCACAGATTTGACCTGTAACTTGGTCTGGTTTGGTCTTCATGGAGAGAGAAAGGTTTAATGCCATACTGTGAGACATTCCAGACAAAGCAATAACATCTCCATGGAGAAAAGCTTTAGACGGACCCTCCAGCAGAAAAGTTACACAATGCATCCACATCAAAACTGGGACTAAACCTGTACTAGACCAGGACAAAATCTGGACTAGAACTGGACCAAACCAAGTCTACATCAGGACCGAAGTGGGCTCATACCAGAATCCTTTTCGCAACATTACAAAAAATGAATGATTACAAATGATTATGGAATACGTTTATTGTCATACAAATGTTTCTAATTTTAACTCTTTGAGGAGGGTATAGAAGGAGGTGCCGCGTCATGAGCTGTATTTTTACGATTCTGGGAATTCACTGAACACACCACATCATGCCCTCGGTCTGCTCCACTCCACCTGATACTCAAGCACGGCACCTCTCGTTTGAGCTCCACACCCCATACCTGCGCTCACCCTAAACCGGAGGCAACATTTATTTACAAACCTTGTCCTTTTCTCACAGGGCTGCAGAAAGTTTTTATCTCACACTGTGGACTGCCTGATGCAAATGACCCCATATTATATACAACTGTGTGAAGAAAATATTTACAGCTTTGAACAAAATGAGTACATCAGATGCTCCTTCTTCCAAGAGGTGATCCAACAATGTGAAAAAAGCAGCCGCATATGGGACGAGTGGAGGGGCATAACACATTGTAGTGAGTTCTTTTAACCAATCGATAATCAATACTTCAATTTTGATTCTTTTTGAGTGTTGATTCTTCTGTTTTAGATAAGCCGGCCTGTCCTGGGGAGTTGTTTTATGTGGAGGAGGGTGCAGCGTTCATTCCCAGTTGCTCAAATCCAAAAATCGACAGCTACGAAGTCACCAGCTCATGTGTCTGCAACACGGGTAAGAGCTTTCGTATCATTTTAAATTCCAATATGAGAACTACACTTTGTAGCCTGATGTTAATGAATTAGTCAGTCTTGCATTACAAAACGTGCTCTTATGTTATATTTTTTATATCTATTTTAAGGAATTTCCCTTTTGCAAAATATATACAGTAAGATAAGAATATATTGATAAAGTGATTAATAGCGACAGTAAATGAATCAAAACACTGGACTTGATGGCGGTAAAATGTGCTTATCAAAAATTTCAGAATATATTTTGAATACAAATAACAGAATAGAAGAGAAAAACTATAAGACGGCAACTACTATTATAAAAGTATATTTGAAACATTGAATGAATCACTATGAATCACTATTGTTTTGATTATATATTTTCTAATGGACTGAAAAATGTACTTTTATTTATGACTTTATTATTACTTTAAATAAAATGCTTTTAAACTGTAGGTCTGGTGCTTGACGACCATCAGGAGGGCTTCCACTGTGTAAACACATACAGCTGCCCTTGTGTGTTTGGAGACAGACTTTACGAACCCGGAGAGATACGCAGCAATACAAGAGAAACATGGTAAAATAATGTGGAAATTATATGTCAAACGTGCAATGAGTTTAACTGTAATTTTATATTTATTGCAGTTCATGTGCTGATGGAGAATGGAACTGTACGACTCACGATCTTCCACCTGTTTGTGTGATAGAGGGGAACTTTGTCACGACTTTTGATGGGAAGAGATACACCGTGGGGAGCGGGTGTGCATTTGTGGCTTCACAGGTACAATTTAGCTTTTCAATATTTAAAAACATTGAATTTTTTAAGCTTAAATATTGTCCTTTGCAGGGTTCAGACTGGAAAATAGTAATAGAGTACGCAGGTGGAGCAACTTCTATAAATTCTGTGGATTTTGACATTTTTGAGGTACTAAAAATGACAGTAATTACATTCATTATCATATTAATTATATGGTTTTTATTCATGTGCCCATTTATGTGTCATTTATAGGAAAAATACAAATTTGCCAACAACAGGGTTATATTTAGTGACAAGGAGATCTCTGACCTTCATGAGTCTGGTGAGGAACATGTCCATCTATCCATCTGTCTATGGGGCTGTTGAGTGATCATGTCATTTCCTGCTCCATTCATTATAATGGCATTTTAATAATAATATTGTCTTTCACTTCACTTCACACAGTCATTATTCATTCACTCTACAGTTGTTGGCTGTTGAGTGACAAAAGTGAGGCTGCCAGTCTGTGCTGTTGGCCCCTCCAACCACCACCAATCATTCACGCAAACACCTCATTCAGGCAAGGCGGGTGAAGTGTCTTGCCTAAGAGGACCACTGCCCTGACCACTGAGCCACTGTCTGTTATTTGTAAATGTACCAGGGCTCTGTACAATTTACACAATTTAGCAAATAATCTTTACCACTGTAAATCTAGGCCTTCCTTTGTAAGTACTGATTTGTCTTTAAGGTGAGACACTACAGAGACACTAAATTTTTTACAAATCAAATTACGTGTTTCTTGTCGTAAAACAAAAGTATTTTCCCGTGCAGTATTTCACTTTACTTCATCGGGACAATGTCAGTCCTGGTTGTTCAGACAAAGTCCCTGTTTCTTCTGTTTTGCAAACTCACAACTGTTGGATTTGAGAAGTCACATGTAACAGCCCCTTACATTATACTATATATTTGTATTATATGTCTTTTTTCAGAGCATGTCTTGGTTTTCTGGCAGTCTTCGATGTTCGTTGAAGTCTACACAGCTTTTGGACTCAAGCTACAAATCCAGATGTCTCCAGAAATTCAGCTCTACATCAGCCCCCCGTCAAACGACAGTCACACAATCTCTGGTGATGCAGCTTTAACAGAATTGTATTGTAAATTTGTACAAACAGCTATTTTGCATGTGGTGTGCATGTCCTTCACGGCTGCTTCAGTGCCCGAGAGGTATGCAACACTTTATAATAATGATACATGAGTTAATGCATTAGTTCGTTACAGGTATGCCTATAGGTTAAAGGGGCACTGTGTAACTTTTCTGGTGGAGGGTCTGTCAAATGCTTTTATCCATGGAAATGTTATTGCAGGCCAGATCTGTGGAGTGGCAACCCTACTCACAGTCAAAATGCCTGTTTTTCTAGGTATTTTTGAGCAGTAAAACCACCTGTAATTTAATAAATGTAAAGTAGAGCTCCAGACAAAGCAATGACATCTCCATAGAAACAAGCAGGTGACGGACCCTCCACCAGAAAAGTTACACAATGCACCTTTAAGTGAAATCATTCTGAATTGCCCATAACAAATGAAAGACAGAGACACAGATTAGTTTTCTGTGTATAGAAACATGACAAAATATTTATTCTAAAAATGCATTTTTGTTCAGGTCTGTGTGGGAATAACAATGGAGACACTATAGACGACTTCAGGACAAACACTGGTATTATTGAAAACTCTCCTCACCTGTTTGCTCAGTCCTGGAGTGTCATTCCTTGTAACAAACTGAATCCTCCTTCTCCATGCATAAGAACTGAATATGGTACGTAATGGAAACACATTGATTATCTTTTCGATCCTTAAAGCGTATGTTAGTGTAAATTGATTTCCCTCATCAAAAACATGCCTGAAGAGGTTTTAGATGTCATCCATGCACGTCTGAGTATTTTACAGATCTCTCCCGGGCCCTATTCAAACCCTCTTTAGTTAGCAGTAAGATTCTGTGCAATACTCAGCTCACAAAAACCCATGCTTCCACACAAATATTCTCTATAAATAAACAAAAACATGATACAAATTAGTACACAGCAACTTAAACCTGATGCGATATGCAGTAGTTTCATAAGGAGATACACGCTGAATTTGTTGTGATAGCGCTCTGAAGGGGGAGTGACACATACATCATACATGCACCAGAGTTTAAGCAGTATTTAAAACTTTGGTATGTTTGTTTTTCTTTTAAACAGAAATCTTTGCTGATGAGAAATGCTCTGTTTTAACCAATCCAACTGGAATATTTGCTGCATGTCATGGCGACGTCCCAACTGACCATTATTTCACGGTGAGAAGATCATTCTTTTAAAGTCATGAATTCTATGTTTATATGAGAATGGACTCAGACGTAGACCTGGTTTAGTCCTGGTCTAGTCTAGGTTGAGTTCAGGGTCTACAAGTGGACAACACAGGGTATGTTATGGTATGGCAGGTTGGTGATCAATGTGCTTTAATGTAGAAAATAATGTTTGTAAAAGTGTTTCTGAACAGATAAATAAACCTAGACTTAGACTTAGACAAACTTTATGGATACACAAGTGAAATTATTTGGACACAGCAGCTCAGGAGTACAAATATAAGTGACAAAAATAGCAAGAGACCGGTGTCAAATAAGGCATAATTATAGAAATGTACAGTATATGTACAAGTAAAAACAAAATATAGAAATATAGTGATGCAAATGTCTCTCAGCTATTTACAAGAGGTCGTAAGGAGAAACAGTGCAAAGATGAAATAATGATTGACAGGACATGGGGTTAACTGAGTTATCTGTTATATATAAAGTTATTTTGATTTGATTGGTGATGTTTTTTTACTTTCAGGCTTGTGTGGAGAGAACATGCAGCTGTGGCTCTGACCTGCACCTGTGTCTGTGCTCTGCTCTGTCCAGTTACGTCAAAGCCTGCTCCGCTCTCGGGGTGCAGGTGGGGGACTGGAGGAGGGCCACCAACTGCAGTAAGTTTCACCATAACCAAATGCATATCCAAAGCATTTATAGCTTCATTTATTTTAAGGTCAAAAACCTACCTGGAGTTGTATTTTGTTTCATTCACACATGTTTGAGTAAACCTTTATTATTAGTCTGCCGCCCTTTATCTTTTGATCAGTGGAGATCGGCAATTCCAGGGCTGAAATGATCCAAATGATTCTAGTGAAGGTGTGTGGAGTTTAAAAACACAGTGGACCACTTCTTGTATTACCAGATGACATCACAATGTGGAACACCTAAATATGAACCTAAATATGAGAGCCTAAATATGCAGGATCTGTGTTAAACATGTGTGAGTGAAACAAAACACAACTATGTTTTTGATGAGAAAACAGTAATATGGGCCCTTTAACTATATTTTAAAATTGCATATTGCTTCTATACTACATTTTAACTTATTTTTCATTTATATTTTTTCATTTCTCTTATTTTGTTTCACTTCTATTTACTTGATAAATAAAGTTTGCTTCTCATCTTGATTTGGTCACACATGTCACATTACACTGTCACATTGTACTGACACTCAGTCTGACCAATGACAGTCTGAAGTCGAGCCGTTTAATCTTTCTTGTCTCAGAAATTATTCAAGTATAGACAGTTATTATAAAGGGCAGCGGTAGCTAAGTCAGTAGAGATGCTTGCCCTATAACTGAAAGATTAGTGGTTAAATCCCAGCGTTGCATCACCAGGATAACCATGTTTTGGATTCAGATATTGCTCTGGTTTGGTCCTAGTTTGGATAGATGGATAAATAGATAGATAGGCACTTTACTGATCCCGAGGAAAATTCAAGTTTTGTGCAAGTGCAGTTTAACAGAAGGACTGGTCAGGTAGTGTCAGCAGATCTGTGTCAGGGCAGTTTGAGGAGAGGAAGAGCCAAAAGTGTCCCTCCTGTGTCCTGCAGCCTCACAGCAGAGTCCAGGGGGAACCACGTAGTGATGAAATGATCCAATCCTACAAAGTATTTCTTATGGAAGGTTTTCTGCCACAATTTCTGCCACATTTACTCTCGCATTTGGTGTAAAAAGGCTGTAGCATCTGAAAGGTCCATAGCTACCTCCTTGCACGGTCTCCATGGATGTAGTTTAAGCTCATTTTAGTTGTGATGTAGTCTTTGTTTGGTCATAGTTTAGCCAGGGCCTAGTTCTATTGTAGCTCCAGTTTTGTGTGTGGTTGAGGAATAAATAAAAACTACTAATGCAAAGTACCTTCATAAAATCTTCCAAAAGATACAGGAATACAGAGGAAAACAGGACAAGAAAACTATCAGTAAAAAGTCAAAATAATTCATACTACTGTAAATACGTAGTTATTTATTTAACCACCTACTATGACACTACAAATTTGAACTTGTAACACATCATGGGATTTCCGGTGTTGACTGTTCTCTAATTCTTAATAATTCAAATTCTCTGTTGTTGTGTTGCAGCGGTGGAGTGTCCGGGGAACCAGGAGTTTTCCTATAACGTTGTGGCCTGTAACAGCACCTGTCGGTCCCTGTCAGGCCCGGACCTGTGCTGTCTGCTGGAGGACGTCCCGGTGGAGGGGTGTGGATGTCCTGAAGGAACCCACCTGAACAAAGATCTCACCTGCAGCCCCAAGTCTCAGTGTGAGTGCCACTACAACGGAGGAACCACACCCCCCGGGCCTGCTGTTATCGACGGGCGACAGTGGTGAGCTGAACATGGATTTAAAAGCAAAAAAAATGTGTATTAATTGTAAGATATACTAAAAAATAAACTACATATAATCCGTTGCTGTTTTATGTCCCAGTGTATGTTTTTTCATAAAGCTGGTCATGACTAGTGATCTGTTTATTTTGCAGTTTTTGTGAAGATGGACAGTTGAAGTGTTCAGATGACTGTGGTAAATCATATGCACACTCACATACATTCTTTAGAAGATTTATGTAATAGTTTTACAATTATGATAAATGCTTTTTTATGTTGTTTTTAAAATAACTTTCACCAGGATGCACAAATGGGAAAGTTTGTGTCCACTGCTCGGATTTTAAAGTGAACACTCTTCAGAAAACCTGTGGCAGTCTCAGCAAACCCACGGTAAGTAATAGCAAGGTATTAGACTGCTAAATATGTTGATTAATACTTTTGCAGCTCAATTGTATTATCAATAAAATACTTACTATGTTTGGTAATCATAATCACTGTATGGCAAACCATATGCTGGTAAATGTCATGGGTAAGGATCAAATATTGCAGCAAAAACATGAATGAACTGTAAAATTAAATCTCTCTTTTTAAACATAATAGCTTTTAGTGCAGACAGTATACTCAATTTTGCTATTGTTACATTTTCACTACGTCTCCCATCTCTTATTACAACTGATGTTAATAAAGAAATAATGAAAATGCGATTATGAATACTTGATTTTTAATGATCAGGTATTTAAATGTATGCCTTTTAATGTTCCAGACTTCCTCATGTGAGAGCGGCTGTTACTGTCCGTATGACCAGTTTGAGAATCACCATGGCGACTGCGTGCCTCTGGACAACTGCACCTGCTCCTACAGCGGAAAAGTTTACAATGCGGGAGAGACCGTCAAGAGCTCCTGTACATCATGGTACTGATCTGTGTTTACGGCTACATGGTTTAAGATTATTTCTAAGGGAATATGTTCAGTTCATAATTGAACTGAACATATTATAATTTCTGATGGAGGCAGTGGCTTTTGTATAATCCTATGGGTGATCTGAGTTCAGTTCACAAAGTTCCCTGTGACGGGGTTCTAGTACTCCTGCGTAATGATGATGGTGTAGTCAGAAGGATGTTTTTGATTATTTAATCCCCAAAAAGTTTGAAGAGTGCTATATACAAGACAGTGAAACAAAAAGGTATTTACAACATGTACACACAACAGCAGAAATATGCTTCATAAGAGCTATAGGTTGTTACCGTCCGTGTACAACTCCTGGCCCAGACTGACTGAGGGAGGGAGAGTGGCCCCGTTTTATTCAACAAGGCTCCTCCTCCAAGCCAATTAACACAAAAATACCCGAATTAACAGTAATACCCAAATTAACAGTAATAACAAAAATATAGACAAATACTCGAAAATACATTGTGCAACATGGCCATGTCTCTGCACCTGTAGCAGAACCAGGAAGAATAATATGGATAATTTAATGTAGGAAATAATATTTTGCGATGATGTCACTATGATGTCAGATGACAATGTCCCGCGCATAATGACAGAAATAGGAAGTGCGTGAGGCGCTCGGTTTGACAGTGCGGCTCGCAAACGGGAGATGGAGACTGGTTTGGAGTTATGGACATGGATGGTTTAACAGTGAACTTGTGTGCACCCAAGACTACTGCGGTGGTGGACGGACAGTAAATATAGCGGAGAATGGAGCGGATGGACGGAGAGCGGGACACGGAGCGGGAAATAAAGCAGAATGAAAGAAACCAGGTAAGTGGCTAGCGCGGGCTTGTTTGGGCTACTTACGTTGGCGCGGGCTTTGATGGGGCTACTCGCACCATCCTCCTCCTTCCCAAGGCTGACCAAGCCTTGGCAACCTGGAAAGGTAGTCTGCAACCAAGTTGGACTTTCCAGATGGGTGTCGAACCACAAACTTGAAGGGCTGCATTGAGAGGTACCAATGGGTCAATTGGCTGTTGTGATCCCTCATTGAATTAATCCAGGTGAGGCCTCGATGGTCTGTCTCCAGATCAAACTCTCTCCCGAGCAAGTAGTACTTGAGACTCTCCAGAGCCCACTTAATGGTCAGACCTTCTTTTTCAACCACCGAATATCTGGACTCTCTGGGCAGAAGTTTGCAACTTAGGTACAAAATGGGCTGCTCAGCTCCGGATTCCCCTTGGGCAAGGACTGCTCCCAAACCCACCTCAGAGGCATCGGCCTGCACAAGGAAGCGGTGGCTG
The DNA here is from genome assembly GCA_029959045.1 of Taenioides sp. WSHXM2023. Lineage (NCBI taxonomy): Eukaryota > Metazoa > Chordata > Actinopteri > Gobiiformes > Gobiidae > Taenioides > Taenioides sp. WSHXM2023. The sequence continues at coordinate 9,980,491 of CM057085.1, forward strand.
AAATCAGGACTGCGTAGCACTGGAGATGAGTGGAGAAAAGTTTTTAGGGTGTTGAAGGCCTTTTCACATTCTTCAGTCCAGGTCACTGGGTTTTTCTGGTGTTTTGCTGTTAAGGCCGTGAGTGGCGCTGCAGTGGTGGAAAATTGGGGAACAAACCTCCAATACCATCCAGCCAGGCCCAGGAAGGATCGCACCTCCTTCTTAGTTTGTGAACGAGGGCACTTCTGGATAGCTTCAACCTTATCCATCTGCGGTCGCACCTCTCCTCTTCCTAGCTGGTAGCCCAGATACCAGGTTTCGTGGTGGGCCCACTCACACTTGGCTACATTCAATGTGAGCCCAGCGGCTCGAATCTTCTCTAGGACTGCTTTTAGGTGCTGGACATGCTGCTCCCAAGTCTCACTGAAGATTACCACATCGTCCAGGTAAACGGCACTGAACCCCTCACAGTCCTGTAGTACCCTGTCTGTGAGTCGCTAGAAGGTTGCTGGGGCGCCATGCAAGCCGAAAGGCATAATGGTAAACTGGAAGAGTCCTGCTGGTGTTCTGAAGGCTGTGTAGGGTCAGCTGGAAGCCTCCAGGGGCACCTGCTAGTAGCCTTTGCACAGGTCCAGCATAGTGATGTAGGCAGCCGATCCAATACGATTCAGGAGGTCATCAATCCTTGGCATAGGGTAAGCGTCAAACTCTGAGATGGAGTTGAGTTTACCAAAGTCTTTACAAATGCGCAGGGGCCCATCTTTTTTAAACACGATGACAACCGGACTGCACCACTCTGATGCTGACGGCTCGATGACTCCAAGCTCCAGCATAGACTCAATCTCCTAGCGTAGTTGTGCCACCAGCTGCTGAGGGACACGGTAAGGGGTGTTGACGAACAGTCTGGTCCTTCAGCCGAATCACATGCTCAATTGCCGGGTTTTACAGCAAACAACTCGGGCATGTCTCTGAAGACCTTTAGGAGACCGGCAGCTTGGTCTCCAGAGAGGTGCACTATGCGAGGTTCTAAGGCTTTGGGGACTATGGGAACACCGGGATCCTTCTCTTTCTCCATGTCCACCCGTCTCACCAGCAGTGCTGCCTCAGGAGCCACAGCAGACAGCTCTTTCCACGCCTTCAGGAGATTCACATGGTAGGTTTGCCGGGACTTCTTCTTGTTGAATATACTGGTGACCCCGGGCACTTTTGACTAATGGGCCAACAATGTCCATTGCTACCCTGTAGAAGGGCGTGGAGATGATTGGCAGCGGATGGAGGAGAGCTCGCTCGGACTTTCGGGTTGGGGCGGTCTTTTGGCAAATGGGGCATGTGGTGCAGTATGCCTGAATGTCCTGATATATGCCGGGCCAGTAAAAACGAGCACTAACGCGCAAGTATGTTTTATGGTGGCCAAAATGCCTAGCCCATGGAAGGGTGTGTGCGACACGCATGACGAGCTGTCTACAAGGTGCAGGGACAACAAGGCGTTTCTGAGCATTGTCACAGACATACAACACACCATCAACCTGAGAGAACTGCTTTTTACCAGTTACATTAGCATTAGCATTAGGATTGAGTTTATTGAAACAGGTTTTCAAGGTTACATCCTGCCTCTGTCATTCTGCAATATTCTATGGCACCTTCCACAGTTTATCCACATCCAATTTCTGATCATGATCATTTAGCATTTACTGTTTTTCGAACCGTCTCTGGCATCTAGACTTTCTAGGCCCCTTTGTTCCCCCCTCACACAAACCATCGTCTAGGTCAGGCAAGGGTTTGACACCAGTTTTGGCCTGGGACCTAGTCACCACTGGACACGAAACATTGCCAGACACATCCATCTCACTTGCATCACACATAAAATTACATTCGGCTCCCTGCAAAAGGTCTAACAGTACAGGTAAATGAGTTCCAAGGACAAGATCAACAGGTAAGTTCTCTACCACAGCTACAGTCATTAAATACTGTTGTCCATCAATTTTTACAGTCACTTCTGCTTGAGGGTATGCTTGGCTATCACCATGAACACACACAATGTCAGTTTTAGGGCCATAGTCCATAGAGTTCACAGGCACATAGCTTTCCATCACCAGAGATGTGAAACTGCCACTATCCCTCAAGCCAATTAACACAAAAATACTGGTTTTCAACACTAAAACCCGAATTAACAGTAATAACAAAAATGTAGACAAATACTTGAAAATACATTGTGCAACATGGCCATGTCTCTGCGCCTGTAGCAGAACCAGGAAGAATAATATGGATAATTTAATGTAGGAAATTATATTTTGCGATGTTTTGTGACGTCTGACGTCACTGTCCCGCGCATAATGACAGAAATAGGAAGTACGTGAGGCGCTCGGTTTGACAGTGCTGCTCGCAAACGGGAGATGGAGACTGGTTTGGAGTTTGTTGGAAAAAAATTTTTTGGTCCTTTGTGTAGTTAAAGTCATTTCAACTGACAACAATCAATCATGCCATAGTGTTTGAAAAATGACCTCCTATAGTTAATATGACGTGAAGAAATGTCATTTTTAATATATAATTTTCTATCCCGTAGGTACATTGTGATCAGAATCAGTTTTGATCAATTCCTTTGTTTTTACCTTTTTTTGTTTTTAATTATATTCTACTGAAAAAAAAACGCCAAAACATTAACACATACATTGTACACGTTACAACTTGACATTGACATTGCAATTTGTTCCAGTTTTTGTTTCATCAAGAGGATAGGTCCAGTAATTACAGTGATATTAACCATAAAGGAAATCAAAAGCATTTTGACAGTTAAAAGGCAAATTCTACCATGCTGTTCTGACCTTTCCTCCAGCACAATGTTCCACTACGGGTAGTTTTGAATGTTGTGAAGTGAACTCAATAAATATAATGTATAATTAAAGTAAAAATGTATGTTTTTTTCAGTGTGTGCTCTCATGGCCAGTGGCTGTGCACAGATGAACCGTGCTCCAGTAAATGTCAAGTTTTTGGGAATGGACACTATCAGACTTTTGACTCCAAATGGTTTCGTTTTGATGGTCACTGTCAGTACACATTAGTCAAGGTAAGAACATATGATTTTATATTTAGATTATTCACTTTATACAGATTTTCAGTTCTCTGTGGAGATAAGTTTCTACTTGTAGCTGCAACTGCCTGGGTCTGACTGAGACATGGCTGCAAATCTGCGGTCTCTACGACTACGTGCACAAAACACATTCATACATAGGCATATAGGGTAATGTGTCTTACACTGGTTAGAGCTGGGATTTAACCACCAACCTTACAGTTATATGACAACCTCAACCACACAGAAATGTTCTTTCTTAATAATAATATTGACTTACACTTGTAATGCACTTTACAGGCTTCTCTAAGCGCTGTAGTCATTATTCACTTTACCCTCAGTGACAGCAAGATACTACTGTTGCCACAGCTGCCCTGGGGCAGACTGGTGGTGATCAGAGGGGCCTCACTTCCGTCAATCATTCACGCACACACCACAAGGCATACTAGGCAATGTGGGTGTGTGTCTTGCCTAAGGACACAATGACAGAACTTGGTTTGAGCAGGATCAATTAAACTTATGGTGTGTTTACACTTTTTCTGGTTTTGTACTGGTTTGAGCCCAGTTTAGTTACGATGAAGACTTGAGTCAGTCCTGTTCTAGTCAGGGTTTAGTCCTTCTCTAGTCCAGGTGTATGAGATATGACGATGATAATGTAACTAAACAGTAAAGTAAATTATTTTCTATAGGATGACTGTGGCTTGAGAAATGGTACCTTTTCTATCCAAGTTGAAAGTGTTCCCTGTTGTGACGAGGCCCTTACTTGTTCTCGGTCAATCGTACTGGATGTCAAAGTAAGTACTTTTCAACAACCTCTTCATTGTATGATAGTTAAGACATCAATTTTATATCTTTCTTGAAGGACCATTTCAGCCTCTCTCTGAGCGACATGAGAGTGACGGAGCATGTCCACAGTGCCCTGCCCCAGCACAGTCCTCTGTACACAGTTCAGACAGTGGGTCTCTACATCATTATAACTGTCCCCACTAAAGGCATCACTCTGATCTGGGACAAACACACTTGGATCACCATAGAACTGCAGCCACAATGGAGGGTGAGGAAAACTTTGTTAATTAGATATATTTTTTAATAGCCCAGTTAAATAAGGCTTTTAAAACTCATTTCATTTTTCTGTGTTTCATTTATACATACATGCTTGCATATTTTGTATATTTTGGTCATATTTTACACCTGCTGTACTACTGTTTATTGTACCATAGAAAGAGGTGTGTGGCCTTTGTGGGAACTTCGACTCCAATGAGATGAACGATCTTCAATTAAAGGATTCATCAGGTAAATCTAACTTTATGTCTATATATTATCTTACCATATCTTACAGGCCCATAAAAATGTCAGAAATCTCCCCACTTTTGCAAAGAAATTGACTATAAATATTTAGCCCCAAAACATATTTTTATATAGTGAATTATAAGTGGATATAGTATTTATCGTGACAGGCCTGTTATCTTACCATTTTGAGTTACTGTGTTTGTTTGTTTTAGTGGCGTTGACTCCAGTGGTGTTTGGGAACAGCTGGAAGAGCCCCTCCCCTCCCTGTTCTGACGTTACCACAGAGATGTTTCCATGTGAACGAAACTCGTACTGTGGAGCCTGGGCCCAAAGGCGCTGCCGGATCATCACAGGAGACACGTTCAAAGACTGTCATCTCAAAGTACAAAGCTTTATATGATCAAACTTCGCCTTAAATTGACTGTTTTTTCTATTTTAAAAACATGAAAAACAGAGTTAGTTCATTTTAAGCTGTTTGCAGTGGTCCACAGTCCTGATTATTCACTGAGATGAGTTTATAAGGGCTTTTCACAACTGTCAGAGGCCAGAGTGGAGTGAACGATAAAGCTACCAACATCTAGCGACATGTAGCATGCTAATCGTGCACTTCCTGAGTCGTAAAATGCTTTATATTAAGATGCAGACAGCACACAGCAGTCTCATTTTAGCCCTAAAAATATTAGCAGAGAGTCAGCTCTGTTTTGAACTGTACATTTGTGGACACATCTTTATATTATAAGTCATTTAAATTTTACAGTTTAAATGAATCAAATGTAAATTCATTACTAAATACATTACTAAATAACACCCCTTCGTTAAAGAGAAATTACCACAGTTCTGACCTGTAACTTGGTCTGGTTTGGTCTCTGAAGATGGAAAGGGTTTAATACCATACTGTGAAACAATCCAGACAAAGCAATAAGATCTCCATGGAGAAAAGCATTTAGAGGACCTTCCACCAGAAAAGTTACACAGTGCGCCTTTAAAATGTGTCTGTCCTCAGGTGGACCCAGAGCCGTACTATCAGGCCTGTGTGCAGGAGTCTTGTTCCTGTGAGTTTGAAGGGAGGTTCCTGGGCTTCTGTACGGCTGTGGCTGCTTATGCCGAGGCCTGCAGCCACTGGGACGTCTGTGTGGACTGGAGAACTCCTGATCTATGCCGTGAGCAAGATTTATTTATCTTTAACGGTTACAGTGGAACTAAACACCAAATCAACTTTTTTGCTACTTAACTGTGTAAGTAGCTGTTTTTGACTAGCACTGTCTACTGTCCCTAGTCTTACTTGTCAATTTTAGCAAAAACTAGGTAAATTTGCAGCCTCTAGTGGCGACTACAATTTCAAGTACTATGAATAAAGCCAGCTGTTTCCCATCTTTTGAAAGTTAAAGTCCTTAATTAAAATGACGCAGATAACACAAAGCAGATAACTAAGAATCGCACCTATATTTCATATTTGCATGTTTTGGCCCAAGCTGGTGGAAATAAGTTTTGCTCAGGCACGCATTTGAGTGATGATTAGTGTGATACAAGGAAATATTATATTCCATTTTTTTGGCGTTTGGTAACTGCGCTTCTGTTAACTATAGAACATTAACACTGACTTGAGTATTTTGATTTCTCTTCAGCGGTTTACTGTGACTACTACAATGAGCGCGATCAGTGTGTGTGGCACTATGAAGCCTGTGGTCACCTGCTCACCTGTGGCCAAGAGGAAGACTTTACTCATAAACTAGAAGGTACAAAGGCCAAACCATTGTTCATAATTCATATTTTTTTATATGTCAAACAGTAACTTTTTCAAGAAGGAAGAGTATTCTAATATTACACTGACATCTGTAAAATTCTGTCAAAGGTTGTTATCCCAGATGCCCTGAAGACCAGCCATATTATGATGAACATACTGGAAAATGCACTGATTTGAGAGGCTGCACTTGTTATTTCAATGGTATTGTCCTAGAGCCGGAGACGAGACTAGATTTGACACAGTGGTAAGTAATTGTAAATATATCAGAAATTTGGAAAAAGTAAACGCTAATTGCTAAACTTCTTGTATTTTGTGTTTTTGCAGCTACTGTCAAAACGGAACAATTAAGTGCCGTAAGTATATGTTTATTAAGTATATAATTTTTTTAAAGCTATATGTAGCCTGTGCTCTTACCGTTTTTTAAAAAATACTACATTTGCAACTTCACCTGGGTTGCCACTGCCGGCATGGACAGTTAGCAGGTCCTAAATCAGCAGATAGTGTAAACAATACATGTCTAATGAAGAATAAATCAGCCTTAGTCCCCAGTAAGAGTTATTGTATATTTGATTTGAACATGAATACCTGTGTTATTGCTTTTCCTGGAATGTTACACAGTATGGCTTTGTACATGTCTATCTCCATGGAGAGAAGCAGGCACTGTCACCTGCCCAGGATACTGGTCAGATTTGTGGAGAGGTGACCACCCTCTTAAGAATGCCTGTATGTCACGGTATAAGGTATTAACACATACAAAAAAGGTACATACAGGATAACGTGTTCAATGCCATACTGTGAAACATTCCAGGCAATAACATCTCCATGGAGACCAGCAGTGGGCAGACCCTCCTTGATGGAGTTATAGTGCATCTTTAAAAATGTTTCTCTGCAGGACTGTAAAAATAATTTCCATTTTAATTACATTTTCTGTACATTCATTTAATTAATTAATGTAATATACATTTTAAAAACCTACTCTTATTATCTTTTGTTCCCCTAACAGCACCACCCACCACCATGGCACCAACTTCTACTGCTACAACTACTACTACTACTACTACTACTACTACAACTACTACACCCTCCACCAGTACTGCACCACCTACTTCAACGAGTGCTTCAACTACTACTACTACTACTACTGAACCCACTACTACAACTGCACCACCCACTACTTCAACTACTACTACAACTGCACTACCCACTACTTCAACTACTACTACAACTGCACTACCCACTACTTCAACTACTACTACAACGGAACCCACTACTACAACTGCACCACCCACTACTTCAGCTAGCACTACTGCACCAACCACTGCTTCCACTACAACTACAACTACACCAACTACTACTTCAACTACTACTACATCAGAACCCCCTACTACTTCAACTACTGCTACAAGTACCCCACCCACCACTTCAACTACTACTACTGCACCAACCACCGCGTCCACTACAACTACAACTGAACCCCCCACTACTTCAACTACTACTACAGCTACCCCACCCACTACTTCAACTACTACTACTTCAAGTACTACTTCTACTATCCCACCCACTACTTTGACTACTCCTACCACTCCACCAACTACAACTACTTCTGCTACAACTACCCAAACCAGCACTACAACAACTACTTCAACTGTACCAACCACAAGCAGTCCAACGACATCAAGTACTACTACTACTACTACTACTACTGCTACTGAACCACCACCCACTACTATGATTCCAACTACTTCAACTACAGCACCAAACACAACCATAACTACCACAACTGTACCAACCACTACTATTACTACAACTACCATGGGTACAACTTCACCTACTACTACAACTATTCTACCGTCTACTGAGCAAACTACTGCGAGTACTACAACTACTACAAACTGGCCCACAGCTACTTCAAACTGGCCCACAGCTATTTCAACTAATTCTCCAACAACAAGTAAGATAATTGTTGTTTTTGTTTAGTTTATTCATTTCAACATCTACACAAAAAATTTACTCAAGGCCTTCTTACGAATATTTGTGGCATTAACAAAATTTGTTCTTAACTTCGAAATCCTACAGTCAGGAGCAGAAATTCAGCTATTTTAGAATATTATTACGTTCATAATGCTACCAAAAATTCTTCTTGCATGATATATATAATTTTTTTTTTTTTAGAAATTATTTAATATAAAAATAATAATATTCTTGGTTTTCCCCATTGATCCAAAACATGTAGTGGGTTCACTGATAATCCTCACCAAGATCCTGGCTTAAGATGTGACCCAAATACACAAATATATACATAGAGTAAATAAATTACAAGTCTTGGTTTGTTTTTGAATGACATTAACCAAATTTACAAAACTCTTTATATGTATTTTAAATAAGCAGTGTAGACAGCTGCGATTATAATTGCAGAATGTCTACCTAATGCATTACACCACAGTCAAAACACATAAACATAGAAATGACTGAGGTATTCTGATATAGTTTAGGAAAATATAATAGTTTAGGAAATACTGTTGGTCTGTCCAGTAAAAATATGACTATACACACTTAGTTCATTCTCACATAAAGATTCTGTTACGTCTCTGTAGGACCTTGTGAGTGTGTTAACCTGAAGACCAAGCAGAAGTGGGCGTGTGGAGAAACCTGGATAGAGGACTGTAATCATGTGACCTGCACTAATGAAGTCCTGCAGCTTTCTCCAGTGACGTGTCCAGAATATTCCCCTCCCATCTGCCCCAGAGGTCTGACCGTGAATGTGTCCGACGGATGCTGTGAATGGCCATTGTGTGACTGTAAGTTCACCCAAAGGTTAATGCTAAGACTATAGAGGCACAAGCGATCCATATTTGAATCATTTTATTTAATACAATATTTTGTTGTTTAAATGTCACTTACTGCGTCTACTGATTAAAAAAAGTACTGATTACATATTGAATATACTTACTACTATGTGTTTATGATAACACTACAAGTATAAAGTATCATTTGTTTTGTTGCTCAGCTTGTTTTTAGACTATGGGGATGAAAATTAGAAGGGAGGCCACCATTGTCTCCTCTATGAATGGGAAACACTGTCTTGTCTAGTTTCTTTTTATTACTTAACTAAGCAGTAAATATCAGAAAATCACAGTATGTCAGTATTTTGACAAACAATAATATTTAGAACTTTTTAATGCTTTACTTTATAAAGACCAAAGCAGCATTCCTTCACAGTGGCAGAGTGGTTAGCTTTCCTGCTTCCCCCACTGTCTCAGGGCAGCAAACCAACTCAACCTGAGACTATGAGTATAGGAACATGAACTTTTCAGAGACTACGCATGCACTAGTCCAGCTTTTTCAGTTCCAATACCAATTTTGATACTATAGCTTTAAGTATCTGCTGGTACCTGATAAACAAATCCTCTAAACAAAAAATAAAATAAGACAAAACTGATCCAAATGCATAATGTAACTTATTTATCCCCCTAGTAACTACAGAACAACTTTCTGTAAATAAAAAAAAAACATGAGATTTTTTGGTCCAACTATGACCAGTAAATAGTTTTATTACATCAGCACCAGGATATCGACTGAATCCATATTTGCAATTTTTCAGTATCAGTATCAGATCGGTGCATCCTTATCAGAGATGCATATGCAGTACATTGAGCTATAGCTATGAATAGAGACAGCAAAGGGTATTTTTGGCATTTTTAAATCTGAAATTGTACATTCATACAATCTACGATCTAATCATTTAAAATCGTTAATGATCAGCTCGGTGCTTTTCAAATGAAAGATCTACAGGCAATCCTCTGTCAGTAAAATATTTATATATTTATTTAGCTGAGAGAAATAAATTTGATTGTTTTCAGTATGTCTTGTTTATGTTCATGACCTCTCTTTCTTATAGGTCGCTGTGAGCTGTACGGAGACCCCCACTACATCTCATTTGGAGGCGTGACATTTGATTTCCTTGATAACTGCACATACGTCCTGGTGGAGGAGCAGTCGCCTCAGTACGACCTCACTATCGCTGTGGACAACTACTTCTGTATTGAAGGCCTGGACGGTTCCTGTGTGAAGGGCGTGATGGTCAAATATAAAGGAAACACGGCCACGCTCTCCATTCACTCATATGAAGTTCAGGTCTGACTTGGTTTTTGAGTTTGCAATTCTCAGCTGGTTTATAGGCCTGTATAACTTTCAACTTCTTTTGATACTGAACTGCTGATACTTAATGGGCCTATAATAGATTAGATTTTCTGATGTATGTTATAATATTGTTTCCTACCTGGAGGTTTATTTTGTTTCATTCACACATGTTTAAAACACAAATCCTGCATATTTATAGCTGAGTTCAAATTTTATCCCTGGGATTGCCAGTCTGTGCTGAACTAAAGGCCAGGTAACTACCTCTTCATGACATCACGTAGTGGAATAGAGCATTTTGAGTGTTGGAGATGTAGACATATTAATAATAAAGGATTACTCAAACATGTGTGAATGAAACAAAACACAACGCCAGGTATGTTTTTGATGAGGGAACAACATTATAACATGACTAAAAGCTCATAAGAATCACTTTTGTGTAATATAGGACCTTTAAACCTTGATTACAGCTATTAGTGTGTATGTAGAATGATCCACACTATGGCACTTAATGTTCTTACTGTGAGCATGGTCACCTCTCCACTGATCAGACATGTACCTGGTCACCTGCTTGTCTCCATGGAGACATCGATATGCTTAACCATACTGTGGAACCGTCAAGGTAAAGCGTGCGGTCAGGGCAATCAAGGCAAGCAGTGGTTGCCCAATAAAATCATCACGTAAAAGTATAATTAAATAGTTTTGAATTATATCCAAATAATCCAGTTTTCCCTTCACTTCAGTGTGTTTTAAACGTGGTTGTAGTCACGGTGTCCTTGAGTGCATGGCTCAGTATATATGCATTTAATATGACAGTAAAATAAACTCATTTGCAATGTAATATGTATAAAAATTGGCGTTATTAAATTGTTATCGGCTAAATATTAATGTCTACCCCAAATCCGCTTGCCTACCCAGAAAAGTCACTGCACACTACTGTCTCAAACTCAAACAATCTTTACATATATTACAAACATATTATATTGCAAACATTACGTTGATGGACACAACTATTTTTCAGTTTTGTCAGTGATGTGCTAGGTGTTGCTAAACATATTTACTAAATGAATAAAATCTTGCGTTTAAAAGTCCTCACAACCTCCACAGACTAGTTGAGAACCACAATATATTAATGTAAAATATATATATTATCTCTTTCCACTGTGTCCTCCAGGCGTCTTTGAACAACGTGTCCATAGAAGTCCCTTTTGAAGACTCTGGGTTCAGGTTTGAGTCGACAGGATACGTGATGACGCTGGTCCTGCCTGAGGTCCGCTCATACATCAGCCTCACGCCCTCTTTCTCTCTGGTCATCAGTCTGGCCATGGAGAACTTTGGCCACAACACACAGGGGCAGTGTGGTGGGTACCAGGGGCGGAGGCTAGATGGACGGATGGAGAGAGAGAGAGAGAGATATGAATGGATGGATGGAGAGAGAGATGGATTGATAAAGAAATGAAGAGATGGAAACAAATACACATACCACCTACCAAATTTTCAGCCCACCCACCCAAATTCAGAAGGCTAGAACCAGGCCTGGTTAAATGTACTCTTACTCTAGAGACACATATCCCACAATGCATCACTCATTACTTTATGATAACTTCATCTGAACCCTCTGCACAGGTGTATGCGGAGGTGGGTCCTGTATTCGGCCTGGGGGATACATTGAAGAAGACAGTTGTTGTGACAAAACAGCTTATGACTGGATTTATGAAGACCCCCAAAAGCCAAAGTGTGTATCTGCTCCGAGAGACTTCCCCTGCCATGACACCCCTCCTCCTCCACCAACCTCCTGTCCCCCTTCATTCTGTGAGCTGCTCAACGAACAGTAAGTGTAACACATTCATTTTAACACGACAGACTTGATTAAGTGGCCATAGCGGCTTGTCAAAGTCTGATCCCGTCAGAACTCAGAAGCTCAGCAGGGCCGGGTCTGGTTTGTATTTGGATGGGAGACACTGGGAAAATCAGGTGCCACAGGGGGGTACCAGTTGCAAGTCCATCTGACTTTAATAATGCTTTAATATGACTTTTTGACTAAAACATAATTAAGTGGTTTTAAATTTCTATTTACATAGAATGATGCAGGTGGCGTGTCACCTCTAGAAAATTGCACATTGTACCATTAACCTGTTTTAAATCAGTAATGAGGTTGACAATGCACAAATAAATATCTATTTATGTTATAGTTTATTGCTAGATACCTCCAAACCATGTCTTTTTTATGAATCTATCAAACATGAATTTGTAAAGAGTATGTTTTATATTTTAGGCTCTTTGCAGAGTGCCGTAAACACGTGGATCTGGAGCAGATCTTTAAGAACTGTCAGTTCGACGCCTGTGGCTCTGCTCCTCCGTGTTCCTCTTTGGAGAAAGCTGCAGATGCCTGTAAAAAAGTGGGTTTCTGTGTCGACTGGAGACAGCACACCAAAGGAAGCTGTGGTGAAGAGCATTTCTACTTTTGCTTGACTTGTATCTACTAAATATTTGCTTTAATCTTACACTTTGCATGTCTTTTTTAGCCTTAAACTGCTCACATGGACTAGTTTACAAAGAATGTAGTCCAAAAATGGATGATTTCTGCTTTGAAGGGTAAGGCATTGTTGCAGTAGCCACACACACTTTAATGTAGAAATGAGTGATTTGTACTACTCATTATTGCAGTAACATTTACGTTAATTAGCTTTTTAAAAATCAATGTGTACTTTGTCAGACATCATACTTTGGCTCCTACTTTAGTAATATATTCTACAATGTGACAGTGCTCTTATTTGACTAAACATTTTGGTCACTATTCCCACCGTGAGTCTACAAGTGACAAAAAGTGATAATATTACATTTCCATGTTTTTGTGGTTTATCTTTGAAAATATCAGATTGAATTTGTTTGGTAAGTATTCATGTAATTTTGTGTGTGTGTGTTTGAAATCAAGTCAAAAATCGTAATTAAGATTACTTTTTTTTTATATCAGAAATCGACAGGAAGGAGAGCCTGTGAGAGACACTATTGCAGGTTGTTTTTGTCCAGACAACAAAACCAGAGCAAGCAGTGACTCGGATATCTGTGTAGACCACTGCAAATGTGAGTACGCTCTCCTTCCCTTATCTATACAAAATTATTATTATTTTTTACATATTATAAGATAAGATAATCCTTTATTTGTTCCACAATGGGGAAATTGCAGTGTCACAACGCAAGTTTCAGAAACAGTAGGAAAATAAGAGCATGCATCAAAATCAAGATAAATAATAATAAGTATTTACAATCAACTAAAAAACACAACACTGTAAAGCTAAAAGGCACAGGAACGTTGCACAATAAGTGTCTTTGATTCTGAGCAGTGAACAAACAGCAGTTAAAGTGACTCCAGTATAGGCAATTGTGCTAATGATAGTTAGTTTATCACTTAAAATACTTGGTTGGAATTAAATCACTTATTCAGAGTCAAATGAACCCACCTCTTGTTGAGTACATGTCAAAAAAAGCAAAAAGTAATGTTTCCCAAATATTTCTTTTCAGTGTGCCAAGGACCAGTGGGGGAACCTAAAACGGTAATATTTAATTTTCAACAGTGTTTAATATTATTTGTGTATAAAGTAATTATTATTTCTGTCTCAAAAACACAAAAATCTTTTTTTTTCTTATTTTGCAGTCTGGTGAAGAGTGGGAGTCCAACTGTCACATTTGCTCATGTTTACCCGACCATAGTGTCCGCAGCGTCAGGCAGGTGAGAGAGAAAGATTTTCTAAAGAGTTCATTTGCGAATAAAGGAGGGAAATGTAAGGAAAAATAAAATAATTAAAGTTGCATTATGTAACTTTTTCTAGTTGAGGCCTTGTGGGGAAGCTGGCCAAAGTGGTCTTAAGTAGGAGCAGACTCTGAAAATATTCCATACTTGTCCCTAAGATTTATTTCAAAAATTCACTGTGGTATCGTGGCAAACACAAAAAAATTACATATTTACAAAAAAAATAACTGCTTGAAATTAGGCCTAAACAACAGAAACTAATGAAACAAACAAAAAAAAAAAATACGTGTACCCGGCTACACTGATGTCTCCCCGAGAGGTTGAGCTGACCTGCTTTTATAGTCCTCCCCACAGGAAGCTCCTCCCTCCAGGTAATTCCACGATCCCTCATCAGGTTGGCTGTAAGGCAACTTCATTTTCGTCTACAATTACCCCTCGCTCTACAACAAGGACCTAAGTCCCCTTTAACTTAAAGTGTTTAACGTAATCTATAAACACTAAAACATCCAAATCAAATATCCAAAACCCAACAAACAAAAGGAACTGAGACCAATTCTCCTCCACATGGTCTGTCCCAAAACCTCCCCCCAGAGGCTTTAAATATGTCGGTCTCAGGGCACGTCCTCTTTTGTCTCCAGACCATGTGGAGCAACAGGTAAGTAGGTAAGTGACATGTTTAAGTAAATTGAATACATCTAACCAAATAAAATATATTTAAATTAACTTGAGTGTGTTTTGTTACGTTAAAGGAACTAAACAAACTAAATAAAACAAACCCGGGATAGTTTTATCTAACAGTTCAGTTGATTATAGAGAAATTAACAAATATGAAATGAAATTAAGGTGAGTATGCAGGGACAAAGGCCCACTTTGTCACAGGCCTGCTTCTCTGTTGAGATATTATTGCTTTGCCTGGCATTTGTATGTCATTAAACTTGTCTATCTCCATGGAGACAAATAGGTGACACCACCAGACAGTTACTGGTCAGATGTGTGGAAAAGCGACCATACTCACAGGAGGAAAGCATGTTTTTCAATGTGTTTTTGAGCAATAAAAACATCTTAAAACACCTATAATAGAAGAAGGCTTGATTTAAATGCCTTACTGTGGAACATTTCATGCAAAAAAGGTTGGCTAATGCAGCTCAATCAAAAATAAGGTATTTATTGCCGTACTTTATAGACCTAGTCACAAATAAACACAGGCAAAGAAATTACACTTTTAATGGTTTAATATCAGCGCAAATACTGGTCCTAATATTTAAAAATAGATTAAAATAATTCAAATGACACTGAACACGGTTAAATTGCATTCATTCATTTACAGGAGTTTTAATGGCTTAAGAGTAGACATACCTTGAAATGTGGCAATCTCTCCACAGATCTGACCTATAACTTGTGTACTGAAATAGATAATCACTATTATTTCCTCTCCATTATAGGCGCGCAGTGTTCCTCAGTCTGTGAAGGTGAAATGCACTAAAAGGATCCCTCCGCCCCCTCCTACGTGTGCACCAACACAAATCTTAGTTAAGAAATGCTGTGGAGTTCAAGAGTGTGGTAAGATACGGCAGATGTCAAATGCAAGTACAATGAAACTGTGAAGCACACTGATAGTACAAAAATAAATACAAATACAAAATAAATGCAAGGAACAGCAACTTTAAAGGCCCTATATTACATTATTTTCTGATCTGTTATATTTCCTCACCAAAAACATACCTGGAGTTGCGTTTTGTTCATTCACACAATATTTAGACTGTGTTAGAGAGTTCTTCTCTCAAACTGAAAACTACCGCTTCATGACATCCCAAATTGGAATTGATCATTTTGAGCTTTGGACAGACTAATGATAAAGGATTACGCAAACGTGTGTGTGAATGAAACAAAACAACTCCAGGCTTGTTTTTGAGGATGTAACGACGTTGTAACATGGATTCAAGCTCACAAGAGTCAATTTTGCGCAATATAGGACCTTTAAAAATGGAAAAAGTGCCTTTGTTTTTATTTCTGAATCAGAAATAAAATCTTTGGCATTGGCCACTTGAGTTTGCTACTAACAAATTTCATTGAATTATCTTAATATTTTTTTAGTTGAGAAGACGTGCTTCTACAAAGGAAGAATTTACACGGTAAGTATGGAGTTATTAAATACAAGCTTTGGTATGCAACTTGGCAAAGTGATTATTTTAAAGCAGGGTTATTTTTGCTGAATTTACATTTGTAGGTTGGAGAAACATGGAGAGATAGTGAAGAGCCATGTATGTCCTTCCTATGCAGCCCTGAAGGCATCCAAAATGAAACGAAAGTCTGTCAGACACAACACTGCCCCGAGGTACTGAGTTATTATTATTATTATTATTATTATTATTATTATTATCCCTGTGCAGTGTCTATTTTGTATAATGGATTAGTGAATGATTGATCTAGTACTACTTTAAATTAACTTTATGCCATGTTAGAATGTTGTTACCTCATCAAAAACATACCAGGAACCACCTTGTGTGTTCCATGTGTGTGTATTTATTAATCTGTCTACATTTCCAAAGCTCAAAATGCCCTTTTCCACGTTGTGAGGTCATGAAGTGGTAGTTTAAAGTTTTGTTTAGTATAGGTTGAAAAATTCAGGCCTGAAATTATCCAAATAATTCTCCTGTATGGATATGAAAACAGTGGATATGCAGGATTTGTGTGTCAAACGTGTGAATGAAACAAAACAGGAGGAAACAATATTATGATATATTTCAGAAAATAATGTTATACAGGCCCTTTAAAGCAGAAATGTAGAAAGTAGCTTTTACAAGTATTTTTTTTTTATAGATTTTTAATATTCAGATGCCAAATATTTCTTGTTATATGGATGTGTGCAAAGAGTATGTACTGTTTCATTGCTGAATTGGTGTGTAAGAAGACAATAGTTCAAAACCAAGAAAAAAGACAAACACAATTTGAGATTTGAAAAAAAAATGTTTTTTTCTTTTCAGGAGGACAAGATTTGGGATGATCGTCACTGCTGTTTCACATGCAGAAGTGGGTAGTACTCAGTTAAATTACTCTTGCTGGAGTAAACTTTTTGACTGCTTTCTCATTTTTGTGGCCAGTCCTTTGAAAATACCAGATTGTGGGCATTATTTAATATTTTAGTAATTTCCCAAAATACTTTTTTTAAATTTATTTTTGAGTAAGTTTCTTGGCAGTGGTGGAAGAAGTACTTAATTTTGTTACTTAAGTAAAAGTACAGATACTGGAGCAAAAAAAAATAAAAAATTATCACATGAAAAAAACATGAAAGAGCCCGTTTAAAATGTACTTAAAGAGTAAAGTAAAAGTATTTTGCGCAGAGTTTAAGATTTAATAAAGTTTCAAATTTAGTGATTTTTTTATACAGATTTGTGCTGATTTTTGTTCAACAGAAACAATTAAATATATTTTTTTCCTGTCAGTTTTTATTTGTACATTTTTGTTTGCTCAAACTATGAACATATTAAAAATAAACCCTGAATCTTTACAGCATTTCTCATAAAAAATACTTTGACTTTTCAGTCCAGTTCAAAAATGTAGTGGAGTAGAAAGTACAGATACTTGCTTTCAACTTTTCTATTTGTTACATTCCACCACTGTTTCTGGGACATCTGTGTGCGTCTATTGAAGTATCTTTTAAGTCTCCAATTCTATTATTTGAGTATAGGTTTTGTTGTTCACGTGTGAGTTACCAGTATCTTGGCTGATAGCTTGTATTAAGTATTGTCAACTTGTTGCATTGAACTTCCTGAGGTGCACTTGCAGATAGTGTCCACCTGGGGGCAGTATAGACAGTGGCATATGTTTGAATGTTGTTGATATTTTGCAGGTGTTTGTAGCTGTGCTCCTGTGATGACCACTCTGACTGTGTATGTGGAACAGTGTTTCTCTGAGCTCCAGGTCCCTGTGTGTGACGGCCTCTGCTACAGCGAGCACAGGTGAGACCAACATATAAAAACTGTTCAAAACAATGAATACTGCCCGCTGTTTTATATGAGCATGGGGGCTATAGTGCGCTGGGTTTTGTAAAGGGTCCCCAGAACTTTGTCTAGTCAGAGGACCAGGTAATCAAGATCATTATTTGTTCAAATTAAATGGGAAAAAAATCCTAAATAAATTATTGGAAAAGGGGAATGGGAATATGAACAGCACAATTGCTTTTATCAGTTTACTTTTCATGTGATGGGCAGTCTCCAGTTCATAACATTGGTTTAAACCATTTTAAAAGATGCACTATGTAACTTTTCAAGTGGAGAGTCTGTCACCTGCTTGTCTCCATGGAGATTTTATAGCTTTGCCTTAACTATTCCCCAGTGGAATTTGATTAGTCTGTTTTGTATATATTTAGTC
Organism: Taenioides sp. WSHXM2023; assembly: GCA_029959045.1. NCBI lineage: Eukaryota > Metazoa > Chordata > Actinopteri > Gobiiformes > Gobiidae > Taenioides > Taenioides sp. WSHXM2023. The sequence goes on from CM057085.1 coordinate 9,998,830, forward strand.
ACAGGTGTTTGTATTGTTAGTCAAATACCTGCTCAACACGTATTCTTACTGTGAGCTAGGTCGCCTCTCCACAGATCTGACCTATAACTTGGTATGAAAGCGTCGTATGCTTGTCTACTTGGAGACAGACAAGTTTAATGCGCTATACCATGGAATATTTTAGGCAAAAGGAATAACATTTCCATGGTGACAAGCATTTGGTGGACCCTCCATTACAAAAGTTACACGGTGTCACTTAGACTTAGACAAACTTTATTGATCCACATGGGAAATTATTTGGACGCAGTAGCTCACTCATCAATAATAAATATAATAAAGGACAAAAATATAAATGGTAATAATACTTTCTAAATAAGCAGCAGACGTAGCAAGAGACTGGTGTCAAATAAGGCAGAATTATATAAATGCACATGTACAAGTAAAAATAAAATGTAGAAATATAGTAATACGAATATATATTGCATTAGTCATTCACTTCCAACACTCTCCACAAACAGTCTCAGAAATCTGTTATATGTACAGTTAAATATACAGTTCTATGTAAGGTGACCTGTGTGACCTGAGTGTGTACAGTGCAGATGTGAGTCCTCTCTCTCTGTTGCAGGATGGTGCTGTCTGGAGATCTGAAGGTGGAGCAGACCAGTCGGTGTTGTAAGGAGACGCGCTCAGAGTCTAGAGCTGTGACCCTCCACTGCTCAGACCGAACCAACCGCACCTACACCTACTCCCACATCACCCACTGCGACTGCTCCGACTGTGCGGAGAACCTCGTCATCGACTATCTACCATAACCTCAACTTTTCTCCGTGCATCATGTACTCTTTTTAATTTAATCAAAGTATTTATTATCTTTAAAGAAATCTCATATGTATATTTCAGTCTTATGGCCACACACTCAAACAAATGCATGTGTGAAATATGGAATTATGTAAACTAGACTGTAAAAACACTGTACCTTAGATTTAGACTTAGACTTAGACAAACTTTATTGATCCACAAGGGAAATGACTTGGATACAGTAGCTCACACATCACATTATATTACAATAACAGAGTAAAAACTATAAAAATGGTAATCAAACTTTTAAGTAGCAATAAAAAAAACAGCAAGAGACTGGTGTCAAATAAGGCGTAATTATATGAACGTATATGTACAAGTAAAGTAAAAAAAAAAAAATGCAGTTGTATATATATATTTTTTTTACAAATACTCACCTCTTCTAAACAGGATGTGCGACTAGAACAAACATTTACAACTATTTACTAGCTTACAGCCAGTGAATCTTATGAGAAGATCTATGTTAAAACTGTTAAATTCTTATCTATGAAAAGCTTTTAAGGACAACTATGTTTAAAACGCTTGAATCTCGTAAACAATAATTAAATTCTTATCAGTGAAAATACTCAAGTGTTGTGTCTATTTGCAGAACTCATTTTAGTATTGCAGTATTATCATAATTAGTATTGCATATTATTGTAATATTGTAGTATTGCATATTATTGTAGTAATGCAGTATTGTAGTATAGCATTTCATAATATTGTAGTATTGTCATAATTAGTATTGCATATTGCAGTATTGTTGTATAGTATTGCATGTTATTGTGTTAATGTAGTATTGCAGTATAGTATTGCAGTATTGTCATAATTAGTATTATAGTTTTGTCATAATTAGTATTACAGTTTTGTCATTAGTATTGCAGTACTGTCATAATTACATTAGCTGTAATTATGTTGATGTTATGTTAATTCTGACAGTTAATTAAGAGGATTGTGTCATTGTATTTTCTCTTAATCTCATCAGTAGCTACAGTCGGGGTAAAGAGCTTTCACAGTCCCAGGCTTGAACAGCACATTCTGCAGATACCAGGGAAACGCCATTGTTAGTGACTATCAATGGGACAGGAAGACTTTGAACAGGACTAGGAAACACCCTGGGTTATAAAAGCAGTTTGACACGAGAGGGGCAAAACATACACCTCTTTGAAAACCCCTCAGAATCAACAGCCCCCAAATGTCCCCCTGTCCACAGTTTGTTTGTGGTGCGTTCAAAAGCCCTACCGGGGAGCCCTAAGATGTCCGCCGCAGAGGATGCACAGGTCCTCTCTAGACCTCTTTGAACCCTTATTTCTACTTTTGCATTATGTTGGCCCTGAGTCACGTGTATTTTTGTGTAATTTGGAAAGTTTGGTGCTGACACGATCAATGGGCTCACATGAGAGGGAACAGGAGAGGGAGGGAGAGAGACTGGGTTACTGATTACAGCCTATAGTTTGTTTGTGATAAGATCTATGCTTTGAGCCCAAAGTCCTGGAGCCTTCACCCATCACCTCCTCCAGGACCACTGCTGCTTCTCAGGTGAGTACAGCTTCAACGCATTCAACTTTTTTGCACAAACTTAAAGGTGCATTATGTAACTTTTTGTTTTGGAGTCATTGCTCTGCCTAGAATGTTCCACAGTGTGACATTAAACAGCTCTACTTTACATTTATTCAATTCCAGGTGGTTTTAAAGCTCAAAAATACCTAGAAAAACAGACACTCTAACTGTGAGTGGGGTCGCCTCTCCACACATCTGACCTGTAACTTGGTCTGCTTTGGTCTTCATGAAGATAGAAAGGTTTAATACCATAACTGTGGATCATTCCAGATAAAGCAATAACATCTCCGTGGAGAAAAGCATTTGACGGACCTTCCACCGGAAAAGTTACACAGTGCACCTTTAAAATGCAACGTTTAAAATTTGAGTCACCGTATTTGACTTTTTTTTGCCACAGTAAATACAATATGCTGTGTTGACATTGCTGTGAAATAGTTATCCTTACTATTTATTTATTTTTTTTAAATCTTGTAACAGTTTTCTGTGACATGATTTAAATGGCTTAGTGGGTGAGCATTTACCCCTGAACTGGGAGATATCCAGGCTTGAGTCCAGACTGGTTATTAGATCTTACTATTTTACTGTACTGTTTTAAACTATACTATTAACGTTATTAGTTCATTGTATTGCTACTGTTCCTTTAAGTTTTGAATTGTGCTTTTCTTTTCTTTCATTCTTTATTTATTTATGAAATGAGACGTCTTTGTTCATAATTCTTCTTATATCCTGCACTATACTGTATCATATACCGTGCATCCGGAAAGTATTCACAGCGCTTCATTTTTCCCACATTTTGTCATGTTACAGCCTCATTCCAAATTGTATTAAATTCATCTCTTACCTCAAAATTCTACACACAATACCCCATTATGACAATGTGAAAAAAGTTTTTTTTGACATTTTTTGAATTGATTAAGAATAGAAAACTAATAAATCACATTTACATAAGTATTCACAGCCTTTGCTTAATACTTTGTTGATCCACCTTTGGCAGCAGTTACAGCCTCAAGTCTTTTTAAATATGATGCCACAAGCTTAGCACACCGATCTTTAGGCAGTTTTGCCCATTCTTCTTTGCAGTAATTCTCAAGCTCCATCAGGTTGGAAGGGAGACTTCTGTGCACAGCCATTTTCAGGTCTCTCCAGAGATGTTCATTCGGATTCAAGTCTGGACTCTGGCTGGGCCACTCCAGGACATTCACAGAGTGGTTCTGACCCTGATAACATGACGACGTCATGCCAACGTTGGGCCAACGTATGTGTGGACGTTGGGCCAACGTTGGCAGTTGACGTTGGGCCAACGTCATTTTGCTCATTGGCAAGTGGTTGGGCCAACGTCATCAAAAGACGGTTGGATAGACGTTGGCCCAACATCTTGCCAACATTTAATAGGTGAGTAATTGGTCAGTTTCAGACGTTGGCCCAACGTCTAACCAACTATTAATTAAGCTTTTTATATACTGTATATATTGTACTACTAAATTGCATACTTTATGGAAAGTAATCACAGGTGAACAGTGCATGTAGGTTTTGTTGCAGTATTGCAACATTTATTGATAATACTTGAATTCATGTACACACATATTATCAAAATATAATGTTCAAGGGTGGTTCTTAATTACAATGTATAAAAAATGTTACCAAAATATATTGCTGAAGGCTGATTTACAACAGAAAAAGTTAACTACATTTCAAATGCATTAAAATGCACTACAATTCTACAAGTTTCTGTGTACCTATATAAGTAGATGGAAATAAATGTAATGAGATCAACTTCTGAATGTAAAAATAAAATACTAACAACACGTCAAAACATACCTGAACATTCATGAGAAATCATAGCACCAAAACATAGCATATTTGTATATCTTCAAAACTTTGGTGAATTCAAAAAGTGTGCTTGCGAGAAAGATGGCGACTTGATCCAGAATGCATCTCTTCATCCGGGGATGAGTACTCAAGTAGCATGTATCAAGAATGCATCCACGGGAAATAGCAAATTGAAACGCGGCGCATAAAGGCTGCATTTATGAATATTCTATGAAATAATATCTTTGTAAAATTAATTAAATTATATTGATGCATTGGCATTTAAAATGGTGTATATTTCATGCATTTAATATATCCATAATAAAATTACTATTGAATTTTCATTACAAACGCCAGCTCGACGGTCGCGCCAACGTCATTAACCTGTGTCAGATATGACGGAATACCGAAAAATCGCGACCTTCAAACAACGTCGGCTCGACGCCTAAGATTATACGTCGGCAAGACGGATCAGTGTTTTCAGGGTAAGCCAATCCTTTGAGATCTTGGCTGTGTGCTTCGGGTCATTGTCCTGCTGAAAAATGAACCTTCGTCCCAGTCTGAGGTCAACAGCGCTCTGGAGCAGGTTTTCATCCAGGATATCTCTGTATATTACTGCATTCATTTTTCCTTCTATCCTGACTAGTCTGCCAGTTCCTGCTGCTGAAAAACATGCCCATAGCATGATGCTGCCACCACCATGCTTCACTGTAGGGATGGTATTGGCCTGGTGATGAGCGGTGCCTGGTTTCCTCCAAACATGACGCCTGGCATTCACACCAAAGAGTTCAATCTTTGTCTCATCAGACCAGAGAATTTTGTTTTTCATGGTCTGAGAGTCATTCAGGTGCCTTTGGCAAATTCCAGACAGGCTGCCATGTTCCTTTTACTAAGGAGTGGCTTTCGTCTGGCCACTCTACCATACAGGCCTGATTGGTGGACTGCTGCAGAGATGGTTGTCCTTCTGGAAGGCTCTCTCTCCACAGAGGAACGCTGGAGCTCTGACAGAGTGACCATCGGGTGCTTGGTCACCTGCCTGACTAAGGCCCTTCTCCCCCGATCGCTCAGTTTAGACGGCCGGCCAGCTCTAGGAAGAGTCCTGGTGGTTCCAAACGTCTTCCATTTATGAATAATGGAGGCCACTGTGCTTATTGGGACTCTCAAAGCAGCAGAAATTTTTCTGTATCCTTCCCCAGATTTGTGCCTCAAGACAATCCTGTCTCGCAGGTCTACAGACAATTCCTTTGACTTCATGCTTGGTGTTTGTGCTCTGACATGCGGTCAACTGTGGGACCTTATATAGACCGGTGTGTGCCTTTCCAAATCATGTCCAATCAACTGAATTTACCGCAGGTGGACTCCAATGAAGCTGTAGAAACATCTCAAGGATGATCAGTGGAAAAAGGATGTACCTGAGCTCAATTTTGAGCTTCATGGCAAAGGCTGTGAATACTTATGTAAATGTGATTTATTAGTTTTCTATTTTTAATCAATTCAAAAACTGTCAAAAAAAAAAACCATTGTCATAATGGGGTATTGTGTGTAGAATTTTGAGGTAAGAGATGAATTTAATACAATTTGGAATGAGGCTGTAACATGACAAAATGTGGGAAAAAGGAAGCGCTGTGAATACTTTCCGGATTCACTGTATGTTTTTTCCCATAATAAATACAAGTGTGAAGTGTGACAGAAACTGAAAATAGTGCCCCTTAATTAAATCAGTTAACATTTACACTGCACAAAGTGAGAAAAACAGATTGTGACTGAATTGTATTAGCTGATGTTTGTGTGAATGGCAGGTCCTGTTTTGTTCTTCTTCTCTGGTCTTGACGCACCGGCATCATGAGTGTGGCGGCCAAAACTCCACGTGAGGGCTGCTGTTCCAAGCTCAAGGTCAGAATAATATGAACACACAGTCCTCGGTCAATAGTGGTGACAAAGCAGTTTAACCCCTAGAAAACAAGACACTGCAAAACAGAACACATTATTAGTCATAAGTTAAAGGTGCACTGCGTAACATTTCTACTAGAGGATCTGCCGCCTGCTTGTCTCCATGGAGATGTTATTGCTTTGTCTAGAATGTTCCATAGTATAGAATAAACCTATCACAAATTCAGATCTGTGGAGTCTCCTCTATTCACAGAAGGAATTACTGTATTTTTGAGCACCCCTTAATGTTTAAAGTCATATCCGGGAACATTCCTCTCCATGGAGACAAGTAGGACCATCCACATTTTTAGCATCCCTGCGCTGTCCTGCATTCGCGGCTTGAACGCTCAAAATGTCCAAATAGCAAGACACACATTGTATTCATTGTCAAATAAAAAAAACAACTTAATTACACAACCATATTAAATTATGTCATAAAATAGTTAAACCTTTGTGAAGACGACATGTTTGAATAATCAGTATTTTTTTTTTTATTATCAGTTTCCATATATTTTTAGTGCACCTGACGGAAAAATAGAATTATTATCTAAAATTATCTCATGTGATTTACATATCTCACTGTGACCACAAATGACTCTAAACAGTAGCCATCTGCTGCTCATTTTACTACGCATCAAATTATTTCTGGTACTAGGCCAGTAGTTAAAAGTAATTTTCGTAATTTTTTGGTAATTTTTCTAGTGGAGGGTATCGCACTTGATTGTCTATTGCTTTGATTAGAATGTTCAACAGTATGGCATTAAACGTATCTATCTCCATGGAGACACGAAGGTGACGCAACTACTGCAGAGCAAGTTACAAGTCAGAGCTATGGATAGGAGACTTTGCTCACAGTATGAATTTTTTAAAATGGATTTTTGAGCAATTAAAACATCCATAATGAGAAAATGCTTTCATATTGTGTAACATTTCAGGCTGCAAATCTCCATGGAGAAAAGCCAATAATAGGCGCTTCACCAGAAAGGTTACACAGTGTACCTTTAAGTTAAATAATTTGATCCTGCGCTTTTATGTGTGTTCTGAGTGCGACAGACTGTTATATGGATATGCTGAAAGAAGTGCCTATGACATAGTTTTTAATCTTTAACTCTCATTTGAGCAGATACAGACAACACAAGATATTTAGACTAAACATCATAAAAAGATAAAGTAGTTCAAGGTTTCTGTTTGACCCATTTTTACTACGGTACACGAATGGACTTTGAGCATTATAAGCATTCAGTGTCTATTTCAAGTCATTTCTGTTATAACAACCATCTACACCAAAAAATGAGAAAACAATTTGAGATTAACATTTATTAGTGAGTTTGAAATGCCGTTTAATTAAGTTAAAATAAAGATACAAATAAAAATACACTGTGGATAGTTCCTTAATCCATTTTCCTTTTTACAGATGCCATTCATAAGATTCATGTTCAAAACCAGAGAAAGACGTTAATTGCTATGGCAACAGTCAATTTTAATCACTTTAAAATTCTTGGATACAGTACCTTAAACGTGCAACATGGAACTTAAAGGCTCTGCAACATTCTTGTAGTGATACAAATTATTGCTTTGTCTGGAATGTTCCACAATACAGCATTAAACTCTCCATGAAGACAAGCAGGTCAAGTTACAGGTCAGATCTATGGAGAGGCAATCCTGTTCACTGCAAGAATGCATGTTTTTTATTGTTGTAAGCAATGTTATTTGTAAGCAACAAAAACATCTGAAATTGACTCGATGCGAGACAGATACACAGTGGAACATCCCAGTCAAGGAAAGCTGTTTCCATGGAGACAAGCAGGACCCTCCCACCAGAAAAGCTACATAGTGCATCTTTAAATGGTAAAAGAAAAAACATGCCTGAAAATGAGTATGTTTAAATGATATATTGTCTAATAGTTTGGTCAAAAACAGTTCTAGGGTCCCACAGTTAGAGCCATCCCCTCTACGTCTGTAGTTCATCTAATATTGTGTGTCTGTGTGTGTGTGTGTGTTTTCTTTTGCAGCTCTTTCTCGCTGCTATGGCATTTGTGTATTTTTCCAAAGCTTTCTGTGGAGCGTACATGAAGAGCTCCATCACTCAGATCGAGAGACGCTTCGACATCCCCAGCTCCCTCATCGGGGCCATCGACGGCAGCTTTGAAATGGGTAAATAAACATCACAAACCAGCTACTATATGTGGTTTAGGTCCTGTATTACACAAAACTGACTCTTGTGAGCTTGAAGCCATGTTACAATGTTACGTCATCAAAAAAGTACCTGGAGTGGTGTTTTGTTTCATTTACACAAGTTTGAGTAATATTTTAGTATCTGTATCTGTTGAGTTTAAAAACACAATGGAGCACTTCCTGTATTACAGAGTGTTCCGTTTGAGAGAAGAACTCAATATGCAGGGTTTGTGTGTGAATAAAACAAAACACAACTCCAAGTACATTTCTGATGAGGAAACAACATTATAACATCGATCAAAAATAGTGTAATATGGACCTTTTAAGTTATTTAAATGAACACCTCAGTAACAGGTTTTTGTGTAACAGGTAATCTTTTGGTAATTGCATTTGTGAGTTACTTTGGTGCTAAACTCCACCGGCCCAGGCTGATCGGGGCTGGGTGTCTCATTATGGCAGTTGGAGCCTATCTCACTGCTCTGCCGCACTTCTTTCAGGGACTGTGAGTACAAACATATTAAATTACATGTTTTTATTCCATGGGGTTATCAATTCAAATGATCACTTACAAATAATAATCATTTATGTAGCATCTTTCAAGGCACCTACATCACAGCACTTGTGCATTTTTCATTCACGTCACCCTCTAGCTACTCTAGCCACAGCTGCCCAGAGGCAACCTGAGCAAACTGAGGCTGCCAATCTGCACCATCTGATAAATGGTCAAATGGCCACGTTTTTATATAGGCCTAACGCCTTTCCACCTTCAAGCCACTCAAAGCTTTTTACTTCATAGAACCACTAACTCATTCACGGGCACATTCATACACCAGTGTACGCACACACTGGGGGGAGGTGGGTTAAGTGTCTTGGCCAATGACACAATGACGGCATTCATTTGTGGGAGCTGGAATTGCACCACTAACCTGTGCGTCTGGATCCAACTGTGACTTATGTTTGAGAGCAGGAATCAAACCGCCAACCTTTGGATCAGTGGACAAACACTGTGCTACTGTCTGCCTCTCCAATTACCACCAACACGGTACATATTAGGCAATGTGGGTGAAATGGCTAAGGACCATCGACTGCATAGGAAGTGGACTAAGGAAGTGGACGTCACCCACAGCGTTCAGCTCCAGTCAAATGAAGCTCACGAGGCTAGCAGTTATAGGAGCAAATTTGGAGCAGAGTTCCATATTAGGAATAGTGAAATAAAAACTCCAAGATCATGTAGAGCAGGTTAAAATAAAATTTTAGGACCAAAATGGTGAGGATCACTGCAGCAGTTACAGAGAGAGGTAACAATTTTTCAGTGTAAAGTCAAATGTGGCCAGAATCGATGGAGCTGGATGTTCCTATTTGGAACAGGGCGGACAGCGGATTAGCTATGTAAATTTACATATGCTAAGGATACAGTGCCCTACTTTGGCATCTTTTCAAAGCGGTAGGACATCTCTTGTCTAACCTTGTGATGAAATGTGTTTTCAGGTATAAATATGAGACCAGCATGTCCCACAAAACTGAAGCAAACAGCACAGAGACCATCCTGCCCTGTTTGTCCAACCACAGCCTGGACACAGAGGACACACTCAGTCTGCAGGATAAGACAGGTGCTGTATCCATAGCAGGCCTGTCACAACAATACATATTGAACTGCTGAAGTAAATATAGATGATAAATGATAATATTGAAACCAAACCAAAATTATCTCAAAAAAGTATTTTAAATGTACAATATTGTTAAAAAATATGAGCTGCAATAAATAAATGTATCGATAGTCATAGAAGTTCATAATTCAGCTCAAATCTTATTAAAAAAAAAAAAAAAAATTCCCACTAGCACAAAGAAAAAGTAATATTTATCTACCATTTGCTTGATTCATTTATTTTTCATTCATTCATTGTTCCTCATTAGGTTGTGAACATTCCGATGGGTCTCCTATGTGGATTTATGTATTCCTGGGAAACATGCTGCGTGGAATTGGAGAAACTCCCATCATGCCTTTGGGCGTGTCCTACATCGATGACTTCTCACGAGAGGAAAACACTCCTTTCTATTTGGGTTGGTACAGTAATTTCGGTCACTATTGGCTGAACTATGAATGAATGAATGAATGAATGAATGAATATAAATCATTTGTCTTACATCGGTCCCCTGTCCTGTGAGTTTGGTTTTCACAATCAGAACACAACACACAGCCAAACACAATATTTACAGGCCAGCACGACCTGATCAACTACACACAACCAGCCCCAGCTACACAACCTGATCCGCTGCCCACAACCAGCACCACCAACATCAGCAAAACAACACAAACTTATGAAGCTGCTATAACTACAAAAAGAGCATCAGCGCCGCTCCAACAGCACCGGAGCACCTACGTCACACCCACGAGCTCATTTACACACTATAACACACTATTTAACTGTGAAGCTCCGTCCTCAGAATTGCTGTTTGATTTTTATGTTATGTTTTTATTTGGGGTTTTTTCCAGCCTGCATCCAAACAGTGGGTATTTTGGGGCCCATGTTTGGCTTCATGCTCGGCTCGTACTTGGCTAAAGTCTATGTGGACATTGGATTTGTGGATTTAGGTATGGAGTTTATTTTGTCTATCCTTTTAAATGGCATAGTGCATAGTGTGGGACAATACTAGAACATATCATATAATGGCTACTCTCAGTTTTTTTTATATCGTTAATATTGTTTAGATTGGACCAAATAAGCACTGATGAGACATTTGATAGCTAAAAATATGAACTAAAATATTTTAATGTTTTGAAAGTAATTTTGAAGTCGATATCTAGTGTTTATTGATCCACAAGGGAAATTATTTTGGCACAGTAGCTCACACATCACAATTTATTATGATAACAAAGAGCAACAATATAAATGGTAATAATAAATTCAAATTAAGTAGCAAAATTAGCTAAGAGACTAATTATACAAATGTATCTGTAGTTTGCATCCACAAAACAAAAAACTGAGACTAAACCAGGACTAGACCAGGACTCCACCAATGTTAGAACAGAACCAAATTAAGTCTACGTTAAGACTAAACTAGGCTTAAACCAGGGCTTAGGGCTGCCATAACTATTCATGTTTTTATTTGATTAGATCAGATTTCCTAAATAACGTGATCTGTTTTATTTTGTTTGATTCTTCGCCCATAAAACAGTTCCAATTTCTTACGCTATTGAGTAAACAGATTGCATGGGATGGACTTTTTACAGTTTAATTATTAACTTTCTATTAACTATTACCTATTTCTTGACTACAGACCAAATAGTCACAATTTTCTCTAGTAACTTTTGACACAATGTATTTTAAGGTAAGCCCTGGCTTGTGAAACACTGTTTGCAGACCTCTGACCTGGTAATGTAAACCCCGCCTTAAACCAGCTTCATTTAACCATCTGAACCTGGTTAACAATTACTATTAAGCAAAAAAGTATTAAATAATTATTCAAATAAGAATTCTAGGTTAATAATAAGGGTTATGTATAAGGAAACGCCTTGTTTCCAAGCAGGTGGTGCCACCAAGCCAAGTTACAGGTCATATCTATGGAGAGGCAAGCCAACTCTCAGTCATAAGGCATGTTTTTCCAAGGTATTTTTATTAGCAAAAAACACCTGTTAGTGAAGTAATGCAAGTTAGATGAGTTTAATACTATACTGTGGAACATTTCAGACAAAGCAATACCATCTTCAGGGAGACAAGCAGATGGTTTAACCCTCATCTATAAAAGTTGCACAGTGCCACTTTAAATTACCTCAATATGTACCAAAGAATAACTAAGCCAGGTCTACATATACAATCTATTTAAGTACTTTCCATTTAATTCCCAGATACGGTGACAATTACCCATAAGGACTCTCGGTGGGTGGGTGCCTGGTGGCTGGGCTTCATCATTACTGGGACACTGGTGCTCATGTCCAGTGTTCCCTTCTGGTTCCTGCCCAAAACTTTACCAAAACAAGGCCAGAAGAAAACTCCTCCTGAAACCAAAGAGATGGAGATGACCTTCGTGGCTGAACAGGAAAGCTTTCTACCTGCGGATATGCCAGAGCCAAATCCCAAAGAGAAACCTGTTAAATTCAAGGAAATGGCCAAAGGTGAGTGCTAGAGGGTCCCGGGTTCAATTCCCAGACCAGGTAGGGCCTTTCTCAGGGGAATGTGTAGAATCCCTCAGTCGTCCAGGTAGAATCCATGGCAAAGGAGAAATTTAATTTGTCAACTGGACATAGTTTATTTGGTCGAATACGTTTCGCAGCTCATCCAAGCTGCTTCTTCAGTTCTGGTCAGACGCTGGTGGACAGTGTCTTATATCTGTCTGAAGGGGGCGCTAACTACAATGAAATTACTCTGAGACTAATACACCTATTTGTTTACAGTTTCTGTAAACAAACTGAAGAACTGAAGAAGCAGCTTGGATGAGCGGTGAAACGTATTCAACCAAATAAACTTTTGTCCAGTTGATAAATTGAATTTCTCCTTTTGCCAACAAATTTATGTCTAGAGCATGAAACACTGCATAGTTTTATTTTTAAGTGCAGTATTAAAGGTGCAAGAGCCCACCCAATAACCCCAGTGTAAACATGAGCACAATAAAGACAGTCAGTGCAGCCTATATGTAATAAACAGTAACAGTCATAGCAGCAGAATAAAGGACATAAGATTTAAAGGTCCTGCATTACACTAAATGGGCTCTTATGAGCTTTAAGCCAGGTTATAATGTTTTTACCTCATCAAAAACATACCCTTTGTTGTGTTTTGTTTCATTCACACGTTTGAGTAATCCTTTATTGTTAGTCTGTCTACATCTCCAAAGCTCAAAATGTTCTGTTCCACCTTGTGATGTCATGAAGCGGTCTTTATCAAGTTAACAGCTCCTTTTACCTTTAGATCAGTTTAGTTCAGAGATTGGCAATTCCAGGTCTGAAATGATCCAAATGATTCTAGTGAAGGTGTGTGAAGTGACATGACATCACAAGGTGGAACAGGGTGTTTTCTGCTTAAGAGATGAATTCAGTCTAAATATGCAGGGTGTGAATGAAACAAAACACAACTCCAGGTGTGTTTGTGATGAGGAAACGACATATAACATAGATCAGAAAACAGCGTAGTACTAGTATGGGCCCTTTAAGCATATTCAGCATTTTGAGCTTTGGAGATGTAGACAGGCTAATAATCCAGGATTATTCAAACATGTGTGAATGAAATAAAACATAACTCTAGGTCTGTTTTTGAGGAGGTAACAACATTCTAACATGGATTAAAGCTCACAAGAGTCAATTTTGTGTAATATAGTACCTTTAAAGTATTCAAAAAGCAAAGTAAATATTGTAGATTTTGGAGAATGACCATGCAGAAAGTTGTATCTAATCATTAACTAGATTTGACCGGACAATCCCTGGTCAAGAGACCCTGAGACCGGACTGGTCTCACCCTAAAGTGCTTCACAGTTGAATGTGGAAGCACTTTAGCGTGAGCAGCTCTTACATAACAGGATTAGTAAAAGATAAATAAAGTTTGAATTTTATTAGCATGTATACACCGATTTCTATTGCTATAATATAATTCCTCATCAAAAACTTATGTGGAGTTGTGTTTTGTTTCATTCACACTCGTTTAACGCACAAACCCTACATATTTAGGAGTTCTTCTCTCAAAAAAAAAAACAAAACCACACACTGCACCTTGTTCCATCTTGTGATGTCATGTGGTAATACTGGTGCTCCATTGTGTTTTTAAACTTCATACGCCTTCACTAGAATCATTTGGATGATTTCAGACCTGGAACTGCTAATCTCTATTTAACAAAAGGTAAAAACTAGCTGTTAACTTATAAAATACCACTATATGACATCACAAGGTGGAACAGAGCATTTTGAGCATCGGAGATCTACATAATAATAATATGAATAATAAAGAACTACTCAAACAGCATTTTAATATGGCTTAAATCTCACAAGAGTCAATTTTGTGTAATATAGGACCTTTAATAAATCAAGCTTCAGAATATAAAAATATTTCAAAGCTTGTTCTGTATTTCTCTTGCTGTTTAAAACTTTGAATTGTCTCTCCTTTTGCAGACTTCATCCCTTCTCTAAAGAGATTGTTCAAAAACGACATCTTCTCCCTGCTTGTGCTCACGTACCTTGTGGTTGTGAACGGGTTTATCGGCATGATCACCTTCAAGCCTAAATTCTTGGAGCAAATTTTCGGCCAGTCAGCTTCCAAGGCCATCTTCCTCATAGGTACAACACACAGCAATGACTTCCTGTTTATTCTCCAGACTGAGCTATGCAACTCTGCAACAGAAACAATGATGTTATTAAAGGGAAGCGTGATTGTTAAAGACATATTCAAACACACAGTAGGATACACAATGGTATGCTTTTAGTGGAAATCCAGGTATATAACTTTTATGACCAGCACTGTCCAATATTTGTGTTTACAGCAAATTACAATAGCACATTAAACTGCTACTTTAAAGGGCCCATATTACGCTGTTTTCTGATCTACTAGTATGTTATAATGTTGTTTACTCATCACAAACAGACCTGGAGTTGTGTTTTGTGTTATTCACATGTTTAGCACAGAAACCCTGCATATTTAGACTGAGTTCTTCTCTCAAACAAGAAACACTCTTGTGCTCCACTGTGTTTTTAAACTCCATACACCTTCACTAGAATCATTTGGATAATTTCAGAAAAGATAAAAAACAGCTACCTTTTAACTTTTTGTTCAATAGAGATGAGCTCTTCCTTATTACCTTGTGACATCAAGTGTTTTCCTTTTGAGAGAAGAATTCAGCTTAAATATGCAGGGTTGTGTGTTAAACATGTGTGAATGTTTTTGATGAGAAAACAATATTATAACGTAGATCTGAAAATAGCGCTGTATGGGCAAATTCTACCATTCAATTACCTGCCTTCCAGCCCAATTTAAAGCTTTATTTTGTAAGTTTTCTAGTGAAGGGTCTGCTTGTCCCATGGAGATTATCAGGAGTCATGTTCCCATATCCTCAGTACACTAACATAACTAATGTATGTTGTATTTATTCAATTGTTTTAACTGCTTAAATCTATACCTTGAAAAACATGCAATCTTAAAGTGAGCAGGGACTTTAACTTGGCATTGTGGCGTCACCTGCTTGTCTCCATGGAGATAGAAGAGACTAATAGCATTTTGTGGAACTTTCCAGGCAAAGCAATAAAATCCACCAGAAGTTACATAGTGCATCTTTACCTGTGAGCAGATAAAAACGTCTTGTGAACCCAACAATTTAAATGCTATAAAAAAGTTTGTACCTATCCTCATTGTGTAGGTATTTTGAACCTGCCTGCTGTGGCTCTGGGCTTCATCACTGGAGGTTTTGTGATGAAACATTTTAAGCTGAGCGTGATTGGAGCGGCGCGTGTGTCCTTCTCTGCCTCGCTCATCTCGTTCAGTTTTCTCACCTTTCAGATCTTCCTCCACTGTGATAATGCAGAGGTCGCTGGACTCACTGTCACATATGAGGGGTGAGTATTTTCAACAGCTACATAAAGGGGGTGTATTATGTCATTTACTGTTATGAGCTTTAATCATGTTGTAATGGTGTTCCCTCCTTCATCTTTAGCTACAGTCGTATTTTGATTCATGCCTGTTTGATAATCTTGTATTGTTTGGCACTCCATATCTGCCTCAGATACAGTATGTAGCATTCAAATGTCATATAGCCTTTTTTAAACAATACAAAGTACTCTATTATGCAAAATTGAATACTGTGAGCACGAGCCATGTTCGAATGTTGTTCCCTCATGAAAAACAAACATGGAGTTGTGTTTTGTTTCATTCATACAGGCTTGAGTAACCCTTTATTATCAGTCTGCTACATCTCCAAAGCTCAAAATGCTCTGTTCCACCTTGTGATGTCATGTAGTTGTAGTTTTCAAGTTAACAGCTTCCTTTTAACTTACGTTCAGTAGAAACCGGCAATTCCAGGGCTGAAATCATCCAACTGATTCTAGTGAAGGTGAATCACCATTCAATGGAGCACTTCCTGTATCACATGACACATGACATCACAAGGTAGAACAGAGGTAGAACTCAGCCTAAATACACAGGGTTTGTGTCTTAATTTAAACATGCGTATTATGTCCCCTTTAACATGCCTGTTGTCTTTGACAGCGTCCCTCAGGTCTCACACAGTCAGCAGGCTTTACTCTCTCAGTGTAACATGGGCTGCTTGTGCTCGCTGAAGCACTGGGACCCTGTGTGCACCTACAATGGAATAACCTACGCCTCCCCGTGTCTGGCCGGCTGCCAGATGTCCACTGGAACAGGAAAACAGATGGTGAGTTCAGGCAGTTTATGCACTTCAATTTAATGATAGCACCATACCATATACTTAACTGGAACTCAACAATAGTGGTTGGTACGGTAAGGATATGAGCTGTCTCTCAGTCTGCATCATACGTCCTTACAATCTTTTCTACTGTAGCTGAGATATATTTGTATTACTTTATTTTTATATTTTTTACTTACGTACGTACATATACACAGCAGCTTAAGTCCAGTTGACAGGATTTAATTTTTCTTGCTATGGATCCTACCTGAACGACTGAGGGATTAAACAGACTTGTACATATACACATTTCATTTATATAATTATGCCGTATTTGAGTCTTTCAGTCGCTTGTTATTTTTTCTACTTAGAATTTATTATTATCATTTATATTTTTGCTCTTTGTTATTATAATATGTTGTGATGTGTGAACTACTGTGTCCAAATAATTCCCCTTGTGGATCAGTAAAGTTTGTCTAAGTCTAAGTAAAAGTATAGATATTTTCCGTGCAAATGACTTTTTTGACCCAATAATTTTACAAAACAAAAAGAAATCCACGTATAACTAAAGTCTTTATTGCTTTATTTGGTGAAGGAATTTAACAAACTATGAATATGTTTTGGTGATACATTATATTCCTAAATATGATCAAATAAAGGCATAAGCTGAGCTCAAACCAGGACCAAACAGCAATATAACAAAGTACTAACAAAGTATTAAAGTATGTAAAATCCCTCAGTCGTCCAGGTAGAATCCATGGCAAAAAAAGGAGAAAATTTAATTTGAGCATCTGACCAGAACTGAGGAAGCAGCTTGGATGAGCTGCGAAACGTATTCAACCAAATAAACTATGTCCAGTTGACAAATTAAATTTTCTCCTTTTTTTGCCAAAGTATTAAAGTGCTGTACTTAAGTACAAATTTTAGGTATCTGAACTTAAGTGGATACTTTTTATTTTTACTTCACTGCATTTGAGAGAAGGTATAAGTACTTTCTACTCCACTACATATTTGAATTGGACTGAAAAGTAAATGTATTTTTTATTAGTTTGATGCTGAAAAGGCTGAGGGGTTTATCTTTAACACATTTATACTTTGAGCAAATAATACACTTCACTTGTTTCTGTTGAAATGAGTTCAAATCTTTATTAAAATCACTACATTTGAAGCTTTATTAGACCTCAAAATCTGCACAAAATACTTTTACTTCTTACTCTTTAAGTACATTTTTAAATGTGTGCTTTAATACTTTTACTTAAATATATTTTTCAAGTGATACTTAGTATTTTTTGCTCCAGTATCTGTACTTTTGCTGTAACAAAAGTACTTCTTCCACCACTGATCAAACCAAAAAAAGTATGAACACACTATGGAGTTTATGTAGAAATATTCACAGTCCTGACAAAATTGTAACGCTAACTGAAAACCTGCATTTATTTATTTAATATATTTTTTATTGGTTTGAATATTTAACAAAACAAAAACAAACAAAAATTCACTAAACAAACAAATAACAAACAAACAAATAAAAATAAGAGTAAGAATAAAACCCTCCCACGTCCCCCGTCATAAGCACACACTTGATACAACATAATATTTTATCTTGTGTCCCCCTCCTCCTCAGGTGTTCCATAACTGTACATGTGTGGAGGAGCTGATGACCCCAGGGATGAACCGCTCGGCTGTCCTGGGTCAGTGCCCCAGGAGGAGTGACTGTGATCGGGCTTTTAAGTTTTACATGGCCATCTCTGTGATCGGCTCCTTTATCTCTGCTGTGGGCGGGACTCCAGGATACATCGTCCTACTCCGGTCTGAGCCGCAGCCAATCATTTTGTTCACTGCTTAACACAACAGTCAGATCTTTATTGTGTGCTTGTGAATTTTGTGAGTGCATTTTGGTTTAAAGGGTCCATATTACACTATTTTCTGAGTTCTGTTATAATCTTGTTTCCTCATCACAAACATACCTGGGCTGGAGTTGTGTTTTGTTTCATTCACACAAGTTGAACACACAAACCCTGCATGTTTAGGCTGATTTTTTCTCTCAAACTGAAAACAATGTGTTCCACTCTGTGATGTCATGTGGTGATACAGGAAGTGCTCCACTGTTGTTTTAAACTCCACACACCTTCACTAGAACCGTTATCATTTCAGACCTGGATTTGCTAATCTCTACTGAATAAAAGGTAAAGAGAAACTACCACTGCATGACATCACAAGGTGAAACAGAGCATTTTGAGATGTAGACAGACTAATAAACTAGGATTACTCAAACATGTGTGAATGAAACAAAACACAACTCTGGGTATGTTTTTGAAAGCTCAGAAAAATCAATTTTGTGGACCTTTAATAGACCTTTAATATAATGCAATAACAGTAATTCTGATAATGAAAAACGTAATTTTACTGGTGAAATAAAATTATGAAATAGTAAAATATTAAAACACACTGCAATGAGTAATATGTATAAATTAATATAAATGCCAAATATCTTTTTTCTGTGTTTTTACAGGTCAATTCCAGGTGATCTAAAATCTCTGGCTTTGGGTATGCAGACGCTCATCGTGAGAACATTAGGTAAGGTTTTTGAACTAAACGTGAGCTTTGTATAGATTCAAATACAGTATAAATAAGTACATCTCCCCTCTCCTGTGTTGGTTTCCAGGTGGAATCCCTCCTCCCATTTACTTTGGAGCACTGATAGACCAGACGTGTTTGAAGTGGGGCACAAAACAGTGTGGGGGACGAGGAGCCTGTAGACTCTATAACTCCAATGCTTTCAGGTAAAACAATATTTATTTGTATATTTGTGTGCTCTGAACACACACTGTACAGTATATATGGCTCTGAAGCATCTCTACGTGACCCTGTCCAACCAAAACAATTCTATCATTGTTTTACATAGAGAGATGTTCAGTGTGGCAATGCTTTGTTTGAATGTAACATCAGAGGAAAGTGACGTTATTAAAGGTGTAACTTTTCTGGTGGAGGGTCCGTCAAATGCTTTTCTCCATGGAGATGTTATTGCGTTGCCTGGTATGTTCCACAATATATCATATCAAGTAAGCATTTATTTAATGAACGTATGTGATGATAGATCTGACCCGTAACATGACATAATGGAACCGACTACAGGTCTTTTTAAATAAATTTTATGCTATTCAGTGGAACATTCAAGGCAAACCAATAACATCTCTATAAAGACAAGATAGTGACGAGAAAAGTTACACAATGCACCTTTAAGTAGAGTAGAAAGCCCACCCACACCATCTTTCCACTTGAACCACACACCCACTCAGGTTTAGGGCTGTGGCCCTTTAGTCATTTAAATCATTTAATTGGTAGATGGTGTCTTAGTCAACCAAAATGTGTATTAGTCAACCAATTATTTTATTTAGATTATAAGGATTTATGGATAAGAGCAAAACTGAAATATGGAAGGAAGTTGCTAAAGGATTGGCTGTAATCTGCCTGTCAAAAAGTTTTAAGATATCTGTCTGATCTGTCTTCTTTGACCTGTCTGTTATTCCCAAACCACCGACTGATCCTACAGTTGTTTGAAGAAGGCACATAAACGATAACACAGGTGCACTGTTCATGGAAATGATCCACTTTGAAATTGCCTCTTATTCTAATGTTGATGATTTGTTGAACTCTGTGACTTTGAGTGTTTTGAATATTCTGGATGCCATTGCCCCAATGAAGGTTAAAATGGTTAAAGATGGGCAAAAATCTCCGTGCAGGAATGATGACACGATCAGGGCACAGAAAAAGGAGTGCAGGAAATTGCAATAACAACTCTCATGTCCTGTTTGCAGCAGTGAACAGAATAACAAACCCTGCAGCTCCACTGCCGTTAGAACTAATTTCCACATCTAAGTGCAGTGAGTTTGCAGTATTCTTTAATGACAAAGTTCAGGGCATCAAAAATGCCATCAGTTCCACAACGCAATTAACAAGCATGCAGCCACAGAGACACTTAGAGCTGAGTCACTTTGCACCTGTGACTGACAAAAGAGATCGTCACCAGTTTGAGTTCATCCACAGGCTGCCTCGATGTGTTACCCACTAGATTTCTAAAGTCTGTCCTCAACAGTTTGCTTTCACCACTTCAATCTGAAACATTCCCAAAAGCTTTGAAAGCTGTGGTCATTAAGTCTCTCCTAAAGATGAGCAGCCTTGATGCCACAGCACTGAACAATTTCCGACCCATCTCAAATCTGCCATTTTTTGGCAAAGTCCTTGAAAAAGCTGTTTACCAACAGCTTACTAACTTTCTCCAAATGAACAACTCCTTTGATGTTTTCCAGTCAGGTTTTAAAGCCCACCACAGCACTGAGACTGCTCTTATCAAGGTGACAAATGACATCTGCCTGAACACTGATGCAGGCAAAGTCTCAGTCTTGATCCTGTTAGATGTGAGTGCTGCTTTTGACGACTGTCGATCATGGGATCCTCTTACAGAGACTTGAGGACTGGATGGGCATCTCTGGTACTGCACTAAACTGGCTCAAGTCCTATCTAGAAGATAGGAAGTGCTTTGTTGAAATTGGAAACTGTGTCTCACATCACATGGCCCTGACCTGTGGGTGCCCCAGGGGTCGATCCTGGGCACCCTTTTGTTCAATCTCTAAATGCTGCCGTTAGACCAGTTAATAGGCAGCAATAATGTGTCCTACCACAACTACACAGATGACACTCAGATCTACGTATGTCTCACTGGCAGCAGGGGACATGGACCAGTGGACTCACTCTGCCACTGCATCCAACAAATCAGTGTGTGGATGCAAAACAACTTTCTCCAGCTAAACTCAGACAAGACAGAAGTCATAGTCTCTGGTCCACAGAAACAAAGAGAATGTCAGCAGTCACCTCCAGTCTCTCTCTCTCTCTCTCAAACCTTCAAATCAGGCTCGAAATGTAGGGGTAATAATGGACTCAGACTTGAACTTTAACAGCTTCATCAAATCATTAACATCTGCACCCTTTTATCATCTAAAAACCATAGCAAAAATCAAAGGTATACTGTCTAAAGCAGACTTGGAGAGACTTATCCATGCGTTTGTCTCCAGTAGGTTAGACTACTGTAACGACCTGCTCACTGGCCTCTCCAAACGAGCTGTGAGACAGCTGCAGTACATCCAGAACACTGCAGCTCGGGTCCTGACTCGAACCAAGAAGTACGAGCACATGCGTCCTGTGCTCAGGTCTCTCTGCACTGCCCCCTGTGGCTCAGAGACTTTAAAGCGGCTCTGCTTGTGTACAAGTCTCTCCATGGCCCAGCACCAAAGTACATCTCTGACATGTTAGTTCCATATGAACCATCTGCACTCTGAGGAGCTGGTGCTGGTGCCCAGGACTAAACACAGGGAGTCAGAGTTTCAGATTCATGCAGCTAAAACCTGGAACTGTCTTCCTGAACATGTGAGACAGGCCTCTACTTTGACTCTGTTTAAATCCAGACTCAAAACATTTCTATTTAGCTGTGCGGATGACTGAAAGGTTTTCATTCTGCACTCTTCTCTCTCATTTATTGTCTCTTTCTGTTTTTTGTTTAATTTAATGATTATTTATGTTTTGGTTTGGTTATAAAGGGGAGCCGTTTCTGTCACTCAGTCTGCCACTGGTTACAGAGCGGGTAACGTCGGTGTGCTGCATAAGGTTGAACTTATCTGAGTTAACGTTGAACTCGACCCATTTTTTCTTTTGCTGTAAATACTTCGACATTTTGCTCACTGTAAATATTTTTGCACTGTTTGGAGATTTTTGGCACTTTGGACACTGGCACAATAAATCCACCTGCACTTGGAAATTCGATTTGAGTTTTTAGTAGAGCCCCGCCACAATCTGAAGTATTGCACCACATTTCACAAATAATAATAACTCAGTTTTGACTTGCATCTAAACTAGAAGTGCAGTGCTCTGATCTTTGAACACTTAAGTCTCTCAAAGCGACTTGTTTTAGTGTAGACAGGAAACAGCAGATGCACTTACAACTGTGTAGCCTGTTTTACGCAGCCATATCCCGCTGCAGTCTTTGTGATCGGAGATTTAAAATCTCATAAGATTCTCCTCATGTCTGTGGTTTGCACTTTTTGTTGCACGTTTAAAAATCGTTTAAGACCGAAAAATCCTGTAGTGTGTGGCGGCCTTACCACAAATCATCTCACCCTCTATAGTTCAAGCTAAATCAACTCTTTCTGGTCAGATTGTCTTAAAATAAAGCTCACATTCAAGTCTAATAGAGCTTCTAACACAGTAGTGCCTCAGTTAGCATCACACTCCCAGGGAATATTGATGACATCAGCTGCAAAGTATCAATACCTCTAATTGCTTACATTTTAGCATTATTTTTTAGTAATTGTAAAGTAGCAACTAAAACACCTCTTTTCTATTGACAGTGAGTGTTTCTTTGCACTGTTTTCACTGTTTTGACTCTCTCGTTTGCAGGTTGACGTTCTTGGGGCTGGTGACTGGTCTGTACGCTGTGGGCAACATGCTGTGGGGGGTTCTGTATTGTCGTATCGTGAGGAGGCAGAAGAAATTAGCTCTGAGGCAACAAGAGAAAGAGAAAGAGAAAGAGAAAGAGAATGGACTGGATGGAGCTAACAGAGCACCCATGGGACATGCACAAATCACCCTCACCCAAAACACAGACAATGACAAAGAGAGCACTATTTAACTGTGAATTCTGCTGCTTTCAAACTGGACCAGACAAGGCAATGGTACAGTGACAGCGCCCCCTGGTGTTTAAGCAGTATACCTCTTTACAAAAATGTCACATTACGTCTGTCACAGTGTTTTATTTCAAAGGTCAATAAGCAGTTATCATAAACATAATTCAGCAATAATTTTGTCATTCCTGGTTACAACAGTTACACATCTGTAAGTGCTGAGTTTTGTTAATTATTTACAAATATTCCCCAAAACTAATGTGAATCATAGTAGAATATTTTGGAGACAAGTTGTAGTGACCAGGCCGAATTTTGTACCTAAAATTTCTTGCAGAGAATGTACCCTAACATCCTAATGCACCCTGATGAGAGTCGTGTCATAGTGGTATAAAATATAAGGTATACAGTGTGTGCAGAATTATTAGGCAAGTTGTATTTTTGAGGATTAATTTTATTATTGAACAACTACTATATTCTCAATCAACCCAAAGACTCACAAATATCGAAGCTGAATATTTTTGGAAGTTGGAGTGGGGCTTTTTTAGTTTTGGCTATCTTAGGAGGATATCTGTGTGTGCAGGTAACTATTGCTGTGCAGAATTATTAGGCAAATTAATAAAAAACAAATATATACCCATCTCACTTATTTATTTTTGCCAGGCAAACCAATATAACAACTCAAAATTTACAAATAAACATTTCTGACATTCAAAAACAAAACAAAAACAAATCAGTGACCAATATAGACACCTTTCTTTACAAGGACACTCAAAAGCCTTCCATCCATGGATTCTGTCAGCTTCTTGATCTGTTCACCATCAACATTGCGTGCAGCAGCAACCACAGCCTCCCAGACACTGTTCAGAGAGGTGTACTGTTTTCCCTCCTTATAGATCTTATGTTTCATGAGGGACCACAGGTTCTCTATGGGGTTCAGATCAGGTGAACAAGGGGGCCATGTAATTATTTTTTCATCTTTTAGACCTTTACTGGCCAGCCACGCTGTGGAGTATTTGGAGGCATGTTATGGAGCATTGTCCTGCATGAAAATCATGTTTTTCTTGAAAGATGGCGACTTCTTCTTGTACCACTGCTTGAAGAAGGTGTCTTCCAGGAACTGGCAGTAGGACTGGGAGTTGAGTTTGACTCCATCCTCAACCCGAAAAGGTCCCACAAGCTCATCTTTGATGATACCAGCCCATACCAGTACCCCTCCTCCACCTTGCTGGCGTCTGAGTGGAGCTTTCTGCCCTTTACTGATCCAGCCACAGGCCCATCCATCTGGCCAATCAAGACTCACTCTCATTTCATCAGACCATAAAACCTTATAAAAAATCAGTCTTGAGATATTTCTTGGCCCAGTCTTGACGTTTTATCTTGTGTCTCTTGTTCAGTGGTGGTCGTTTTTCAGCCTTCCTTACCTTGGCCATGTTCCTGAGTATTGCACACCTTGTGCTTTTTGACACTCCAGTAACATTGGAGCTCTGAAATATGGCAGAACTGGTGGCAAATGGCATCTTGGCAGCTTCACGCTTGATTTTCCTCAATTCTTGGGAAGTTACTTTGCGCCTTCTTTTTTCAACGTGCTTCTTGCGACCCTGTTGGCTATTTGCCATGAAACGCTTGATTGTTCTGTGATCCCGCTTCAAATGCTTGGCAATTTCAAGGCTGCTGCATCCCTCTGCAAGACATCTCACAATTTTAGACTTTTCAGAGTCCGTCAAATCTCTCTTCTGACCCATTTTGCCAAAGGAAAGGAAGTTGCCTAATAATTATGCACACCTGATATAGGGTGTTGATGTCATTAGACCACACCCCTTCTCATTACCCAGATGCACATCAGCTGATATACTTAATTGGTAGTAGGCTTTCAAGCCTATACAGCTTGGAGTACGACAACATGCATAAAAAGGATGATGTGGTCAAAATACTTATTTGCCTAATAATTCTGCACACAGTGTATATGTTTTAGTAAGGTATGTTCAAGTGTTTGTGTGAAACTTGTGCACTATCACACTCTGTTTTGTTTATATGGAGGTAATCATGAGTGCTAACAAACTGAGTCATTAATTAATGAGATAAACAGAATGGTCCACTTAAACTGAGATGAACGAGTGTTATAATCTGTATTACCTCATCCACAGTCTCTGACCCACATTAGCACATGTGTAGAACATGAGGCTGTTGTATCACATTCTCCTTCATGACTCAAGGGTCAGTGGTTTCTCAGAAAGCTTTTTACTGGAAACAGAAGTTACATTCTCACTCAGTAGAAAGGTCATGGACATGTGTTTAAACAATAAAGAGTGTGGTTCAATCACCACTGTCCAATCACACACTGTTTTTGACAGAAGTATTTGAGCCAAATGATTTGTAATGTGTTTTTATACATTTGTTCACATTTATATGTTCCTGAAACACATTAAAAACATTGAAAGTGAAATCTTACAGTGTACTGCCATGATTCAAAACTTGCTGAGTAAGTCTCCATTTTAATAGTAGTTCTGTTTTTGAACCTTTACCACAGTACGACAGCAACAAGTTTGCCTTTGCAACACCTGCAGTCACCAGCAGTCACCAGCAGGCTGTGCTGTTTCTATCTAAATGAGCACATCGAGTGGAGGCTGTACTCGCAAACTCAGGAACACAAGAGAGCAAAGGTAAAATCTGATATACCTCCGCAAGGAAAGCTGTAGTGATCCTGTAGTGATTCTGTCATGATACTGTAGGCGCAGAACTTTAAATTACTTCTTAAATCAGTTTGAATTTAGTTAGTTACAGTTTTATTCTACAGTTCTTTCTGTGAGCGGTGCATCTCTCCACAGACCTGACCTGTAATTTGGCCTAGTGGCGTCACCTGCTTTTCTCCATGGAGATGCATTTAATCCCATATTGTTGAACATTACAAAGTTATAACATCTCCGTGCCGACAAGCAGATGGCAGAGTCTACCCCGGGAAAAGTTAAATATTGCACCTTTAATCTCAGAGGCAGATGTATGTGACTTTTTGATTACCCATCATCAAAAATATGGACTGGGATCAGTTTCTAGTATAGACTATACACCCATGGGCCGCTGTGGGACCTACCTGAACGACTGAGGGATTACTCAGATATAAAATACAGTATTGCGATTTAATGTTGAAAATCACATTCTATTATAAAGCGCATCTATTATACAAAGAATGTTTTTTTGTTTATTATCATCAAAGTATCGTCATCATCATCATCATCATAGTCTGCTCCTCAGTATTGAAATCAAGTCTGAAATTTTACCAGTAGCATGCAGTGACTAGGCAAGATGACTTGTGGTGGACTTTAATATTTAGCCGATAACAATTTAATAACTCCTCTTTTATACATATTACATTGCAAATGAGTTTATTTTACTGTCATATTAAATGCATATATAGTGAGCCATGTTGGAGTCAAATTGGAGAGATCTGCATTGTTACATAATATAGTTACAAATATAATATTTGTTGGGCTGTATTTGACACATTGTGTGAACAGGGCTATTTCTTTCTTCACAGATTTGTCCTACTCCTAAACCTTATTTATCCAGCTGAGCCGTCAGTACTGTAATTATTAGTCTGCATCTAGAAACCGTATGAACGACATATGACATTACACAAAATGCACTCTCATCAAGAGAGACTAACAACAACAGATAATAATAATAGAGCCTGATGTGTCACAAACGTCCCCTTAAACACAGCCCTGCGTTAGAACAACGCGCTCACACTCACTTCTCATAGATGCAAATCAAAATCACGTCTTTCCTGAAGAAGCGTCCTGTGGGGGCTGTTTTTAAAGACTGTATGTGATACAATATTTATTTAACTGTTTATTCCTATTATTATTTATGCTGTTGTTGACCTGGACCTGGAGTGCTGTGTTTGGTTTCTGTGTATTTTTATACTGGAATGACAAATAAATTCTGATTCTGATTCTGGCCAAGAGGGAAAAAAAAAAAATACAGGAGGCAAGTGTATTTGATTTAATTTGTTTTTTATTAGTTGTACATGTAGTCAATGTCATTGTTTTTGTTTCCAAGAAAATTTTTGCCACCAAGAACTGTGGATTTTGACCTTGAAGAAATTTGAAAACTGTTAGAATGACATTTATGCTACGTGTTTTGTCTGGCTTTAGCTCCTCAGCATAGATTTAGACTGACTCTACCAGCAGAAAACAACACCATCAAACTAACACTTCTAGGTCTCCTGACTCCTGCCTGACTGCATCAGAGTCAGAGTCAAGTTTTAGGCCTTTTTATTAAACTCCACCACCTTGTCTGTATTTTTTTTGTTGTTTTTACAATTTTAAACATGAATCCACAGCCTGAGGCCCAGGGAAGATCCAGAGCAGGAGCACAAGAAGCACAAGCCACTGCGGCCACTATGGATGACATAATTGCAGAAGCAGTGCAAGCCGAGAGTGAACGAGCAATGCAGACGATGGGCGATGCCATGTTAGAGATGGTACGAGTGTGTGACTCTCAGCCCCCATTCACATTACTGCATGAATTCAGACTCTCACGCTACCATGAAGGCATTCACTCTACCAACTCTGGAGGCAATGAATGTCTGAACACACTCCTGCGCAATGTTCGACTGCACCCAGAGGAGTACCCCACCTACTGGCTTCTTTTGAGAAAAGTCAGCAGGGTTATCTCCATGCAGTTGTGAGAGCAGCACATGAAGAAGACAGAAGTCCAGAACCATCACCAGTTAACGTACAGGAACACTGTGACATACGTGTGACCTTTGAGATGGATCAAGATCGAAAAGAGGTCAGAAACATTTCCCCGGAATGAGAAATGCAGTGTCTCTGGGGAATGTGGACTTTGACCTTGAAGAAGTGTGGAAACCTTTAAAGATACACACGTTACATGTTCTGTCTAGCTTTTGCACGTGGGCATAGATTTAGGAGAGTGACACCATGAAACAAAACCACCAATCTGAAAGTTTGCCTACAATAAAAAAAATAAAAAAAAAAGGTTTCCCAATAATAATAATAATAATAATAATAATAATAATAATAATAATAATAATAATAATTATGAAAGAGACCCCAAAAAGTTAGTATTATTATCACTGTATTACATTTTACTATCATTACTATCAAAATACTATATAAGATACTTTTTGTCCATGTCCATCCAAATTTTCGAAGATCCAACCACAGCTGCTCAAGCACAAGAAGACATCTCTCCAAAATTTGTAATATATATAGAAATATATCACTTGTTTTACCTGAAATATGTAATCGTTTGGTGCTTTATTTGTTTGTTCTACAAAAATGTGCACTGTTTCTCAGTCCTTTATGTTATTATTTCTCTTTCTTTATGTGTAAGCAGCCATGTTTGTTTTTGACTCGAACACACCATGTGTCTCTCTGATTGGTTAATCCGCCTGTCAGTCACACACTGTGAAATCAGGGAGACAGGATGCAGCTCCAGATCCACTTGTCTTTGTAAAAATTTGTCAAAGCGTGTGGTTCTGGCTGGTGTTTTTAGGGAGACGATGTTCACCATGTGTTCAGGGACTGCAGGTGAAATATAATCTCTCTGGCTAATTCTGCTACAGTTACAAAAATATTGATAAATAAATAATAATTTGAGGCAAGCATGTATTAGCCCCTTCACCAGAAAAATTCCACAGTGCACCTTTAATAATATACACAAACACATTCAAATCACGAGCCCTTCCACCTTCCCTCCCTTCACCCACCTGTAGCCGCTCTGACAACACCTGCCATTGTACCTTTGTGAGAAACTATGCACCAAAGGATACTAATCTGCCCCAGTGCAGCCCTCCCCTTGGCCCCTGTCCCCACTGGTCTCCACTGGTCTCCGCCCCCTCCTGGACTGTTCATTTTGTGTGTGTGGAATAGAAATGTGGAAAGCCTTTTGTCCCTGTAAAACTGGCCCGGGATAGTGCAATTCAAGCTGGGGGGGGGTTTTAAGTTTTGAAACTGAAGACTCCAGTCCAGACATGGCAAATTGAAGAAATAAGTTGAAGATTTGTGGAGAAGTGGTAGGTGTTTTTAACTA
Source organism: Taenioides sp. WSHXM2023 (assembly GCA_029959045.1). Taxonomy (NCBI): domain Eukaryota; kingdom Metazoa; phylum Chordata; class Actinopteri; order Gobiiformes; family Gobiidae; genus Taenioides; species Taenioides sp. WSHXM2023. Next base: position 10,028,181 of record CM057085.1, read on the forward strand.
GATACTTTCAAGGACTATCTGTAAATGACATGCTTTTTTGTATCTTTTGTAAGTGGTGCGAACAGTGCATCTGTTTTGATAAGATGAAATAGAAAAAGACTTGTTTTGAGACTGGCCAATAAACTCGAATTGGAGCCAGAGGAGTTAGAAAGGTACAAAAATGCTGTTTAACTTTGTGTCAACTTTTCAACAGCACAAATAGAAGAGGAAATGAATACTCTGTTCAAATCCTGATAGTGACTGAAGGAGACCAGAGAATACCAAGTAAGTGCTATTAAGTTTTTCTCACTATTTTTTCTCTATTGATTCTAAAGAATTTGTCAAATCAGGAAAAGTGTTTGTTAATTTTTATTGTAAAGAAATTTAACTATCAATATTTTTTTTTTTTGTAAATTTTTTAGTAATACAATCAGATAACTGAATTAAAATGTGTTATTAAAAAGGCTTATTTCAGTACTTTCCATTCTTCTTGAACCATCGTATGGGGTTTAAAGCTGCACTGCGTAACATTTTGAGTGGCGGTCAGGGTCTGTCTCTATGGCGATGTTATTGCTTTGCCTAGAATGTTCCACAATATGATATTAAACGTATCTTTCTTGTGTAGATTTAATTGCAGGCGTTTTTATTGTTTGAAAATATTTTGCGAAACCTGCGTTCGTATTCATAGTACGATTGCTTCTCCACAGATCTGACCAGTAAAACTAGGTCTAGCTGCACAACTGTTATAGATAAGTTTAATGCCAAACTGTGGAACAATCCAGACAATAACCCTGGAAACAAGCAGGTATAGGTAGTGAATATTTAAGTGCCGTATAGTTTTGTAAATGAAATTCAAGACGGTTACAAGAAGCCGTGTTTAAAATACACACGGCCACATGGAAATACAAACACTGTGCATTTGTCTAAAACTTGAAATCCTCTTCTTTCCTTCCTTCAGGTGCAGAATAGACTCTAGAATAATGGAGGAAACTGAGGACAGAGGCAGAATGACCAGCCAGCAGGTCCTCTGTGCCCCCCACGAGACCCCCCAAAAAAACTGCCTCTCCACGCTCAAAGTAAGACCGCTCTTTGAATGCTCTTTCTATCTGTTGTGAATTTTAAAGATGCACTTAGGATGTTACAAAGTGTGGTTTTAAATGTATCTATCTTCATGGAGACAAACAGGTGACACCAGCTCAAGTTACACGTCTAATCTAATAATCTAAGGCACTTCTGAGGAATATGCCTATAAATACCTGGAATTTAATACATGCAAGGTAGATAAGTTTAATGGCATACTGCGGAACATTTCAGACATAGCAATAACAAATATAGACAAAAGAAAATGTCAAACGCCCTCACCAGAAAAGTTACATAGTGCACCTTTAAAAGTCCCATATTACACAAAAAGGAAACTTTCATGTTATAATGTTTTCTCATCAAAAACGTACCCAGAGTTGTGTTTTGTTTCATTCACACATGTTTGAGTAACCCTGGTTTATTAGTCTCTATCTCCAAAGCTCAAAATGCTCTGTTCCACCTTGTGATGTCACATACCTTTTTTGTGGAACAGAGTGTTTTCTGTTTGAGAGAAAAACTCAGCCTAAATATGCAGGATTTGTGTGTTAAACATGAATGAAACAAAACAATTGATATGTTTTTGATATTATAACACTGATCAGAACACAACGTCATATAGGCCCTTTAATGTGTTTTTATTAATGTCTAATATGTTGTGTTGTATAACTGTACTATGGATCACTTCAATTCTAGAAAAATGAATCTGGGGGGAAAAAAATACTATAATAGTCTATTGTCACTTTAAACGCACCTTTGCCTCATTTTGGTGTTTTGCCCAAAATGTATGAACACTTCAAATCCAGTTCAAATCAGTTTCTGGGTCATTTTACTCTCGACTGTGTACTGTAAAAAGTGTATTGAATATTAAATGTGATTGCAGTAGTACAGCTATCAGTAATCAGCAGTTAATGGGACAGAAAGTTTCAGTTTTGTACCATACACTTTCAGATCTGTCTTTTTTATTCTGACACACCTCCGCTCACACCAGAAGTTACATTTTCAAAACGAAATGTTCAAAGTACAGTTCGTCTATACTTTGCAGCTGATGCCATCAACTTTTCCTTGGGGTGTGATGCTAACTGAAAGCACTACTTGCTGTGTGTTACGCGCTGTTCAGACCATGGCATCAGGGGTGTAGAGTTTGATGAGATTGACAGGCGGATCGGTGCAGCGTCTGCAGTGATGTGGTCGCTGTACCAGACCATTGTGGTGAAGAGGGAGCTGAGCCAAAAGGCAAAGCTCTCTATTTACCGGTCAGTCTACGTTCCTGCCCTCACCTATGATCATGAGCTTTGGGTAATAACCGAAAGGACAAGATCACGGATACAAGCGGACAAAATGAGTTTCCTCCGTAGAGTGGCTGGGCGCTCCCTTAGAGATAGGATGAGGAGCTCAGTCACACGGGAGGAGCTCCGAGTAAAGCCGCTGCTCCTCCACATCGAGAGGAGCCAGCTGAGGTGGCTTGGGCATCTGTTCCAGATGCCTCCTGGACGCCTCCCTCGGGAGGTGTTCCGGGCATGTCCCACCGGGAGGAGGCCCCGGGGAAGACCCAGGACACGTTGGAGGGACTATGTCTCTCGGCTGGCCTGGGAACGCCTCGAGGTCCCCCCGGAGGAGCTGGAGGAAGTGTCTGGGGTGAGGGAAGTCTGGGAGTCCCTGCTTAGACTGTTGTCCCCACGACCCGGCCCCGGATAAGCGGAAGAATATGGATGGATGGATGGATGGATGGATAAATCAAGCTTACTTCAAAATGTATTATAATAGCATGAATCTGGGACCAAGTGCGTTACTTTTTGTGTAAAACCATTCAGTATATTCAAACATTCTTGTAAAAAGCATAATTTAAATAAATGTACACATTGCTGAATAAAATAGGATTATCAGTATCTTATCAAAGCTGACAAAAATAGAGAGATGTCAGAATAGAAAATACATCAACACAGCTCTGTGATGTAATTTGAAACACAGAAATGTCCCACTTTTTGAAGCCGTTTAGTGAAAGTATTGATCTCTTAAGCTCATAATCTTGCATATTTCTTTGTGCTCTGTTTCCCCAGTTGTTCCTTATGGCGCTGTCATTTTCGTTCTTCTCCAAAGCGATGACTGGCTCGTACATGAAGAGCTCCATCACTCAGATCGAGCGGCGCTTTGACCTCTCCACCTCCCACGTCGGACTCATTGACGGCAGCTTTGAAATGGGTACAGAGCGATATCATTTTGGATTTGAGAGGCAATGTTTTTGAAAGAAATATCCAAAATAAAAATTCACAAGTTTTGAATTTTGAACAAACTAGGTCAACGAATCTGCAATTCCACCAAAGTATTCTGACCTGTCCTCCAGCTCATTTTAAACTATAGGCTGTATAAAGGTTCAGTAATGTTGTGATGTCACATGAGCATAACCTTATATTTGTCCATGAACTCCCAGTGAAACCCTCTAACCTCTTTTGTTGCTGTAGGTAACCTGTTATTGTTAGCTGTGGTCAGCCATTTTGGGGCCAAACTGCACCGGCCCAGGCTCATAGCTGCTGGCTGTATTCTGATGGCCATAGGGTCCCTGCTCACTGGACTGACTCACTTCTTCATGGGACGGTAAATATTCAAAAAGGTGCACTGTGTAACATTTCTGGTGGTGATCAAACGCCCGATCAACTCAGATCTCAGAAGCTGAGGTTTAAGGGTTGGGCCTGGTCGGTACTGGGATGGGAGAACATTGGGAATCGGTGCCTCAGTGGGGCAGCAGTGGCTTCATTGCAAACTGTTGTGTCCTTAGGCAAGACACTTCAGTGACTGGAGGGACCTCACTTCCATCAGTCATTGTCGTTACAGTATTTCTGTCCTGTTCATGTGTAGGTTTGTTTCAGTTTACCAAAGCTTCCATATCTATGACCATCAAAAACACTATGCTTATAAAAAGTATAGTACTTTTCAAAAAGGTTAAACATCTAAGTACTCTGTCTCTATAGTGATGGTGACTGTGTTGTGCTCCTCAGATACGAGTACAGCTCAGTGGTTCAGAATCTACAGAACCACAATGTGAGTGTGGCAGCCTGTGTGGACCCTCTGATGGAGCCGGAGCTTCAGACCCAGACTCCAGGGGAAGAGGACAAAGGTACAGACACTCACACGCACACACGCACGCACGCACGCACGCACGCACACACGCACGCACGCACACACGCACGCACACACTAAAAGTAAACGTGTGTAGTAATCCTTCTAAATGATAAAATAATCACAAATAGGTAAGATAAATAAGGGTTCAAAGGGGGTTTAAATCTATCTCAGTTACTTTTGAGTGTAAGGAGACAAATTCATATATGGATGGGTAATTTGTGTTCACTTGTTTTTTGCTTAACTGGTAATGTTTTTGTATTAATTAATTTATTTATTCCAATTAGCATAAAATAGTAATTCACAGGTGTTAACTGAATTTTTTGGAGAAGGACATTTATTATTTATTAGAAAAGTCTGAGCCTAGGCCCTTAAGACAACTCGTATCAACTTCCCCACGATAGCTAAGTATCTAAAAGGCTAGAATTATGTTTAACCGTGTCGGTGGAATCAAGTGTTTTTCAATATTAAAGAACCCATATTATGCTATTTTCTAACTTGTCTTAATGTTGTTTCCTCATCACAAACATACCTGGAGTTGTGTTTTGTTTTCACACACAAACCCTGTAAATTTAGTTCTTCTCTCAAACAGAAAACACTCTCTTCCACCTTATGATGTCATGTGGTAATACAGGAAGTGCTCCACTGTATTTTAAACTCCACACACCTTCACTAGAATCTTCTGGATCATTCTAGACCTGGAATTGGCAATTTTTACTGAACAAAAGTTAAAAGGAGCTGTTAACTTTAAAGCGACCAATGGAGCATTTTGAGCTTTGGAGATATAGACAGACTGATAATAAAGAATCATAAAGTGTTACTCAAATGTGTGAATGAAACGAAACACAACTCTAGGTATGTTTTTTGAGGAGGTAACAACATATATATATTATAGCGTCTCAAAATGACCCAGGAGAGGTAAATTAAAGTCTCAAACCCTTCTGTGTGAGTTGATTTGCAAACACAGTTACCAGAGTTGCACAAAGGAATTCGACTTATATTGAATCTGATTAAGAACCATAACTCACTGGCTTTTGTCCAACTATGCCAAGAATGCACTGATCCAGGGCTGACTCTCTGCCCTGTTTACCGGGATTAGCCCAGATTTTTGTTGTATTTCCATAACAGAGCACAGTGAAGACAATATGGGTACAATTTCTGTTTATTTGTACAAGAAAAGTCTGTTTAATTTGCTATTACTATTGGTGAGTAGGGATGTCAAAATCAATTATGATTATTCAGGTCACAATATGATCCTTAAAACTAAAAAAATAATAATTACCAGAATTTTAGAAGCAAAATTAAAGGTGCATTGTGTAACTTTTCTGGTGGAGGGTCCATGGAGATGTTATTGCTTTGTCTGGAATGTTTCACAGTATGGCATTAAACCTTTCTATCTTCACGGAGACCAAACCAGGCCAAGTTCCAGGTCAGATCTGTAGAGAGGCGACCCCGCTCACAGTCTGAATGACGTTTTTTGTTTTGTTTTTGTTTTTTTTAGGTATAAAACCACCTGTAATTGAATAAATGTAAGGTAGAGCTGTTTAATGTCATGCTGTGGAACATTCCAGGCAGAGTAGTATTGGTGGACGGCTTCTGGTGGAACTTGGAGTCCTCTGCAGTTCCCGCCAAACAGGAAGTGACCATGTAACTCCAGTTCACTTTCTATTGAAAAACCGTGACCCCTCTCTTTGTAACTGCTGCTGTCAGACTTCGTATTAACAGTTCGTATTAGCCCACTCTACATGATCCTGGTGTTTTTATGTTTGAACATTTATTAACTTCTTTCCCCGAGGTCGCCCCCACTAGTGTTAGCAACAGTTTTGATTGACAGCATTGTGCCCAACCCCTGCCGAATGAGTGGCGCGGGTGTCAGAATCCTAAATATGAAACTCGGCTCCAAATTAGACACTTTAACCTTATATACCATATTATAACATTGTTTAACGCACTTGAAGAGGTTTTATATGTCATCCTTGCATGTTTGAATAATCTAGCGATCTCTCCCGGGTTCTATTCAAACCCTCCTTACAGTTAGCAGTGAGATCTTGTCCAAGACTCAGCCCACAAGCCTACGTCACCCATACTTCTGCACAGCAATTTCCATAAATATACAGTACAAAAGATACAAAACAATACACTGTAACTCCAAAACAAAACTGAATTAATCCTGTTAATCTGTTGTTTTTGGCAAATATTGCATTATCACAACAATAAAAGGTAACATGGTGATCTAAATATGTTAAAGTTAATACCCCATAGAAATGTAATACGGCCTCTTTTGGTCATGGTGTTGATAATTGTGACTAATCATGAAATTTTGTTGTTTCTTCTCACAATATTTCAAAATAACACTAAAATTTGATAGCGTGACATGACGTAGTGGATATGAAAATGGAAATAAAATAGATAAAAAAAATATTTGGCAAAGACCATGATCAGATATTACAAAAACTCTTAGTAACAGGCTTAGTAATATATTTTTGATAATTGGATTTGCACCACGGTCTGTACAGAAACAGCGCTGTTCGAACCCACTCTCAGTCAAAGTAAAAGTGTTTTTTATTTTGTTGCCAGATGTAATCATTTTTCTCTTAGAATGTATTGTGTTAGTGTATCATTGCTTTGCTTCAGACTTTATAGAGACAGAGAAAATCTTTCAACAAAAACTTCATATTCGGGTCATAATGTTATTCAAGCATCTGTTTATATCTGTGAAGTCTATCAAATACAGGGGAATCGGTTATAAATATATGTAACTTCAATTTATTCTTAGTATATCCCAAAGTAAATGGAAATATCAATCCATTCCCATGGATTTCCTATTGTGTAATATTGTATATAGAATCCTGTGTTGTAGTGGGGGCAATTGTGTTGATAATGACAAGAAAAGTAGTTGTTATGACTGCGATTGTTGTTATTATTATTATTATTGTATCTGCTGTGTGTACCCCCCAAGATGTGATATAAAGGGCTGTTCACAAACAAAAAAGAAAACGAAAGGAAAAGGAGTTTTGAACGTAGGTGTATGGGTGTAAAGGATATAACCCTCCTACTTTTTTTTTTTTTTTTTGAGATTGATGGGGCAATGACAATGTTATTATTGTTGTTGTTATTATTGCTATCATTATTTTTTGTATTCTTTGTATTTTAAATGTATTATTATTATTATTATTATTATTATTATTATTATTATTATTATTATTATTATTATTCTTGTGTTTCTTAAAGCTTAAAAAAAAAGTAAAAAAAAAAAAAGATTTCCTATTGAAGCTAGAATTATTAGAAAGAATTGATGTTTTTGGTCTCTTCACAGGCATCTGCTTTGTTTTAATTTGCTATAAGGATATATTACTGTGGTACTGCTAAATTGTTGTTAAGTACACCTAGGGTTGTCAAAAGTATTGAAAACGGATGCAAATGGATACTAAAACTCGTATCAAAACTAGATACTCATTTGAACAAGTACTGATACTAAAAAAGTCACATTCACAGGACGGAAATTAACCTTTCCTGAAGCTTTAGAATGATCTTAAACTGTATCAGAACAAGTATAAGACTGAGGGACTCCACAGATATAAGACCAGATAAAAGAAAGTACTATTAAAATCACATTGTACTGTCCAAATAAACAGTGTTTTTATAATCATCATGGTATCAGAATCAGTATTGTGTATCAAATCTATTGAAATCGAGTTGAGTAAACACTAGTTATACCGTACATTTCAAACAGTGTTGTCAAAGGCCATAAGACGATATTTGTTGCCACCCTGCTGGCTTTCATGATAATCAGGTCCCAGCACACGATCAGTATAAAATGTATTTAAAATATTTAGCAATTACGGAAATAAGTGACACTAGTAGTAGTAGTTTGTTTGATTTTGGTCCTCTGTGATTGAAAATGCACCTTATTTTCCATTACATGTTATTGTTTCACTGGGGGTTAGGATGTAGGTGGATCTAAATTTTCACTTGTTTTATTTTTGTGTAGTTGATTTAATACAAATCCAAAATTGACAAACAACAAAATTTACACTTTACTACGCTTGATCTTTGCCTGCCTTTCTTTCACTAGGCTTATTATCAGGATATACACAGGCACTAGGTTCATTTAATCTCATATATAAGTGTTCTGTGCACTTAGAGGCCTGTGTGAGAGACTCCAGCTCCTCCATGTGGGTGTACGTGTTCCTGGGAAATGCCTTGCGTGGGATCGGAGAGTCCCCCGTCACGCCTCTGGGAATCTCCTACATCGACGACTTCGCTGAAGCTGAGAACTCGCCATTCTACATCGGTACGAGAGCCCATATTACAGTATTTTGTGATCTATGTTATAATGTTTCCTCATCCAAACAGAACTGGAATTTGTTTATGTTTCATTCACGCAGCCCCTTTTCAAATCAGTATCCCATTCCACTCAGTTTAGTCATATTTAGGTTAAATTAGTCATAAATGTACTTTATTCTGCGGTGACTTTGTGATGTTGTTGTGATTGACAGCTTGTCTCCAGACCATTACCATCCTTGGACCCATGTTTGGTTTCCTGTTGGGCTCGCTCTGTGCCAAACTCTATGTGGACATTGGATTTGTGGATATGGGTAAGAAAAGTGCAACCTGGAGCTGCACGGGCAAATTAATGAGAGATCGTGAATCCCTCATGCCTAATTGTCAACGAGGGTTTTGAATCGAGAGGTCTACAGTCAATAAAGTTTATTTTTTGTGTTAAATTGCACAGATTAAAGGTCTGTATTGTTTATGTTCTTGAAATCAATACTTAGAGTCATTTTAAAGGGCTCATATTTCACTATTTTCTGATCTATAATGTTATTTTCTCATCATAAACACACCTGGAGTTGTATTTTGTTTCATTCACACAAATTTTAACACACAAACCCTGCAGATTTAGGTAGTTCTTTTCTCAAACTGAAAACACTCCTTGTGTTCCACCTTGTGATGTCATTTGGTAATACAGGAAGGTTTTTTTTACACCTTTATTAGAATCATTTGGATCATTTCAGCACTGGAATTCTCTACTGAGCAAAAGGTAAAAGGAGCTGTTAACTTGAAAACTACCACTTCATGACATCATAAACCAGGATTACTCAAACGTGTGTGAATGAAACAAAACACAACTCCAGGTATATTTTTGATGATGGAACAACAACATGGCTTAAAGCTCACAAGAGTCAGTTTTGTGTAATATAGGACATTTTGTATTAAATAAAATAAAAAATCTAATGTAAATATATAAAGTGTTTATACTTGTACTGTTGAGTGAGACTTCCCTGTGTCCTCAGACAGCGTGTTGATCTCCCCTAAAGACTCGCGCTGGGTGGGGGCGTGGTGGCTGGGCTTCCTGGTTTGCTCCGGGCTTCTCCTCATCTCCAGTATCCCGTTCTGGTTCCTGCCGCGCTCTCTGCCCAAACAGGAGGACAAAACAAAACCCACCACCGTGTCTGAATGTAGAGCTGAAGCTGTCCTGGACCAAAAGCAAGATTTAAAACTCAAAGACATAGCGAAAGGTAAGAAAAATCTGTGAAATACTTTATACTTTATACAGTGACTTCATGCTAGGAGAGTTTTTTTTTTTTTTTTACACCTTTATTAGGATCATTTGGATAATTTCAGCTCTGGAAATGCCATTGTCTACTGAACAAAAGATAAAAGGCAGCTCTTAACTTGAAAACTACAGCTTCATGACATCACAAGGTGGAACAGAGCATTTTGAGCTTTGGAGATGTAGACAGACTAATAATAAAGAGTTACTAAAACATGTGAATGAAACAAAACATGACTCTGGGTAAGTTTTTGATGAAGCAACAACATTCTAACATGGCTTAAAGCTCATAAGAGTCAGTTTTGCGTAATATAGGACGTTTAAGCAACATTACCTTTACTTGGGTACAGTCTGTAACTACTCTACCCACCGACTGTTACATAACGAGCAGCATAATTAACCGCTGGTTCTTTTCTAAAGCATGTCTCTGTCTGCAGCCTTCTTCCCGTCTCTGAAGCGTCTGCTGGGGACTCCCACCTACTTCCTGCTGATTTGTGGCAGTGTCCTGAGGTTCAACTCTCTGATCGGATTCATCACTTTCACCGCCAAATACATTGAGCAGCAGTTTGGACAGTCTGCGTCTAGAGCCAACTTTCTCATTGGTAAATTGTGTTTGTATGAACCTCAACAATGACCGCCCCCTCCCATACATTTTTCTCACAGATGTTCCAAAAAACGTACTCACGCTTCCGAAGATCTTACTCATGGCAATACATGGTAACTGACCAATTTTTTATTTAAATTCTGTTTCTGTTATTAAAAACATTTAGCAGAATCTTTGCGCGGTGTCTTTGAACTGTTAATATTTAAATTTTTTGAAAAGTCTATGGGAAAAATGAATGGACAGTTTACTTCCAGAATTATTTGTGAACCAATAAGTGAATGTTTTTTAGCATTTAAAGTGAAACTACACGCTAAACCCCCTTTTTTTGCTGCTAAACTGTGTATACGGTGTTTTAATAGCATTACCTACTGTCCCTGGTCATTTTGGCATTTTTAGTGTAAGTCCAGGAGTCCCTTTTATTTAATTTTTAGTTTTATTAGTCAGCAAACATATTTGTGCTACCAGAAGCTGTCTATGTTAGTCGCTTTGGTCTGACAGAAGAAGATCAGAGCGCACAGGTGAGAAGGAACAAAATCCAGGTGAGGGAAGGAGCAGGTTTCACATCTGCCATTTACTGGTGAAAAAAAACTTCTCAGAGTATTTTTCTAGCAGCTTACATTCATACTGTTTTTAGTAACAGCTCTCTTACTTTTTGGTTCCTCTTCCCACTGTGAGTAAGTCCACAAGTGACAAAAGCTTTATGTTGACAATATGAAATTATTTGAACTTGTGTTTCTTGCCCCGGTCCTTGTGATATGTTTTAGTTTTTCTTATTTTTATGAAAAAAATCTATACCTTTTATGTCTTAAATCTTACTGTATAACCAAAAAAATAACCAAAATTTCCCTGTAGTGCAAAGAAAATGTACATGACCCCAGAAAATACTGCTCCAGGTTTCATATACTGAACGATAAGCCGATATAGTAATTATCGTGACAGGTCTAATATGTTCTCACCTCTGAAAGTGTGTTGTGTTTTGCAGGAGTGCTGAACCTGCCCGCTGTGGCAGGTGGGATCTTCTTAGGAGGTCTCCTGATGAAGAGGTACAAGCTGAGTATAGTCTCCGGGGCACAGCTCTCCTTCGCCTCCTCCTTCATGGCTTATCTCCTCATCCTGCTGCAGTTTGGGACCAAGTGTGACAATATCCCTGTGGCTGGACTCACCGTGTCCTACAACGGGTCAGAACCTTAAACACATTCACCAGATTAGACAGATAAACAAAGGGTGTGTTACAGGGCTGAACAATTTGGGAAAAATATCTGATCGAGATTATTCTGACAACAAATTCTGATTGCGTTTGTGATTAGATTTGCGATTTATGTGTAATAATAGGATTCTGTTTAAAGTAGCACTGCGTAACTTTTCACGTTGGGGCTCCACTACCATAGAGATGCTATTACTTTGCCTGTAATGTTCCACAATATGGTATTAAACTTATGTAAGATGCATTTATTCAATTATGGATGTTTTTATTGCTTAAAAATTCCTTTAAAAACATACATTCTGACTGTTAGTGGGGGTCACCTCTTCACAGATCTCACCTGTAAATTGGCCTATGGCGTCTCTTGCTTGCCTCTATGGAGATTGACAAGTTTAATGCCATACTTTGGAACATTGCAGGCAAGGCAATAACATCTCCATGGAAATCAACAACTGACGGGCCCTTTACCAGAAAAGTTACATAGTGCACCTTGAAAGTTTATTTTAAAGGGCCCATGTTATGCCATTTTCCTCATCAGAAACAAACCTAGAGTTATGTTTTTTTCATTCACACCTGTTTAACACACACATCACCATTCTGTCAGTCTGTATCTGGAAGTCCCTCAGGATCTTGGCTCGAGTTTTCTCCACTACCTTTTTTATTTCCTGCTTTGACCTCGGGGTTTCCAGTCTGTACCTGCAGATGTTCCTGTACACTGTGGCTATGATTAAGGTTATAACGCTCCATGCATGCTTTCCCTGCAGTACCCGTGGCATCCAGCAGGGCGGCTCTCTCCTGGCGGACTGTAACAGTGACTGCATGTGCTCGTCTGAGGAGTGGGACCCCGTGTGTTCAGACAGTGGCATTACATATGTCTCCCCCTGTTTGGCCGGCTGCATCAGCTCCTCTGGATACGGCAAGAGCACTGTAAACATGCATACATCTGATACTGATACTTTGCAGCTGATGTCATCTGGGTAGCTGATGCTAACAATAGGTACTGCTCTGTCTGAGGCTCTGTTACACTTAAATTTGAGCTATAGTTTAAGGAAGCTGTCCATTGAAAATACATTGTCCTCCTTGTAAATGTGTGATTATCAACACATTTGTCATTTGTTATTTCTTATATTCTTATATTGTTATTTCTTATTTTCTTATATTGTTATTTCTTGCTCAGGTGTTTAATAACTGCAGCTGTGTGGACATGTCGTACCCAGCGGGCAGCAGCAGCTCGGTGAAGCTGGGCCAGTGTCCTCACGCCAAAGACTGCACCCGGAGCTTTAAGTCTTACATGGCTGTGTCCGTGCTCAGCTCCTTCATCACGTCTCTGGGGTTCACTCCTGGGTACATGGTCATCATCAGGTCTGCACACGCACTGCTCAGGGCTGTAGTACGAACGGAGACTGGGGGCTACGCTGGGTCACTGTTCAGCTTGGTTACATCACTATGGTAACAAAGGAAGCAGCGATAACCTGGTCTGGTGCAGATTCAGAGTCTGAGTTAAAGAAGTGCGCTTCTGTCTGCTATATAGTTACAAGTTATGACACCTGTGGATCATTATATTATAATTTGGACATTTTAAATCAAAATATTCATCTAAAATGGCTTAATAAAACAAACAAATCTCCTGACGTTGCCATAGACGTCATCACAACAAAGAGTCGGCACTTCAGATGATTAGCTGCACATCACGGTAGCAAGCTGCAGATTTTTTTCATTTGTACCAAAATGACTACACGATACTGCCGAATCCTATTTGTTTAAGAAAATAAAAAATGGATAACGAAGTAAGTACAGAGCAGTGGGCATATGCTGATCAATGATTAAAGACTGCCCAAACATGCATGAGTCTCTCCCGCCAAATACAACTTTGGGTGAGTAAATGATGAGGAGAAACTATAACATGTTTAAAAGCTCTGAAAAGTCGATTTTGCATGACTGTCCCACTTTCTGAACATGAGCTTTAGCTTTACAAACGTCTCTAACCAGCTTTGTGACACTCATTAGCTGAGATTCAAGATTTGAGAAGCCAGCTCACTGAATTGAAGCCTGACTATGTCCAATCGGCTTTGTAGTACATCTCTGAAAGTCAATTTTGTAGTTTATTTTTCTGTCAATAATCAGTAATATAAACTTTGTTTCTGCAGATGCATTGTTCCTGAGCTCAAATCGCTGGCTCTCGGTGTAGAGATACTGGTGTCAAGGACTCTTGGTGAGATTTCTGAAAATACATCATACTGTATTTCGGTGACATAGGCCCGTACTGTGGTAGACTGTAGGATTTTGGAAATACTTTGGAGGTGCTTTAAATTAGGCTTTTTTCACACTCATTCTAATTTAAAAGTGCACCGCGCAACTTTTCTGGTGGAGGGTGCGCCACCTGCTTTCCTCCTTGAAAATGTAACTGCTTTGCCTCAATTATTTCACAATATGGAAATAAACTTGGTTATCACAATGGAGACAAGTTAATAGTGAGGTCTATGGAGAAGCAAGTCTGCGCATAGTAAGAATTCACATTTTTCAAGGTATTTTTGAGCTATAATCCTCCTATGATCTAATAAATGCTAGGCAGATACTGTATGTTTAATGCCATAATGTGGAACATTCAATGCAAAATGAAATAACATCTCTATGGAGACAAGCAAGTAGCAGACCCTCCACCTTCGAAGTTACATAGTGCACCTTTAAATTGGCGTGAAAGTGAAACATTTTTACTCCTAATTAGCTCTTAATTAGCTCCTCCCTTCAAGCAGATATAAAGCAGTGTCCGCCAGCATCTGACCAGAACTGAAGAAGCAGCTTGGATGAGCTGCGAAACGTATTCGACCAAATAAACTCTGTCCAGTTGACAAATTAAATTTCTCCTTTTGCCATGGATTCTACCTGGACGACTGAGGGATTCTACACACATTTTTACTCCTATTTGTGGAGTTAATATGATTAACTTAGATTCAGGAGCTGGACCACGCCTCAGCCTCCTCTCAGCCAACCACAGCTCATCTCGACCACACCTTCAATTACCCAGAAGCCCTATTTATACAGCCTATCCCGACAACACCGTCCGTGTCAGCTCTCTCGAAGGAGGGGGGGGTTCCGAATCAGCTGGGTGACCATTTTGGATTGGAGACAGAGCCCCCACCCTGACTCTCCCTCCAGCCATCTCATCTACCCACCGTCAATAAATATCTTTATCGTATTCCATCATTGTGGCGTGGTCCTTGCTAGTGAAAAAATAATATGGTAAGATAAATGAGTGAAATATATGTTGTGTTTCTAGGTGGGATTCCTGCCCCTGTGTATTTTGGAGCTTTGATCGACTCGACTTGTTTAAAATGGGCCATTAAAAAGTGTGGAGGAAGAGGAGCCTGTCGCATCTATGACTCTGATATGTACAGGTACAAATATACAACAAAACACTCTGTTCCACCTTGTGGTATCACGTGGTAATACAGGAAGTGCTCCACTGTGTTTTTAAACTTAAAATCATTTGAATAATTTCAAGCCTGGAATTGCCAGTTTCTACTGAACAAAAGGTAAAAGGAGCTGTTAACTTGAAATCTACCACTTCCAGGGCTAAAATTAACCAAATGATTCTAGTGAAGGTGTATGGAGTTTAAAAACACAGTGGAGTATTACCACTTGACATCACAAGGTGGAACACAGAGCATTTTGAGCTTTGGAGATGTAGACAGACTAATAATAAAAGGATTACTCAAACAAAATAAAGTCAATTGCCCGATTTAGGGCTGGGCGATAAAACGATAACGATATGTATCTCGATAGACACGTACTCGATATCAATACAAAATGCGTTCGATAGAACATTTCGATAGAATGTTTTTTTTGTTTTTTTAAAGAAACCAGCTTAAGTTTAGCCAGAGCCCTCTCTGGTTTAGCGCCGCTTTAAATCTTTGTTGCGAAGCAAACTTGGTACTAGGCACTCGTCCTCTGGTGCGTAGGAACGTGCGGGGAGACACAAGCTAATAGCCAATCATGTAACAGTATCGTGTTTGGTTGCGCCATCTCGTTGTCTCGTGGTCATGTTTTTTCCTGAAACAGCGTGGTGAAGAAAAGATGAGTGCCACTGCAACAAGCAAGGAAATTGTGGATAAAAAAGGAAAGGTCAGCTCACCAGTATGGGAGTTTTTTGGATTTTATAAGTCTGATCATAATCAGACAAATGTTGTCTGCAAATTAGGCAAGACTGTGGTCTCCACCAAGGCTGGTAATACCACCAATTTGTTTTACCATCATAGCTGCGCTCACCCTTTGGAGCACAGCTGCATCAAACAACCACGACCAACACAACAAAAACAGCAGACCACCATGGAGAGGTACTTGACATCAGTGCCTTATGACAAATCCTCTAAACGCCATAAAGACATAACACAGGCAGTGGCATATTACATAGCCAAGGACATGTTTCCTCTCAGTACCGTAGAGAAGCCCGGTTTTAAAAATCTACTCCACGTGCTTGACCCACGGTATGTACAGGGCGAAAGTACTTTTCAAAGACTGCCTAAGTCTACTTCAGTTTTAATTTTATTTATTCTATGTTTACAAAACACTGTATATTTTTATTTTATTAAACCTTGAGTGAAAATATACTTGAATAGTTGAATAGATGTAAAACCTAAAATGTTATTCACCAGAGGGTGAACTTTTTTGCACTAAACTTGCTGTAAAAAATGTATATGATAGTTCTTCTCAGATATCAGGTTTCTCTATGTTTACATTTAACACTTTGCACATGTTTCTATAGCACTTTAGTTTTGTTAAGCACTTTATTATTGATAATTGTTCAGTTTTCATTGTGATCATAATGCTGAACATGTGTGTTGACATTCCTTTTCCCTGAATGCTTATTGCCCGTCAGAGGAAGGTTAAGTTTAAAATAAAAATGTTTAAATTTAGTATTTTTCCCTCCTGGTCCTTATTTTAAATAGGTTATACAGTGTTTCAATAATTATTGATATTGACTGATATGAAACACTTATATTGTGATACAGATTTCAGCCATATCGCCCAGCCCCAGCCCCATTCCCTCCATTTGAAATCATGATATTCCGCTGTAGAATGTCCCAACTTGGAATGTTATTTGCCAGTTTAGTATTTTGACAAAAGTAAAAGTTCCATCTGTGGTTTTCCTCTTCCTCAGGATCATCTTTCTGGGTCTTATCACAGGACTAAGTGGATCTTCTTACATCTTCATCATCGCCGTCATCGTCCTCCTCAGAAGACAGTACAAAAAAACAACAGCCGAACAAAAGCAGCAGGACAGCGTCAAAGGAGTCGAGCTTCGGAAACCAAGCTCTGCTCAAGTTTGTGCAATTTTTTCGAAAACTGCGAAACTACAACAAGAACGAGCCTCAAACCCCACAAGTGAAGTCTCTAAAGTAGTGCAAGTCCAGTGTCCACCAGGGGGCAGTAGTCCTGTAACAGAAGCTAGCACAAGTGGGTCAAGTACAAATAACAAGACTGAGTTAGAAGCAACCACATCGCAAAATCAAGAAAGTGGTGTCAATGAAAAATGAACTCTTAAATTATGTACAGTTATGTGTGGAGATTTTTTTGTTTTGTCTTCAGTTAGTCAAATTACGACTTCTTTTCTTGTAAAGTGCTGAAGAAAATATATATTAATACAAAAATGTTTAGTGCTGGACGCTGCTACAGATTATTACTAGACTAAATTAATGTATAATAAAATATAGACATGTTAATAAATTGAGTGTAAATTGACTTTAGTTAAGATTAATTTTGTCTGTGTTAAATTGGTTGTAAAGAAAATACAGATAGTAACTTTACTCTACCAATTTGGCTACATCTAGGAGCAAGATCTGGAGATGGGGCCTACGGGGACAATTAAAAAGTGCCTTAACCTTAGAATTAAATAAAATACAACCACACTTCACATATCTGGTCTATGCATGAATGTGGTGTGTGGATGAGTGAGTGAAGGTTGTGGGAGTTGGATTGGCCCATGGTGCAGATTGGCAGCCTCTTTTGAATGAGTCAAACGCAGGGATTCTCAAACCTCTTGATGCCAGGGAACACTTATTGGCGTATTCCAAGGGCCCCATGTCAGTCCCCACAATGGTATTACAATAAAATTCAGAAGCTTAAAACCAAATTTGGATGAAAAGATCAATTTCTCATAGTATTTACTAATTGGAGTCATCGTTTCCATCAAAACATTGTATGTTTAGGATTGCATATCATAAGAAACTGTAGTATTCGAGTAATGTTCAATGTTATGAGCATTTTTGAGGGACCCACAACACATGACCTAGGGTCCTCCAGGTGTACGCAGACCTCACTTTGAGAACCACTGGTTTAATGAATGCACAATAACCACGGACACACAATGCACACATTAAGATTTTCCTGAAAACCAGAAAAAATTGATTTAAACAACTCATTTCAGGAGTCTGTGATCAATAACAGCATTCATGGTCCTGTTTAGGTGTTTCAGACCGAGCAGTGCCTACACTTAGCATCACACCCTCAGAGAATATTGATGACATCAGCTGCAAAGTATCAACAGACAAACTTTTCCTGAAACCTCTGCATGCCGCACATTACAAAAACATTATTATGCAGAATTGTTGGCTAAAAGCTCCTGTTACACGTATGAACTTTAAGCACAGTCAAAATCACCAGTTTAATGTCATTGCTAGAGCCGTGAGCACTCCATCCAGGCACATAAAAGCTGCTATAGTCATCACTTTAGTAACAAACCGCAGTGTTGGTGACCGGGGAGTCATGTATTTCCACACATTTAACGGACAAAAGCTGCTCTCAGATGAACAGTGGGAGGAGGGAATGACGCTAATGGAAACGCTAATGCTCACGTACATTAAAAGTACCATAAATAGATACTGTAATTGGAATATACAGCGAAATGATTTAGACAATACAGTCGTGAGGTGCGCAGTGTGAGTTTTTGTTTTCATGGATGTGTTTTTGTTATTGCTAGAATGTTCCTCAGCATGCCATTAAAGGTCCTATATTACGCAAAATTGACTCTCGTGAGCTTTAAGTCATGTTAGAATGATTCAAGTGAAGGTGTATGGAGTTTAAAAACTTAGTGGAGTATTACCACATGACATCACGAGGTGGAACAGTGTGTTTCAGAGAAAAACTCAGCTTAAATGTGCAGGATTTGTGTGTTAAACATGTGTGAAAGAAACAAAACACAACTCCAGGTATGTTTTGTGATGATGAAACAACATAACAGATCAGAAAACAGTAACAGTGTTTTCCAAGGTATTTTTGAGCAGAATGAAAACCTATCATTGAATAGATGCAGTATACTAGTAGTTATATCTCAAACTATGGAACATTTCAGGCAAAGCATCAACATCTCCATGGAGACAAGCAAGCGGCTCTCCAGAAAAAGCATACAGTGCACCTTTAAATGTGAAATGGTCACATAAGTGCCTTTGAAATGTGTATAAATATAATAATATAATGGGCTCTATTCACATTACGTCACAAACCAGGAAGACGTTTGGAAACATGCGATAACAGCGTCCGGTGGGCTCTGTTCGCGGTAGTATGAGAAAAATGAGAAAATGGCCCAGTTTTCTTCATCTACATGTTATTGTAGCGTTCCGTTATGTTCGGCTAATCAACAATTAGAACCAAACCTCAGTTTTCATCATTTCCCCACTGATACACAACTCCGAGCGCCCTGGGTACCTGCGAGTAGATGAGATGAGGGCGTTAAATAAAAAACAGCACACACGCAGTCTTCATTTTACCGCTGATCACATTTACTTCAGTGGGTTTTATCACAGTCGGTCGGCGAGCCCAGTGTCGGGAACTACACCGGAAGTCATCATCGCATCTTTCCAAACACTTTCCTTTGGTTTGTGACGTAAGCATGAATAGAGCCCATTCAAAGTAGTAAATCAGGGGTCACTAACAGAACAGGCGGACCCAGACGCCATCCCATACAGACCTGGACCTATAGTTACATTTCTTTTACTTTTTTTGACGGGGCGATTCAATTTTAAGAGGTTACAACTTTTCTCTAAACCTGATTTTGGCTGCGATTTGCTTCTCCCCGAGTTCGGGAAGGCGTGACCCGACTTTGTGTCTTTGTGTGTGATTTTGTAGCTGCTGCGCTCCTCGTGTGTGTGTGTGGTGTCAGTGTGACTCTGAGCTGCTCTGTCATATATCGTAACCACCAAACATCAGCAACGCTATGGTAACAGCCAATAAAACAGAGTGTCAGGAGCAGATGGAGTGAGTCGTCAGAGTATTTCCTCACGTGTGTCTGTTTACATCCACACAGCGCACGGATCGAGGTGAAGCTGCAGATTAGTGATAGTGGCTCTACTTCCTGTGGACTTTATCGCCAATGGTTTATGCTTTAAAAATCACGTATCAGAAGTATTGCACCACATTTCACAAATAATAATAACACAGTTTTGACTTGTATCTAAACTAGAAGTGCAGTGCTCTGATCTTTGAACACTTAAGAGTCTCAAAGTGAATCGTTTTACTGTAGACAGGAAACAGCTGACATCTTTATAGCCTTTGGTACGCTCCATATCCCGCTGGAGATTTTAAGTCTCATAAGATTCTCCTCGTGTCTGTGGTGTGCGCTTTTTGTCGCACGTTAAAAAAATAATTTAAGACCAAAAAATCCTGTAGTGTGCGGCGGCCTTTACAGCACTGAGACTGTTAAGTCGAGATGTGAAAGGTAAAGAAAAAGGGAAACTCAAGATGTTGCTATTTTTCTTTCTGAAATTAACCACTTTCTTTTAAGATGCACAATTTAGCCATTTTATTTGTTTTCTCTAATTAATTTAAACTGCAGCTCTATATCTAATGTAGGCCTACCCTACTGTGTGTTTCGGTGTTAGCAATAAATTTTGTTGAAATGTTTTTAACTTGTATTTCCGTTGATTTGACAGTCTATTGTTCATACATTCAGACATTGATAAAACTAGGCTACATCTGTATCACAATCATCACGCAAGTTAGACATTATGATGTCCTGGACCTCTGCTGGAGTTTTTCCTCTAACTGGTCCTCCTCAAATTTTAGTTGAATACTCCTGCAGTAAATTGTACGAAATGATTTAAGCGTCTCCTACAAAACAGTGACACATTTCCCAAGACGTGGCTCTTTTAAGTCCTACACATCACATCCCACTCTGATTCTGCCTTTAATATCCTGCTATGGCTGTAGAGGTGGTTCACATGCATTTAGACATTTAAGGCAGGAATTCTTGAATTTTAAAGATGGAAGATGATGCAACTGTGGCATAGTCGGTAATTATTTGCCTTCCCACCAAAGGGTTACAAGTTTGATCCATGACAAAACATGGATCAGTTGAATGCAGAAAGAAAGCAGTTGAAGTTGACTTGAAAACATGCTCCTTAAGAATTATTAAACTATTGACAGAAACTTGTAATCATAAGTAGGTGGCAGACCCTCCATCATCTTTGTCTCTTTGGGGATGTTATTCTACTGTCTGGAATGTTACACACTATAGCATTAACGTCTTGGATTTGTTGTTATAGCCATTGATATTGCTTGAAACAACATGAATCTTGAATTTTTACTCAGAGTGGGATCCAGTCACACGACAGACCTGAAACTTGGCCCGACGGCGTCACCAATGCCGTATTGTGGAACATTACAGGGGACGCAACAACATCTCTGTGGAGACAAGCAGATGGCAGTCCCTCCACCTTAAAGGTCCTATATTACACTAAATTTACTTGTGCTGTGTTTGGAGTTGTTTTTGTTTCATTCACACGTTTAAGTAATCCTGGTTTATTAGTCTGTCTACCTCTCCAAAGCTCAAAATGCTCTGTTCCACCTTGTGATGTCATAAAGCGGTAGTTTTCAGCTACCTTTTACCTTTTAATCAATTGAGACTGGCAATTCCAGGGTGAAAAAGGGTAAAATTATCCAAATGATTCTAGTGAAGGTGTATGGACTTCCGTTTAACAGAAGAACTCAGTCTAAATATGCAGGGTTTTGATTCCAGGTATGTTTTATTTTGATGAGGAAACAACATTAAAACATACAGTAGATCAGGAAATAGTGTAATATAGACCTTCTTCAGATTCAGATTTAGAAGGCAGACTAACCTTTCACCTTTTCATTTCCTTTTTCCTGACCTACACACATTTGTCTCTTTCTAAAAACAGAACAACTAAAAATACCCTTTAAAACTCTCCCATTTCGGGGCAGTTGTCTAAACCGGGCGCTCTGACTGTGCAGCACTTACAGCGTTTTGTCAGGAGATTACAGGAATCACTGGAGTTTGTTTGTTTATGGGACCTTTGGGTTTTTGGAGCTTTAGGTTTCCATTAAGATCCACTCATGTTTACTGCTGCGGTACAGATCTGCTGCACTTACAGGCGTACACACACACACACAGCCTCCCCACAGATGGAGAGCTGGGACAGGAGCAGCCAAAAGGACATAAGCAAGAGCCAAGGTGATCAGTGGATACAGATAAAGAGATTGGGGAGGATTATGGAAATATAAGAGATTAGGGAAACCACAGGGGCTAACAGCACTAAGAGACAGCATTCTTTCTTAAATATAATAAAATAAAAATAATAATTAAGTGGCAGATTACATCATTTTAATTAGTGCCATTGTTGGAGGACTAAAAATGATTGTTTTTTATTGTGAAATATGAAGACAGTGTCCATGTTCCTGTTTAGGAGTTTCATTTTTAACAAAAAGGTGAACGAGGCAAACTAAAAAAAAGTGAAAATCAGCTCTCCTGTTGTGGTTCCGGCTAAATTAGTTCTTTATGGTCCGACTGTGTTAAAACAAAGCTCTAATTTGAGTAACAGAGTTTCAGACAGAGTAGGGCCTACAGTTAGCATCACACCCCCATAATAAAATAAAGCAATAATTAAGTGGGAGATTGCATCATTCCAATTAATGCCATTGTTTGAGGTCTGGTCTGTCACAGTAATTACTCTGTCAACTTATTGTTCAACGTATGATAGAAAGAAAAAGCAACATTTTGGTTCAGTATTTTATTTTATTTTATTGCATTTGCGGGGCATGATTTTTTGTTGTTAGAATAAGATTTGAGCTGTAGAGGGAGATTAAAGCCACACTTTAAAAGTAAAATAAAAGCATGTGCTTCTTTTAACTTCTGTAGCCACAGCTGCCCTGGGGTAGACTGTCAGAAGTGAGAGACAATCTGCGCCATCAGCCTCAACGCAGCCTCAAGACACATCCACATTCAGGCCATGTGGATGTGTCTTGCTCAGGGACACAACGACAGCATGCACCGATTGGAGTGGGGTTCAAAGCTCTAATCTTCGGGCTGGTGGATGAGCTGTAATGGCTGAATAATTAACAGAGCGATGACTCATTATACTGCACATCTGTGTTTCAAAGTGTTTCATTAAGCTCGAGTTAATGAAGTCCTGTTTTATTTATGGAATAAGGTCATTGAGAAAGGGGTTTACTCCATTTTAAGTGGCACAAGTGGTCTTCATTATTTTATATCATTTACTGTAATTGTTTTCAACACTTATAGCCATATATCTCACTTCAAATGTTTTTTTGTATCAGGGGTATTTCATACATTTTAAGCCATGTTATATTGTTTCCTCATCAAAAACATACCCAGATTTGTGTTTTGTTTCATTCACACATGTTTGAGTAACACTTTATTATTAGTTTGTCTACATCTCCAAAGCTCAGAAAGCTCTGTTCCACCTTGTGATGTCATTACAGTCTTTATCTTTTGTTTGGTAGATGAAATTATCCAAATGATTCTATTGAAGGTGTATACAGTTTAAAAAACACAGTGAAGCACTTCCTGTATTATCACATGACATCACAATGTGGAACAGGGTGTTTTCTGTTTGAGAGAAGAACTCAGCCTAAATATGCAGGATTTGTGTGTCATCAAAGTGATTTTGATGAGGAAACAACTTCATACTTAAGTCCAACTCCTGACTTGTTCCAGTTGTGTCTCACGTACTCACACTTCATTAATTAGTACTGTTGTTTGTGTTCCAGTCTGTCAAAATAATGAGCTCTCTTTAATTATTAACAAACATTTATCCTTACATTTATTATTTATTGCATTTAAACTCCATTGGGGCGCCACTGGGTCAAAGTTGAGGTGCCCAGTGCGTCATCAGTAAGTGTGGATTGGCACATATGAAGAAAGTATGGCCACTCTTGACAATCGTCTGCGTTTACGTGACATTTTAGAATAAAATTTAGAATAGCAACATGGATATTTGTGAGTTAACAAACTCACGAGGATTCATATTGACATACTCCCGCTGTAAGGTTCATATTTGCCCAGTAGAAAGCGGACCAATCACAGATCAGCATTGAGGTTTGTGCAGAAGACCCAAAACAAACGTGGCAACGCCGACAGATGTACTTCAGCCTATTAACATTTTTTTTTTTTTTTAAGACAATACAGTAACGCGTATTTACCTTGTAGACATGTTATGGCTGCTGCTGCATCTTCAGAACTGTCCCCGGTGTTGGTGGTGACGTGTCGTATATCAGCTGTTACTTCCTGTAGGCATGGCCAGCTGTTGTTACTTCCTGTGGGCAAACTGTTGTTACTTCCTGTAGGCGTGGTCAGATGTTGTTACTTCCTGTAGACGTGGTCAGCTGTTGTCACTTCCTGTAGACGTGGTCAGCCTGATGGACCTGGCAGGTCGCTCAGACTGACCACGCCTCCCGTCGCCCAGTGCTCTCTGGATGAGGGTGTCCCAGGTGTGTGAAAGGAGGAACGCTCCTTCATCACGGTTAATTCTGTCCGTGCCTCGTTTCCTGATTTCAATGGCCTGTTTTCCGATCCAATGACCCGAGCCCCGTCCCAATCCATAATGTGGTTATTTCTTTTACAGCGGTCTGATATGGCGGATTTTAGGTTTTCCTGCTCTGGGAAAACTGGGACGCCCTCCTCCAGAGAGCACCAGGCGACAGGAGGCGTGGTCAGTCTGCGTGCCCGCCTGGTCCATCAGGCTGACCACGCCCACAGGAAGTAACAACAGCTGACCACGCCTACAGGAAGTAACAACAGCTGACCACGCCTACAGGAAGTAACAACAGCTGATATACTGCACGTCAACATAACATTCTACAGTATTGATACTTTGCAGCTGATATCATCAACATTCCCTGGGGGTGTTGATGATATCATCTGTTAGTAGCTCAAATTTGTCTTTTTAACTTTGTTTAATTTGAACACAATATGCCCAGAAAGAGCTGATTTAGCTGGAACTACATCAGGTAAGCTGATTTGTGCTGTTAAACAAGTCCCTCTCAAATAACATTACAGTCACAATAACTTCTTGGGTTCTTTTTTAAAGACAATACATTAATTGTATTTGTGTATTGATGTCACCACCAACACTGGGGACAGTTCTGAAGATGCAGCAGCAGCCGAAACATGTCAACAAGGTAAATACACATTACTGTATTGTCTTTAAAAAGTACCCAAGAAGTTAAAGTGCATAAGAAGACAAAATGAACATCTTTGATTACAGTCACAAGCTAGTATTAACCAACAATTTATCATTTAGTCACTCTTACCTTTTTGTTGAAAATCAAACACCTAAACAGGACCATGAACGCTTTTAGTGGTTTATTAAATTCATTTTGTATTTTTCTTGAGGTTTCTATACATCAGACAATATATCTGTACGGGCGCAAGAAAAAAAATGTTCAGATACATGGGATAAAGTTGGATACATTTGTGGACCATAATTTTGTACATTTCTTCTTAAAATAGTGAATCTCCCATTGAGTTCCAACCTATCCTGTCAGTTTATGGTCCCAATAGAAAAGTATGACGAAGGTAGTGACGTTTACAAGTTCAAGTATGTCGAATGCGACTATAGTCCTGTCCTACCCACAATCCCCCTCTCCGTCAGAGTGAAACACGTCTATATTTGGACAGAGAGGTGATGTCATGAGCGAGTGAACGCGCAGGTATAACTGTAGTCGGAGAGGGAGCCATCGGACACACAGAGACAACAGGACGAAGAGGAGACAGAGGAGAAAAGTAAGTATAAGTATGTTTTTATTTATTTTAAGATTCTAGTTTAAGATTTGTGTGAATACTACTGTGAAATGTATGTGACAGGAAACAGCCCATATAATTTTATAGGACAAATTGCATTGTTTTTACTGACTATTTTCAAGTTTTGCTGTCTACTGTACACATGTTCATTTCCCCCATTTGAACAAAGCTACACTTATCTTCTGTATTTGTATTAATATGCATTTTTTTCCTCATTTATTCTGTGATTTAGTTAGGTTTAGTATGTTTTATTATAATTTGTTTTTAATTTACTGCATAAATTTGAGGAGGGGAGGATCTTTATTATTGTTTTATATGTGTATTATCATCTGGTTATTTCAGAAGGACTTGGTATTGTTTTGCTAGTGTATTCCTGAAGCATTCTATGGCAAAGTGTGATGAAAATGTATTATATTTTTGTTTTATATTTATTTCAGAAAACCACTGTTCAGCATGTATCCAGTGAGAGTGACTGCACTGAGCCTTTCTCTGTTGATTCTTTTACATTGTGTTTCCTCCGCTCCGAGCCGCAGGTGAGCGCAAAGAAAATCAAAACTACACTTTAAGAATCCAATGTCTCATAGTACTATGACGAAATGTATTTAACAAATGAGATTTTACTAACTTTACTGCGTTGAAAAGGGAAACAAAATGACTTGTCTTTGTAATGATTTCCAATAGAGGAGGATGATTTTGAAAAATGGACAATATGGCTATTTTGAGTGTTTTGTAGATATTAAAAATGAGTATACAAGTGGAAGAATATTACTACAACAACAACTACTACTACGACTACTACTATTACTACTGAATGAAATAATATGCATTTGTTTAATTTGGCCAATACACATGTACATTATATACATTATTTGAAAATGGAGCTTTGGAGCTTTCTGAAGTAAACTATAAAAAGTATTTGACGTATATTTGTGTATTTGCTGTGTAGTGCTTGTGGATGAGAGGAAAGCGGTTCAGAGCGTCTCTGAAATTGCTTGCAGAGTGCTGGTGATGTGTTCAGGTCACATATGAACAAAACTGAAGGAGGGAAACAATTGACTCCAATTTGACAGAAAGCGTCTCTCGTTGTACAGAGGATTTCCACACCAAGAGGATTTCCACACATCACAGTAAACTCTGGTGTGTTGTAGGTACTTGAGTCCAGGATCCAGTGAGCATGACTTGAGTCTGGGCTGGTCCATGGCAGAACTGGCCTCTAACCCTTTTCTGGGTCTTTTGGGTCCAAGGCTGGAGAGGGAGCTGTCCCCTACAAACAGGTAACAGATATGAAAATATGAAATAATTGTGCTTGTGTCTGTTCTATAGTTATAATCTATGACTCCTGTAGATCATTATGTTTTAATTTGGACATTTTAAACTGTAATATGTTATCTAACTAAAACCACTTCATAAAAGAAACAAGTCTGGTGACTTGTTGGGAGCTGACATGGCTGTAAACACCATGTCAGCGAAGAGAAGGCATCTCCAATGCATAGCTGCTGATCAAACTAGTGAGCCGCATTTTTTCTTTTCATTTGTACCAAAACGACTAAGCGACACTGGCGAATCCTGCGCATATCACCAATTAAGAAAATACAGTTGGAGAATGACATAAATACAGAGCAGTGGGCGTGTACCGGTGGTGGTGAAAATGGGCATTGAAAACGTGCACAAATCACTTCAAATACAGAGGGTAAATGAGAAGAGGAAACAATTATTACTATGTTGAAAACTCTGTTTTGCATAATAGATCTGCTTTAATGGACTGTTTAAGTAATATTCAACCATCATAGGTTTTTAAGAGAATTGATACTAATTTATACTAAAACTAGAATGGAAACTGTCTTTTGTCTGAACATAGTTTGCTAAATCATTGTAGTATCAAAATTAGTATCAAAGTTATCTTAACTTTTTCTTGGCATCATAGTTTGAAATTTTAATTTTGTGACAACACTCAGTAAATCAGATAATCTACATTTTGTCCAGAACTACATGTGAACAGTGATGATTCAGCAACAACAACAGATAATGCAGGGAGTCACCAGGGAGTTAAGGTTTTGCTCATTCTAATGAAAAGGGGCAGTACACATTAAATGAGTGTGTAGCTTTAAAGATGATGGGGCTTAAAATAACACTGCGACACCAGTCCGGACATTACATTATGCCTAATTAGTTTAGACAGTGAACTGAGAACAATGTAATTTATGTATGTCTATAGCTGTGTGTGTCTTGAAGTGAAATGATTTTCAAGTACTGATGTGGACTGTTAAAATGAGCTAAATAGCAGCTGCTCAGTCGTACCTGTGGATACAGTTATTGTGTCCTTTGGCAAGACACTTCACCCACCATGTCTATGTGTAAATGTGGTGTGTGAGTGATAATTGATGTTTGGGGGCCGATATAGCAGATTGACAGCCTCAGTTCTTTCATTTGACCCCAGGGCAGCTGTGGCTACAGAAATAGCGTAACACCACTGAGTGTGAACTGAATCAGTAAAGTCTAGAGTAAAGAGTACATGATGTACCACTCAAACCAACAGGCTACTACTACTGAACCAAAACTAAAGTAACACTTGCCCCCTCTGCTGGACAAGAAAAGCAGTGCAACTCATTTAGTAACTTAAAGGTGCATTTTGTAACTTTTCTGATGGAGGATTTGCCACCTGCTTGTTTCCATGGAGATATTTATGCTTTACCTCCTCCACAGTATGGCATTAAACGTATCTATCTCCATGGAGACAAGTATGTGGTGGATATGTGCGCATTTATCATAATCTATTAGCTGGAATCTGATTTTAGCAGTAGTTGTAGTGTAGTAGTAGTAGTAGTAGTAGTAGTAGTAGTAGTAGTAGTAGTAGCAGTAGTAGTAGTAGTAGGAGCAGTAGTAGTAGTAGCAGTACTAGGCCTAGTAATAGCCTTGAATAGTAGTTTTTTTTTTTATTTTAGTCACAGGTATATTTAAACATTATTCCAGAAACAATGACATCTGAACATGCAACAAGACTGAAAAGGCATTTTGAGACCAGTACGTACTAGTGCATATTCACTGGACACAAGCAAAAAGAAATACTACAGTACAGTACTACAGTATCTGTAAGTTATTCATTTAAACATCTTATTAAATTGAATCTGTCCAGTTCCAAAGATGTACCCTTTATTAACAGATATAAAAAAATCATAATAGTTGTTCTGATTTTTTTATCCTATAAGCTCATTTACATGCTCTCAAATTTTGATCGTTTTCCAGTCACTCCCTTCAGAAGAGGAAATGTAACACCGCCACGTGCGTAACCCAGCGCCTCGCGGACTTCTTGGTGCGCTCCAGTAACACCATCGGGACCGTTTACGCTCCAACTAACGTGGGAGCCGCTGCGTACGGCAAAAGGAGCGCACTGACGCCCCCTGTCTTCATGCCCCTCTAGTGCACGCTATATCGAAATAAACAAAGTGTGAAAATATGAAACTAAACAAAACGGGCACGTATCGACTGTGTTGGTAAATATTAGTGTTAATTTGAATAATGAACAGTGCCTTTTGTTCGACATGTGAGTTAAGGTGTTGTTTTAAGTGATTACTGGTGGTAAATTTGAGTAGTTACAATAAAATAAAAGCTGTAATGTCTGTGAAGCAAAGTAATATATTTTTCTAATAAAACTGTACAAAAAAGTTATGCTTTTTAAGCTACACTGCAATAAAGGGTTCAATACTATGTCAGATCTGTTTCACTATCATTTTATATATATACATTTATTTCTTATCACAGTATTAATAAGAAATATATTCTTTTGTTAGAAATAAATGTATAATCATATTTTTTATATTCTCACAATGAACCAGCACACAAGTAAACATATAGGCCTACTCAGACTGTATCTAAAATAAATCAAACACTAAATTTTAGTAATGTATGTAGGTGTTTTCTAGTTAATAATAATGATTACGTTTAGCTCCATAGAAAGTGAGAAAAAGCCTGTGGATCTTCGGGTCTTCCTCAAGTCATGACGAACCATGACCTGAGGAATGTTCCACAGTGTGACATTAAACAGATCTACCTTACATTTATTAAATTACAGGTGGTTTTACAGCTCAAAAATATCGAGGAAAACAAACATTCTGACTGTGAAACAGGGCTGCCTCTCCACAGATCTGACCTGTAACTTGGTCTGGTTTGGTCTCCATGAAGATAGAAAGGTTTAATGCCATACTGTGAAACATTCCAGACAAAGCAATAACATCTCCATGGAGACAAGCTTTAGACGGACCCTCCACCAGAAAAGTTACACAATGCACAATGTGGTAATAGTAAAATGTAAACATGGTAAAAGTACACACTGTACACAGATTAAAGACAATAGACAAAATCACAAACTCACAACAAAATGTTAAGATGATAGTTAAAACATATATAGATGAGTCCATGTTAGTGAATGAAAGAACACACATGCACATTGCAACTTGACAAGTAAAGGCATCTACCAATGGAAGCAACATTCGATTTTGTTTCTTATTTTAAGTGCAAAAAGTTGTTTTTCTTATCTTAAGTGTAGCAAGATGTATTTTCATATTTTAAGTGCAAAAATCTTCTTCCATTGGGAGATAATTTTACTTGTCAAGTGAAATTTACTCAAATCACGATAAAACGTTCTTAATTCAAGTAATACTAACTTGGCTAGATTTTCGTTTTTGCAGTGCAGTCCCATGCATGTTGTACAAAGCCTAATTTTTGAAACTGGAAATGCAAAATGTACTGTTAAATATATTCATTACTACAACTACTACTACTACTACTACTACGACTACTACTATTACTACTGAATGAAATAATATGCATTTGTTTAATTTGGCCAATACACATGTACATTATATATACATTATTTGAAAATGGATCTTTGTAGCTTTCTGAAGTAAACTATAAAAAGTATTTGACGTATATTTGTGTATTTGCTGTGTAGTGCTTGTGGATGAGAGGAAAGCGGTTCAGAGCGTCTCTGAAATTGCTTGCAGAGTGCTGGTGATGTGTTCAGGTCACATATGAACAAAACTGAAGGAGGGAAACAATTGACTCCAATTTGACAGAAAGTGTCTCTCGTTGTACAGAGGATTTCCACACCAAGAGGATTTCCACACATCACAGTAAACTCTGGTGTGTTGTAGGTACTTGAGTCCAGGATCCAGTGAGCAGGACTTGAGTCTGGGCTGGTCCATGGCAGAACTGGCCTCTAACCCTTTTCTGGGTCTTTTGGGTCCAAGGCTGGAGAGGGAGCTGTCCCCTACAAACAGGTAACAGATATGAAAATATGAAATAATTGTGCTTGTGTCTGTTCTATAGTTATAATCTATGACTCCTGTAGATCATTATGTTTTAATTTGGACATTTTAAACTGTAATATGTTATCTAACTAAAACCACTTCATAAAAGAAACAAGTCTGGTGACTTGTTGGGAGCTGACATGGCTGTAAACACCATGTCAGCGAAGAGAAGGCATCTCCAATGCATAGCTGCTGATCAAACTAGTGAGCCGCATTTTTTCTTTTCATTTGTACCAAAACGACTAAGCGACACTGGCGAATCCTGCGCATATCACCAATTAAGAAAATACAGTTGGAGAATGACATAAATACAGAGCAGTGGGCGTGTACCGGTGGTGGTGAAAATGGGCATTGAAAACGTGCACAAATCACTTCAAATACAGAGGGGAAATGAGAAGAGGAAACAACTATTACTATGTTGAAAACTCTGTTTTACATAATAGATCTGCTTTAATGGACTGTTTGAGTAATATTCAACCATCATAGGTTTTTAAGAGAATTGATACTAATTTATACTAAAACTAGAATGGAAACTGTCTTTTGTCTGAACATAGTTTGCTAAATCATTGTAGTATCAAAATTAGTATCAAAGTTATCTTAACTTTTTCTTGGCATCATAGTTTGAAATTTTAATTTAGTGACAACACTCAGTAAATCAGATAATCTACATTTTGTCCAGAACTACATGTGAACAGTGATGATTCAGCAACAACAACAGATAATGCAGGGAGTCACCAGGGAGTTAAGGTTTTGCTCATTCTAATGAAAAGGGGCAGTACACATTAAATGAGTGTGTAGCTTTAAAGATGATGGGGCTTAAAATAACTTTGAAGGCAGTTTGGGGCCAAAGCCTGACGTGGCCAAAAATGAGATTTTTCGACAGGTCCGGTGTACTGTCGAAATGGGCTGCTTCGTCGAAATGAGCTACCAGTAGCCTAAATCAACGGTGGCGTCTATCGATTTACGCTAGCCCGTCGAAATAAGCTAACTTTTTTGTTTACAGTTGTATAGATTCAAAGCTAACCTCCGCAGTTTTACAAGATATGTCTTTGGATTAGAGATTTTTGGATTAGAGAGTTGTATGCTGTTTGCATACGGTAATCATACTTTATACCTTAGTTATGTAAAATTTCAACTCATTTATATATGCGTAGGCAGTTCATTTCGACAGTCGTATTACACTATCAAATAAGGCTCCGACTGAAGGTAGCTCAGAGGTAGCACATTCTGACAGCCCACTTGACCCATCAAATAATGCTCCCGCTGTAGAATCATCACTGTTCACTCATTTATATGAATATGTGTAGAGGTAGCAAATCTTGACAGACATGTATCTTCACCCAAATAATGCATCCACTAAAAGTAGTATACCTCACCTTTGTGATACAGGGGACACTGAAGATGGGACAATTTCATGCAATTCAATTTATAACAATGGGCTTGTCTCTTATTCATGATGGATGAGGACAGGAAAAGGGATAACAGAAGAAACATTATAACAAATATTTATTTACAAAAATATATACACTCCATCCAAGGAGGGAAATTTATCCCAACACTGATGCCTCTAGGAGGGCACATGCGACCTCCAATCGAGCCTTCAAGACCTCTTCAGGGTGTCTTGATCAACATGATGTCGCCATTTTTCAGAATCTCTTCTGCAAACTTCAAAATGCAGTTTTAGGCATTCAGTTACATATAACTGGATAGATATAAGAGAAAGAAATTACTGGAATCACTGAAATCTTTACCTTTAAAACCAAAATCTCACAGCTACTGCTGTCTTGCTGCTTGTCATGAACAACAGTTTGAACAGTCCATTTCTGTCTTGGGCCTTCACGGCCTGCCATCCTCAAGAAGTTCCTATCATTGTGTGAAAAGCATAACAAGCATATGCCATACATGAGACATGTTATCACACACAAAAGACCAAGGACTTCATATTTTTCGCAAACTTTACCTCCAATTTCGTAGGGTCATGCACACATACTTCTCTTCATTACCCAGTGGATCAACAAGAAGCAGAGTCTTTTCTGTCATGTTGACAATCTATAAATGTTTACCACATTCATGTTATTCCATCACATTGACATATTTATGTAGCAAACCCCTTAATAAATATTGACCTCTGCTGCATGAGGTCAGCAGAAATCCCCATATATTATACCTGCCAGAAATAGGTCTGAAGAAAATATAAGAAAGGCACTTACCACTAAAATCCAATGAGCACCTACATTTACTGGACAAATCCACATTTCTTCTGCTGGGAATTTCATCTGAATAATGGCATTCATACCAAAGTATTGTTAATTCAGGTTACCTAATACTACATAATACCTTTACCTCCTTAAGCTCAACTTCTGAGACTTGGTATACCCTTCTGGGTATTCCCCCCTAGTCAGGTACTCAAAAACCTCCTTGCATCTCTCCATATTTGCGTTCACAAATGTAACAAACTGTAAAACACAAAACATTTTTTACTATGTAGGTAGCCCATTTTACAGTAAGGTAGCCTAGTTCTTTAGTCTTCCAAACCTATACTACTCGTATATAGAACCATAACTTAATTCATACAAGTGTAGACCTAGTACATAGGCTTACAGGAATTGTTAGATTTAGTCATTCTAATCATAGACTAAATATAGGCTAATTATACAGTGCCTTTCTAAATAAAGTTACAACGTTTTCTACCTTCACATAGAAACAAAATAACAAAATACGATGTAATGAAAATGATTAGCTACCCGAGGCAGAAACTATTACCATCTGACGTAGGTATTCTACCGCAAATCTAACATGCACATATCGTTCCTTACATGCTTAATTGTTTAAAACATACAGTAAAACCAATACACTGTTAAAATGTTACTTACTTACGCTGTCACAGCTGAAAACAACTCCACTTTTCAAATTTTGAAAGTGACATCTGGGCTGGTCCGAGGTTGTCTTTAGGTGTTTCCAGCAAGTTTTGAGCACTTTCAAAATTTGGTCAAATTTGAGCTGAAACGACAGGGCCAGACCTGTCAAAAAATCTAATTTGTGGCCACGTCAGGTTTTGGCCCTAAACTGCCTTCAAATGACAAACCATGCTCGAATATGTGTGTAGAATCCCTCAGTCGTCCAGGTAGAATCCATGGCAAAAGGAGAAATTTAATTTGTCAACTGGACAGAGTTTATTTGGTTGAATACGTTTCTCAGCTCATCCAAGCTGCTTCTTCAGCTCTGGTCAGATGCTGGCGGACACTGCTTTATATCTGCCTGAAGGGAGGAGCTAATTACAATGAAAATTACTCTGAGACACACATATTTAAATACAGTTTCTGTTAGTCAGGTGAGTCTATTCAATATGGAGTGGGAGTGGGGGAGTAGTTAGCATATCCATTCAGGGCCAGGATGGGTGTTTTCACACCTCTGGACATGTCCTGGTTAGTCCCATTGTTTTCCCAGTTTGTTTTGATTTAGGTTTGAGGATAGAGTTATAGATGAGAGACAAATGATGTCTGAGACCCCCATTTCTGTTCAAGGAAGGATTCTCTTTCTTGACAAAAATAGCTTCTTTAACTCCCCTCTCAAACCAGTTCTTTTCTCTGGCCAAGATCTGGACCTCGCTGTCCTCAAAGGAGTGGCCTGTGGCTTTTAGGTGGAGATGTACGGCAGATTGCGGCCCACCCTGGTTTTCCCGTCTGTGTTGATACATCCTTTTGTGAAGTGGCTGTTTTGTTTCTCCAATGTAGCGCTCACTGCAGTCTTCACTACACTGAATGGAGGAGACCACATTGCTTTGTTTGTGGCTCGGTGTTTTGTCCTTAGGATGGACCAGTTTTTGTCTTAAAGTGTTTGTGGGTTTGAAATAGACTGGGATTTCATGTTGTCTGAAGATCCTCTGTAGTTTTTCGGAAACGCCAGCCAGGTAAGGAATAGTTACACCCTTTCTCCTGGGTTCTGGTTCTCTGTTGTCCTGTTTCTTGGCTCTCTTTGTTTTATTGAAAGCCCATTTAGGATATCCACAAACGGAGAGGGCTTTCTCCACGTGTTGTTCTTCTTTCTCCTTTCCCTCTGTGCTTGTAGGAACCACTTGGGTCCTGTGTTGTAATGTCCGAATGACTCCCAGTTTGTGCTGAAGTGGGTGGTGTGAATCAAAAAGCAGATATTGGTCGGTGTGTGTGGGCTTCCTGAAGACCTCTACCTGGAGTCGCCGGTCTTCTCTTATCGTTACTGCACAATCTAAGAAGGCCAATGTGTTGTCCTTGGCATCTTCACGCGTGAATTTGATGTTCGGATCTACAGAATTGATATGTGCAGTAAAATGTTCCAAATCTTGAATTTTGATTTTTGAAAAATTATCATCAACAAGGCGATACCAGTGCGTGGGTGGAGTGCCTGGATATGAGGCCAGGGCACTCTGTTCAAATTGTTCCATGTATAAGTTTGCAATGATAGGGGAGACCGGTGAGCCCATTGCACAGCCGTGGATTTGCCTGTAGAAGTTTCCTCTGAACTGGAAATAGATGGTACTTAAACAAATTTCCAGCAGTTGGCAGATTTGGTCGGGTGAAAGTTTGGTTCTCTCTTTTAGCTTGGTATCCTCCAGTAGTCTCCTCCTTGCTGCCTCCACCACTACCGATGTAGGGATACAAGTGAAAAGAGAGGTCACGTCAAAGGAAACCATAGTCTCATCCAGGTCAAACTGGGGATGCTTGACTTTGTTCACAAATTCGGCTGTGTTCTCAATATGGTGCTCTGTGTTACCCACCAGCGGAGCCAAGATGGTTTTTAGGTGTTTGGCCACATTGTACGTGATGGAGTCTGTGCTGCATACAATGGGTCTGAGTGGTACTTCTTGTTTGTGGATCTTTGGGAGGCCATAGATGCCAGGGATGGCGTCACCAGGGTACAGTCTGTAATATAGCTGTCGATCAATGACTTCTTCCTTCTCCAGCTTCTGCAAGCCATCAATGATCTTCTTTTTGTACACATTGGTGGGGTCCCGTTTTAGTAATTCATAGGTTGTGGTGTCACTGAGTAGGCTGTTAACCTTAGCCTCATAATCAGCTGAGTTCAGGATCACAGTGCATCTCCCTTTGTCAGCTGGGAGGATGTTGATGCTGTGGTCCTTCTCCAGAGCAGCGATGGCCTTCCTTTCCTCCGGTGTTACATTGGAGGGTGGAGGTTTGGCATTGCTCAGTGCAGCTGTTAATTTCAGTCTAAGGTCTCCAGCTTCTGTCTCCGTGAGCTTGTTGTTCCTGATGGCGGTTTCTGCTGCTGTGATGTAATTCACCATGGGGATGTGGTTAGGAGTCACAGAAAAATTCAGTCCTTTGGAAAGTACTTCTTTCTCTGCCTGAGTGAGAACCCGGTTGGAAAGATTTTTCACCCAGTGTTCTTTGTGCAACGATTGGCTCAGTTTATCCTCCTTCCTTTTGTTACTCCGATCCTTGGGGTTAGTTTGATGGTGATTTTGGAGTTGCGTAAACTTCCTTATGTGCCGCTCTTTGGTTTTGTTGTGTTGTCTCAACTGACCCGTGGCTATGAAGTCATTAATCCTTTGAAACATTTCTTTTGAGACTAGCACCGTTATCCTGTTTAATAAACTGAGTAATTTCATTGTAGTTAGCTCCTCCCTTCAGCAGATATAAAGCAGTGTCCGCCAGCGTCTGACCAGAACTGAGGAAGCAGCTTGGATGAGCTGCGAAACGTATTCGACCAAATAAACTTTGTCCAGTTGACAAATTGAATTTCTCCTTTTGCCATGCTCTAATATGTACATCTGGGCTGGTCTGAGGTTGTTTTTAGGTGTTTCCAGCAAGTTTTGAGCACTTTCCAAATTTGGTCAAATTTGAGCCAAAACCTGTCGAAAAATCTCATTTTTGGCCACGTCAGGTTTTGGCCCGAAACTGCCTTCAAATGACAAACCATGCTCTAATATGTACATCTGGGCTGGTCTGAGGTTGTTTGGAGACATTTCCAGCAAGTTTTGAGCATTTTCAGACCAGTCCGGACATTACATTA
This sequence comes from Taenioides sp. WSHXM2023, assembly GCA_029959045.1. Taxonomy (NCBI): domain Eukaryota; kingdom Metazoa; phylum Chordata; class Actinopteri; order Gobiiformes; family Gobiidae; genus Taenioides; species Taenioides sp. WSHXM2023. The sequence goes on from CM057085.1 coordinate 10,065,084, forward strand.
TGCCTAATTAGTTTAGACAGTGAACTGAGAACAATGTAATTTATGTATGTCTATAGCTGTGTGTGTCTTGAAGTGAAATGATTTTCAAGTACTGATGTGGACTGTTAAAATGAGCTAAATAGCAGTTGCTCAGTCGTACCTGTGGATACAGTTATTGTGTCCTTTGGCAAGACACTTCACCCACCATGTCTATGTGTAAATGTGGTGTGTGAGTGATAATTGATGTTTGGGGGCCGATATAGCAGATTGACAGCCTCAGTTCTTTCATTTGACCCCAGGGCAGCTGTGGCTACAGAAATAGCGTAACACCACTGAGTGTGAACTGAATCAGTAAAGTCTAGAGTAAAGAGTACATGATGTACCACTCAAACCAACAGGCTACTACTACTGAACCAAAACTAAAGTAACACTTGCCCCCTCTGCTGGACAAGAAAAGCAATGCAACTCATTTAGTAACTTAAAGGTGCATTTTGTAACTTTTCTGATGGAGGGTTTGCCACCTGCTTCTTTCCATGGAGATATTTATGCTTTACCTTCTCCACAGTATGGCATTAAATGTATCTATCTCCATGGAGACAAGTATGTGGTGGATATGTGCACATTTATCATAATCTATTAGCTGGAATCTGATTTTAGCAGTAGTTGTAGTGTAGTAGTAGTAGTAGTAGTAGTAGTAGTAGTAGTAGTAGTAGCAGTAGTAGTAGTAGTAGGAGTAGTAGTAGTAGTAGCAGTAGCAGTAGTAGGCCTAGTAATAGCCTGGGAAGAAGTAGTTTTTATTTTAGTCACAGGTATATTTAAACATTATTCCAGAAACAATGACATCTGAACATGCAACAAGACTGAAAAGGCATTTTGAGACCAGTACGTACTAGTGCATATTCACTGGACACAAGCAAAAAGAAATACTACAGTACAGTACTACAGTATCTGTAAGTTATTCATTTAAACATCTTATTAAATTGAATCTGTCCAGTTCCAAAGATGTACCCTTTATTAACAGATATAAAAAATCATAATAGTTGTTCTGATTATTATTTTTTTTTATCCTATAAGCTCATTTACATGCTCTCAAATTTTGATCGTTTTCCAGTCACTCCCTTCAGAAGAGGAAATGTAACACCGCCACGTGCGTAACCCAGCGCCTCGCGGACTTCTTGGTGCGCTCCAGTAACACCATCGGGACCGTTTACGCTCCAACTAACGTGGGAGCCGCTGCGTACGGCAAAAGGAGCGCACTGACGCCCCCTGTCTTCATGCCCCTCTAGTGCACGCTATATCGAAATAAACAAAGTGTGAAAATATGAAACTAAACAAAACGGGCACGTATCGACTGTGTTGGTAAATATTAGTGTTAATTTGAATAATGAACAGTGCCTTTTGTTCGACATGTGAGTTAAGGTGTTGTTTTAAGTGATTACTGGTGGTAAATTTGAGTAGTTACAATAAAATAAAAGCTGTAATGTCTGTGAAGCAAAGTAATATATTTTTCTAATAAAACTGTACAAAAAAGTTATGCTTTTTAAGCTACACTGCAATAAAGGGTTCAATACTATGTCAGATCTGTTTCACTATCATTTTATATATATACATTTATTTCTTATCACAGTATTAATAAGAAATATATTCTTTTGTTAGAAATAAATGTATAATCATATTTTTTATATTCTCACAATGAACCAGCACACAAGTAAACATATAGGCCTACTCAGACTGTATCTAAAATAAATCAAACACTAAATTTTAGTAATGTACGTAGGTGTTTTCTAGTTAATAATAATGATTAAGTTTAGCTCCATAGAAAGTGAGAAAAAGCCTGTGGATCTTAGGATCTTCGTCAGGTCATGACGAATCACGAGTAAGATCCACTGATCGAAACGTTGTCTTTCATTAAAAGCAGTTTGGGAGTAAGTGTGCAGGTCTATACCTTTTATTTTATAAGGTTAGCTCCAGTCTATAGGAAATGCATGTAAATCAATGCCCCCAAAAAGCATGGGAACCCAACAAATATGAATGCACACATGCATCATTATTTTCAACTATAATATAATTAATTTTAAAGCTGAAATATGGAACTTTTTTGTGGCGGAGTCTGTCTCTTGCTTGTCTTTACATGTTACTTCTTCGCTTGGCATTAAACTTATCTATCTTGTATACGTTCACTTAAAGATGTTTTAATTGCTAAAATATATCTTGAAAATATGCATTCTTACTGTGAGGAAGCTCTCCATAGATCTGAGCTATAACTTGGCCTGCCCATGTCCATGGAGATAAGTTTAATCAATGCCATATTGTGAAACATTCCAGATAAAGCAATAAGGTCTCCATGGAGACAAGCATAGTGGACCCACCATCAATAAAATTACATAGTGTTCCTTTAAGTATAGTATTACTTTCACTTGATTTTCAGATCTTCATTCTCATCTTCATAGTATTAGTATACATACATGCAGTTGTTTTGTGAGCGTGAGGACAGTTTTGCATTGCATCGTGGGTAATGACAGTGAAGAGGAGGTGGTGACGCATTATCCCAGGTTTGATGAGGCCTGATCCGGTCCACCTCAGCCTCTGCACACCGCACGCTCCGCTGACATCATCATAAACACTTTCAGAAAAACACTCAAACTCAGAGAGACATCCTCGGTGAACCACAGTCAACTAGTTTCAATTGTCATGTGAATTATGACACAGCGACTAACACAATAAGACCTGAATTAATAAATAAAATAAAATAAATAAAATAAAAATGTTAGCAGACCAAAACCTGGCTAACTGCTGTCCATGTACTGTGTGTGGCAGTACATGTACAAATGGTGTTGGTAAATAGAATTTTGTCTGCGTACGTTCAGTGCAAGGTCCATAATGCAAAAGTAGGCTGTATAAAGCAGATTTACTACAGCTACTTAGACAGTGGAGAAGCCTGTGATAATAATTATAAGTCATTTCAAGAGACAAGCTGGACGATCAAGAAATTAGTTCAAGGGTGAATCACTTACAGTATTAGTCCAATGAGGTTCACTGGTGCTGTCTTCCTACTGGTGGAGGCAGAACAACAGCACCATCTGCAGTCCGACTTCTTCAGGGCAGTATCCCAGGTGTGTGGGAGCAAAAAAGCCCCCACGTCCCGGTTTAGAGTCCCATGGGCACGTTTACATATTTCTAGCCAGCGCCAAAACCTGTTTAAATCAGCTGACCAGACACATCACAGCAACATCATGTGACTCTGAGGAAGACCGCTACTGAGGAACTGAAACAGGTCAAGGTAAACAAACAAAAAATTGGTCTGAAAAAAAAGTCTATTAAAATACACTGACAGTATTTTATTATTATTAATTAACTCCACGCACTTCTGCAGCCACAGATGACCTGAGGCAGACTGATAAAGAAGTGGCCGATGAAATGTGCTGTCAGCCTTCTCGTGTACCAATCAGACAATGATACCAGTAATTACCATATAAACACAGACCGTTTGAGCAAAGTGTCTTGCTCAAGAACAACAATGAGTAGTGTTAGAAGCAGAGATTTGAACTGTTAACATCAGTGGGTTGAATTTATTTATATGAATCACATTTGTACAGGTAATTTATGAAACCATATAAAAGCAATGTTGGAGTACAATTTACAATCTAAAAAGTGTATCATGTTTTAATCAGTTATTTTACAATTTCATCTTCAACTTGAGTTTTACAAAATATGCAACAGTGATGTACAAAACGTATATGACAAAAGTATGAAATAACAGGTCCAACATGCACTGCCCTCTGGAAAAGGGGATGTTGGCCCCATAACAGTTTCTACATTTAGTAAAATAGTAACGTGGTAATTTACATTTTAAAGGGCCCATATTACGTTATTTTCTGATCTATGTTTTAATGTTGTTTCCTAATCACAAACAGATCTGGAGTTGTGTTTTTTTTCATTCACACATTTAACACACAAATTCTTCAGTTCTTCCACCTTGGGATGTCATGTGGTAATACAGGAAGTGCTCTACTGTGTTTTTAAACTCCATACACCTTCGCTAGAATCATTTGGATAATTTCAACCCTGAAAATGCCAGTTTATACTGAACTAAAGGTAAAAGGAGCTGTTAACTTGAAAACTACAACTTCATGACATCACAAGGTGAAACAATATTTTGAGCTTTGCAGAAAACATAATTCAAGGCATGTTTTTGATGAGGTAACAGCATTCTAACATGACTTAAAGCTCACAAGAGTGAATTTTGTGTAGTAAAGGACCTTTAAAGTATGTACATGATATTTATCCCTGAAAACACCAACAGCTCAAACTATTAGAGGTCTGGCTTCTTCATACAGTTACACCCACGTTTATATGTTCAATGGGCTGCTGTCATTTTAAACTGGTCGCTGGTGTTGTAGATCAGAGCTGAGGGAGACTTGAGTGTTAACCTTTGACCTTTTATAAGTTGGAGTCTGCCTCTGACACAGGGAGGTATCCATTCTTAGACACAACGTCTTCGGGAGCAAAAATGACCAGTAACTTTTCCTGTTCTCGTTTAGTTTTGGGCAAATCATCGGACGGAGTGATGAGCAGCTGGACGCGCTGAGGGAAGACATAAAAAAATAAAATAAGGAACAGAATTTACTGCAAATCTCTGGGATACAAGTATTATTGGTATGCATTTAAACAGTGATTTATTGTTTAAGTTGTCTGATGTAAGATATGCCCACTGCAGTTAACAAGGCAACAAATCGTATATTATAGAACCTTTTTGATTTGTGTACTGCCCTTGAGACTTTTAATATGCTGCACAATTTGGGAAAAAAATATCTAATTGCAATTTTTCTGACAAGCATTGTAATTGTAATTACATTTAATCTAGCAGAATGTGTTCACAAACAACTTCAGCGTACACCGGAGGCACCTGTATTTATCCCTGGAGACTTTAATCATTGCCGCCCGGAGCATGTACTTCAATGGTTTTTATCAATATGTTAAGTGCAGCACCCGTAAGGATAAAGTTCCTGATAAATGCTATGGCAACATAAAAAATGCTTACAGAGCCAGATCCCTCCGACCTCTCGCAAATTCTGACCATGCCACTGCCACCTTATGCCCACTTATAAAACAATGCTTAAGGCAACAAAACCACAGAAGAAGACAGTGTTGCAGTGGTCTGAGGATAGTGAGGGGCTGCTTCTCTTCAAATTTTTGTTGACACAGTTGTCCCTAAGAAGACCATACAGCACTTCCCAAATAACATGCCCTACATTTCCATGGAGGTTAAAACTTGTATTAATGAAAAGAGGCTTGCACATAGGGGCAGGGACATGGTGCGCTCGGCCGCAGCCCAGAAAGAAGTAAATAAAATGATTAAAACATGCAAGAGAAAAGCATAAAGTCAATTTAGAGGGAGCTTTTAAGTCCCATGACAATAAAAAGACAGGGCTGCTGCAATAAGTATTTGTGCAATAGGGCTAGTGCAATAACTTGGACACTTTATTGTTGTGCAATGCACAAATGGATGATGGACATTAACAATGGACACATATCTCTTGCGACTCTTGTCTGACTGTACTGTATGTGTGAGTGTAACTGTGTTTTTAAGCTGCGAGCAGTGAGCCCAAGACATTCCCTTTGGGATAATAAAGTTTATCTTATCTTATCTTATTATGCAGAATAAGACATATTTCAACAAGACATATGGTTGTTTGCAGATGAAAATTATACTGAAATTATACTTAAAAAACTGGAGACTGCACATTTTTTTTCCAATAGTCTGGAAGGTCATTCCACACATTCCACACACCCGTATTACACTGCTGTAAAAACTGCTGTAAAATGTACAAGAAGCATTTCAGTCACAAGGGGGCAGTACAGGGGCACTAGTTTAAAGGGACTGTATCTTTGTTATTGCTGTGACTTTGGATCGTAGTGTCACTGCAACACCTGGATGTGTGAAGCACTAACCTCTCTCAGGGTGCCCTGTGTGGTGCTGAGTTTGTACACCATCCACAGAGGGATGCAGATCATGGAGGACAGAGCGAGCAGCCAGCCAATCACATAGCCCCACCACGGGTACACGTACTCGTTATTGTACTTCAGAGGAGTGTATTTGATCAGGGAGAAGGCAAAGGTCCCCTGCAAGACAAATCAGAAAATAATGTGGGATCAACAATGAAAAAAAAAAAAAAAAAAAAAAATAGAATCCTGCATAAGTTTAAAACAGACTGTTGTTACATCTGTCTCCTAATGTGTCTTATTTGTTCTTCTTTTGAACTTACAATGCATGTGGCAGGGGTTAGAAACAGCCAGCAGTACTTGATGTAAGGCCCAGGTCTGTATCCGATCATGTCTTCAATGTTGTCATAAAACCGATCTGCCCCTGACATAACAAAAGTGTTTGATGTTGAATATAACACATTTCTACTTTTTGTTGCTTATAATTTTCACAAAATCTTTGTCAATCATGAGACTGAGAACTTGAAATGAGATGCAGCATCTCAAAAGGTTCTCCATATTTTTTTTCCCTCTCCATGAATAAAATTCATGACAATCATTTATTGAATTGCTTCTCTAGCCATGTTTCCCTATTTCAATGGCTATGGTAAAATCTCAGACAGAATGGGTTTCCAAAGACCAACAAATATATGGCTATGTCTGTATATCACCAGCGCCCTCTGGTGGTTATCTTGGCATTAAACGATCTTACCATAGGCCCATGCAATGCACACAGTCTCAAAGATGGACATGAAGAGGAGACACATCCCACTGGCTGCATAATAATCAAAGAGCTGGAACACATACATGCCACCCTAAAAAGAGAAATTAAATTCACTGAAATAATCAATGGCTCTCAATATATGTATGATTACCCACTTTGATAGAAATGGTATAATTTTGAGCACTGAACATCAGCTCTTAAAATGACCTTTAACAATTAACAAGATTTGCTTGTTCTTACAAAATGAGAAGTGGCGGGCACCTCTGCAGAGCACTCAAGTGTCCTGCTGTGCAGAGGTGAAACCAGGTCGACTGTGTTAATGTTCAAACAAGAGAGAGAGCTCAGGATCAGATGCCAAAAATGTAGTAAAATCCGCCATGTTCGTGTACGAGTGCACCAATGAAATGCATTAGCAAAACAATATAAAAAAGCAAACAGACCACTGCTGAATACTTTTATCACAATATAGGGAATAGTTTTGAATGAATGCTAACTTTGGTATTTAGCATCTTAAAATCTCCATTGGTTTAACATCAGGCTAACTAAAAATTCTATGAGGTATGACAACACAATCCTGAGCTCTATAAGGTGCAAAACTGTGTCTTATTAATGTATAAATTAATGTATTTGCACATTTTATATATATTATAGTGGATGGAATAGTTTGGTGATAAAAATACATCATCTTTAAATATGTATAATGTGTGTTACCTCCATCAACATAATGAGCCCCATGAAGAAAGAGACGAGCACCACAAACGCCAGGAAAATCTCTCTGCGATTTTTGCGTCGAAACACGGCTGGATACATGTCAACAATGGCGGTCACCAGGCTCTCCACACACACAAACTAAAGAGACACGACAACAAAAAGTTTGGATTAAAAAGAAACAGGTATTAGCCCCAATGAGCACCATCAATGAGGTTCAAACCAGTAAGCATCAGGTTGTAGGGTGATCACTAACCCACTCCACCATTGTAATATATGATTAAAAGTAAATATCTCATATGTACCTGACTGTCCAGCCCTAGAAATACAATCATTATGAAGAAGAGAGTGGCCCACAGCGGAGAGAAAGGCATCATGGTCACAGCGCGAGGGTAAGCAATGAAGGCCAGACCTGGGCCTATGTAAAAACAATATAAGAGACAAGATATTATAATAACACGCAAATAATATGAAAAACGAACAGATCACCTTTCAAATATCTGAACTCACCAGACTCTGCCACTTCAGAAATAGGCACGTTTTGTTCAAAGGCCATAAAACCCAGAATCGAGAAAATGGCAAAACCCGCCACAAAACTGGTGCCACTGTTCAGAAAGCACAAGGCCAGACAGTCTCTGCGACGCAAACATAAGAGTGTCTTTAGTCCACAGCGTGTACGATTACAACAGTATCAGAAACACAGCTTTGTTACATGTGTGATGTACTGTATAAATAGACAACTTTACATAGAAATGTGCTGTTCAGTCCAAAAACTCTGAACTTTGCACCTCGGAGCTTCCAGAGACCAGGCCGAAGCAGCTGAAGGAGTTTGTGTTTTGTCCGTATGTACACTTTTAGTAATTGATATTGATATGGGCTTGAGAAAACATAGATATGCTCCCGTAGTAATAAACGTCTAAAATATGACGTGATGACAGGTCCCAGGACAGTAATCGAATAATCACAATTGTCCCTGTATTTACCTGTAGCAGTTATTGTTGTACTTGTTATAGCTCCCCAGAGCAGTCAGAGAACCCAAACAGATGGCATAAGAGAAAAAGATCTGAGTGCCAGCGTCCATCCACACCTGAAATAAACCAAGAAGCAGCACATGTACATCTCTGTTTACACTGTACAGCTCACGTGCTATGCGCTAACACGCTACCAGAGGTGGAAAAAGTACAGAAAAATTGTAATTAAGTAAAAGTATCTTTACTTTGCTTAAATCCTACTCAAGTAAAAGTAAAAGTACCCGTCTGAAAATGTACTCGAGTAAAAGTAAAAAATTACTTCATTTCAAATGTACTTTGAGTAAAAGTTACTTAGTTACTTTCAATGAAATAAAAAAAAAAACTACAGTAAAAATGCAGTTTTTTCATAATGTTGCTGCACATAAATGCAGTCTTAAATAGACATAAACTGTGGTAAACTAAATGTGACGCACTACCATTTAATTCCTCTAGGAGCTGAAGATATATGGGATAATGAATCTAGGACAGGGGTCGGCAACCCGCGGCTCCAGAGCCGCATGTGGCTCTTTCATTGTTCTGTCGTGGCTCCCTGTGACTTTGGAAAATAATAATGAGTATTTAATTACATTGTATTTTTATTTTAGTTTGTTCATTTTTAAATGTAAATCTAAAATTGTAGATAATGGTAATCTTGTAACATTTAAATAAAACGTTTTTAATATTTTTGTCGCTCAAAACATGCGTCAAAGCCGCAGATGTGCGTCACCCGCACACACTGGCAGCCCGGACTTACCGGCACCTACATCAGCAGGATGATTTTCAGCCCAATGATGATAAATCCAAGAAAAGAAAAGTTTCTGAAGAAAACAGAACGCTTAATGCTACGTGGGCAGATTCATTTGCTTTCACGGCTGATGAGACACGCGGTACACGCGACAGTGGATAATTTAAGTTTGGATTTTTATTTTCTACGAGGAGGACTCAAATAATAATGTGTTTAATGCAGCTTTGCGCACATTTGTTTACGTTATACAGAAGCGAAACTTAAAACCACATGGCTCATTTGCATAAACTAGAAGCGCTACTTTTGATGGACCAGCACTGTCCACTCGAAACTAGTCCAGGCAATAACCCATGAACTATCCTATAGACAACATAAATTAAGATGATTTATTAAGAGACCAAGTGCAAACTAAAGTCCTGCATTCTTATTATTTCTGACTGTCCTAAAGCCAATTTTAAACCTGAGGTGATTTTCCAACTCTCGGCTCCTTCACTTGAAACGTTCGTGATCAGGATGGAAAATAATTGAAATCATGAAGCCAGATTGTGTTAACCAAACCATAATAAATATACCGTTTGGGTATAACAGGCAAAACATATAGGCCTATATTTGTAGCCTACTTACCACCACATGCTTTCATAGATTCGGTTCGGCGGGGCAGACACATTTTACATTGCAGGATTACGTTGCTGCCATTTTTACGTTTAAACGCGAATAGGTCATCGAGGTTTGGCCAAGAAACAATGGAACTGCCGCACACAAACCCGCGCAATGCAGTTTCCTTTCAGTTCCGGCAGATTTTTTCCCGCATTTTATTTTTTGCCCCTATCGATATTACTTTACTCAGTAACGTGGGCGGCTTTCAATGTAGCGAAGTAAAATACTTGGCTTAAAATGTACTCGAGTAAAAGTAAAATTACCTGTTTGAAAAACTACTTAGAAAATTACAAAGTACTCATAAAAACTACTCAATTACAGTAACGTGAGTAAATGTAATTCGTTACTTTCCACCCCTGCACGCTACCACACTAATTATTGACAAGTGTGAATGGAAAATACTAGGACTGCTCAGTGGTTAAGCATCAAACCTGCATATGTGAGGAATACATTATGGTCACTGATTTGTTGTACTTTGAGGTAAAGAGTCAGAGAAGGACTCATGACTGTGTGTGTGAGAGAGAGTAAAAGTAGTGCTTATTTGTGCAAACACATTTCTGAAACTCAAATAAATATCAGAAGTAAAACAGCACCTGGGGGTCGGCCAGTCGCCCCAGATCTGGATAGAGGTAGAACTGGATCCCAATGGCAGCTCCAGGTAAAGTGAGTCCTCTGATCAGAAGCACGATCAGCATCAGATACGGGAATGTGGCCGTGAAGTAGACAACCTGCGAATTAAAAGGATAGAAAAAATAGATATCTGCACTTTAAAGCCCCATCTCATCATTTTTTATTTATTTATTTATTTATTATTTATTTTGCTTTTGTTTCCTAGATGTTGTTATTGCACTGAAGAATATCCTCATCATAAGAGGGCTTGCATCTTCACAAACTTGACTCATGACCTTGAGGACTGGGGGATCACCTTATCTTGCTTGTTTCCATGGAAATCTTTCTTCCACTGTATGGCATAAAATGTAAATATTTCTATGAAGAATGGTTTTAACTTCGTGTTTCCATGGAATCCTCCACAAAGCTGCACATTGTTTCTTTAATAATTGACTGAACTGAAAATGTGACTACAACTGAAATGGTCCCAATAATTTCTCGTCCAACTAACTTTGAGTTATTTTCTTCACAGCACAAAGTGATCAAACAGAATGATTGAAAGCTGTATTTTCAAAGTATCTGGAGGACATACTTTGCCTGTGGATTTAACCCCTTTCCAGATGCAGAAGTAACACATGATCCAAGCAACCAGCAGGCACAGGGCCAGGTCCCAGTTCAGAGAGCCCATGTGGTCGAGGCCCGAGGAAATCCTCAGAGCTCTCCTCCTGCAAAAACATGTGATAAACAAATATTAGACACAATAACTCACAAAGAAGTGGACTATTTTTAGGCTACACAATATATTACAATCAAATAAAAATTGCTATTGAGTTTACACAATAATCAAATCACAAAGGCTGCAATTATTTAGACAATATAACAGAAAAATCCTGTTTAAATCTCTACAAACCTGATCAGAAATGCATGGGATTCTTATATTAGTTTATTAATTAGTATTTAAAAGTGTATTATGTAACTTTTCTGGTGGAGGTTGTGTCAAATGCTTTTCTTCATGGAGATGTCGTTGCTTTGTCTGGAATGTTTCACAGTGTGGCATTAAACCTTTTTATTTTCATGGAGTCCAAACCAGACCAAGTTATAGGTCAGATCAATGGAGAGGCGACCCCGCTCACAGTCAGAATGCCTGTTTTTCTAGGTATTTTTGAGCTATAAAACCACCTGTAACTGAATAAATGTAAAGTAGATCTGTTTAATGTCATACTGTGGAACATTCCAGGCAGAGCTTTATTTTTATTTTAACCTTATTTAACCAGGAGGTCCCACTGATATTCAGAATCATATTGCAAATCCAGTCACAAAGTTTGTCAGAAAAAGTCCAAAATTCATCTCTAAAATTTGCTCTTATGATTTCAGACAGAGGGCAGGGGCTTTATAAAACATATGGGTAATAGAATGTGATAATAAACCGCAAAATGAAAACTCACTCCCAAAACTCGATGACTGGAGATGTGGCGTTTATGTAGAAGCTTTGATTGGCTGAAGAGTTTCTTCTCTGGAACTCCACACAGTTTGCTGAAAAAAATGAAAAACCAAATATTCAGTGATTATGACCAGTTTCCCCTAAAACGAGACTGTGGGCCCTGGGCATCTTATAATGTTTTTTGTATTTTTATTTATTTATTTATTTGTATTATTTGCACAATGCTATTCTGTAGTTATTTGAAGGATAGAAAGAAATCTATAGTTTCAGGATGCACTCAAACTTGCATACACACCAAATAGAAATAGAAATAGAAACACCAAATAGAAATTAGAACAAAACTGGGACTAAACCCAAAGTCTTCGCAGGAACTAAACCAGGACAAGTGAAAACACATCCTCTGCACTCAATAAATCAATACATAAAATAGGAAATAACAATAATAACAGAGCCCCATCTTCACCTGTGTTCCAAGTGTTGTTGCATGAAGACCACGGCAGGTCCCACGAGAAGGAGAAGTAGAGGAAGAAAATGCCCCAGGCCAAAACAACGATGTAGTAGAAATTCAGCAGTGTTACAATGATCTGTGTGCCATAACCAAGACCTGTGGAGACAAAAGGGAGCGTGAATATGTTTAAATCTACAAATAAATAAGTAAAGCTGTTATAAATGAGTGAAAGACCTTCAAACAGAGGGCTGATTTTCCTCCAGCAGGTGATGCCTCCTTCACTTGTGAACTGACCCAGAGCCACCTCCAGGAAGAAGACGGGGACTCCACACGTGAACAGGAAAATCAGGTATGGGATGAGGAACGCACCTAAAGACAAAAAGATATTACTAAAAAGGCATTGGATTTATAAAGTACCGTTCAAGACACTCAGAGCACTTTACAGGGCTTTATTCATTCACTCCACACTCTGTGTTGGTAAGTCAACACTGAAGCCACAGCTGCCCTGGGGCAGACTGATGGAAGCAAGGCTTCCTATCTGTGCCATTATCTGACCACCTGTCACTGATACACCACATTTATACAAGGCAGTGTGGGTGAAGTGTCTTGCCCAGGGACACAATGACAGTATTCTCTGGCATCTCAATGTGCTATGACCTACTATACAAGTACTAGGCAGCAGTGCAGAGGGTCCCACCCCTGCTGTTATTGTTCATTTGCCTAGAATATTTCGCAGTATGGAGACAAGCAGGTGACACCACCAGGACAAGGTACAGGTCAGATCTGTGTAGAGGCAAGCCTACTCACAATGAGAATGGACATTTCAATGTATTTTTATTCATGTGATACATTATAACTGAGATTTCTATGTAAATGTGACGTGTTGGGCACCTTATTGTTTGCGTCTCTTTATTTTATTTTAGTCTAGTTTATATTATTATATTATAGCTAATTGTTTTATGTTGCACTGTATCACCGATAAGAGAGAATTTTGTTCTCCAACAGTCGCAATATAAATATATTTTGAGTCTGAATGTTTTTTCATTGTTGTTAGTTTTTTTTTTGCTATCTTCTTTTTTAATATAAAAGTTGCTAGACTACACAAGATTTATAGACATTTTTGTTTGTTAATATGACATTTATTCTGTTCATATAATCAAATGTGTTGTGTTCATATAATAAAAGTGTTTTTTTATTGTTTTAAAAGGACATTGACCACTGTGTTGCTAAATACAACTGCCTGCACAATTAATGATTACTTCAGACAGAGACAAATGTCCTACCAGAGACTGTATATAAACAGTCCACATGTCCTACGTTTGAGTCTGATCTTTTGGTGTTTAATCTTTTGTTTGTGTCTAAAATGGTCAGACTTCCGGCTCTATGCTGTGAGCAAAAAGGCAACAACAGCTGTCTGACCCCAACACACAAACCCTGACCCGTGTCCCCCCGTGGAGAGAGACAGCAGCTAACCAAGCAAATGTCAACATGCAGAACACTGCCTCATAATTAGACCAGGCATTTACACCAAGAATGTGGAGACGCAGTTTTATTAAGGGACAAGTTATTTCTTCCGATATTGCTAATTGTAGTTTCAATATGACAAAAGATGAATGACATTTTTTGTTAGAGTTTTCAGTATTTCAGTATTAGTAAATGGAAAGAAAACGGCAAAATAAGTAGTATTTATAAGTGATTATTATTTGTTAATTTTTAATTTTGTGAGTTTGATCTGCAGTTACGACATTAAGAATGTGGAGAAACAAATTACCGTATTTTCCGGACTATTGAGCGCACCTGAATATAAGCCGCATCAACTAAATTTTCAAAGAATTTTATTTTTGTACATATATAGGCCACACCTGTCTATAAGCCGCAGGTGTCCACGTCTTCAAGAAGTTTTCAAGTTCCGAGCATCTGCTTGTATTGCCTCTAAAGCTTTTGTCGTCTTTTTGCATTGAGTCAGTTCGTCACGCGAGTCGCTCTGGCGCTCTACTGCGCATGTCTCGAGCAGAAAGAGCCGCTGTCCTGTCTGGGATCATGTCAGTGTCTTGTATCATGTCAGTGTCTTGTATCATGTCAGTGTCTTGTATCATGTCAGTGTCTTGTAGGATTTCAACAGGATTTGAGGCTCTCCCGGGGGTCGGGGTTAGTTGTATCGATCATGTATGAGCGGATGTCCAGACGTTTCGTCTCATCATTTACGCCTCACCTGCATTTAACACATACGGGTCATTAAGACGTATCCCACTCACTAATGTTCATTTAGCAGCAGAACTTATTTTATCACGCAGCGATAAACTGTTTTAGTGCTGACAACAGCGCTAGCGAGTGTTCTAACTAACCCTAACCCATGTTCACCGCACAGACAGCGGCGCTTTCTGCACTCAAGCTGCGCGGTCATCCGCTGTGTTCATAGACGAATAATCCGTCCATATATGAGCCGCATCGGTGTATAAGCCGCAGGGTTCAAAGTGTGAGAAAAAAGTAGCGGCTTATAGTCCGGAAAATACGGTAGTTTAATGGAAAAAAAATAATTGTGCGATGGATAATACAAAAATGACCATTCCAAGAGTGGGTCATTTTAGGTGAAGCATGTATTTTCTTTTATTATTATACAGTATTTATTGTATTCTTTGCTGCTGAAACCATAGACTATATATATATACTGTATAAATGGACATAGCTGACCCGCTAGCTGCCACGTTCCAAACAGGAAGTGAGCATGGTGGCGCGTCTGGCTCCATCGACTCATTTTGTATTGAGAAACTCTCGCCCCTCTCTGTAAATGCTGCAGTGAGCGTCGTCATTTTGGTCTTAAAACATTTGTATTGACCCGCTCTACACGATCCTGGGGTTTTTATTTTGCTATTTTATGCGTAAATGAATTCCCAATATGAAACTCGACTCCAACTTTGCCCCTATAACTGCAGGCCTCGGTGAGCTTCGTTTGACTGGAGCTGAACGTTATGGGTGACACTCCCTTACTCCACTTTTTTATACAGTCTGTGGTCGCAACAATGAACTTACCCCATTGTCTGACAAATTACCTTAAATGGTGGATTCATTTTGCATGATCGTAACTGAGATTTTAAAACGAATGTACAAAACTTTCAAGTCTTCTCTAAAAACGCATCTTTTCTCTTTGGCTTTTACCAGATTTTGTGATGTTAATTTAATTGTGATAACTTACGACCTCTTGTATATAACTGAGATATATTTTTTTTACTTTATTTCTATATTTCAATTTATTTTTACTTGTACATGTAACATTTATATAATTATGCTTTATTTGACACCATTCTCTTGCTATGTCTGCTGCTTATTTAGAATTTATTATTACCATTTATATTTTTTCTCTTTGTTACTGTAATATATTGTGACGTGTGAGCTGCTGTGTCCACGTAATTTCCCTCACGGATCAAAAATTTTGTTGTTTTTAAACTGTTCTATAAATAAAGTTGTATTGAACTGACAAGCACATACCTCCTCCATTTTTGTAGCACAGGTAGGGGAAGCGCCACATGTTTCCCAAACCAATGATGGACCCGGCCACAGAAAGCACAAACTCAATCTTATTACTCCACTGGCCCCTCTCCTCCATCTTCTCCGCTGAAGCCGGCTGCACACTGGACCCATTGGACTGACTTGAGTTGACAATTTCTCCTGCAGGGGTCAAAAGTCAAAGGTGAAGCTTTTAAAACGGAGGAAAATGAAACACAGTTTACAGTTTAAAAGCACGCAAAAGGTAAAATAACACTGTGAGATCGATTTACCTGTCATGGCAAAGCTTCCTTCCTTGTGATGTCGTCAAAGTTGTCTCTAGAGATGTTCCAGGAAGAGTTGGAGTTTTAGTATTTAACTGCCCCGTGGGGAGGGGTGGGTAATGCTATACTTAGGCCAGCCTCCAGTCTGCTCCCTGTGGTTTCCCCCCATCAAAAATAAGAATTTAAAGATGCTGTAACAAGTTAAAGGGCCCATTTTACGCTATTTTTCTGATCTGTTATAATGTTGTTTCCTCATCAAAAAGAAGGACTTTATAAAGATGTTGTAACAAGTTAAAGATGACATGTTATGGTTTATCTAGTGGTGAAAGAAGTACTACATTTTGTTACTTAAGTAAAAGTAGAGATACTGGAGGAAAAAATACTCATGTAAAAGTATCACATAAAAACATACTTAAGTAAAATGTATGTAAAAATGTAGAGCAAAAAGTATTTCATCCAGATTTTGAGGTGTAATGAAGCTTCAAATGTAGTGATTTTAATAAAGATTTGTGCTGAATTTTGTCCACCAGAAAAAAATGAACAGATTTTTTTCCTAACTGTTTTTATTTGTATATTTTTTGTTTGCTCAGATTATGAACGTGTAAAAATAAACCCTTCAGGCTTTTCAGCAAGTCTCAAAGTACAGATACCTGCTCTCAAATGTAGTGAAGTAAAAGTAAAAAGTATTCTCTTTAAAATGTGCTTATATAAAGTACAGATAGCTACAATTTACAGTACTTTACTACTTTTACTTCATTACTTTCCACCACTGGATTTATCCTATAGTAAAGAACTGTAACATAGCACATACAAGATTACATTTAGTTCATTGTAACCCACCAACCAAATAATAAAGATCTAAAACAACGCAATAATAGAAATAAAAGCATTGATTTTCTGTTCAAAACTGTAGATCTGATTCTTTGCTGCTTGTACTGACTCTCTGTGAAGGAATTTTACTGTAGCAAGCGGCACATTTTCATTCATTTATGGTCTTTTGTTGTTGTTGTTGTTGTTGTTGTTGTTGTTGTTTTCAATGGGAACAGTCTTAAAAGTCTAAATTACAGGGCTGACTTTTTGAACACTCAGGTCTCAAATGTAGGATTTATACTGTAATACATATACTAATATTTTGTAATAATTTGGAGATTATGTGATATGGTATGTTGATTAATTCATTCATATTTAATTTGACACCACATAATTTGACACCACACTAAATACATTAATAAATGATTTGGAGTGTCCCTTTAAGAAACACTGGCTGCAAAAATCTGATTATGATAGGATTTTTGGATCTAAAATATTATTAAAATGAAATGTAAACAGCAAAATCACCTGACATCTTTCTGATCATGGTCTCTCTGATTACTTACATCAGACTGTGCAGTTTACAAGTCCTTTAAGTCAATTTAAAAGTCTAGAAATCAGACATTAATCAGATCAGCAACTGTCGGCAAAGGAACAATTACTTAAAATCACCAAAACTGTAAACTCCTATTGAGGCAAATCAAAAGCATCAGATGGGCAAAACAGAAAAAAATACAGTAAGATAATGTCCAAAAATAATGAAATTGGATGTCTACATATTTGAGGAGATTTTTGGGTGCATATTTCCACAAAAGTGAGAGCGGTGAGTTAGAATATGCAGTGCCATGTCCTAACAGGAGTACGATGGTTCTTATGTCATTACATCAGATTAGCTGCACACTTCCAGGACCTTGTGATCTGGTTTCTTCACCTCCTCCTCCCCCCTTAACCCTCTCCTTCCTTTCCTCCCACCGTCGGGGGCAAAAGCAGCTAAGGTCAGTTCACACTGGATTGGGCCTGTCCTGGTCTGGACTCACCCCCACTGGATCATGGAGAGGGAAAGACAGCAAAATGTATGCCGAAGTGAAGATACTGCCATATTGTTAAAAAATAATTACATGTAAATAAAAATTATAATTCCCATAATTTTGCTGAAAACATTACACTTGATTTGTACAGCATATGCAATATCAAAATGTTATATTTGACTGCATGTGCTAAAATGCAACGTAAAAAAACCAACAACTATATATTTAAGGTCCTGTATTACGCAAAATTGACTCTTGTGAGCTTTAAGTCATGTTAGAACGATGTTACCTTCTCAAAAACATATGTGGAGTTGTGTTTTGTTTCATTCACACATGTTTGAGTAACCCTGGATTAGTCTGTTCCACCTTGTGATGTCATGTAGTAGTAGTTTTCAAGTGAACTGCTCCCTTTTACTTTTATTTAGTGGAGATTGGAAATTGCAGAGCTAAAATGATCCAAAATAATTCTAATGAAGGTGTATACAGTTTAAAAACACAGTGGAGCTCTTCCTGTATTGCCACATGACATCACAAGGTGGAACAGAGTGTTTTCTGTTTGAGAGAAGAAGTCAGCCTAAATACTGTACGCAGGGTTTGTGTGTTAAACGTGTGAATGAAACAAAACACAACTCCAGGTATGTTTGCGATGAAGAAACAACATCATAACATAGATAAAAATAATGTAATTTAACTGGTTCTTTGGGACTGTGAACAGACACTTATGTGACAAAAAACCTTTGGGACTATTTCCAGTGGCGTATTGAGTGAAGTGGTCATGGCAAACGTTGGTGCCACTGTGAAGGGTGGAGGGACCGCCAGTTGTCTGTTCCCATGGAGATGTTCCTGTATGACATTAAACATATCCATCTCGCATTTCGATATTTAAAGGCGTAACACTGATATTACTTAATTCTTTCGGTGTCCACGCATCAAGAAATTCTCTTATCTTAAATTTAGAAACAAAATGACAAAAGTATTTGAAGGATGTAATTGTAGGCTTTAGGTCATTTCATTTTTCTAATGGTGCTAATGATTTACAGCAAAAACGCAGAGTCTAAACTGGAGATCGACCTTTGACCTTTCAACCAACTCAAACAACTGACCCTGAGCTGGGGACTGTCACTACAGTTATACATATTCATTTGTTCACAACTTCAGATTTAACATTTTTAGGTCTATATTTTGGCCTGGCTTGTGTGTTCTGCCTGTATGCCTATGGTGGAATGTTCAGCAGTTACCATGGTGAAACAACAATACTATCTGTAAAGTTTCAAGATTGCCTGAAAAATCAAGAAGAAAAAAATGGATTTAAACAGCACATTTCCTGCTTAGGTGAGTGTGAAAAGGTTTGGCTAATAGCTTGTGACGGTAATCTAATTTGAGACGGACTTGATGGTTCTGAGTCGGTGCACATTTCAGAACCAGTTTCTTCAAAACACCGCTTCTGGAGCCAAAAACTAGAGCTGACTCAAACAGCACCAACAGCTGGGCCAGAAACGAGACCTGTGCAATATATAAAATTACATTTACATTTTAAAGTTAAGATGCAATGATCCTATATTACAAAAAAAAATATTCTTGTGGGTTTTAAGTCATGTTATAAAGTTGTTCATCATCAAAAACAGACCTGGAGTTGTGTTTTGTTTCATTCACACATGTTTGAGTAACACTTTATTATTCTTCCTACATCTCCAAAGCTCAAAATGCTCTGTTCCACCTTGTGATGTCATGAAGCGAGTTTTCAAGTTAACAGCTCCTTTTACCTTTTGTTCAGTAGAAATTGGAAAATCCAGGGCTGAAATCATCAAAATGATTCTAGTGAAGGTGTGTGGAGTTTAAAAACACAGTGGAGCACCTCCTGTATTACCACGACATCACAAGGTGGAACAGAGCGTTTTCACTTTAAGAGAAGAACTCAGCCTAAATATGCAGAATTTGTGTGTTAAACATGTGTGAATGAAACAAAAGAAAAATCCATGTACATTGGAGGAAATAAGTATTTGATCACTTGCTGATTTTGTAGGTTTGCCCCCTGACAAAGAAATGAACAGTCTATAATTTTAATGGTAGGTTTATTTTAAACATGGAGAGATAGAACATCAAAAAGAAAATCCAGAAAATCACATTATAGAAAATATATTAATTGATTTGCATTTCACTGTGTGAAATAAGTATTTGATCCCCTACCAACCATTAAGAGTTCTGGCTCCCACAGACCAGTTAGACTCTCCTAATCCACGTATCACCTGAATTAAAGACACATGTTTTAACTCGTCACCTGTATAAAAGACACCAACTGTCCACAGAATCAGTCAATCAATCAGACTCCAAACTCTCCAACATGGGAAAGATCAAAGAGCTGTCAAAGGACGTCAGGGACAAGACTGTAGACCTGCACAAGGCTGGACTGGGCTACAAAACCATAAGCAAGAAGCTGGTGTTAAGGAGACAACTGTTGGTGCAATTGTTTGAAAATTTAAGAAATACAAAATGACCATCAATCGACCTCGGTCTGGGGCTCCACACAAGATCTCACCTCGTGGGGTTTCAGTGATCATGAGAACAGTGAGAAATCAGCCTAGAACTACATGGGAGGAGCTAGTCAATGATCTCAACACAGCTGGACCACAGTCACTAAGAAAACCACTGGTAACACTTTACGACGCAATGGATTAAAATCCTGCAGTGCTCACAAGGTACCCCTGCTTAAGAAGGCACATGTGCAGGCCGCCTGAAGTTTACCAATGAAGCTCTTTGGCAACTCGCCATGTTTGGAGGAAGAGAAATGCTGCCTATAACTCCAAGAACACCATCCCCACTGTCAAGCATGGAGGTGGAAACATTCTGCTTTGGGGATGTTTTTCTGCTAAGGGCACAGGACAACTTCACTGCTTCAACGGGAGGAAGGACAGAGCCATGTACCTTTAAAATCCTGAGTGACAACATCCTTCCCTCCACCAGGAAACTGAAAATGTGTCGTGGATGGGTCTTCCAACACAACAATGACCCAAAACATACAGCCAAGGCAACAAAGGAGTGGCTCAAGAAGAAGCACATTAAGGTCATGGAGTGGCCCAGCCAGTCTCCAGACCTTAACCCTATAGAAAACCTATGGAGTAGCTGAAGGAACGAGTTGCCAAGCAACAGCCACAAAACCTTAATGATTTAGAGATGATTTGGAAAGAAGAGTGGACCAAAATTCCTTCTGATATGTGCACAAACCTGAACATCAACTACAAGAAACGTCTGACCTTGGTGCTGCAAACAAGGGTTTTGCCACCAAGTACTAAGTCTTTTTTGGCTATAGGGTTCAAATACTTATGTCACACAATGAAAAGCAAATCAGTTTATATATTTTCTTTTAAGTTACTTTCTGGATTTTCTTTTTGATATTCTTTCTTTCAGTGTTAAAACAAAACAAAACAAAAAACATTAAAATGATAGACTGTACATTTCTTTGTCAGTATACAAACTTACAAAATCAGTAAGGGATCAAACATTTATCTCCTCCACTGTATATTTTTGATGAGGAAACAACATTATAACAAAGATCAGAAAAATTGCAAAATGTAAGCCCTGTAAGTATTATAGAAGACAGTCTAACCCACAGGAAAACGTAAAGGCGGCACTTAAACAACAAAATGCAAACTGCTGACTCCTGTTATGGCAACAGACTCTGCTCTTATCTGGTGGATTCTGGTTCCACCCTCCACCAGGAAAGTTACAGGTTGCACTTTTAAATCAAGAGACATTTTTGTGGTTTTCACAATACATAGATTCAAATGAGTTCACATAAGGCAGAAAATGTAGGCTCCTTTAACTATGATTTGACTAGTTAAAGAAAGTTTAATACAGGTGAGAAAACAAAATGCCACAATCCATCTTCATTGATTATAAATTATGTACAGTATAAATAAATGGACAAACCCATACGTGACAATCAAAGTTTTTTTTCCCTAGTATTAAATCCAATACATATGAAATACAATAATTTTGAGTGGAACAGAGAAAACAGGAACAACTCAACAGTCCTCAGTCAGCTCTAATGGCTGCACATACAACAGTAAAGGTGATGTATTTTATTAGAACAGTAGTAATAGTGGTCGCTGGTGGACTTCTATGTGTCTATCCAAAGCAAAATGTGGAGTTTTGTGTTTCTTGGCAACACATCATAATATTTTTTGCACGTTTTGTACCTCAAGAGCACGTGATAAGAAGGTTTCTAAGGGTTTTGTGCACTACTGGTAGATTTCAGTAACATTTTACATTTCATTGGACGGCACAGTTACCATGACGACTCAAATCAGTATAAGAAAACTAAGATTTTGTATGGTTTGAAAACTGAAGAATAAAGTACATGTTTTGTGAGATCTATAACCCAATATGGTGCAATACCAGTGTTTTCAGTTTTGATCCCGTACATATAGTACAGTATATATAGTACTATGCCGAGTATTTCAGTATTGATCAGTTTTGAGTGAAAATGCACTGAAACTCCTTCACTATAAAGAGTTTATAGTGGTATAGGGGTATAGAAACTGTCATCTTTGGTTCACTCCTGTTTGAACCAATCTGAAAATTACAGGTGCAGATAAACTAAAATACAAATAATGTATTTCAAAAGAACATTAAAAATTGACTAAAAACAGATGTATATTTTAGACAATTTAATTATTTTGCATGAGAATCAGTACTTTTCAAGACCTCAATCTGTATCTACTGTATATAGAGCAATATTTTAGTATCAATCAGCCTATTGCTACTTGGTGACAGAATTCAAGCTTTTAAGAAATGAATTTGATCATTTTGTGTTAATTATTATTAACATATATTAATTGTTTGTTTTTCATAAATAAAAATGGAGATTGCTCAATGAGGAAAAAATATGGCTACTTTTTTGCCATATTGAAAAGTCAGATCAGAGTGACCAAGTTGGCTAATGCTAGCACGTGACTATGGCCGTGTCTCGTTTCTCTTTCCTCGCTTCCTTCTCCTCAATTCCTCTCCTCGATTCTGCAGGAAATGGGTGAGGAAGTCCCGCCCACAGAAGAGACACAACGAAGAGAGAAGATATAAACTCCTCAGTGAGACAAATAAAGTTTGATTATTTCATCTGATGTCTGCTCCTGAAGACCGCCTCATGTTTATTCCTTCTTTTTATGGTTTTCTTTGGGACGCCACTTAATCTGACACATTTGATTGACAGCTGAAAAATGGAGGATCGAGGAGAGGAGAAGGACGCGAGGAATATGAGACGTGGCTTATAATGAGATTAAGAGGGACAAATTAGCTCCAGGTAAGTCAGATTATGTTACAGCAGAACCCAAACTTGAATCTAACTTCAGTAACTTCTAAACTTTGAGCGTTGCCATAGAAATTAGCCATCCAAGGAATAATGCACAATGTCCTATGAAAAGTACCAATAGTTTATAGAGTCCATACATAATTACATTTCTACGTACGCTAACTGCCCTGAGGGTCTGGCTGCTGTTGTGACGGTACAGAGCTCATTTTAGGGGCAGACCACGATGTTGACGCGGAGGGCTGGATACTGCTACAAACGGCGTGGGACAGTAAAAGAAGGCTCTCCTCTCCGGACACCTCCTCCACCGCTAGTGCCCCCTCCAGGCTTAGCTCTGCTCCTGCGACCTTTTGGGAACAGTCCACACAAATGTAGTCCTCGTTTTCGGCCATTTCACACGAGACGCCCACACAGACCTGGTGGAACCACTCATCACAACCACCATCGCACTGAACCCAGTCCACCTGAAAAAAACAAAACATCACACATAAAAAAGGACACACAAAAACGAGTGCAAGATTCATCACGATCAAATGGAAGGATCAATTTCATTGGCTGCAATAAGCAAATCTTAAAGGTGCATTGTGCAACTTTTTAGGTGGAGGGTCCGCTACCTGCTTGTCTCCATGGAGATGTTATTGCTTTATCTGGAATGTTCTATGGTATGACATTAAACATTTCCATCTAGAATTTCTATTTCTATTGCTCAAAAATACAATAATTCTCTCTGTGAATAGGGGTGACTCTCCAAAGATCTGAACTGTAATGTAGTACAGTGCTGTAACCTGCTTCTCCCACGTGATTTTAAATACGTTGTGAATACTGAAGAGCAAAAAGACGTGACAAATGTGACTACACAGCTCTCTTAAGTTTATGGTAAAATGTCTGTGGGTGAGTTTGTAGTACTTTTAAATCTCTAAAAAAAACAAAAAATGTGACCGATCAAAATGAGAGAAAAAAAGATAGGGCAGGACAATATAAATTTTTTTTTTATATTGCCCAGCCCAACTCTAGGTGTTTAAACTATTTTAGAGTGAAACCAACAATGTTCTAGAAGAGAACAACATAGATGAGTATATTTTTTCTGCACAACTGTTCTTTAGATTCTCCTCATCCCATTATCCCATTATTACAGGTTTTGACTTTAGTAAGGACTGTGTCATATCATCTGACACTGCTGAAGTTTCACAATTCAAAAGAATTTCAAAATTGCTTTGATGAGCAGAATCAGAACAGACAAGCCCAGGTATGTTTTTGAGGAGGTCAAAAAATTATAAAATGGCTAAAAGGTCTCAAGAGTTAATTTTGTGTAATATAAGACCTTGAAAACAACTTCACTCACAAACATCAGTCCTACCAGCTTGAAGTGCCCTGATTGGCTGACCGTTGGAGGCCGTGGGGAAGCGGTCAAGCCAATTGTTAACTCACTTGTTTCCAGAATTTTCCTCAAAATGAGCTGCATGGGCCAGTCCTGTTAATACGTTATGTGTAACTCTCCTTAAGGTGTTCCAGTGCTGTTATCAGCTGTTGATATTCAATAAAGTTACATGTTCAATTCGTCAAACGTTCGGTATTAACTTTGAAATATTCATTGTCGTTGTGTCCTGAACTTGACTGGAATTGTCTGGTCTAAATGGGCTCCTAGAAAACTTCTGTGATAATAAGTTAAAATATGTAACCTCGACAGCATTATCTGGACAGTAATTATTTTTGGTTGTCAACACAATTGTACAATTACATTACAACTTATTTCTCACCAATTATGAAAATCATTTATATTTTAAGGTCCTATATCAAGATATTTTCTGATCCAAGTTATTATGTTGTTTCCTCATCAAAAACATATCTTGTGTTTTGTTTCATTCACACATCTTTAGATAAGATAATCCTTTATTTGTCCCACAATGGGGAAACTGCAGTGTCACAACGCAAGTTTCAGAAACAGCAGGAAAATAAGAGCATGCATCAAAATCAAGATAAATAATAATAAGTATTTACAATCAACTAAAAAACACAACACTGTAAAGCTAAAAGGCACAGGAACGTTGCACAATAAGTGTCTTTGATTCTGAGCAGTGAACAAACAGCAGTTAAAGTGACTCCAGTATAGTAATATATAATATTACTACAATAAAGTGACTCATTTTAACACACAAACCCTGCATATTTAGGATGAGTTCTTCTCTCAGACTGACCAAAACACTCAGTTCCACCTTGTGATGTCATGTGGTAATACAGAAATTGCTCCACTGTGTTTTTAAACTCCACACACCTTCACTTGAATCATTTGGATAATTTCAGACCTAGAACTGTCAATCTCTACTGAACAAAAGGTAAAAATGTAGCCGTTAACTTGAAAACTACTGCTTCATGACATCACAAGGTGGAACAGAGCTTTGGAGGTGGTGAGCTTTAGAGATGTAGACAGACTAATAATAAAGGGTTACTCAAACATGTGTGAATGAAAGAAAACACAACTCTGGCTATGTTTTTGATGAGGTAACGGCATTAAAGCTCACAAGAGTAATTCAGTAATTTTTAAGAAAGAATGACTATTCACTTTTTTTTCCCAATGTAAAATAGATTGTCACTTGATGCACTAAATGTAAAATTCTAGTAATTTTTTTTAACAATTAATTAACTTTTTTCCCCTCAAGTCAGTAGTTTTATTAATTATTTTTCCAACCAGTGGCCTAAATGGTATACTGTGTACCAATGCACTAAAGCCCCTTTGGCACATTACCTTATCTTTACACGGTCTCTGGCAGTTCTTGGCTGCACACACGGCGTTCTCATCGTTGGAATCCTCTGCTCCGGACCAATCGTACTTTGACGGGATGTCCAGTATCTTCTTCTCCTTCCTCTTCTCAAATCCCTCTCTTATGGCTTCCGCTTTGGCCGCTGCTTTCTCTTTCCTCTTCCTCTCCTTCTCCTCCTTGGCTATCCGTTTAGCCAGCTGCTTCATCTCTCTGTTCTTGTCCAGGTTGAGTTTTAGCTTCTTCTTCTTGGGTTTGCCCCCCAGGCCCAGTTCCAGACCGACCCGTTTGAAGTCTTTAGGTTTGGGGGGTCTCATTTCGCCAAGTCCAGTGGTACCGGCAGCAGCAGCCATCAGCATGTGGTGGTGCTCCGCTCTCTCCAACTTCCTCTTTTTCTTCTTCTCGGAATCCTTCAGTTTGATTTTAAGTGGTTTTTCCATCAGGGAGTCATCGGGCTGTGAAACAGACACAGACAGATTATTCACAACAGCAAATACAGTGTAAAAAAGTGGTTCATTTAGCATGGTTTGACTATGTGTAATTTCTGATTTGTAAAAGCTCCTATATTATGCTTAATGCCTGCTCATCTTAACCATGTCAAATTATTTACTACATGTGTTTGAGTAATCCTTCCCTCTGCAGTCAAAAGCTGTGTCATCCATTCACAGATGTCAGAACTAGAGATAGGCCAACATCAGGCCAATGTTTTCACTTTTTAGCGTATTGGCTATTGGCCTTAAATCTCCATCACTCACACTCACACACACACACAAACACAAAGCTTTATATTAATCCTCTGATACGAAGACACGGCTGCACAAAACAACACTACAACGCTCTCTTAAAGGTTTGCGGCGAAAAAGGGCTATAGGTAAGTTTGCAGTCAATTTAAAATACATAAATTGGGTAAAAATTTTTTACCCAACTGTGAATATGAAAGTAATCTGGTTTGCATACTTTTTGTATTTCTGTACAACAAAAAGAACAACTATGTTAAAGTTAAACCAAACAAATTGTTTGTACGAGTCAGATAAGTAATAATAAAAGTTTTTTTCACTTAAAATTTGATAGAATGATTTTACAGTTTTAATCTGTCCTAGTCTGATTGCATGTCTAAAGTCATCATCTGTGCATTAAGATTTTGTCCATAATACCCCCTCCACT
The DNA here is from genome assembly GCA_029959045.1 of Taenioides sp. WSHXM2023. NCBI lineage: Eukaryota > Metazoa > Chordata > Actinopteri > Gobiiformes > Gobiidae > Taenioides > Taenioides sp. WSHXM2023. Next base: position 10,092,214 of record CM057085.1, read on the forward strand.
GTCCCCCCTCTGTACCTCCATGACTTGCAGGAACCTCTCCTCTGAGGGCGGGTGTGTGGCCTGGAGGATCCTCCAGATGTGTTGGGTCTCATCCAGGGACACCTCCAGCAGGTCCCCGAGCATCATGAGCTCCTCCAGCTGGGCTTTGGCCTGAGGGGAGAGCTCCAGCACTGGGGGCTCCAGGCTGCGAGGGACCAGGGGGGACTTCCGGGGCTGCTTACGAGGAGTGCTCACGTCTGCAAATGGTCAGACAGAGGATTCAGGGTTTGAAAGAGGAGGGGCAAGGGTCTATCAACTCAACTTTGTGAATTCCAAATAAATAAAAAAATAAATCTTGAAAGTCCTTTATTATTGGTTGGGCTGATTCCCGCTGATACCTGTCCATACTTTTGTTGTGTCCTTTGGCAAGGCACTTGACCAACCTTGGTCTTGTATAAATGTGGTGTATGAGTGAGTTATGGTGATCCGTTAACATGGTGAAGGCAACAGAGGACTGATGGACAGGACTAGTGAGGCTGCCAATTGCACTAAAGGCTCCTCTGACCACCCCCAGTCATTTTCACATTCATACATTCATACATAGGGAAGGTGGATGATGTGTTTTGCCCAAAGAAACAACAACAGTTTGCACTGGTCAGAGAGGGGGTCAAAGGTTGTCCCAGGATGCGTAAATTTGTCGTGTATATTTGAGTATATTTGAGATCTTACTCTGGACACAGGACTTGGAGGCTGAGGAGTAGGCATGCTCTGCACAGAAGGAGGGTGTTGTGGTCGGCCACATGTGACTGACCACTTCCTCGGATTTAACTGGGATCTCCTCATCACAGAAGAGGTACGGCTTCACCTCCCCAGGGTCCTAAACAAGAAGACAGAAGCACAAAACATCAAGATTTTAATACAGACATGTAGGTTTTGAGTACATAAATGTTGGATGGATTGTGACTACCCAATGTGGAAACCAATAATATCAGAACTCAAGGAGAAATGGTGAAAGAAAAATAAGAAAAAAAATATAAACTAGGACTAAAGAAGGAATAAACAGAGATTCTCTGACCTTCATGTCGTAACCATAAGTTTCTCTGATGTCCTCGTCAGAGTCTGTTTCCTCATCGTCATAGTCGACAGATGGACGCGGTGACGTGGCTCTGCTGAAGCCCGACTGCTGGAACGTCTGAATGTGACCCTGAAATGGACATGATCGTTTTTAAAATTATAACAATAAAAAGTCCATTATCTATAGATTATTTTACAGCAGTTAACCAAGTGTAAAAAGGTGAGCTCCACAGTATAATTGATGTATTACTCATGTGTGGTGTCTGTGACATTTACACTGTAGACTGAATGAACAGTGTGTTGGGTGAGGATGCAGGCATTCTTCTGTAACATTAATCACACAGTATATAATGTGTATAGACCTGTAGATCAGGGTTAGCTGCTGCCTTCTGAAGCTCTGCGTTGATGATCTTCTCAGTTTTCTCTCTGGCTGCTTGTTCGACCATGCGCTGGCTCAGCACAGACAGCTTTGCCAGAGCAGAGGACAGCTCCTCTGTGGCCAGAGCCTGTCGCGCTCTGTCCTGTAACAGTGAGATGAGAGGATTACATCATTAAACTGGAGATACACTTTTGTTCTCGTGAGCAGTAGACTGTACCTGCCAGCTCATGGCTCTCTCAGTCAGACACTGCAGAGCCTCCCCCTCAGGCAGTCGCAAAGGTAACTTCTGTAATAAAACTAACAGTGACAGAATGGTCTCCAGCCTTGGCCTCCGTGACCTTTGACACAGTGGGCACAGGAACTTTGAGTCTTTTCCGTTGCTCTGCCAGCCCACACCCAGCTTCTTCTGGGACCCGGTTTTAGGCAGAGGGACACACGCCCCGTGAAACCAGTCTTTGCACAGTTCACACTGCAGCATGAAGCCGCTGGCAGTCTTTCGGCACAGGCAGAACTTCACCTCCTCAATGCGGTCGGCCATGGCCATTTTGGCTAAATTCGCAGCTCGGAGAGAATGTATGGCCTCCACCTCTTGTTGTTCTTTGGCTTTAAAAGCTGCAACGACAGTAGAGGGGTCTCTGACCTCCTCGAGGCTCTCCTCCAGGTCACTCAGGGCCTCAGGGTCAAAGCCGGCGCGCTCCTTTTCCATCAACTCTTTAACACGTTTACGTTTGCTTTTACTGTTGCCATAGACCCCAATATCCACTCTCGGGCTCAAGACCTAAGAGAAAACAGGCCCATTTAAAGTCAAAATCATTCATCTAAAACAAATGAAATAAAATAAACAATAACAATCATGGCTCTACCTGTAGTAGAGTGTATGTGGAGTTTTTCTTGAGGAAAGTGCGTGCGGTCCTCTCTCTCCAGGCTCTGGCCGCAGACACCTGAGACTCCACCTGGACCAGAGGGTCTAATCTCACCGGGATGGAGCGACCACGGGCCAGCAGGCTCTCCAGCTGCTCCAGGTAGGCACAGCTACTGCCACTCTGTGAGAAACAAGTGTGTTACTCCTATGAACATATTATACAACAGAGATTGAACAATAAGTGCACTAAAGCTACCTGAATGGCATCCACTTTGAAAGTCCACTCCCTGGCTTTCTGTAAGGCTTCCTGTAGGGCTAGAATATTAGGCAAGTATGCAGGGATATTTCTGGCTTCAAGCACAATGGTCTCCAGGGTCTCCATGCTGTGGCGAGGTCTAAACCAATACACAAAAACAGTTTTTTTTTTAAATATTGCACAGTATGCTATACTAATATATACTTTTCTGTATGGATGATCATTTTTACCTGGCCTGAAGACAGGCTCTGGCCTTGTCCTCCCAGCGCTCGGACACAGTGAGGATCTCCTGGAGTTCAGCCATGGCTTTCTCCACGGCATGATGAGGAGCCAGCCCTACACCAGAGTCTATCAACCGCTTCATCAGCTCCAGAGTCACTCTGTAGGGCTCGGCCAAGGTCACACGCACCTGTGATTTATAGGAACAAACGTTATCTAGTTATCTATATCAAGATCAGCATTCAAAGCTTAATGCTTTGAATGTATGGCTACACAACATCACAACTAGCAAATTGTTAAGACTGCAATTTAAGTAATATAATGGCCATTGCAAACAACAAAATATGCTCTTATTTTGTAAAAAAAACTGCTAACTCTGTCATTTAGACCTCTCAAACATGTTCTGAATAGGATTTTTTGTTTTCATGTACTGTATCAGTCTTTTCTCAAAAGGTTAATGCCCCTCTACACATTTAAAATGAAAACTTTAGTCCTTTAATTGAATCGATGGATGGTATCTTAGTCTGCCAATATTTTAATTTGGTGATTAATTATTGATTTTATTAGGATTCAAAGTATTTATATGCACAAGATAAAAAGGGGAATGCATGCAGTGAGTTAGCTAGACTTTTGGGAGAGACTGCACAGTGTAATCTGTCTTTTTAGGTATGAAGGTGCCGTTTACCAGTGTTTTAGTCATTTTGAGAGCTCTAATAAGCACAATCACAGTACAGTGGAATTAGATATGTATCCTAAATCTCTAAGCCCTAAAATAGCCATTTTAAAAAGTCATTTTAGTATCAGTCGTCACCTCATCGAGCCAGCGGGCCTGCTGTAGCTCCTGTTTGAGTCGGGGAAGTTCTGGCAGCTCTACATCCAGACCACTGCCCAGGTCCAACAGACTCTGTAGCTTTGACGAGTCGGGCATCTCATCTGACAGTGCCACCTGTGCCCGCTCATGGAAGTCCTCCACATTCTCCAGCAGCTCCTGAAACAATTATTTGAATTATGTCATAGCGATCTTTTGAGGCTGTAATAATTCATATAATGGTCAAATTCTTGTTTAAATAGGTAGTGCCTCTGGTCAGTCATACTGTCTTCTTTTAATATTGTGGTTGAACATACTGTATAACAGGCACTGTACAGGGAAAGCTGTGTATTTTAAGTTGATATGTTTTCTTGTTGCCAAAACAATAAAATATAAGTAAAAAAATGTTATGTCAATTATTATGTGTAATTATAAGACATTGAGTAGCTTTACCTTGACTTGTCTGATCTGGCTGATGATGCAGGGCAGGCGGTAAAGCTGGTCAACAAAAGCTTTTAGTTCATCTACTGTCAGTTTTGTGCGGTTTTTGCTACTTTCCGAGCGCAAACGAGTGCTGAAAAGAAACACAAATACAAAACCAATGGAGAAATTAGGCAATTATTGCAACACAATATTATACTATATACAGTGATGACATTATTGGTGAAATAATGGTAGGAATCATCATTACAGTGTATAATTCATTGCTAAGCAGGGTTTCAGATGACCTTTTATAGGCCCATAATATCTAATGTTAATATGCAGATTTTCCATGTAATTTAGTGACTGCAAGGGCCAAGTCTTCAATATAAAGGATAGGATCAATTTTCCTATTTGGATGGTTGTTATGCGAATACTATATAAAACAATCAGAGTACTGTCTGAAAACAGTATAGACACTATCTTTTTGCATCATTTTTTGCATCTTGGTTAAAAACTTGATGGCCTTCCACTGACCTGTGCCTCTGTTTTCGCCCAAGCAGCAGCTGAGCGACAGAGGAGCAGGTCTCTGCCTCTTTGACCATTTCTCTCAAACGTCGAAACAGCGTGTTCTCTGGATACTTCCTGTCCTCTGCATCCTCCAGCAAAACTTTCAGCTCAATCAGATCTAAAAGACACACAAAAATGTGATTGTAGACAGTTAAGTAGTGCAGAGAGCTGTGGGTTTTTGAACACTTTAATCCCTTGTCTAGGACATTACACTAGACATGTCTGTCTCTTTTGCGGGGTCATTTTTAATAGTTGCAATATACTCTATATTCAAATTTCGTTTATCGCCAAAACAGCAATTACGATACTGTCTATTTGATATACCTACCAAGATACCGCTAGATACAGAAAAATGGCCTGTAAATAATAATAATAGTGATGAAGTTTTTTATTTTTTTCTGGTAGAAATAAATAACAGAAGAGGCCAAACCCCGGTTCTACAAAAAATGTTTTCTTTTAATATAGGAAATATTTCAAAACTTAATGAAATATTGTGCTTGAGTCTGCTATATAGTTATATACATGGCATACATGAAAATAAGTGAAGATTGCTCAACCATAGACCAATCACTCCAAATAATACAGAGCTATAGAGAGTAAACAACTATAACACGGTTAAAAGCTCTGAAAAGTCGATTTTGCATAATATGTCTGCTTTACAACAGTCACCATAAAAGCAGATTACCTTTCTTATTTTTCTGATCTGCTCCTAACGCCTCTGTGACTCTCTTTGCCCAAGTATCGTAGGACTGGGCTCGCATTTTGACCCCATAGAGCATGTTAGGAAACTCCTCCAGGTCATAGCGATATCTGAAATAAATCATGGACAAAACACAAGTTATGACACTAGAATACTGTTTCTGACAGTTACCATAGCAACACACTAGACCTACGGGCTAACAAATAGGCCACGGGCGAGGATAGTCACATGTGCACCCCCCCCACAACCCTATAAATTTGGTATCACTGGAAACCTTGGGATGTCTAGATTACAATTATAACTGGTAACAGTAAAAAAACTGGGACTTGCTATGACATATCAATAGTTTTATTGACCTACCATAAAACTCATGAAATGGCTGAATGCGAAACATGTGATTTCGCCACATGATACAAAGACTCAGTAAATCATCAATTTTTCACTTAAATAAACATATAAGGCATGAAATGAAAGCGAACTCTGTGCCAAATCATTCCCTTTTTAAATGATATGTCTGTCTTAATTGTGTCTGAAGATATGCTTTAGTGAAGTATGACACCATATAAACAATAAATGCTCGTATGACAATACATGATGAATATGACAATAGTTCTGTTTTCATCATAATTCTACATACATTTGCCTAAACTATATGCACAACAAGAAAGCCCAATCTCTCAGCTTTGATCTCATGCCAAAAGTAATCTGGTAGGACAAATACTAGCAAAGATATCATATGTTTTACCTAGTGATCGATAAAACACTTAAATGAATGCTGAAGATCGCATCATCACTTCAACTTGAATTATATATTATTAAAATGTTTTTAACTTGAAATAAAATTGAAATGCCATAGGTTTTAGGGTATCAACAAACCTGTACTTCTAATATTCCCAAGTTTCACCCACATACAATGTTTAATATGTCTTAGCAGGTGCAATTAGTAATCCTGCAGCGTGCACTGCAGATAATTTCATATGGTATCTATTGATTCTATTGAGTTTTTTCTATTTGCAGATATATTTTGTGATTGACCAAAACGCAAAATGTTATTTTGTATTTAAGGACAGGGTCATGAATGGAAGATCGAAGAGGAAGTCTTACTACCTATCTGGTTCACAGGTGATTTCCTGCCAAAAGAACTTCTAGATATTGCTCAGGAAACTGTGGTAACTGAGGACTTCAGTGAGGACCTGGATGACTTAGATTCAGATCTGGTTTGTGATATCGATGCTGACTTTGAATCATTTGTGGAAGATGAAAGTGACTGTGATTCAGACTGAGATGATCTATGTTACAGGTCAAAATAAATGCACAAAAAACTCACTAAAACAAAACGACTGAAAAAAACATGTTCATTAGTTTTCTTTTATGTTTCAGAAAAGATAAGTAACAGAATCAGTTATTGTTTTTGACATACGTTTTGAAAGATTGGCGAGATTGACATTTTGTGTCAGTTTATGTGTTACTGGTTATTGAGTTATTGTGGCACACTGAGACATATCAAACATTGTATATGATGGAAATGAAAGTGGTAATATTGCAAGTGTAGGTTTGTTGATACCTCGAAACATATGGCATTTCAATTTTTAAGCTGAATATGGGATCATTATGCGATCTTCAGCATTCATTGAAGTGTTTTATCGATCACTAGGTAAAACATATGATATCTTTGCTAGTATTTGTCCTACCAGATTACTTTTGGCATGAGATCAAAGCTGAGAGATTGGGCTTTCTTCATCTTGAATTATGATGAAAACAGAACTATTGTCATATTCATCATGTATTGTCATACGAGCATTTATTGTTTATATGGTGTCATACTTCACTAAAGCATATCTTCAGACACAATTAAGACAGACATATCATTTAAAAAGGGAATGATTTGGCACAGAGTTAGTTTTCATTTCATGCCTTATATGTTTATTTAAGTGAAAAATTGATGATTTACTGAGTCTTTGTATCATGTGGCGAAATCACAGGTTTCGCATTCAGCCATTTCATGAGTTTTATGGTAGGTCAATAAAACTATTGATTTGTCATAGCAAGTCCCAGTTTTTTTACTGTTACCAGTTATAATTGTAATCTAGACATCCCAAGGTTTCCAGTGATACCAAATTTATAGGGTTGTGGGGGGGGTGCACACGTGACTATCCTAGCCCGTGGCCTAAAAGCCACACATGTTTACTACTACTACTACTACTACTGCTACTGCTACTACTACTGTTATAAGCAAAATCTGCCATGTTTGAAGCAACAGTTTTAAACATCCATTGAGAAACATTAGCCATAAAAAAGTAAACAAAAGAGCTGTGAAACAGCCAAAATATGAAGGAACATTAAGTTTTATATTTAGCATTTTTAAAATCTCCACTGATTTAACATTAGGCTAAACTGTGTGTAGAGTCCCTCAGTCGTCCAGGTAGAATCCATGGCAAAAGGAGAAATTTAATTTGTCAACTGGACATAGTTTATTTGGTTGAATACGTTTCGCAGCTCATCCAAGCTGCTTCCTCAGTTCTGGTCAGATGCTGGCGGACACTGCTTTATATCTGCCTGAAGGGAGGAGCTTAATTACAATTAGGCTAAACTAAAAATTTTGCAATTCTATGGTCCCGAGCTCTAATAACTCCAGAGACTTCCAGTGGGTGTTGCCATAGAAATGTACCCCCATAAGGAATGTTGCATGAAGCTGTCTTAAAACTCTCAATAGCAGGGCTTTATTAAATATCATAACAGAGGCAGAATTCACCTGAGACATTTGCTGCCCATGGCACAGTCACAGAGCTCGTTGGCGTGGTGGAGACAGACCAGTCGATCAGGGCTACAGGAGCAGGTCAGGGCTGACAGGAAGCAGGTGGTTTTACATTTATGGCACTGACGCTCATCATCAGGAAGTAGCTCGAACACCTCCTGCTCGGATGACAAAACCCCCTGTACAGAGATAGAAAACTAATGAAATAATAGGCAAACTTCATTCTACTTTTAAGATGTATTGAGATGTATTATCTTTCTCTGGTATTTAGTAATAAAATATCATACATTGTAGGCCATACTTTCTGTTCATTGAAAACCTCAATATTGATCTAAAACCGTTTCAGAATTAAAAAACGTATCTATTGACTTTGTTCAAAATGACCAAACTGAATTATCTCCTTAGAATAGACTTTTTCTGCTCACCAATGCCTTGAATAAAACACTCAATGAATTACTCAAAATACAACTTACAGTAAGCTAGTACTGACAAGGGAGAACAATTATAATATGGTTAAAAGCTCTTAAATGTCAATTTTGCATAAGACATTTTAGAATGTTGTTACCTCAACATTAAAAAACAAAACCAGAGTTGTATTTTGTTTCATTCATATATGTTTGAGTAATCCTTTATTATTGCTGTTCCACCTTGGGATGTGATGAAGCAGTAGCTACCTTGTACATTTTGTTCAGTTCAGACAGGAAATTCTAGGGCTGAAATTATCCAAATGATTCTAATGAAGGTGTATGGAGTTTAAAATCACAGTGGAGCATATCCTGTATTACTACATGACATCACAAGGTGAAGCGTTTTCAGTTTTAGAGAACCTAAATATGCAGGATTTGTGTGTTAAACATTTGTGAATGAAACAAAACACAACTCCAGGTGTGTTTGTGATGAGGACACAACATTAAAACATAGATCAGAAAATAGAGTAATATTTCTCCTTTAAGTTATTGTACATAGAAAACAACACAAACCATTTCCTGTATGGCCTGACGAAGCTGAGTCTCCTCTTTCATCATTTCTCCCAACTCTTTAAAAACTGCAGCTGCCAGTTCAACATCCAGGCTCTCGGGGTCAGCGGCCATTTTACACAGCAGCTCCTCGTGTGAAAAAACACAGTATCGATGGAGTCTTCTGTAATGAGCCACACACTGACGACCCAATGGCAACTAAGGACAAGGAAAAACATAATCAGTAGAAATAATTACTGGTACTGTTTTGTAGCATTTAAAAGCTTTTCTTACCCAGTCTGCAGTGCAAAAGTTAACTGCCTCTGCGAAGTTGTAGCCCTGGTTGAAACCACTGTGATACGCCCTGGGAAAAGTCACCACAAACTCCCCTGCGCACTGATTGGTCCTATAAACCTGGAAGAAATATAAACATACATTAAGGTTAAACAATTGCAATGTGGTTTAGATTAGAACACTGAATTATGAAATGAACATGTAGTAATCAGATGCAGGTAGCCTAGGAGGGCTTTTAAGACTTTACTGTTTTTTAACTCACTTTATTTGATTTTCTATGATTTTATGCTGTTATTATTGTTCTGTTTGGTTAAAATTTCAAATCGATAAATACATTCTGCTGTTTGCATGTATTAAGTGTCCTGATACGTTCCAGCTGACGTCATCAACATTCTCTGGGGGTGTGATGCTAACTTTTGTTGAAAATCAAACACTTAAACAGGGCCATGAACGCTCGTATTGATCACAGGCTCCTGAAAATGTGTTGTGTGTTGTTTAAATCCATTTTGTATTTCTTATCTTGAGTTTTCAGACAGTCTTAAAACATTTTAACAGTGTTTGCTAATGTGTGGAACACTTTGCCATACACATACATGTAAAACACCCCCAGCGTGATGTCACTGCAAAGTATCAATACTAGTTTGTGCATGTGTACATACAGGGACCCCATGCTCCATGAGGACGTTGGGGTTCATGATGGTGACGAGCTGATGCAGGAGGTCGGGCTGAGAGTCAAACAGCTCCGGCGCCAGTTTCTTCATCACTGCCTCCAGCTCCTCTGCAGCCGACGCAGGGACTCCATACCAGGTCTTTGGCTCACCCCTGGAAAACAGATAAGGGTAAAGGTTAAAGTATGTAAGTAACTTTTTGGTTGGCGGTCCGTCACCTGCTTGTTTCTATGGATATGTTCCACAGTATGACATTAAACAGCTGTATTTTACATTTATTTAATTACAAGTGGTTTTATAGCTCAAAAATACCTTGAAAAACAGGCATTCTGACTGAGCGGGGTCGCCTCTCCAAAGATCTGACCTGTAATTTGGTCTACTTTGATCTCCATGAAGATAGAAAGGCTTAATGCCATACTGTGAAACATTCCAGACAAAGCTATAACCTCTCCATGGAGAAATTTCACGCTCCACCAGAAAAGTTACACAATGAACCTTTAATGTTTGTAGTTTACATTTTTGTAGTGCTTTTGGTGAATTGTTCTCAGATCATCAGACAATATCAAATTTTAGCTCTGATTATTTAATGTGAGGAATTATTGCAATGTTATTCATGATTATTGAACCAGAACTTAACAGTTACCTAGCCAGTCAAAACCACACACTTTCACAAAACGGTTTACAAAGTATGGATCTGGAACCATATCTTGTCTCCATGATTCCTGAGGCTGTGATTGACAGGCCAATCAGAGAAAGGCATGAACCGTTAAGAGTCAAAACAAACATGGTGACTTACGAGAAAAAAATAACTCCAGCTGAGAGATTTCTGCAGAACCAACAAAAGAAGCACTTATCTATTATTATTTTAGATTTTATGTTAAAGAAGTTATATATTTTGTTCAGAATATATAACTTCTGAGACATCTCCTTTAAAAGGAGACGTCTTCCTCATTTGAGAGGCAAGTGATCTAAATTAGCAACTGTGGTTGGACCGTCTCAAGTTGGAATGAAGGTTTGAGGTCCTTTATAGTTCGGATCCAGAGTCTCTTCTGGGTTCTAACTGAATGCTCCTTCACTTTCATTAATATTGTCTAATAGATCTCCAACTGATCAGCAACTCTCAATGTGTGCTTCCAAGTTAATGCCTTTAATGTTACACCTCAGTGTTTATGTTGTATTGTGTTCAATATTAAGAAAAACAAAAACATAATAAATTTGAATTATGAAATGAAATGACATCCCCAGTTCTCACCAGTGAAGGAAGTTGATAGAATAGCTCCAGTGGTCCTCGATGTGCCAGCAGAAGGAGGAGAAGCACATGCCCACATAGAGCCAGGGCACCTTCATCCCAGATATGTCCACATTGATGTGAGCCAAGACTGACTGCTCCAGTACGGGCATGTTGTTCAGGTTCCAGCCAGAGTTGGCATAATCCTAAGTAAATAATAAAAACATTGTTTAATCATCTAAGAAAGAACATTCATTACTACCTAATCCTAACGTCCAGGCATGTCACAACACATCACGAAATGTGATACAGTTTTAACAGTTGTAACAAACATATCGCCGCCCAGACACGTGAGTTAGATTAAGTGTAAAGGTGTAGAAAATGGAAGGGGAAAAAAAAAAAAAAAAAAATCACATTAAAAAAAAAGGACAGGACAAGTGGACAGATCTAGATCAGAACTAGACCATGTGGTACTATCTGTGAAACTACGATTTTAATGTGCGTGCTGTCTTATTGGCATGCTAGTTGTTAGATTTACTGCATTGACAAAAGCTCTTACAAACCCATTGTGGCAAGTAATTAGAACTTCTGAATGCGTAAGAATAACATTGGACCATTACAAGCCATTTAAAGCAAACTAGTTCCGTTTTTCATGTTTTAGACAGTAAAATTTGGTACAGTACCTCTAGTATGAAAACTGACTTCAAATTTTTGTAATTTACATGTTCAATATCCTAATCTCTACAGCACAAGAATTAACATACTACAAAATAGCAAACATGAGTTCAAAATAAAGTCCAAATTAATACTGTCTGTCATTTTTTGAGCAAGTTGATATGGTATTTATCATATTTACCTCATCATCTCCCAGTAGCCTTCTCTTGCCATCTCTGATCGGAAACCCACTGCCCACATCTTTAGAGCTGATGTCCGCTCCGTACTCCACAATCACATCCTCCTCGATGCTGCTCACAAGGCGCCAAAACTCTTTCTCCACCAGCTCTGTGGGCACCATCTGAAAACACATATTGATTATACACTACCAGTCCAAGGTTTGGACATATCATCTCATTCAATGTTTTTTTTTTTTTACTACTTTTCACATTTTGTCAATATATGAAGCAAGATGTATGGAATTATGTAGCATCTTCATATATTTTATGTCTTCTGTATGTATAAAATGTAGAAAATATCAAATCAAATATACTTTATATAAAAAGGTGATGACATCTACAGAACACACAATGAAGACAATACCAATATGACATTCAATATTAGAAATACACAAATTTAGCTAAAATAGTCTAAATTCATACTAATCGTTAGCATAAAAACAGATTAAAAAAGCAATTAAAGTGTAACAGTAGTTTTGAAAGCGCTTTAGGGCGTCTCCTTATACTCAGTAGTAAAAATAAAGGAAAAAAAACCAAACATTGAATGGGAGGGCGAATGGGAGGGTAGTGTACACTGTTCTAGGACTGCAAATACAGTATCCTCAAACACAAGGTTAACATGAGATACAGAACCACACCAGCGCTGTAGGAAATATGACTTACATGAACTGGCATGTTGAAATAGTCCGATTTAAACTGGTCAGCCATCTCCCCAAAGCTCTGCAGTGTGTACTCCCTCACGGCCTGCTCAAACCCAAAGGCCTCCCTTGGTTTACTGCACTCCTGTGGGACAAGAAAGATCATTCACACATGATTCAGATGAGATAAGAAAGAACACTGAGTCACATGTCAAGGCAGTTCTTATATAGTTCTCACAAGCGTAATTGACCGTTATAGATTTTTATTATTTTCCCCAAATTATGTAATTTAAATTTACTACAAACTCATCCACAGCCCTTTTTACCACAAAAGTATAAGAGAGCAGAGTAATTGTGTTCACGGCAGCTGTCTCTTCATATTAGTATGTTAATACAATGCTTTGTCTGTATTTGTTAGCAGATTGACCAAAACAAAATATTGGCCTGTGCTGGAGATATAAGGCTGATAGCTGATACTCTAAAAAGTCCAAATATCAGCCTGATATATTGGTCTATCTCTACTTTGTATTGCACAGGATTGTATTGTTATATTGATGCCTTCTTGTATATTAGCTCTATTCAAACTATATTCTAATATTCTAGTCAAATGGTCAGACTTAAGTCTATTTTAATAGTTATCTTTAGTTTTGATTGCATATTTTTGTATTCTGTTATTCTTATACTTTGGGTTGCAACACTGGAATTTCCCCATTGTGGGACAAATCAAGGTTCTCTTATCTCATTATAAACACATTGTTGGTGCATGGTGAGGATAAAAGTATGACAAACTATAAAAAGAACAATTTAAAAGAGCTCCTTAAAGTTACGAAAACTAAAATAAAAAAAAAATCCTTCCCCATAGTCTAAAAGCAACCAGTACTATACACTGGCATAACATATAGATAAACATATAGAAGTAACTATATTGATCAAAAAGGATTAATAAGTGACATTTATACTCCAGGTACAATTATTCAAATATAATATCCGCCACCATAATATCAACAAAATCTTTTAGTTTGTACCTCTGCCACACATTTTGGGCACCTCCAGTCTCCCTTTGGCACGTCCTGTAGTGGTGGGATGAGGCAGAACGTGTGGTAACTGTCATCACAACCATCACATAACAGGAGGCGGTCCTCTTCATCTCCTCGCCCACACACCAGGCAGAGGTACAAGTCAATCTGAAGAAAATATGAGCAAATCTTAATAGTCACATAGCAGGCTGATCATCTTACAAGGTACACTGTGTAACATTTCACCTTGTCTCCATGGAGATGTTATTGCAATGCTTGGAATGTTTCAAAGTATATTTAAGGTCTTATATTATACAAAACTGACTCCTCTGAGCTTTGAGCCATGCTATAATGGTGTTACCTCATCAAAAACAGACCTGGAGTTGTGTTTTGTTTCATTCACATGTTTGAGTAATCCTGCATTATTAGTCTGTCTACATCTCCAAATCTCAAAATGCTTTGTTCCACCTTGTGATGTCATGTAGGAGCAGTTTTCAAGTTAACAGCTCCTTTTATCTTTTGTTCAGTAGAGATTGGAAATTATTTTTAGTGTCCTTGTGGTGTCATTACTTGTTTCAATGCAGATGTTACAAGACAAGTTTAATGTCATACTGTAGAATATTCCAAAGAAATTACATCTCCATGGCGACAGGCAGGACCTTAACCAGAAAAAAATTACAGAGCCTCTTTTAAACTATGATTTAACTTGTACTTACAAAGTTGACCTCCAGGGTTTCTTTACGCGGCCTCATTTTGATGGCAAAGGCCTGGGCTTTTAGGTAGCGCTGCTTTTTGCTGTAACTGTCGTCTAAAACAACATAGAAATCTTGTAAGGTATAAATAATGCAAAACATGAAACAGAAACAGGTTTAGTATTGTATTAATGAATCTTACCGGTGGATACAATTTCCAAGCCAACCATCTTGGGACTTGTACCAAAAACCTTGATGCCTTTTGGATCTTTGTTTTCTCTCTATAAAACCAACAGGCAAGAGTCAATATAAAAATAATCAAGTAATGTAAAACTAGGTCTGTCATGAAAACAAAAAAGTGTGATATATTGGTGAAGTAGATGATAATATTGAAACCAAATGATAATGCAGAATTATGCCCAAAAAAAATATTCTAAATGTACAATATGGTTAAAAAAAACAGCAGCTGCAATAAATAAAAAGACCAGAATGAAACACTTTAGTAGTTAGTTTGTATCTATAATGAGTCATAGAAGTTCGTCAGTTCAAATCTTATCATATTGCGAAAAACATCCTGAAATTTCCCACCAGTGCAAAGAAAAGATACACATTATAAATACTGACGCCCAAAATAATAAGTTACATATAAGAATAAGTTGATATAGTAATTAAAGGCGCATTGTGTAACTTTTCTGCTGGAGGGTCTGTCAAATGTTTTTTTCCAAAGAGATGTTATTGCTTTGTCTGGAATGTTTCACAGTATGGCATTAAACCTTTACATCTTCATGGAGATCAAACCAGATGAAGTTACTTGTCAGATCTGTGGCGAGGCAACCCCATTCACAATCAGAATGCCTGTTTTTCTATGTATTTTTTTTTTTTAGCTAAAAACACCTGTAATTTAAAAAAAATAAAAAAAAAATAAGGTAGAGCTGTTTAAATGTCATACTGTGGAACATTCCAGGCAGAACAATGACATAGCCATAGAAACAAGCAGGTGACCGGCCTCCAACCAAAATGTTACATGGTACACCTTTAATATTTAAGTTTAAAATCTTGTTTGAGAAAATAAGAACATAAATTATAATACTGAAGACCACTTAATGTCACTGAATCAATGCTAAAGCTTTGCAGTTGCACATTAAACAGGACGTTTGTGCTGCTGTTTTGACAGTTTTAGATGTTGACATTATTTCTGATTGTATTCATTTGATTCTTTTACATTTTTAATATGTTGTGATTCATTGTATTTTGTGCATTTGTGTTAATCTTGTAGCACTTTGGTCAGCCTAGTTGCTTGTAAGTGCTTTATAAATAAATTAACCGACTTTACAAAAAGGGCTTTGCACACCTGAGTATGTGGCGATAGGTGCGTAAGATTAAGGTCAATCGTCTGAAACGTTTCAAGTAATAAATGACAAGTTAAAGGGCCCAGGTTACGCTATTTTCTGATCTGACGTTATAAAGTTGTTACGTCATCAAAACATACCTAGAGTTATGTTTCGTTTTATTCACAGACACACACACACACATACACCCTGCATTTTTAGGCTGTGTTCTTCTCTCAAACAGAAAACACAGTGTTCCACTTTGTGATGTCATGAGGTAATACAGGAAGTGCTCCACTGTGTTTTTAAACCCCATACACCTTCACTAGAATCATTTGGATAATTTCAGCCCTAGAATTGCCAACCTCCACTGATCTAAAGTAAAAGGGTAGCTGATAACTTGGAAACTACCACTACATGACATCACAAGGTGGAGCAGAGCATTTTGAGCTTTTGATGTGTAGACAGATGAATAATTCACAATTACTCAAACATGTGTGAATGAAACAAAACACAACTCCAGGTTTTTGATGAGGAAAAAACATTAACACATGGCTTAAAGCTCACAAGAGACAATTCTGCGTTATACAAGACCTTTAAATAAATGAACCAAAATAATACTGACCAACTCTCGTGCATTTAATTATGAGTCAATATAGTAATTATGGCAAAAAATCTAAATATAAGCAGTAATTTGATGCAACAAGAGGACACATGCATTTACCTCAGACTTCAGGCGCCTGGAGCGTCTCTCTGCTGGGGGCCTGTCTTTGGTTTGAGCTGCGTCGCCGCCATCTTTGTCCTTCTCTTTGTCTTCGTCTTCATACGGCTCCTCTTCCTCCACAGTCTCCTCTCCGACCCCTTCATCCACATCCTCAGCCTCATCTCCCTCCTCGTACAAGCGCTGGATGCCCTGATAGAAAAGCAAACATTTAAGTGAACATTTAGACATAGTGTAGTACCTATAATAAGATTTGAGTTAGTTAGCAAAGATGGGTAGTACTCACACTGTTTTTTCTTTATTTTTACTACTTTCTGCATTTTATATACGTACAGAAGACGTCAAATATATTCAAATCAAATCAAGTACCCGTTGTTTTTATTTAGTAGAGCTATTTAAATTTTTCTTCAATACATAATTCCATATATCTTGCTTCATCTATTTGATGACTTCTGTATGTATCTAATATGTAGAAAGTAGTAACTGATAGTGTATTGTTCTTCTCAAAGCAGAATTCAGATTTTATACTTTTACTCCTACTTGAGTTACATATTTTACAGTGTTACTTGAGTAAATCTTTAGTTATTCTTGCCACTGTGGGTCTCTAAGTGAGAGTTATATGTTGACAATATGAAATGATTTGAGCATTTGAGTTTCTTGCAGCCCTCCTCCGACCCTTTGTGGAGAAGAAAATGTTTTTGTGCCTTCTTTGTGGTTTTGTCAATCAATTATATGATATTCAAATCATAAACCACAACTTGAGTTGCTCTTACAGTTACTCTTACCGTCACACCTTACTAATCAATACATTTTTACTCTTATTTGAGTCTTGAGTCATTTCTTGAGTAATTAATAATTTTGAGGTAACAATATAGACAATACAAAACTTTTCTGTGTGCAAGAGTGTTGCTTAAAAGATTCAGAAATGCTACCAACTTGCAAAAGAAGCCATTAAAAGCAGTATAAAAAGACTATACAATAAAAACAAATGACCCATAATCACATTAAGTATTAAATTTGTTATTTTTGAAAATAAAATTGTGTTGTGGGTGTGACTTGAGCACATTCTGTTTTCTATACGTTGTGTAATTGTATTTATATAACTTACTGTTAAAGTGGCCCCAGACTCAAAGAGCTCATAGGGGTAAAGGATTCTCTCATAATGGGAGCGCAGTAATGTCCCAGTGCCTTTCCCCGGTGGAAAACCCATCCGACTGGCCACTTTGGACCACAACTTCTCTTTACAAACGGTCTCAAAGCCGCCTTCAGAGGATACAATCTGCAATAAGAGCAACAACATGAATGTGAGGTCTTTAATTCTTTCTTTTGTTGCAGTAACAGATGCAGACAGTCCTTTATGTACCTTACTGAGTTGATACAAGTCCAGGATTTTTCTCTCCACATGAGGAAATCGAAGTTTGGATCCTTGCAACTCCCAGAATTTAGCGATTTGATCCAAAAAGTTGAGCTTAACACGAGTGAGGGCCTGTAAAAGAAATGTAATGTAATGTTAAAATTATATTAGCGGAAATCAAATCAAAGGTAATACTGTCAGGCAAACTGGGGGTGCAGCTCAATTAAATTATGTATTAAAATAAAAACTTAATAGAAACTAAACCAAGACCAACCCAAGTCTAATGTACAACGTAAAAAAGAAAATTGTGTATAAAATCTGGCTTTTTGTCCATTTAACATTTATTTCTGTACAATTATATGGGTTTGCTTTTATTTGACTTTACTGGTCTTAGTGTTTTGGTTCATTCACACGTTTAACACACAAACTCTGCATATTTAGGCTTCTTCTCTCAAACAGTTCCACCTTGTGAGGTCATGTGGTACTACAGGAAGTGCTCCATTGTGTTTTTAAACTCCACACACCGAGAATCATTTGGACAATTTCAGCCTCAGAATTGCCTATGTCTATTGAACTAAAGATAAAAGTTATAAAAAAATACCACTACATGACATCACAAGGTGGAACAGAGCAGATGCAGACAGACTAATAATGCAGGATTACGTGTGTGAATGAAACAAAACTCCAAATATGTTTTTGATGAGGTATCAACATTATAACATGGCTTAAAGCTCACAAGAGTCCATTTTGTGTAATATAGGATCCTTAATGTTATCTTTATATGAGCAGAACTTTGGAAACTTTGGTGCTATATAAATAAAGTGGATATGGAATTGAGAACAGTGTTGTTGCAGTTTATTTAATTTTTTGCGTTGCCAATATTTTTGAGATTTATTGAGCAGCCCTACAGGCAACATTTAATACAATGTTCTAAATCCCTATGACAAATTCATAGATAGATCATTCATCAGGAATCTGGTCTCACAAGGACCACATTTTTGGCTCATATTTTACACAGACAAATTGAACATTACACAGTTACCAACAGTTATGTAGACGTGTAACTCACTTCAAGTTCATTGAGTCGCTGAACTCTTGGAGTGAATCGAAAGTTGCGCACATCACAAGCGAAAGGAGGCTGCCAATCCTGGTTGAAAACAAAACAATCACACGCTTGAATAGGCTTCATCGTGTTTGCTTGTGTAAGGATAATGAGTCAGTGATTATATAGGAAAATTTGCATATCAGGTTGTATTAATATCAGCATGTGAGTAGGGTGACCACCTGTCCTGTCCTTGGTTGCCCTGTACAGTCATTTACACACCATAAAATTGGGACTAAAATGGGATTCAATCTGGAACTATACCTTGACTAGACCATATTAAAATTTCAAACTTGATATTGGGCATCAAGTGTATTCCTTTGTATCAAAATTGATTCTGATACCAAGATGATAATAAAAACACTCTTTATTTAGACAACAGAATGTGATTTTCAACTTTATTTTCAACCATGGGTGTATACTAGTCTATGTGCTCTTATACTTGCTTTGATACAGTTCAAGGTTGATTTTTTAGTATTGATACCTGCTCAAATGAGTATCTAGTTTTGATACTAGTTTTAGCATTTTAGTATTTATTAGTATATGATTTTTTGATTCTTTTGACAACCCTACTGGACCAGGACTAAAAAAGGACTAAACTAAATTCACATTAGATCTAAACTGAGCTCAAACCAAGACCAAACTAGGATACATCCAGCTTCAAAGTGGTTCTGTTTGTCTGTGCATATGACTAAAAGGTTTTTATTCTGCAGTCTTCTCTTTTAATGTTAATTTTATGATGATTATTTATGTTTTTGTTATATATATTTGTATGTATTGTGACGTTAATGTTAATGTCTTTCTTATTCTGTAAAGCACTTTGAATTACTTTGTCTATAAACTGTGCTATACATATAAACTTGCTTTGCCTAAGTGAATGCACAAGGTCCTGTCCCTTAGGCCACTTATTTAGAGAATGTAGAATTATAAGTGAATTGAAAGTGAGATTTAGCTAAGAAATCAACGCATTTTGGGTGTACAGTGTTGGCATTCTGGGTTGTAATATATTGGCACCTATAGCTATTCCTATTTTCTTTGGTAAAAATTCATGGGTAAAACTCATAGGGTCTTATTACTGTTATTATCTCTGATCTTAAAATACCAGAGACAGTCCCCCCCATGACCAAATTTAACATGTCCTCCTTCTTTATCTACAAATTGAGGTGGTCACCCTACATGTAAAAGACAGGAAATATTTTGAGCCTATCATGTGTATTTACTACTTGCTAAGCATTCAGCAATATACTGCATGCATACAAATCTCTGTTTAGTTTTACACAGATTAAGGTCGGTTTCATTAGTCTTACCTCTGGGGGGCGTATCTTGCAGATCCCAGTTTTCTCAGCAATGGGTCTAATCTTATTGATAAACCCCAGCGGATCTGAAAATTCCTCCCAGCTGGGTTCAAAGACAGGACACTCAGGAGGAGGCACAAACTCGGAGAAAGCAGACATGATGCACCGTTGGTTTTGTGTAGAGACAGCTGGTCAGGTTTAAAAATCCATTATTATTATTATTTCCGGTACGTTTTGTCTATGTGCTTTTGGTCTCGTTACAGGGCAATATTTTCCCTGTTCAAAAGGATCCTGACCGCAAATCCATCCACCAAATCTTCACAGGCGCAGTCAGTGATTCACACAGAGACTCCAAATATTTGACAGACGCTGTTGAAATGAATGGCAGATATGAGAGCCTCGCCAGCCCTCGCCAGCATCCACGTATGGGACTGTTGGATGTAGCCCTCTTCAAATAGAGCAGAAAGCCCCAAGTGTCAAAGTTTACCCATACAACACAAAAACACTGGTTTAGATGGTATTAGCTGTACCATAGTGGTACAGACTCCACTTAGGGTCGAGATGAGGGATCAACCACAACAAACGAACCCCCGGGTTAGCTGAAGAGTGGACCGGTCAAGACACACTATCCGGGCTGATAAAGCTCATGTTTCGGCAAATTAATTACACCTTTGTGGTCCGGTTGGTCGGGACCCTCGTACGAGACAAGAAGCAGCCGTGCATTGTTGGTGATAAACTCTTTACACACACAACACACCCATTCAAGCGCAGCGTTCACGTTAGCCTTTAGGTTAGCTAGTTTTGGCTACAATTAGCTTAGCTACTTCTCTTTTCGCACCAGCGCTCCCTTTTGTACATGCCGTCATGGGATCTTCAACAGTATGTCGCTCGTTTTACCGTGGTTATATAAAAGCTGTGGTAATTCTTGATTCAGGTTGGCCAAAGTAGATTTGAGTATTCAGCCGTCGCATCATGTACATTTTACTGCGTTAGCTCCATCGTTAGCCGAATGTGGCCAATGGGAGAGGAGGGCTGTTGTGACACCTTCAGGGTACCTCCGGTATGTTAACAAAATAGAATTATAAAATTGACGTTGTAATACTGTCACGAATTGAGCAAAATACAAACTTAATTAAACACTTAAATGTACACCACAGTAACAATGCTATTTTTTAGAGACAGTTAAATACTATCAAACAGATTTTGCTGTGTAAAAACGAGCAGAGGGGACAGTAGGATCTTTCCTGGGGTGTCCTCTGGTGTGACCATAGACTGTATGGGTGTGACATGTCCAGAACAAAAGGCCTACCTCCTCTCAATGTGGAGCATCGGCTCTACTCCGAGCTCTGAGTGTGCCTAAGCTCTTGTCCTTTTGGTCTGTACCCAAAGCTTTGCGTTTTGACTCAGCTCCTTCTTAACCACCACAGTCCGATACAGAGACTGCATCACTGCAGACGCTCCATCTATTCCACTTGAGGACAAGACCCCGAGATAATTAAACTCCTCCACCTTCGAAGCATTTCTTACCTCTTCATAGACTGCCGGAGCAAAAGTAGCTCTACTGCCCTCATCTATGTTCCTACCATTGATAAGACCTACTTATATTTGGCTAACACCACCACAGTTGTTTGGTATTAAAACAAAATGTTTAGATTTTGTTTTGTTTTTTTATTAGAAATATAACAATATAGAGTTCTGGAGTTCCCATTGGTTTGGGATGATTATTCAGATCACAAAATAACAACTAAAAACAATTATTAATTGAAGATGCAAAAAAAATCTACCTACATGTAAAATCCTTTTTTAACTTGTCAATGGGAATCAGACATGTTCATTAAGTATTTCACTGTGAATAATGGTAAAAATGCATAATTCCTTCTCACAATTGTAACAGTACAACATATATACAAGTAAAATTATATTATATATTGTATTTTTTCAATAATGACAGTTGTAAATTTTACATTTCTGGCAGGAATCAGAGTGGTGCCAAGAGGACATCATGGACTAGAGCTCAGTAGTCATCATGAAATGGATACTCTGGATGGTCAGCCCACCTGTGTTGATCAATTTCAAGTAATAAAAACATGAACTCTGTGGTTGAAAACTCTGAGACTGTGGAAAAACAAAAGGTTTGTACTTACATGAGCAGCTCAACAAAACGTATGTTCTTGTTCAGGCCCTCTATCTCCTTCATCTCATCCTCGGAAAGACAGAAATCAAATATCTGTCAGAGTGATGACAAAATGTTAATTTAGCAACAGTGATGAGTAAATAAGTCAAATGTGACCCACAAACCTCAAAGTTTTCTTTTATTCGAGCAGTGTTGAAACTTTTAGGGATGACCACTACTCCTCTTTGGACATTGAACCTCAAGGCCACCTGAGCTGTGGTCTTATTGTGCTTTTTAGCAATAGATACAAGCACTTCATCCTCCAACAATGGGGGACATTTGAGATTTACCCTGTGAGAAAACACTGTTATTTACCAGGCAAATTATTATTTACAATGTCACACTGGGTTAAAAATTGTGCCATATTCATAATGCCATATTCACTGACTGTCAATATAAAGTAAGCATTAGTTAACTCAAATATAAAAGTATACATGCGTTTAACCTTTTAAATATTCTGCACATATATTTTCAAGCCCTAAATTCAGAGTTTAAAATTTGCAGTGAAAGATTTCCCAGCAAAGATTCAAGAGGCCAAGGCACGAGCATGAATTCAGACAGTTGAATTTGAGGGCTTGAAAATATTTGTGCTGAATATTTAAAAGGTGAAATTTAAATTTTTAAACTCACTTCAAAATGTTGAATTTTTAATTCAACAACTGAAATTCAAAATGAAAACAATTAAAACCTGATTTTTCAGAGTTAAAAAAATTCAAAATTAAAGATTCCGCGGCATTTAAAATTCAAAATCTGATGAAACAAATAATCTTCCATATTTCTCACTATTAGGCCACGGGCTAGGATAGTCACGTGTGCACCCCCCCCACAACCCTATAAATTTGGTATCACTGGAAACCTTGGGATGTCTAGATTACAATTATAACTGGTAACAGTAAAAAAACTGGGACTTGCTATGACAAATCAATAGTTTTATTGACCTACCATAAAACTCATGAAATGGCTGAATGCGAAACATGTGATTTCGCCACATGATACAAAGACTCAGTAAATCATCAATTTTTCACTTAAATAAACATATAAGGCATGAAATGAAAGCGAACTCTGTGCCAAATCATTCCCTTTTTAAATGATATGTCTGTCTTAATTGTGTCTGAAGATATGCTTTAGTGAAGTATGACACCATATAAACAATAAATGCTCGTATGACAATACATGATGAATATGACAATAATTCTGTTTTCATCATAATTCAAGATGAAGAAAGCTCAATCTCTCAGCTTTGATCTCATGCCAAAAGTAATCTGGTAGGACAAATACTAGCAAAGATATCATATGTTTTACCTAGTGATCGATAAAACACTTAAATGAATGCTGAAGATCGCATCATCACTTCAACTTGAATTATATATTATTAAAATGTATTTAACTTGAAATAAAATTGAAATGCCATAGGTTTTAGGGTATCAACAAACCTGTACTTCTAATATTCCCAAGTTTCACCCACATACAATGTTTAATATGTCTTAGCAGGTGCAATTAGTAATCCTGCAGCGTGCACTGCAGATAATTTCATATGGTATCTATTGATTCTATTGAGTTTTTTCTATTTGCAGATATATTTTGTGATTGACCAAAACGCAAAATGTTATTTTGTATTTAAGGACAGGGTCATGAATGGAAGATCGAAGAGGAAGTCTTACTACCTATCTGGTTCACAGGTGATTTCCTGCCAAAAGAACTTCTAGATATTGCTCAGGAAACTGTGGTAACTGAGGACTTCAGTGAGGACCTGGATGACTTAGATTCAGATCTGGTTTGTGATATCGATGCTGACTTTGAATCATTTGTGGAAGATGAAAGTGACTGTGATTCAGACTGAGATGATCTATGTTACAGGTCAAAATAAATGCACAAAAAACTCACTAAAACAAAACGACCGAAAAAAACATGTTCATTCGTTTTCTTTTTTGTTTCAGAAAAGATAAGTAACAGAATCAGTTATTGTTTTTGACATACGTTTTGAAAGCTTGGTGAGATTGACTTTTTGTGTCAATTTATGTGTTACTGGTTATTGAGTTATTGTGGCACACTGAGACATATCAAACATTGTATATGATGGAAATGAAAGTGGTAATATTGCAAGTGTAGGTTTGTTGATACCTCAAAACATATGGCATTTCAATTTTTAAGCTGAATATGGGATCATTATGCGATCTTCAGCATTCATTTAAGTGTTTTATCGATCACTAGGTAAAACATATGATATCTTTGCTAGTATTTGTCCTACCAGATTACTTTTGGCATGAGATCAAAGCTGAGAGATTGAGCTTTCTTCATCTTGAATTATGATGAAAACAGAATTATTGTCATATTCATCATGTATTGTCATACGAGCATTTATTGTTTATATGGTGTCATACTTCACTAAAGCATATCTTCAGACACAATTAAGACAGACATATCATTTAAAAAGGGAATGATTTGGCACAGAGTTCGCTTTCATTTCATGCCTTATATGTTTATTTAAGTGAAAAATTGATGATTTACTGAGTCTTTGTATCATGTGGCGAAATCACAGGTTTCGCATTCAGCCATTTCATGAGTTTTATGGTAGGTCAATAAAACTATTGATATGTCATAGCAAGTCCCAGTTTTTTTACTGTTACCAGTTATAATTGTAATCTAGACATCCCAAGGTTTCCAGTGATACCAAATTTATAGGGTTGTGGGGGGGGGGGGTGCACACGTGACTATCCTAGCCCGTGGCCTATATCCATGTCCATGTCACCTGCACTCTCCACCAATCACATTATATTACAGAACATAGATTATAGCTGCTTCAAGTGTAATAATTATGAATTTTAATTAGTGCTTTAGACAGATACATCTAGGGTATGACTGACCACCTAACGTCACCATTTTTCTGTCATTTATTGTTCTGAGTCAATCACAGATGATCAAAATACTCATTTTTAACTTGTTTAAAATGTTGTCTTACCATGCTGGGTCTCTGCATGTCCCCAGAGGACTGTATCCCACTATCACAATATTTTTTTGACGACAGTACTCCAGTAACTTTGGCTGAGTAAAATAGGGATGGCATTCAACCTATTTCCAAAATGAAACATGCATTATTAAAACTGGGTTACAACTTTATTTTAATAATAATTGTGGCATTTATTTATAAATTCTCCTTCTTGATATGATCAAAAGTACAAAAGGGAGTGCCTTTAAGTACATGACGGCCTGTCCTTTACCTTTGTGCTCAAGAACACGTTGTTCTTGTTGTTACCTTATCAGAAACATACCTGGAGTTGTGTTTTTTTGTTTTGTTTCATTCACACATGTTTGAGTAATCCTTTATTACTGTCTACATATCCATATCCACATAGCTATTAACATGTCTATTTCTGCTTTATTTTCCTAAAGGAGTTTTAAGTTTGTACACCTCAATATATGCAGTTTAAGGAATAAGGTGCATGGAATTGAAGATCTGCACTGAAATTAAATCAGTATTTGTGCAGTAACTGAAATCCATCTAGATGATGAAATAGAAAATTGAGTCCTAAATATCCAGGGCTATGGCTTACACAGAAAGGACAGATCAAAATGGGGGGAGGTGTGGCTTTTTATGTCCAAAACAATAGACCTGATGTCTAATGAAATAGAAGTTATATGGCTTCAACTTAACACCCCTCACACAAAAGGTTTTGTTCAAATTATGGCAAGTTAGACAATATTGATATGATGCTAGACAATGTATGTGAAACAAAATTGAAAACTGTGTTTGTAGGGGATTCAAATATGGTTAAAAAAGTGTCCTGTTAAATAAAAGTTGACTGCAATTACCAACATATCATTTGAAACAAATGGTGACAGAACCAACCAGACTGGGCACAGATTACATGGGTGGTGGCGCTTTAACCTGCATTGATAATATCTATGTATCTGAACCCAATCTCTACACAAAGCTGCACCTGTACCCACAGGATGCAGTGACCACAACATTGTGCCCATTGTCAAAAATGGGACCGCACCCAAAGCACGCCCTAGAATTATACAAATGAAGCATTTATCAACAGCATTCAGAAACTAAACTGGGACACTGTGTTACCTGAGGATATGGATATTGCACTGGAAATATTTGGAAAAGTTCTCTGATGCTGTAGAGCTGGAGTGTGGTATTCTGCAGGGAAGTTGCCTCAGCCCATGAATGTATTAAAATTTTACATATTACCTTTGGCCCTGAAAGTGCAAAACTAGTCATTTGTGCAAATGACACGACAGTGTGCACAGCTGCCTCCTCATCTACTGAACTGAATAAACTGCTGAACAAGGAGCTAAAGTCTGTGGAGAAATTGATTTTACACTCAATGTGGCCAAAACTAAGTTTGAACATCATGCATGTCCAGCTACACTGGCTGAAGGTGGAGGATAGAGTACTACATGGAAAAGTCTTACACCAGGGGTACCCTAAATTCATGTATGACCAATTAAAACAGAATTCAGAATCACATGGATACAGGACCGGTAACTGCATCCCGACTGCATTTCTTCAACAAAGCACGGTCTATAGAGCCATGAAAGCTTGAAACAATCTTCCTACAGTTGTGACCAAACAAGGTTCAGCTTTGAAACAAACCAAAATGCCTCTGGGTAAACTGTATTTGGTAAATGCTTAGACACTATATTTAAATTGGTACAAATGAATGCTCTCATCCCAGTATCTCTTGCATGTCGTGTTTATAATTATACTAGTAGGTATCAAATGCTTGTTAATCTTACTTGAAATTTAGAGGAAATGTATTAAATAATTTTTATATAATCATGCAATTATGTAAGGATATAAGGTAAATTAATTCATACTATACTATTTCATTTTTAAGACATGCGTTTATGAAATTTAAACTGTAATGTGTTTTTAAATAAAGGACCTCAGGAGGAGTAGCTGGTCTATGGGGATCCTAATGAATAAACAAATAAACAGCCTAAATATGCAGGTTTGTGTGTTAAACATGCGTGAACAAAACACAACTCTGGGTACGTTTTGATGAGGAAATAACATTATAATATAGATCAAAACAGTGCAATATGGGCCCTTTAAAATACATTGGAGGCTTTCCTATGTTACTCAATGCCACAGTGCAATATTTAATGGTGCGTTGTGTAACTTTCTGGTGGCTTTGTCTGGAATGTTTCACAATATGGCATTAAACCTTTCTAGCTTCACAGAGACCAAACCAGACCAGGTTACAGGTCAGATCTGTTGAAAGGCGACCCCCGCTCACAGTCAGAATGCCAGTTTCTCTCTGTATTTTTGAGCTATAAAACCAGCTGTAATTGAATAAAGTAAAGAAGAGCTGTTTTAATGTCATACTGTGGAACATTCCAGGCAGATCAATAACATATCCATAGAAACAAGCAGGTAAAAAGTTACATAGTGCACCTTTAACAATAGGTTAATTACATTGTTGCTTACCTGATTTGAAACTGGCTTGTGCTTAAGACCAGGTTTAGTAAGGATTAACTCCAACTGACGCTTGTTAAAGTTTGACACACCAAGAGATTTCACCAGTCCAGCGTCCTTGCATGCCTCCATGGCCTGTATATTCAAAGGGACAAGCAGAAATATAAGCCCACTACAAAGAAATACCTTTGTCTGCAAATCCTGGTAACATGATCTCGTCAAAATACAAACATTTCCGACGCAAATTCAAAAATAAAAGAAAGGCTTGATATTTTATACTAACCTTTTTTTTTTAAACAATAGATGTAATTTCAAGAGTAAATAAATAATAGTATCAGGTTTGAGTAATAATAAAGACAATTCTAAAATTATTAAGAGAGCCTGTATATATATGTATAACGGGAAAGAACTGCACACACTGGACTACTGGTGACAATTTACAAGCAGAAATATAAGCCCACTACAATGAAAAACCTTTGTTTGCAAATCCTGGTAACATGATCAGTGTTGTCACGATACAAAAATGTCCAGTGCAATTTGAATAATAAAAGAAAGGCTTGATAATCTATACTCACCCTTTTTTAACACTAGAATGTCATTTCAACACTAAATTATAATATCTGTTTTTCTTTTTATCAGTTTGACTATTAAGCAAACATCTAATTATGTCCTATATGTGTTTTTGAGTATCAATGATCATTAAAATATTAGTATTAAGTTTGATAATTGTTTTAGTGTTCATTAGTATCTGGGTAGTTAAAGGTGCACTGTTTAACTTTTCTGGTGGAGGGTCAGCCATCTACTTTCTCCATGGTGATGCTATTGCTTTGCCTAGGATGTTCCGCAGTATGGCATTAAACAAACATACAGTATCTTGTATCTGTTCAGTTACAGGTATTTTTATTTCTCAAAACTACAGCAAAAACATGCATAATTACTGTGAGCTGGTTCACTTCTCCACAGATCTGACCTGTAACTTGGCCCGGTGATGTGACCTGCTTGTCTCCATGGAGTTAAATTAAATGCCATACTGTGGACCCTCTACCAGAAAAGTTACACAGTGCACCTTTAAGACGTGACATGGTCAAAACGTAAGCGGCAAAAGTTTAATTTGAAAGTAGCCGACTATTTTATCATCAGTTATTGTTTCAAATTACAACATATTTGTTCTGGGGTGGACAATATTAACATAAAACAAAAGTAGATTTTTCCTAATAACAATATTCACACTATAGTATGTCAATCAAACAAAAATGTGCTAAAACATCGTCTTTAAACGTCTTTAAACGTAGTAGTTGAGATTTAAAGGGCCCACATTACGCTATTTTCTGATCTGTGTTATAAAGTTGTTTCTTCATCAAAAACATATCTGGAGTTGTGTTTCATTCACACATGTTTAACACACAAACTGCATTTTTAGGCTGAGTTCTTCTCTCAAACTGAAAACACTCTTTTCCACCTTGTGATGTCATGTGGTAATACAGGAAGTGCTCCATTGTGTTTTTAAACTGTATACACCTTCACTGGAGTCATTTGGATAACTTCAGACCTGGAATTGCTCATCTCAACTGAATAAAAGCTAAAAGGTAGCTGCTGAAGAAAACTACCGCGTCATGACATCACAAGGTGGAACTGAGCATTTTAAGATTTGGAGATATAGACAGACTAATAATAAAGGGTTACTCAAACATGTGTGAATGAAACAAAACACAATTCTGACGACATTTTGATAAAATAAGAACATTCTAATATGGCTAAACGCTCACAAGAGTCAATTTTGCATAATTTAGGACCTTTAAGTATCAGACAAATGTGAAATGACTGTAAAATAAATACCTAGAAATCTTCAGAAATATCCCTTTATAGCATAATTTGGAAGATTACAACATGTTTTCTTTCTTTTTCATTTTGGCAGAGTGCAGCCGAAACTGTCATGGTATGAAATAAAGAGAGGTATGTAGATAAGAATCTAGAGTACAATCATAACAGAAAACCTAGTGAACCTAATCGTTCTTTATGCAGCATTTCATTCACAGTATTATTAATACGTTACTCATCTACTCACATCTATATGGGCCCATAATGTTGGGCTGGATGTGAGTAGATGAGTAACGTATTAATAATACGTGAGATGGAGGCAGGTCAAATTGCTCTTTGGTTGTAATTCAATTGTAGTAATATATGTATATATATATGTTTTTATACAGTCTATGGTGTGTACCCTACCCAACAGATGAACATGGACTGGTTTTAAGTGGTGGTTTACCGACTATTTACTCACCTCCCATGTAGCCCGTAGGTCTGTCTCATGATACATATATTTTCCATTGTCATCTTTGGGGTAGTATGTATCTCCAGGCTACAAAACAAAATGCAAGCTATTACTGATACACTATGCGGCAAAAGTTTGGACAGGCCTTTTTTTTCAATGCATTTTTTTCTTTCTACATTTGATATAAACACTGAAGACATCAAACATATGATGCAAGAAATATGGAATTATGTGGCAAAGAAAAAAGTTAAATCACTTTTTTATGTTTTATATTAAAATCCTCAATGCATTTGCCCTTTGTTTTGTCAGCAATGGTGCAAACCCTTGGCCTTTTCCCAGTCACCTTCTTGATGAATTTTCCTGGAATGGTTTTCCCATTATAGGTGTGCTTTGTCCGGGTTAAGAAATGCCAAACATGGAAAGCAGTGGTCAAAGCAAAGGGTGGCTATTTTTTAGAAATCTAAAATTTAACAAGTTTTGAATTATTTTGAGTTTATTCTTTGTTTGCTACATTCCTTATGTGACATTCCTAGTTTTGATGCCTTCAGTGAGAATCTGTAAAAAATCATGGACATAAAGTGTGTCCAAACTTTTGACTGGTTGTGTATGAAGGCCTACAACATAGAGTGTTGCATTGGCATATTGTATGGAAGTAAACCTTGAAAGCAATGGGCATCTCCACAATGTACAGATCAACAAAGTCCAACTTCAGCAATTGTAACGTTTTTTCCAAAGTTGGACGAACGAGATGAGGTGGATGAAATGTATTCCAGAGCTGAAACAAAGATTCAAAGTGCAAGCATATGTTAACTGAATGCATTATGCAACTATGCGAAAGTTCAAACGCACCTTTCCACAGTAAAAAATGTCCTCTCGCTTCACAGTCCCATCTGCAATCTTGTCCCTTATGGCTTGTCCCACCTCATCCTCATTAAAATAGACCATAGCCCCATCAATGTGTCTGTAACCTGTTTCAATTGCCACTTTCACGGCGTTATATGCAGTCCCTTTAGGGGTCTGAAAGGAAATGCACATAAGCATTTTCACAATAAATATAATAAATGTTTGCAGATGTAGAACTTGGAACGACCCAGCAGCCTACCTGACGGGGATTCGCGTATGTCCCGAGTCCAATCAGTGGGATTTTATTTCCATCACTCAGAGGGACCGAGTGGCTCTCAGCTGTTAGCTCCATGATGCAGGTCCGCTAAATGTGAAATTGAAGGGTCAGTCTTGATAAGGCTATGTAAAGAACAGTCATTAGAAAACAATTCGAAAAAAACAATTTCCCTCTGTCTATAGCTCCTCCCAATATACTCCCACATATCCGCGCGCGCGCGCGCGTGTGTGCGTGTGTGTGTGTGTGTGTGTGTGTGCGCACGACCTTGGATCACACTGGAGACTGCAAATGTCATGAAATAAATTAAATATTTTTAAGACTAATTATTAAACTATTATTTTGTCTATTAACTAACTAAATCGCCTAATTGTAGTTGCAAAAATGCTCAACAACAAACAAACTATTGCATTAATGAGTTATGGACGCTGTACCACTGCTTGTTCATTAATGGTGTTATAGATGGTTCAAGTCATCCATTAATTTGAAAAGGTAATATTTAACAACAACAACAACAATAAAAGAATTCAGTGATCCACCAGATTCTGCAAGTTGCTATCTATTAATCTGTTAACATGGCTGTGTAATCTTATATACAAAACTATCTACATAAACCCCTTAATACCACGTAATGGTTGCATATTATAAAATAAACTTAAAAGTCATCTTATTTTTCCATTCGCGTATTTTCACAATCGCCTAACCTGTACAATGTTTGGTCTGTCCGGGATTCCGTAGCT
The DNA here is from genome assembly GCA_029959045.1 of Taenioides sp. WSHXM2023. NCBI lineage: Eukaryota > Metazoa > Chordata > Actinopteri > Gobiiformes > Gobiidae > Taenioides > Taenioides sp. WSHXM2023. The sequence continues at coordinate 10,124,151 of CM057085.1, forward strand.
CCGAGGCCGCGGTGTTGTTTGGGTAACAACACAAATGGTAGCTGTTTAGGTTTTCGGCTAATAACCACGGTTTATTAACAGTAGAATGAATCGGGATTTTCATTTTAGTTTCCAAAGTAAAGGTTAACCTGTTGTAAGTATGCATCGTCAAAGAATTCCGAGAGGATAACCCACTGATCTTAAGTAAGATCTATGTAAATTGGCTTATAGCTAGCGGCTACTTTAGCTGTGAGAGGAAAACATCCAGGTGTTATTTTGAAGCGCACATCTCGTGATAAAGTACTAAAGAATTCATGTACTATGTAATGGCAATTACAAGAGCCGCTGCCTGACTCGTTTGCTCGGACAGAGATCCCGAGACTCGGTTTAATTGTGTGAAAGCTGAAGGACCCTTGGGACATTACAAACATGGAAGCAAAAACTGAGAATGTTGACAACGACGACATTGTGATCATTGTGGAGAACGAAGCGGAGAGCTTGCCAGCAGAGGAGGAGAGGCTCAAGCAACAAGGGGCCTTTGGTCTAATGGACACTTGTCCCATCTGCAAACTGAGTTTTCACAACAGAGAGCCCAAACTCCTTCCGTGTCTCCACTCCTTCTGCAAAAGATGTCTTCCAGCTCCGTACAGGAGCGCAGAGCCGAGGAGGGACCTGCAGACGCATCCAGATAATGCCAAACCACGTGAGAAATAATTATTGACAGAAATCTGATGAATGTAGAAAGCTAGTGAGATAAACACTGTAGTGTTTCAGATAGCATCACAACATTATATAGGCCAATAAAATGCAGCTTTCTGTTGTAATAGAGAGAGTTGTTGGGTCTAGTCTCTTATATAAATTATCAGGTTTACCTTTTGTGAATTTACCTTTTGGATATTTCATGGCAAAGAACAATGTAATCAATAGGAAACCAGTATGACTCTGGAATCTAATGATTTTATGGTATTTTTATAGGTAAGGATAATTAAGTATATTATAAAAGTTGGGTATAATAAAATTGTCCTTAAGCAATATTACATATAAATATATGTTTGAAATCAAAGCATGAAACACTTCCAGAATGTTGTTTGCATAAGATTAGTTTGTGTAGTTATAGTTAAACTATAACCTTTTGTATTATCATGTTTCAGTGGGTGCAATCCTATGTCCTGTATGCAAGCAGGAGTGCTGGGAACTAGATGTGTTGGATAACTTCTTTGTCAAAGACTCTGCGGAAGCTCCAAGCAGCACAATGGAAAAAAACAGCCAGGTTGGTTCATTGTCTCATCTCTTGCCTTCCTTCCTGTAATCAGTGTTTTTAGTTTTCAGATGACATAACTACAGTCTGTAAGCCGATAAAATCTAATGGAAATGGGGGGCAAAATTCAGATCAGTAAACACACATGAGTCAAATTATTTAACTTTGAATTACCTTGTGTGCAAATTATGCTATTCAAATATCCTTGCCTTCTGGATAGGTGTGCATGAGCTGTGAAGACAACACAGAGGCGACTGGTTACTGCATTGAGTGTGTGGAGTTTCTGTGCGTTACATGCATTGAGGCTCATCAAAGAGTCAAGTTTACGAGGGATCACACAATTCGCCAGAAACAAGACATGTCTCCAGGTATTGTGTTCCCAGTGTTTTTTATGTTGTGTGTTTTTCAAGCTGTAATAATGAAAAACCTGTACATCAATTTTTTTCCAGAGTCGTTAGACATCTCCACACAGCGACCTGTGTTCTGTGATATTCATAAACAGGAACCTCTCAAACTCTTCTGTGAAACATGTGACCGCCTCACGTGTCGAGACTGTCAGCTCCTCAGACACAAGGATCACAAGTAAGACAAAAGACTATGGATGGATGTTTTTCTCAAATGTCTATATTGCAATTAGCTTGTTTGCACATTTGAATTCAATGTAAGTTCTTTGAGATTTTCATCATTTTATGGAACAGCAACAACAAGGATTTTACAGGGGTTCAGAAACACTTTTCCAAGTTTTGTCCTTATTCAAGTCCAGTTTAGTACTGAGGTAGACTTGATTTAGTCCTACTCTAGTTTTTCTCATTTAGTCATGGTCTAGTCCAGGTTTAGTTGTAGTTTTAATATCAGTTTGGTCCCGTTTTGGTGTGAATGTAGTCAGGAAAAGTTTCTCGGGCTGTTTTACTAACAGATGCAACTTCACTATAGACAACTTCACTTCACACGCTTTTCCTCAGAGCTAAAAGAAGTTATGCACATTTTCTAAATATATTTGAAACTGTATTATTAATTACTATGTCTTTACCTTCAGCTACCAGTTCCTAGAGGATGCATACAGAAACCACAAGCAGTATCTTGAACATATGACACAACAGTTACAAGAGAAAAGAAAAACTATTGAGGAAGTGTCCAACTACATCACAAATGGGTAAGATCAATCATTATAATGGTAATGATAATGATGATAAAAAGTGTGGATATTATCTCCATTTATTAAAGCTCCTATACTGCACAAAACTGACTCTTGTGAGCTTTAAGTCATGTTCTGTCCTCCTGAAAAACCTACCTGAGTTGTGTTGTTTCATTCACACATGTTTGAGTAATCCTTTATTTTTAGTCATTCTTAAACGTGTGAATGAAACAAAACACAATTTCAGGTGTGTTTGTGATGAGGAAACAACATTATAACATACATCACAGAACAGTGTCATATGGGCCCTTTTAAATATATATGCATTTTTTCCCTTTGTAGACTTCAACAGGTTGAAGAAAATCGAAAGGGCGTCACGAATGAAATAAAGAAATCTATCTGTAACCTCATAATGGAGATTAACCGAAAAGGCAAGATACTCATTAACCAGCTTGAGGTATGTTTACATTTATTGGAAATTTGAAAAGAATGAGTATTCGTACATTGATACTTTTGTACTTTTATCCTCAGGCACTAACCAAGGATCATGAGCTGGGTTTGAAAAAGCAGCAGGATGATGTGAGCTCTTTAAGCAAACATTTAGATCATGTTATCAGGTTTACTAAATGGGCCACAGCCAGTCACAGCGGAACAGCTCTTCTTTACTGCAAAAGATTGGTAAGACTTGCTACAGTACTCTTGCAATTGTAAAATGTTTAAAATAATACGTAATACATTAATGCATGAGTTTTATTTAGCGGTTTTAAAAAGAAACTCAAATAAGGTTTACATAGGCAAGAAAAAGACACTTAACTACTGCAAAATAAACTAAAAATAACAGAGACATTATTGGAGATTGTATGCTATGTAGAACAAGTGAGTTTTTAAAGTACTATATTACACAAAATTGACTCTTGTGATCTTTAAGCCATGCTGTTACCTCCTCAAAAACATACCTGGAGCTGTGTTTTGTTTCATTCACATCTGTTTGTGTAACCCAGGGGTGCCCAAACTTTTTTCATCAAGGGCCACATATCTAAACACAGACGAAGCAGAGGGCCGATCGAGGGCCATAGAGTGGTGCTCAGTACAGTGAATAATTGAAATATGCATGTTTAACATGTTAGAATGAGCTATCAGTCCTTTATTCATGCTAAGATCCTCAAAACCACACAATAAATATTAAAAATTGTCTTATCAAGGGAGATTTTCAAAAAACTTGCAGTCAAAAGTGCCTAGACTTAGACTTAGACTTAGACAAACTTTATTGATCCACAAGGTAATTTGGGCCAATTCAGCTGGAAGCCTGAGGGCCAAGAAAAATTTGTCTGAGGGTCGCATTTGGCTCACGGGCCATAGTTTGGACATGCCTGGTGTAACCCTTTATTATTAGTCTGTCTGCATCTCCAAATCTCAAAATGCTCTGTTCCACCTTGTGATGTCATGCAGTGGTCGTTTTCAACTTAACAGCTCCCTATTACTTTTTTGTTCAGTAGAAATAGGCAATTCCACGTCTGAAATTATCGCACTGATAGAAGGTGTATGGAGTTTAAAAAGACAGTGGAGCACTTCCTGTACACATGACATGACACATGACATCACAAGGTGGAACAGAGTGTTTTCTGTTTGAGATGAGCACTTAACCTAAATATGCAGGGTTTGTGTGTTAAACATGTGTGAATGAAACAAAACACAACTCCAGGTGTGTTTGTGATGAGGAAACAACATTATAACAGATCAGAAAACGACATAATATGGGCCCTTTAACAGTTTTTGAAAGAATGCAGTGAGTCTGAGTTTCTGTTGTCAAGGGGAGAGAGTTCAAAAGGGTGGGAGCAACAATAACTAAGGCTTAGTCCCACCATGTTTTTGGGAGTGAGGAGGTTTGAGTCATCTGATAACTTGCATGGATGTGATGGGTTGTCAAATTTTTGTGGGATAACTTTTGTGGTAATTATTTATCATAGTCTTGGCCTGTGAAGCGTCATTTTAGCAAAAAGTTGAGAAATAGATGAGAAATAAAAAACAAAGTAGCACTGAGTTGGGTCATTCCAAGTGAAATGACCAGATATTCCTTGGGAGTGTTGCTGCACCATTTTCAAATTAGTCTCAAATTTCCATGCCACTAGATAGTAACAAAAGTACTTTCTATGCAAAGTTGTAGACCTGTAGCTCAAATAGTTACTGAGTTGTGGGGGTCTGAAATTTTCAGAATTTGGGCTATAAATAGCCAAGAAAAGCCTCGCCATGGTTTTTGGCATCTTTAAGGGGTCAATTCTCAGCCTTTAGACATACCAGAGAGCTGTAAGTTGGTATACAAGTCCTCTGTATGTAGCTAGTGCTCCACAAACATCCCCAGATGTTTCCCTACATCCTGCAGGCCATGGGGGCTTGCTAAAAATGCCAAAAATTAAGAAAAACCTACTAGCGAGTGGGGTTTGGGGCTTTAAAAGTACTAGAAATACTGCACAGAAGTGTTCTGACACCCCTGGGTTCCATTCTACACAAACTTGTGTGATAACTTAGCAATCTGGGGCTTTCTAGGTGCGTCAGTTTGGAAAATATGAGCTCCCAAAGTTGGACGAGATTTTTAATTGGCTGTTTTTGGTGGCAAAAATCTCCATGTGGGACAGGTGCCAGAGACCCCAACTTTTTCTCAAAGACAGTTCCATCGGTCTTCTATCACTGTACAAAAAAGCAGCAGGGTTATATTTGTAGTTACTGAGATATTCTCACTCAAAATGGCATAGGTGGTGCCAAAATCGTACTGCCGTAACACAGGAATTACTCAGGAGTAATTCCTGTGTTACGGCAGTACAGAGTTTTATGACAGTCACTGTCACTGACAGTCACTGTCTATGCCTAGTCTAATTCCAAGTGAACATGAGGGTAGGCTGGCCATTGCAGAGTATCTAATGTAAATGCTACTAAGGAATAACTGGTTATCTAGTTGTTAAAACTACAGACTACTTCACACCAACACCACAATGTTTGTTAATTAAGGCAGAAACAGAACTCTTGGGCAACACCCGTCTGCATGGAACTGAACTCTGAAAAGAGAAAAGCACAGGCTATATACAACTAATTTAATAGATACAATTATTACAAAATTGGAATATTTTGAAAGTACATGTAGTCACCTCCACCAATCAATTGCTGAAAAGAGAATAATACATTTAGTAAAACAAGTGCTTGAAACTATCACTGGAATGGTCATTAATACATGTGTCTCAACTTATAACACTGAAAAGCAAAAAACGATTTTGGCACCACCTATGCCATTTTGAGTGAGAATATCTCAGTAACTACAAATATAACCCTGCTGTTTTTTTTGTACAGTGATAGAAGACCGATGGAACTGTCTTTGAGAAAAAGTTGGGGTCTCTGGCACCTGTCCCACATGGAGATTTTTGCCACCAAAAACAGCCAATTAAAAATCTCGTCCAACTTTGGGAGCTCATATTTTCCAAACTGACGCACCTAGAAAGCCCCAGATTGCTAAGTTATCACACAAGTTTGTGTAGAATGGAACCCAGGGATGTCAGAACACTTCTGTGCAGTATTTCTAGTACTTTTAAGGCCCCAAACCCCACTCGCGAGTAGGTTTTTCTTAATTTTTGGCATTTTTAGCAAGCCCCCATGGCCTGCAGAGTGTAGGGAAACATCTGGGGATGTTTGTGGAGCACTAGCTACATACAGAGGACTTGTATACCAACTTACAGCTCTCTGGTATGTCTAAAGGCTGAGAATTGGCCCCTTAAAGATGCCAAAAACCATGGCGAGGCTTTTCTTGGCTATTTATAGCCCAAATTCTGAAAATTTCAGACCCCCACAACTCAGTAACTATTTGAGCTACAGGCCTATAATTTTGCATACAAAGTACTTTTGTGACTATCTAGTGACATACAAATTTAAGACTAATTTGAAAATTGTGTTGCAACCACCATCTGGTGAAACCACACGGAATGACCCAGTTATAAAACATTGATGATGACTAAACCGAGGGAGTAAGGGATTTATACACAATCCCTTTACACAAAATCCATCAATATTAGTCATAAGATCAGCAAGGAACACATTTTTTGGCAATTTGAACCTTCATCTACCAGGTACCATGTAACAGGCGTCAAGAGCTTTTTAGTCGCAAGAAAAAATCCATCTAATCTATATTTGATAAGAATTGTCATTATTTGGATCTCTCAGACCTGTCGAAATTGAATGCATGCATTTCAACATAAGAATTATATTAACTATACTATTTTGTTTTGTTTGATGTGTACAGCATTCACAGACATTCCAGTATGTTTTTAAACTCTATACACCTTCACTAGAATCATTTGAATAATTTCAGCCCTGGAGTTTCCAATCTCCACAGTGCTAAAGGAAAAGGTAGCTGTTAACTTGAAAAGTACTGCAAGGTGGAACAGAGCATTTTGACTATTGGAGATGTAGACAGGCTGATAATAAAAGGGTTACTCAAACATGTGAATAAAACAAAACACAACTCCAGGTATGTTTTGAGGAGGGTATTAACATGACTTAAAGCTCACAAGAGTCAATTTTGTATAATGCGGGACTGTAAAGTCACAGGCTTAACCTTTCTTCCTTGTCCTTCCCCAGATCTTGTATCAGATTCATTACTTGATGCGATCCAACTGCAGCCCGTCGTTAATCCCACAGAGTTCAGTTCGATTCCAGTGTCGCTCTGGATTTTGGGCCACAAATGTAGACCTTGGTAAGAAAGTTTTGAATACTAACGTTTAACTTTAGGGATGGGGTAATTTTGTCACAAGATCTCATGAGGCAAAATTGCCACAAGATTCCATGTGTTTCTATTTAGATTGGACAAAAAGGGTTTAAGTGTTGGTGAGTTACATCTCTTATAGTCCCAAAAGCAGTACTAGAATGGCAACAAAATATTAAATAAAATAAATAAAAAACTGTGAGGACAAAATTGGAAACAGCCATCGCAAAATGTATTTATTAGGAATTATGTAAAAATCTCATCTCGTCTTGGAAATTGAGTCTCGTCCCATCCCAAGTTAACTGTTTTTGTTGCAGTTATTTTCATTCCTGATTAAAGGCACTATATATTATGCTTAATTTACTTTTTGATGTGAAATGTTCCCTCGTCAAAAATTTATTTAGAGTGATACATTCTGCCACTTCCTCCTTGATCAAAATGTCATTTGTTTTTCCTATTGCACGTCCAGTACTTTTTGTCTTTTTTGTTGAATTGTTAGTGTTCATTTCGTTCTGTTGATTTGAGCAGTAGGGATGGGATGATACTGAAATTTGGTGTCACAATTATCATGGTCAAAATAACTGCGATTAATGATTATATCACGATAAAGAATACAGTTGCTGACAGTTTGAAAATGTACAGGTCCATATTTAAACATTGTTATAGAATTGTACTTTGTAAAAAGTGCAAATGACAATGATAAGTATTTTTTTCTGCACATTCTGGTGATACAATGGCATTTTCTTTGTTGATGATTTTCACGATTATGTAAAATGTCCCACAAATGATTATTGTTTACCCTCTTTATCAAGATAAACGATATTATTGTTTATGGTCCCTTCCCTAGCAGAGATGGGTAGTACTCAGTTATGTTCACTTACTTACATTTACATGAGTAACTAGAAAATTTACTTTTCTAGAGTTACTTGAGTAATATTTTTATAACAGTGCTCTTGCTTGAGTAAAAGTTTTGGTTACAGCCTAAAAAAAAAGATGTTATTTTTTTCTGCCCAATGGTATACAGTATTGCTATAGAGCAATATTGCAACTTACTTTCTTACTTGAACCTACTTTCTGCCATTGACACAAAGCGGTATAATCCCAGTAAACCAGTTTGTGAATAGACGGTATAATTTAAAGGCCTGAGCTGCAACAAATAAATGGCAGAATGAACCCATAATTAGCCATCAGAGTTATTTATTCAATCCTCTACAGCTCAAACCTCATTCTGTACATAAAAATGGCTAAAATCACACCACTACTGCAGTTTCATTCTACTCGAAATAGGACTGTGATGGTCATTATAAACATGAACCGATAAATAAAATAACAGAAAATTTTTAACCCAAACTGCTGGGTCAGAATGCCCCAGAGCCTTGTTGGTCCAGTAGTGCCCCAGTGTACATTTACAGGTTGGGTCATTTTAATCTCAGTTTTATTGTGTACTCACACTGTGATTAAAGGCACACTCACACTAGGACTTTAGAACCATGCTGTTACACAAGGTTCTATGGCAACTCACACCTGCAGTAAAAGTTGACAGTATAAGAAAACAGCCTTCCTCTTAACTTAGACTTTCCTTGCTGATTTTGTAGGTTTGCACACTGACAAAGAATTGAACAGTCTATAATTTTAATAGTAGGTTTATTTTAACATTGAGAGATAGAATATCAAAAAGAAAATCCAGAAAATCACATTATAGAAAATATGATGATATGACTGATTTGCATTTCATTGAGTGAAATAAGTATTTGAACCCTCTAGTCAAAAACTACTTAGTACTTGGTGACAAAACCCTTGTTTGCAGCACAGAGGTCAGACGTTTCTTGTAGTTGATGACCAGGTTTGTGCACATATCAGATGGAATTTTGGTCCACTCTTCTTTCCAGATTATCTCTAAATCATTAAAGTTTTGTGGCTGTCGCTTAGCAACTCGTTCCTTCAGCTCCTCCATAGGTTTTCTATAGGGTTAAGGTCTGGAGACTGGCTGGGCCACTCCATGACCTTAATGTGCTTCTTCTTGAGCCACTCCTTCGTTGCCTTGGCTGTATGTTTTGGGTCATTGTCGTGTTGGAAGACCCATCCACGACCCATTTTCAGTTTCCTGACAGAGGGAAGGAGGTTGTCACTCAGGATTTAAACCTCCAATATAAAAGCTTGGCTCCGTCCATTCTCTTGTTGACCAGGTGAAGTTGTCCTGTGCCCTTGGCAGAAAAACACCCTCAAAGCATAATCAACACGGCGAGTTGAGTTAATGCCAAGAGCTCGATTTTAGTCTCATCTGACCACAGCACCTTCTCCCAGTCACTCACTAAATCATTCAGATGTTCATTGGCAAATTTCAGGCGGACCTGCACATGTGTCTTCTCTCACTGTTTGAGCGGAGCTGTAGGAGCCTGTTGGAGAATGAGCTCCTCTGTCCCTCTATAGTCTGGTGCAGTGGGTGAGTTGTTGTGCAGTTGTAGGGAGTATTATCTCCTCTGTCCCTCTATAGTCTGGTGCACTGGGTGAGTTGTTGTGCAGTTGTAGGGAGTATTATCTGTCCCTCTATAGTCTGGTGCAGTGGGTGAGTTGTTGTACAATTGTAGGGAGTATTATCTCCTCTGTCCCTCTATAGTCTGGTGCAGTGGGTGAGTTGTTGTACAGTTGTAGGGAGTATTATCTGTCCCTCTATAGTCTGGTGCAGTGGGTGAGTTGTTGTACAGTTGTAGGGAGTATTATCTCCTCTGTCCCTCTATAGTCTGGTGCAGTGGGTGAGTTGTTGTGCAGTTGTAGGGAGTATTATCTCCTCTGTCCCTCTATAGTCTGGTGCAGTGGGTGAGTTGTTGTACAGTTGTAGGGAGTATTATCTGTCCCTCTATAGTCTGGTGCAGTGGGTGAGTTGTTGTACAATTGTAGGGAGTATTATCTCCTCTGTTCCTCTATAGTCTGGTGCAGTGGGTGAGTTGTTGTACAGTTGTAGGGAGTATTATCTGTCCCTCTATAGTCTGGTGCAGTGGGTGAGTTGTTGTACAGTTGTAGGGAGTATTATCTCCTCTGTCCCTCTATAGTCTGGTGCACTGGGTGAGTTGTTGTACAGTTGTAGGGAGTATTATCTGTCCCTCTATAGTCTGGTGCAGTGGGTGAGTTGTTGTACAGTTGTAGGGAGTATTATCTCCTCTGTCCCTCTATAGTCTGGTGCAGTGGGTGAGTTGTTGTGCAGTTGTAGGGAGTATTATCTCCTCTGTCCCTCTATAGTCTGGTGCAGTGGGTGAGTTGTTGTACAGTTGTAGGGAGTATTATCTGTCCCTCTATAGTCTGGTGCAGTGGGTGAATTGTTGTGCAGTTGTAGGGAGTATTATCTCCTCTGTCCCTCTATAGTCTGGTGCAGTGGGTGAGTTGTTTTACAGTTGTAGGGAGTATTATCTGTCCCTCTGTAGTCTGGTGCAGTGGGTGAATTGTTGTGCAGTTGTAGGGAGTATTATCTCCTCTGTCCCTCTATAGTCTGGTGCAGTGGGTGAGTTGTTGTACAGTTGTAGGGAGTATTATCTCCTCTGTCCCTCTATAGTCTGGTGCAGTGGGTGAGTTGTTGTACAGTTGTAGGGAGTATTATCTCCTCTGTCCCTCTATAGTCTGGTGCAGTGGGTGAGCAGGAGTGTCCATGATGGAGAGCAGTTTGTCCAGTGTCCTCCTGTCCCTCACTGTGACAAATGTCCCAGCTCACAGCCGATCATGTGACCAGCTAAAGAGCAAAGTGATAAAAACATACAACTAAAATACAACTAATTGAAATACAGTACAATTAATTAAAAGAAAAGTAGTTGGTAGTAACCTAAAATGTAAAGTGATGTTTGTGTTTTCACCCTTAAATTTCAGTTAGGACTATTATAGGACTGGTTTTAATTAATTAAAAGCATACCTTCACATGCCTAAATTTAGCTTTAGATTATCAGGCTTTATATTTGACCTCTTTGCCATCAATGATAGTCCGTGCCCCCACAAAGAAGGCCTGTTGACCCTGCTTATGAGCTTCATCCACCATTGGCTAGAGTCTGCTGCACATTTCTTTGTCCTTTGATGTCAAGTCCTCTCCATACTTGAGCTTCTGGGCACAAAAAAAATGTCCTTTGATTCTCTCCATACTGCATCCCTCGTGGATCTGGCAATGAATCTGGTGATCACCGGGCAAATTTTCCTTTCCACTCTTCGGCCGACCCTGTGACTCATGGCGATGTGGTAGAGCAATCCCTCCGATCTGGGGATGACAGTGTGGCAGATGTCAATCACTCGGCACTTAACTTTCTTGCCCTCTTGCTCCGCCAGGTCGTACAGCCGCAGGTTCCAGCACCTTTGATAACTACATTTTTTTAAGTGCATTGTGTAACTTTTCTGGTGGAGGGTGCATCAAATGCTTTTCTCCTTGGAGATGCTATTGCTTTGTCTGGAATGTTTCACAGCAAGGTATTAAACTTTTCTATCTTCACGGAGACAAAACCAGACCAAGTTACAGGTCAGATCTGTGGAGAGGCGACCCCACTCACAGTCAGAATGCCTGATGAATGTATTTTTGAGATATAAAACCACCCGTAATTGAATAAATATAAAGTTGAGCTGTTTAATATCACATTGTCCTAAACAGAAAAGGATGCTCTGAAGAGTCAAAAGCAGTCAAGATATTGATGTCGTCCTTTTATGAAAACTGATTGTGTCTTATCACTTATCTGGCTTATTCCAGTGTTTAGTCTGTTTGCATTCACGTGAGCAATTCGTTTGTAATCATAGGAGTGCAATAGGGCTCCAATTGTCAAGAAGGAACTTGTCTTTATTTGGCTTTGGTAATAAGGAAATAATTCCTCTCTTAATGGTGGGAGTTAATATCTGTTTGACAGTGCACTCTTTAAAGGCTTCAATAACAGTTAGAAGCCTTTAAAGCAGGGGTCTCAAACTCAATTCACCTGGGGGCCGCTGGAGGCAGAGTGTGGGTGAGCCTGGGCCGCATCAGGTTTTCCACAAGAAAACTTAAAATAACTTTTTTTTTTTTTTAAGTGTTGTGAACGTAGCACGCTGGGACGAATGTCCGCGTGTGTCCAATGTAAACGAATGTCCGCGTGTGCCCAGTAGAAACGAGGCAGCCAGCCAGGCACGGAAGAAAACACTGCACGGCAACGCTGCTGTAATTTTCACTCATTAAGAAATGTTTCTCTGCTTGCATCAAGCCTGGCCAATGTCTCGCCCCCGAGAGCCAATCACCCCACCGTGGTTGGTAGATTCGTTTAGCTCCACACACAACACTGTAAAGTGCCATACATGTCAAACTCGCGGGCCGCACTAACATTAAACTTTCATATTAAGGCGGGGGCCACAAACTATCGTCCTGCGGGCCGCAATTGGCCCCTGGACCGCAAGTTTGAGACCCCTGCTTTAAAGAGTGCGTTGTAGAGAGTGTATAAAATTCTGTTGTGATCCCGTCAGGCTCTGGTGTTTTGCCATTGGCCATCTGAGATACAGCAATGCTGAGCTCAGCTAAAGTCATTTCTGATTCACATAAATCTATCAAGTTTGAATAAATTTTTACCTTTTGAATTTGGCAGTGTACAGTTTTTTTAATATACATCTAGAATATACTTGTTTCGGCTCATCAGTAAAACTATTATTAATTTGCAGTTTATTTATAATTTTTTTCCTATGTCTGTTTTTTCCAGATTCAAGAAATGGGTAGAATTCTCCCCATCTTAAGTCCATTTAGCACAAGAGTGGACAAAGCCCCCCTTTGTTTTGTCTGTATACTAATTATCTAATTTAGCATTTGGTTGAGGTCAAGCGTGTCTTCTACATTTAGATGTGGTAGGCTGCTCAACTGATTTATTGTTTTATTTTATTCATTATCACTTTTTTGACCTTGAACTTTACTCTTAAATCGATTTAAGGAAAATTGCAACACCAGCCGTATGAGATGTACCATGAGAGAAAAATATATCTCCTCTCTCCTATTGTGTTTTCCAAAAATCTATATCATCATTAGTAGACTGAGTCTCTTGGAAGAAAAAACTGCTTTATTGGTTGTTTTGTAAAAATTGGCTTGCACTTAGTGCCATTTGTTAAACCTCGAACATTTAAAGAAAATAAGGATAATACCATAAATGGCCAAACCTCCTTGTCAAAGCCTGATCTCGTCAGATTTCAGAAACTGGTTAGTACTTGGATGGACAAGACACTTCACCCTCATTGCCTCGTATGAAAGTGGTGTGAGCGTGAGTTTTGGTGGTGGTCGGAGGGGCCGATGGCGCAGATTGACAGATCGCTTCCATCAGTCTGCCCCAGGGCAGCTGTGGCTACAATAGTAGTTTACCACCACCATGTATGGAATGAAGGAATAATGCACCAAACTGTAAAGAGATTTTGAGCATCTGGAAAATGTATAAATATATAAGACTAATGCATTATCATTTTTATTATTATAAATAGCCTGAATGTGTTGAATTACTTTAAGTAGGCAAAAAGTACCTTAAAAAATGCATGTTAATGTTTGTTAATGTTTCTTTGCTAAATTAACTGTAGAACATACCTTGAAACAGTGCATATTATCTTGAACTTTCTCTACCCTCCTTATTGCGTTATGCTGGGAAGTTTCACCATCTGTTGATTCTGGACATCATTATCCCGTCACAACACGACCATCGATGACGATGTCCTTCTCTCTGGCTTCCTCCACGCTTGGCCACAGGCGAAGATGAGACTCGTGGTCCTTCCTGCAGAAAACCTCACAGAAGCAAATATTTTTCTTTCTGCAGATTCTGCCGTTTTTGGACATTTTCCACATTTGGTCACGAACAGTTCTCATGGCACATTTCATGATGATTTGCCTTGGTCTGTCAGACCCAGCTGGTGCACTACATCCACGGTGTTGTGAAGATGCTCGCTGCTGACAGGATCAACTTCTTTCAAGATCTTGATCAGTCTTTCCAATGTGTTTTCTGTGTCTTTCTCTGGCACCCGTTGAGCCGTAGGGACCACCGTCACTTGTGTCTTGCATGTTCAAGGCACATTTTCCAGAGAGCAACATTTTCTTTCTGGAGTTTCTTGTTTTCAAGGTGGAATACATTTGCTGCTATGTCTTTCACAGCGTTTGTGTTTGCCTCAACTGATGCCTTCACTTTCAACACAGCAACAGTGTTCTCTTGAAATGCCCGTCCATCCCATGTAATTTCTTACCTTGGGAATCAAACTTACGGGTCAGTTCTAGGATCACCGTGTAGAGAGCCATGTTGGAAATCTCACCACCCCAAAGCGACCCTGATATCGTTTTTTTTCTTCTTGGGGTTGACTCTTCAAGCAGTACTTCCAGTGAATCATCAAGGGGTTTGTCTTGTTGCTCCATCCAGCCTGTGTCCTCTTCATCGCAGGCTTGCTGATGAGCAACTAGGCCGGAGTAGCCGTGGTCTTTGCTAGCGGAGGACATCATACAAAGAGTAGAAAAATAAATGAAACTTGCTGAATTCAAGTGTAAAAAATAATAACTACTCTTAATTTATTGTTTAAGTGCGATATGCTGGATATTTAAGTAAGTCTGAAGGTTTAAATCAAGTTAATATCAGAGCCCACTAAAAGTTAAACCGCTCATTCCGCCATCTTGGAACCCCTCTTTATTTTGTAATTAAGTAGCCCAGTATTTTTCTCCGGTTCGTCTCCGGTCCGTTCTTGCGGCACAGAAGCAAAATGTCTTTTTTTTTTTTTTTTTTTTTAAGTAACTTTTCATTTTTTGGGTTAAAAATTGTAAAATCATAAATATTTCGGCCAAGCACAGCGCGCACACAGTCATCATGTCACTCACACCTGCACAACAGCGCTGTTTGTTTACATGTTTAAAGCTAACACTTTAGCAGGGTGAAAAAAAAGTCTAACAACGTGAAACAAAACACAAAACAAAAAACTGATTTTGTGCGCTATGTAATGTTTTGTCCTTCAAATTACATACACTTTAATTATAAATCAGATATTACGTCCCGACAGTTACCCTTTAAGTTACTCTTACTTGAGTAATTCCTTTGATTACTACCTTTTACATCTACTTGCGTAATGTAATTTTGAAGAAACAATACTCTTACTCGAGTAGTTTTTGGCTACTCTACCCACCTCTGGATTTGGGCCTTATCTATGGAGATGGCGCTTCAGTTTTTACAGAAGAGCAGAAATGATCTCATTCTCATGCCCTATTTTATCTCGTTATCTGAGATAGTGTATTCTTACTTGTACATTTATATTTTGCCCTCTTGTTCTGATAAATTAATCTCATCTAGCCTAGAATTTCTAATCACACATATCCATTTTATTATGATATTCCTTTCCATTATCTTGGTTTCTCCACAGTAACACATTCGTGACTCAACGAGTGATGGTAAAAAACCCATTTTATGATAAACCAATATATTACACATGTACTGTAAAGTGAAGCACCTAGGGTTGTGCAATTAATCAAATCAAATGAATCTTTTTGTGATTGTGTCAAATTAGATCTGTCTATTTTGGCTTGTTCATAAACCTTTTGAATTTATTTATTTGATCAGAGACGATGCACCAAAGACATTCACCTTATAAAAAAACACAATATGTTATGTGCCAGGTTTTAGCAGAAATGTGACTTCCCACCTGCAGTCCCTGAATAGGTTAATGTCACATTTACAGTTGAGACTTTACAGCAAATGTCATCAACATTACGTGGGGGTGTGATGCTAACTGTAGGCTCTGCTCTGTCTGAAGTTTTTTAAGACTTTAAGCTGAGCCTTAGTTTAACACAATCTGACCAGAAAGAGTTGACTTGGTAGGAGCTACAATGTTCGAGTTGATTTGGGCTGTTAAACAAGTCTCTCAAAATTAATTACAGTCACAAGCAGTTTTTCAGTTAGTCACGCTCACTTTATTATTGAAAATCAAACCCCTAAACAGGACAATGAACGCTCGTATTGATCACAGGCTCTGTTATTTAAATTCATTTTGTGTTTTTTCTTAAGTCTTCAGATTGTCAGAATTGAATTAAAATTAAGGAGAATTGCACCTTGTAGAATGACTTTGATGCCGTCTAAAATACTTTACTGTTTTTCAGGTACTCTGGTTGTGGAGAGGGGTACGGCTCGCCCCCCTCTGTCAAACCCAACAGTTGGTCCCAGAATTGAGGCGCCCCCTAGTGGACTTACACTGTCAGCTCAGCAACGTCAGACTACACTAGCTCAGCTCCAGATGCAGGTACAAGTCTACAGTTGGAATACTGGCCTTTCTTAGGACTAGGGCTGCACGATTTAAAAAAAAAAAAAAATCATTTGCAATTTTTTGGATAAGTACTGCGATTGCGTTTAGATTTGTGATCTGTTTTACAAGTAACATTCTGTTCTGAGTGTGCATACATGCATATTACTCAATTTATTGGTTTATGTTGCAGTGTTGTTTCCTCATCAAAAACATGAGCTCAGTTTTGTTTCATTCACACATATTTAACACACAAATCCTGCATATTTAGGCTGAGTTCTTATATCAAACTGAAAACACTCTGTTCCACCTTGTGATGTCATGTGGTAATACAGGAAGTGCTCCACTGTGTTTTTAAACTCCATACAACTTTACTAGAATCATTTGGATGATTTCCAGTCGCTACTAAACAAAAGGTAAAAGGTAGTAGCTGTTAACTTGAAAACTACCACAGCATGACATCACAAGGTGGAACAGAGCATTTTGAGCTTTGAAGATGTAGACAGAGTAATAATAACGGATTACTCAAACGTGTGAATAAACCACAACTCCAGGTATGTTTTTGATGATGTAACAACGTTCTAACATGGCTTAAAGCTCAT
This sequence comes from Taenioides sp. WSHXM2023, assembly GCA_029959045.1. NCBI lineage: Eukaryota > Metazoa > Chordata > Actinopteri > Gobiiformes > Gobiidae > Taenioides > Taenioides sp. WSHXM2023. Next base: position 10,141,088 of record CM057085.1, read on the forward strand.
AAGAGACAATTTTGCCTAATATAAGCCCTTTAACCTTTGAGAGGAGACTGAAATATGCACTGATAAACTAATACAAGAGTCCTATGAATTTCAGAACATGTTTGTACAGGTCTAAACTACAGACTTTCTATTATCTAAATATTTGCAGCATTTGGGATTTGATAAACGTGGCAACTCAAATTGCAATTTTGATACTATTGCGGTATATTGTGCAGCCCTACTTGGGACAAAGCACTCTTAAGGTTTCCTGCACATTTCGCAAATACAACGTCTCCTATTCCTATGTGTAAGGTGGACAAAATCTCCCAACAGCCCCCTAGGCAGCCTGCTCCGAACCAATGGCCGTGGTATCAAAATATGCGCCTCCCGGGACCCCTTGGCTCTCCAAACACGAGGCCTGTCCATGGAGGCTCTTCCCCGTCCCAGTCGGGAGCAGCTCCTACTTTAGTTCAGATGGGACGGAGATATGGGAATGCCCAGACCGCTACAAGGAGCCCCACCTCCACCATGTTCAACAGCAACAGTTTTCCCCCTCCTCAGGTAAGTGCATACATGAACGCAAGTTTGTTTCTGATGACGTCCTGTGCATCTGAAACATTTCAAAGTTACTAACCTCTACTTTGAAAATAGTGAGGTACAGAGAAAAGAAATGGTTTGAGAGGGGAGTTAAAGGGGCAATATTTGTTTGGAAAGACAGTCCATCTTTGAACAGGAATGGGGGGCTTAGACATCATCTATCTTCTATTTGTAACTCCATCCTCAGACAATATTAACAATAATAAAAGCCAGTACGCTGAGAGGTGTGAGAGCACCCATCAAGGGACTGAATGATTATGCTAATATGACTCAGGCACAGTTCACCCTTGTGTAGTGTATAAACAGAAACTGTAATCAAACAGGTTAAAGTACTGGTAGCAAAAAAATCAAACTGTACCCATCCCTATGGACCTTTCACTTCTCTTGCTTTTTACTTCCACATTTTACATATTTTATTTCTTATTTCAACCTCACCCAGCAAATGATTGAATTTTTGTGTTCTTGAATCTTGAAGCATATGGGGTGTTTGAGAGCTCTTATGCAAATACCTGGTCGTCCTCCTCATCAAACTATTGTCCTGTTTTCAGAGTGTTCCCCGGTACACACAGCCGCTCCAGCCTGGAACAGTGACACAGGCTTCACTACAGCAGGTACGCCAACGTTTAACGTACTCTTTACAAGTTTTGAGTGCAGATGTTGATGTGGGAAAATGTTGTTTAACCATTGAATGAAAATGAAATGATTTTTTTTTTAAAGCTTTAAGAATCATCTCAAAAACCATATACAGAAAGTCACACACAATAAAAAATAATGATGGCAATAATAACACTAATAATAATATTAGTTAGTTATTATCCCCATCATCCTTAAACTTAAAAAAAAATAAAATAAATACATTTAAAATGTGTATAATGTTGGAGGGTTAACCATTTGATTAATATTTCTACATACAAATGAAGATATGAGTCAAAGAGTTGCCTTTGTGGTGGATTTTAATGCTTTGCAAAAGGAGGACAACATAAAATGGTACAGAGATCGTTCAGGGCTGCCCCGAAATTTGACTTTTATACAGAGGAATGCCAAGAGCGGATACAGATACAAGTTTGTGCATCAGCAGTGACAATTGTAACATAGAACATTACAGGATCTGATGTGTCTAATGAAGAATTTGTTTTTCTTCTAAGATTTTATTCATTTACACTGTAACTGTATGGGGGTTTTCTAGCGAGGACAACCAGACTTTCTGAGGAGAAGTGAACCAGGTGCTTCTCTTCCTTCTGTGACCATATCAGTCCCCAAACCCAGTGTCTTAACAGCCCAGGCCTTGAATACAGCCAGCCTCAACACAGGTACCCATTAAATCTATTACCCTATTATCTATAAACACATATTAATAATGAGAGATGTGTGTAACATATGCTTCCATTAAAACATGTTCATTTCTCTGTAGTTCAGGGAATGCAGAGCTCCTCACTGATCAAGCCCTCTACGACAGACCGACAAACAGGGTAAGAAACATGCTTTATTTTTATTTCTACTACAGCACCAAGTAGGGCTGGGCAAGAAATTGATTAATTGAATTTGAAGTTAAAATCGTTTTGTTTTTTTGGGGTTTTTTTTGGAAGAAATTTTATTTCTACCACTTTCTTGCATTGAAAATGTAAGAAAGCCTGCTCACTGCAGTCACAGGGAGCAGAGTTTTAGAGGTGATGTGCACTTCCTTCATGTGTGAATCACTGAGAAGAGAAAAGCAAAGGAGTGTGTAGAATCCCTCAGTCGTCCAGGTAGAATCCATGGCAAAAGGAGAAATTCACTTTGTCAACTGGACAAAAGTTTATTTGGTCGAATACGTTTCGCAGCTCATCCAAGCTGCTTCTTCAGTTCTTCAGCTGCTTCTCCAGAACTGAAGAAGCAGCTTGGATGAGCTGTGACCAAATAAACTTTTGTCCAGTTGACAAATTGAATTTCTCCTTTTGCCACGAAAAGCAAAGGAGTTTAGCACAGGACAGCTTTGACTGCTCTGACATCAGTGACCCACACCAGCTACATGTTGTCCAGCCCCAACTGTTAGGATTAGTCTGTTTTATCTCATTCATAAAATGGAGATGGATTTTCCTACAAATTGAAACAATTATAATATTTGTTGTTAGTTTTAACATCTTCTCCCACAGTTTTAAACATATTTCTTCTTGTCTCCACAGAACAGTATCGTGGAAGCCTCCGTCTGAGACTTCTCCTGCTGCAAAACGTCGAAGGAGATTATCCCCTGGACCAGTCATCGTCATCAAGGACGAGCCAGAAGACGAGGATGAAGTCAGCTTTGTAAGATACTTATTCACTAAATATATGCTGCAACTTGAGGCTTTTAAGATTTATCTTTTCCATAAATACTTTCTCTATATTTCACTTTTTTTATACACACAGTACAGTGTGAAATACCCCAAAGCCTGTGTTCGCATCCACTTTGTCTTGATAAAACATAAGCAGAGCGCACGCAGACTGCAACTTTGCATTGAATAGTAGTTTGTATGAACATTTTTTATAAAACAAATGACAGACTGGCAAGATTAATCTGGTAAAGTTCTAATATTCCTGGTTTTACACTACAAGTCAAAAATTTGGACACACTCTCTCATTCAACCAGAAAAGCTACATAGTGCATCTTTTAGAACATTGTCCTAGAAAATATTTGACGTGCACTGTTATTTAGGGATGGGCAAAACGAAGCCTCATGAACCAGCAAAGCACTCGAAACAAATGATTCGAGGCTTCGAATCACTGTTCGAATCACGACTCTACAGTGGCCTCTGGTGGTGATGTCTCAGTATTTCTCCACAGTGGCTCAACAAAACACATCCTGATCTGACATGGTTTCTAATAAAGCTTGTTCTAATAAAGTTTGTGTAAGTGTATGCAGGTGTATGTTATGAATTAATTTGTGTAAATAAAATTAAATAAAGCCATGGAAGCTATGCATTAATCAGATTTCAAGGTTTTTATTCAAAAATATAATTTTTTCGGCAGTGGAGGTGTGCAAGCGGTTTCTTTTTTTGTTTAATACCTCCCCTGTTTTTGAAAAGACTCACATGGAACACTGGTTGCAGGTATGCCCAGAAACTTTTTTGACAGTTTGTATAAATGAGGAAAAATAACTGCCCTCTCTTTCCAATAGAGAAGTGGGTCCGCGGTGCGGGGAATAAACGGGTCTTGCAAATAATTTCCCACTTCAACTGTGGCGTCTGCAGTTATGCTGTGCTACTGTAGCAGTAGTGTAACTTTACAGTCTATCTAATCTGGTCTAAACTAGCTGCATAAACTCACTATCTCACTATTAATCAAAGTATCAGTATTTCTGTCAAAATCTCACTATCTCTCGCCTCTCACAAACCCACATTGGGCAGCGCGCCAAAATATCTTTTAAACTTTGTGGGAGTAGGTTGAGACAGGTGCGCTGCTTTGTGGTTCGTTGAAATCCCTGTCAATCAAACTTTGGATTCGAGACGTGAGCCTCTAGTGAAACGCGTTCAAAACGGCAGTGTTTCATGAACCACTTGAGTGACGTCACGCGTTTCATGAGACGTCTAAGTCACGTGAACAGTGTTTTGACTCGCGTTTTGGAACACTGCTTCGAAGCGCATGCACTTCGAGGCTTCGAAGCAGTGTCGAAAAGTGTGTTTCAAAACTGCCATCACTACTGTTATTGACCTCACATCTTCTCATTATTATGTAGGTGCAGTCCAGTGTAGGCTCCAGTCTTCCTGACAGCAGCACACCGGCCAAGTCCAAACCTCGCCCGCCGCAGAAGACCTGTCCCTCAGTGAAGGTGACTCTCCCAGTGTCCAGTAAACCCTCGGAGAAGGCCACGCCCCAAACCGAGAAGAGGGCGGAGCCAGAGGACGATCCCAACGAGGACTGGTGCGCCGTCTGTCAGAATGGAGGGGAACTGCTCTGCTGCGACAAATGCCCCAAAGTCTTTCACCTCAACTGCCACATCCCAACGCTCAATGAGTCTCCCAGGTAACGAGTCTCCCAGGTAACGAGGAGGTCTCCCATTAGTTCCACCAGCGTCCCTGTAATGTTTAAAGGGCCCATATTACGCTATTCTCTTATCTATGTTCTAATGTTGTTTCCTCATCACAAACACACCTGGAGTTGTGTTTTGTTTCATTCACACATGTTTAACACACAAAGCCTGCAGATTTAGGCTCTGTTATTTTCTCAAACTGGAAGCACTCTGTTCCACCTTGTGATGTCATGTAGTAATACAGGAAGTGCTCCACTGTGTTTTTAAGCCCCATACACCTTCACTAGAATCATTTGGGTGATTTCAGGAATTTCCAATCTCTACTGAACAAAAGGAAAAAGGTAGCCATTAACTTGAAAACTGCCACTACATGGCATCACAAGGTGGAACAGACCATTTTGAGATTTGTAGACAGACTAATAATGCAGCCGTGTGAATGAAACTAAAGACAACCCCAGGTATGTTTTTGATGAGGTAACGACTACTCTAACATGGCTTACAAGAGTCACTTTTGCCTAATATAGGACCTTGGCTTTAAATACAATGATTACCTGTTGTTGCTGGCCTCATTGGGAGTAATTTAACCAAAACAAATAGGTTGAGTTCATTCTGTCTGATCAGATGGCGTGCAAGGACCTATGTAACAAACAATGCGCATTGCATATTCGTTTTGATAAATGTGCCACTATTGACGATACAGCTAGTTTCTAACTGCAGTCCCCAGGCACCACTTTCTGAGTCTATTAGGGGTGGAAAACATTTAACTTTTATTTATTTTTCCTAACGGTGAATATGTTGAACTTTGTGCCATTTTATAGTAATTACAGAAATATTAACCATAAACCAGGTCCCGTATCCCGTATTACTAATTAGCTTTATGTATAAATTATGTAAATTGTGAATTTTGATCAAATTTATCCTTTTTTAAAATAAAGATTATGGATAAAAAAATACAGTATGTTCAATCTCCCTCACTAATTCCCACAAGATGAAATAGAAAAAAACTAATTATAGAAAACGGTAATGTAAGACTAAATCTGTTTACATGAAAAAGGGCAGGCTGGATTGCACACCATTTGTAAAGTGTGCATATATTTACTATTAAATAATGCATAATTTTATGATTTTCTATACAGTCTTAAAGTCTTTAAAGTTAAACTGGTCATGAAGAAATAAAGGACTATTAACAAGTTGCTTGCTCTAATTTAACTGTTGTTAAAAGGGTTGACCACAAGGAGGCACCAACTTCTTAACATTCAATACAAGTTTATCTACAACAATGTGACAATGAATATAATGAGTACTTTAAGATGATTATATGAATATGAACATGCACAAATGCCTGATGTAAGGTAAAATGTGCTTTATTTTGTATTTTCTCTACAGTGGTGAGTGGTACTGCTCTCTCTGCCGAGATTTAGAGGCTCCTGAAATGGAGTACGTCTGTGACCGGAAAGATGATCCCGGGACTGAAAAATTTCCCATTGTTGACAGAAGGGTATGATCTATGGCTGAATTTCATTTCATTAAATGTTTTTATTTAATTAATTTAAAGGTGCACGATGTAAGTTTTTGGTGGAGAGTTCATCACTTGCTTGTTTTTAAGGATATGTCATTGATCTGCCTGGAATGTTCCACAGTGTGACATTAAACAGTCCTACATTACATTTATTCAATTACAGGTGGTGTTATAGCTCAAAAATACCTAGAAAAACAGGCATTCTGACTGTGAGCGGGGTTCCCTCTCCACAGATCTTTCTATCAACTGGTCTACATGATGATAGAAAGGTTTAATACCGTACTGTGAAACATTCCAGACGAAGTAATAACATCTCCAGAAAAGCATCTGACGGGCCCTCCACCAGAAAAACAATAACAGTTCCAACTTAATGAATCTGTAGCAGCTACATTTATAAGCAACTTATTTATGTGACAATATTAAGGACTTATTAATTAACATATAAGGACAGTTACTCTGCCATCTCAAATTTTTTTAGCATATCATATTTTTTTTAAACACTTGAATAGATTTTGAAGCTTTGATTTCTTTCATTCAGGAGAATATCTAATTGAGATTTTTCTGACGAGCATCCTCTTCAGAGTGCATACTTTAAATCCAACCAGAAAAATTGATGAAAAGACTGAAATTTGAACTGTAAAACTAATACAAGAATCACATTTTAGAACATGTTTGTGTAGCTTGAACTACAGGGTTGGCAGTTTTTATGCAGAAGAGCACAGGATATTTTGTTGTTTGTGGAGGAAATTATAGCACTTCAAAAACTGCAGCCTTTGTGAGCCAACTGCATCCATTCAAAATTTGATTCAGATTCATTTATTTGCTGCAGCCCTGCTCTGTAAATGTTTATATTGAATACTTAAGTCTTTGCTTTTCAGAAATGTGAGCGGCTACTACTGCGAATGTTCTGCAATGACATAAGCACGGACTTCCAGCAGCCTGCCTCCCCAGCGGTAACTATCAGAGTATTTGAATTGTACATACGTTTATAATGGTGATTCAGGATGGGACAAGAGCTCACAAGATCTCTCTAGATGAAACTGAAATGACATTTTGCACACATGAGGAAAATTATCTTTTTTGAGAAGAAGAAAAAAAAGCAATGCTACAATGATAGCAAAAATAGAATAAAATAACTCGGCAAACAGCACAATTTATCAATGTCAAAATCTGTCTCATTCTCCTGGACTTCATCTTTTGGGAATTGTGTCTTGTCCCAGCTTTAATGAATATTCTAATACCAAAGCATGTTGTTTTTTTGGTTTTGTTTTTTTAGGAAAGTAAAAAATACAAGGAGCTCATCACGACGCCGATGGATTTGTCGATTGTGAAGAAGAGGCTGGAGGCCAAGTCCAGTGACAGCGAGTGTTACTCCTGTCCTGAGAGTTTCGTGTCAGACGTGAGGCTCATATTCACCAACTGTGCAAAATACTACAAGGTACAATTTAATTTTAAATCTGTGTATTTTAAACATTACCGCTACCAGTCAAAGTTATATTGTGTTTTATGTGTGTCTGTCTGTGTCTGTGCGTATTCCACCACCTAGTTACAGGCATGTCATGACAATTACTGTATGGATTTTATTAGGAATGGGACAAGATCTCACGAGACAGAATAGCCACAACACTTTGCACACATGTGAAAAATGATCTCGTGAGATTTTTTTCCTCATATTTTTTTACATTTGCCTTGAATAAAAAGCGGGTTAACTTTGCAGAGTAACTTGAGAAGCTCTAATTCCAAAACGCAGTGCTCCAAAGACAGCAAAACTATAAAATGAAATAAACCAAAAATTGTGAATTGAATGGCACAATTAATTTGTTAAAAAATATATCAAAATCTCATCTTGTCTCGTTCTCTTGAGCCCAGTCTTGTGTCATACGTCTTGTAGAAATCGTGTCTCGTCTCATCCCTAGATTTTATAGTTTAATGAATGACAGATAGAACAATACTGTATATTTTGAGGCTTCGTATGAATGCATATTTTCTTTGCATTTGTATTGAGAGTTTTGTTATTTTTTAATAGTAATGTATAATACAACAATCTATGTATCAAGGAAAATAGTAAAAGAAAATACTTAGTTTCACCTTTACAATAACTGGGTGAATATATAGCCATAATTTTAGATTCATTGCTGCGATTTTTTAATATTAGACCAATACCAATATGTGGAAAAATCTTCTGATGTCACTGATACAGATATTAGCACCAATATTAAGTCCATACCTTCCATTAGCATAACATGTATTTAATGTTAAGGATGACTGAACACTTATTTATTAAACATTTGTGTAATTTTCATTTCAACAGGCCACGTCAGAGGTGGGCAGTGCTGGGCTCTACCTGGAGGAGTACTTTGAGGAGCAGCTGAAGCTTGTGTATCCGGACAGAGTGTTCCCAGGTGGGAGAGAGGAAGGCATGATCCCCCCTTTAGAGGATGAGATAGAAGAGGAAGAAACAGAAATACCACAAAAAGAAGAGGCGGACATCGCAGACAAAAGCACACCAAGCGTCAATGATGATAAATTAGAAAATCCTACAGAAAAAGAGGTTCCTGAAAAGGACGTGGCGACTGAGCAAGAAGAACAAGCAGCTGTAGATGACAAGACAGAGGAGAAGACAAGTTCGCCAGCTGAAAATGTGTTGGAAAAAGACATTGCACTTTCAAATGAGGAATCCACAACGAAAGAGGCTGAACCAGAAACTGAAATGAAAGATGCCGAATGCTCTCCAGAGGTTAAAAACGAAGAAATTGACAAATCACTTGAAATTGCACAACCAGAGGAAAAAGCAACACCACCTCCTTTAGAAAATACTGTTAAATCTGAAACAATGGAGTCCAGTGACATGGATCCACCAAAAGAAGAAGAAGAAGAGGAGGGGGAGAAGAAAAGTTAGTTAGAATTTGTAATTTAAAGGTGCACTGTGTAACTTTTTTAGTAGAGGGTCCACCACCTTCTTGAGTCCATGTAGATGTTATTGTTTTTCCCTACAGTACGGCGTTTAATTTAACTATCACCATGGAGACAAGCAGGCCATGTCACCAGGCCGAGTTACAGGTCAGATCTGTGAAGAAGTGGGGACGTTCACAGAAATAATGCAGTAGATTTGAGAAATAAAAACACCTGTAATTGAATATATACAAGTTGTTATATTTGTTTAATGCCACTGTGGAATATCCCAGGCATAGCAATAACATAACCATGGAGACAAGCAGATGGTGGACCCTCCAGCACTATGTAACTTTTCTGATGAATCTCCTGCCACCTGCTCATGTCCAATATTTGCTATGTTTTGCCTAGAATATTCCACAGTAAGGCATTAAACATCTATCTTGCATTAATTTAATTACAGATGTTTTTAGTAAACACCTTTTTGTTTGTGGGGTCTCTTCTCCACAGATTTGAACTGTAACTTTGTCTTGAAATGTTACCTGCTTGTCTCCATGGAGATAAATTTAAAGTCACCATGTGGAAGATTCATTTCATTCAATTACAGTTGTTTTTTAGTAAGTACCTTACTATAAGTGCTCTCCTCTCCACAGACTGTAACTGTAAACTCAGTCTTCAGGTCTTATCTTCTTGTCTCTATGGAGATAGATAAGTTTAATGTCACACTGTGGAACATTCATTTCATTCAGTTGCAGATGTTTTTATTAAATATCTTTCTGTAAGTGCTCTCCTCTCCACGGATCGGAACTAATCGTAATTTAGTGTCGAGATGTTTTCTGCTTGTCTCCGTGGCGATAGGTTTAATGTCACACTGCGGAACATTCCAGGCAAAGCAATAACATGTCCATGGATTGGAATGAAGCAGGTGGCAGAACCTCCACCAGAAAAGTTACGTGGTGTTTCTTTAAAGTTTCTGACATTTGAATTAGTTGAGTCTTCCACTTAAAATGCTGCAATGGGACCTTTGAGTTTTTGTACAATGTTTGAAATAGGAGCCATTTTGTACATAATAAGTAGAAACCCACTTTGTACGATATGATTTTATGTATGTAACTAGGACTTATTGTTTGGTGAAGTGTTGTGTTGCATAAAATATTGTACATTTTCGTATTTGCGTCTCACTTGTACATAGAGGCTTGACTGTTGCACTAAAGCTCCAGATGAGATATAGGACGAGAATTGCATGCAGATTAGTCTTTGCTTTGTTTTTATTTTGTATGTCATTTTTATTATTATATGCAGCTTGTTTGAAAATATGAATTACACCCGGATTTGTTTTTCCTTGTCCTTTTGTCTTGTGGTCTAATTTCTTCTTTGAGCCCATATGATGCTATTTTCAGTTATAATGTTTCCTGATCACAAACAGACCTGGAGTTTTGTTTTGTTTCATTCACACATGTTTAACATACAAACTCTGCATATTTAGTAGTGTTTTCTCTAAAACGGGAAACACTCTCTTCCACTTTGTGATGTCCATGTGATAATACAGGAAGTGCTCCACTGTGTTTTTAAACTCCACACACTTTCACTAGATTTATTTGGATGATTTCAGATGTGGAACTGCCAAACTCGACTGAACTTAAATGAAAAGTTAGTCGTTAATTTGAAAACTACTGGTTCATGACGTCACAGGGTGGAGCAGAACATTTTGACCTTTGGGGATGTAGACAGACTAATAATTAAAGATTACTCAAACGTGTGAATGAAACAAAACACAACTCCAGGTATGTTTTTGATGAGGAAACAACAGAACATGGCTAAAAGTTCATAGGAGTCCATTTTCTTTAATATAGAGCCTTTTAGAATGGACAAAATACCAACTAGCCATCATGGATTTATAATGCTTCTGCACCCTAAGGCGTTTTTTTTCTTCTCTCAGTGTTATACCACCGGGGCTGGGCGAAATAGTGCTAAAAACTATTTGTGGTCTTTTCAATGAGCAATGTGCTATGTTGGGAATTTTGTCATTGTGATTCAGTTCTTCTCTGGTTAATGCAGACCTCAAACACAAAAACAGACTGCTATCACCACCCACTCCTTCCTATTGGTCCGCCTCTGTCATGCTCCGAGTGAGTGACGGTCCTCACTATATCGACTTATCGTTCAATATATGAAAGCTGGAACAATATTTTTTGGGGGTCAGTGTTTATAACATTTACATTTTCTTTGCACTACTAGATTTTTGGTAAATTTTTGATACTATTTAATATTTATTAAATTACAGCTGGTTTTATAGCTCAAAAATACCTAGAAAAACAAGCATTATGATTGAAAGAGACTCATTACAGATAGAAACCTACTACTAAAGTGTTTCATTCTACTAATTCAGTTAATGTTTCAGTTTTTTTTAACAGTATTGTACGTTTAGAATGGGTTATAGTGTCTGTGGCATAAATTTGTTTAAATATCATTTATCGTCCATATTTACTTCAGCAATATATAACAAATTTGTTATAAAATGTATTATTGTGACTGCCCTGCCTAGTCGTTTGTTATTTTAAAATAATAATAGATTCTAGTTATGTAGTTACTAGTTACTAGTTGTTATTTATAATTATATATAAATAATCATTATTTTTTTTTGTTTTAATCATATTTATTTCAAAATTATCCTGTTTATTACAAAGATATTCCAATGTGATTTTTTATTATCCACCCAAACTGTGACCTTTACATTTTAAAGGTAACACAAGATAAAGAATTAAAATAATAAAACAGTAAATAGGCTAAAAACAAATAATACAGTAATAATGATCACATTTCTATGATGATGATGATGATGATTATTATTATTATTTATTTATTTATCTTGTATTTATTATTATTATTATTATTATTATTATTATTATTATTATTATTATTATTATTATTATTTATTTATTTTTATTTTATTTTTTTTTTTTTCCCAACATTTGTTACCACCTCTGTCGCTTTCTTCTCCTGTTTGTGGTGTGGCCCCGGGCTGCCCTCCCCCTCCCTCCCCGGACGCGCAGCTCTGACCTCCCCGTGCGCGGACCAGAGCCTCCCGCACTCCTCCGCGCACCACGGGCTGCGCTGATGTCCTCTCATTGCGCTTTTCTCAACTAAATTATATTTTATTTTCTGCTGGAACTGCCACAGCGTTACACGTGGGGGTGCGTTTTCAAGGGACGCCCATGGCACTGTTGTGGACCGTACTTTTGTTTTGCTTTTACGCAGTCGGACTTGGACAAGGTAAGAAAATCTGACATTATGACGCGCTAATTAAACAGTGCCGGTTATTTGCAACGATTTGTAGATCGTTTTATGATAAGAAAATACTCCTGATAGCCAATGTCAGGAAATATTTAACAAACACGTAAGCTAATTCCATTTTGGAGCGTTTGCCGTCAGCTTGTCTCCATGGTGATGTTATTGATTTGTTATTAGAATGCTCCACAGTATGGCATTAAGCTTAGGCTATCTATCTCAATGGGCAAGTTAAGGTCACATCTGTGGAGAGGCGAGCACACTTTATCAAGATATTAGGCTTTTGAGCAATTTGTAACTTTGGATAAACACAAGATAGACAGTTGTATTATCATAAATTTTATACTGTGGAACATTCCTGGCAAAGAACAAGCAGATGGCAGATCCTCCTCCAGATAAAGTTCCACAGTGCACCTTTATGCTGATTAGACTCCCTTGTTTTTGCAGAGAAGCAGCCTTCAGTGCGACAGTGCTGTGAGGATGGCAGAGTCAGAGGCGTTAAAGGACAGGACTGTACAATGCTCCCTCTCATGTCCTCGGATCACACCTGCATGTAAGTTACACTCTCCACACCTGGTTTGTGCAAATGTACCCGCCAGATACTCTTAGTTATGACTTTGTCTGAAGGAGAATATATTGTACAGTAATGAAGAGGTTTGGAGCAGTGGTGGAAGGTAACAAAGTAAAAGTAACAAAGTTTATTTAAGTAAATTTCTGAGGTATCTGTACTTTACTTGGGTACTTTTTACTTTTACTTCACTACATTTGAGAGCAGGTATTTGTACTTTTTACTCCACTACATTTCTTGACAGGACTGAAAAGTAAAAGTACTTTTCATATGATTTTAGGGGTTATTTGACCATATTTTACCGTCCTGACTAAAGGTTTTGAGTTCAAGCTTTGGCATTCAGCAAACAAAAATAAATATGCAAAAGTCATAGGAAAAAAAAAGAAGGAATCGATTCATATTGCTACTGTTGATCAAAATCTGTATACTTTTAACAAACAATATCACTACATTTAATACTTTACCACATTAACAACACTTTATTAAAATCTGTGTGAAATACTTTCATATTTTTAAACAGGGACTTTAATATTTTTACTTAAGTAGATTTTTTCATGTTATACTTTTACTTTTACTTGAGTGACTTTTTGCCTCTGTATATGTACTTTTACTTAAGTAACAAAATTGAGTACTTCATCCACCACTGGTCTGGTGTAGGTTTGCTTGAAGAACGCAGCTTTATTCTAGGTTATTCTAGTTATAATGTTGTTACCTTCTCAAAACATACGTGGAGTTGTGTTTTGTTTCATTCACACATGTTTGAGTAATTCTTTATTATTAGTTATTTTCCATCTCCAAAGCTCAAAATGCTCTGTCGCACCTTGTGATGTCATGAAGTAGTAGTTTTCAAGTGAACAGCTACAGTTTACCTTTTGTTCAGTAGAGACTGGCAATTCCAGGGCTGAACTTATCCAAATGATTCTAGTGAAGGTGTGTGGAGTTTAAAAACACAGTGGAGCACTTCCTGTATTACCACATGACATCACAAGGTGGAACTGAGTGTTTTCAGTTTGAGAGAAGAACACATCCTAAATATGCAGGTTTGTGTTTTAAACATGTGAATGAAACAAAACAACTCCAGGTTTTTGATGGGGAAACAACATTACAGTTGATTGATTTGAAAATAATGTAATATGGGCCCTTTAAACTACTTTATACCACTGATTAAGGTTACAAAAAAGCAGGATAATCCCAGTAAACCATTTTAAAATAGACAGTAGCATTAAAAGGCATGAGCTGCAGCAAATAAATACCAGAATGAACCAATAATTAGCCATAAAAATGACTTATTCAACCCTCTACAGCCCAAATCTTATCGTATTACAACTAAAACAAAATGTCCCCATTTTTGCAAAGGAAAAAGTACCCAAGATAAATATTGAGCCCCAAAATATATTGTTCCAGTTTTCATATTTTGAATGGTAAATCGATATTGTAATTATAATGACAGGCCTATGTAAGACTATAGGCTCTTTCAGACCACATAGTACGTTTAAATTGACAGTATGTAAGATTTAGATTTTTCATTTCATTGCACTTACAAATAACAAGTGTAATGCCGAGTTATTTGTAATTACAAAAACATTACACCTAATAACCAACTTGTTTATGTTATAATTTGGTTTTGTGGTTTTCAATAATATTATCCAATCAGAAAGCAGAATGAGCCTCATATGGGTCTCTCAGTTGGGTTGCCAGGTTCAATCCCACTATTACTACCTACACCCCGGTACCTGCAGCCAGTCATGAATCAGTGCTACTGCAGCTCCATGAGGGAATTCTGGAGGTTTCTGATGGGGGTTTTTTTGCCAATTTTGTCACTACTGCCAAATGAAAGTAATTTATTTGATTTAAACCATGCAATTTAATTCTATTCTTACATCCATATTGGCTGAGTTTTGCATTTTTTATTGTCAGTACTCTTTCATTCGCTCTCCCTTATTCTAAAATATAAACAAACTCAAAACCTGCCTATAATAATGTCCAATTTAAGTCGACAATTCAAAAACACCACAGTCTAAATAATTACGTGTCGCATACTAAGTTCTTGACAGGTTTGTTCAAACTAGCGTTCACCTAAAACATTGTCTAGTCTTTGGTGTTGGGACAGTGCACATAATGATGTAGTTCCCACTGAAGTGCTGGTGACGGTGTCTTTAAAAAGCAGGAAATACCCCGGGGGCAACAAACCCCAAATCATGTGTTGAGCCTTAGACTTCAGGTGCAGGGGAGGGACGCAACATAAAAACTACACAGTAACTACAAGCTTTAAGTGCCCCTGAAGCTCTTTACACAAACTGCTTCTTTTGACCCAGGTAGTGGTTTAAGTGATGATCCACACCTGGTCCGCACATGGAGGTCAGAACAGGCCACTTCAGGACCTGTAAACGTTTTCCTTTTTGGGCACTGTTTCTTACGGGGGGCTTCGGCGGTTTATGCTTTTCAAATGTGTTAAAGGTGCACTGTGTTGGGGATCCGTCACCTTCTTGTTTCTATGGATATGTCATTGCTTTGCTTTGAATGTTCCACAGTATGACATTAAACAGATATAACTTACATGTATTCGGTTACAGATGGTTTTATTGCTTAAAAATACCTACAAAAACAGGCATTCTGACAGTGAGGGAGGTTGCCTCTCCACAGAGCTGACCAGTAACTTGGCCTGGTTTGGTCTCCGTGATGATAGAACAGTTTAAACTTAGATTTAGACTTAAACAAACTTTATTGATCCACAAGGGAAATTATTTGGATACAGTAGCTCACTCATCACAATATAATATAATAACAAAGAGTAAAAAATAGATGGTATAGCAAAAAGAGAGCAATAGACAGGCGTCAAATGAGACATAATTATAAAAATAAATGTATATGTACAAGTCAAAATAAAATAGATAAATAAAATAAAAATAGATAATAAAATAAAATGATTGCCGTACTGTGAAACATTTCAGACAAAGCAATAACATCGACATAGAGAAAAGCGGATGGCGGACCTTCCAGCAGAGAAGTTACACAGTGCACCTTTAAAGAAAGCTCTGAATGATCAAATAAAAGGTTTAACGTTTTACAAAATATGCTAAAATGAAGATGTAATATTCAACCCATGGAACTGTTAAAATGTGTGTTATAAGCTTTTTCTTCTGCGTTCTCCTTTTGAGCATTGCTGTGTCACTTTTTATAGTATTTTATTTTTAAAATGTTGCTTTGTGTTACACTTTGTACCAAATTGCTCAAATAAAATGAATCCAAATCTAGTGCTAAACTTGTTTGGAAGAAAATACCAAGTTAGAATGTGGGCACATCATTGTTAATATTGATTAAAAAACTAAATATTTCTGCACATTGGTGGTTAGTTTTTCAGTCCATTCACTCATTGTGCCTTATTTAAACCTCAACCAACATTTTATGATACCTTTTAGATGTATTGGAATAATTTTGTGTAAAAGTTCTATGAGTGAGTAGCATTAATTTAGTTTCTTATCCATACATCAAATACAGATTACCCAACAATATAAACAAACCTGACATAGATTTTACAATTTTAAACATTTCTTTCTTTTGTGAATGAATCAGGATTGCCCAAGAACAGTGTTGTGCAGCGACTGTTGAAACTCGGCTTTGTGATGTTGGGATCAAGATGGCCGAACAGAAGGGTGCATGTGAAAGACCGTTACTCCAGGGAGACCTGCTGGAAACTCAGCTCTCCAAGGTAATAAAGTGTTTATATATTTACCCTTTACTAATGTCTCCAATCTCCTTTAAGGCTGAAGGAGCAGTTGCCAGTGATTTGTCATTTTCACATTGTCAACAAGGAAACAAACGTAAAAAAAATGTATCTGTCAATCAAGGTCTTTAATAAACATGTTCAGTTTTAAAATTCCAAATAAAAAATCCAAATAAATAAATATAGATGTCATATTATGCTTTTTCCGCATATTATAGTATTAAACTACAACATACATAAATCATCATTTTACATTTTGTTCACTGTAAACCTCTAAATCTGTTGATCTAAAATGGTTTAAAAATATAAAGAGGCCCTCTGACTTCCTGTTAAAAAAACAGCAGCGTTGGGAGGCTCCGTCTGTTCATAGACGATCATACAGCAGCAGCAGATTGTATCAGCAGTGGGTGGAGATAGGGGGTAAGTGAAAACCGAAATTGTCTGGGCACTCAAGCCTAGAAAGCCAGATAACACAGGATTAATACAGGATTAATTAACATTCATGAATCACTCAACACACAACTATGGTGGTAAACACCATAGTTGTCAAAAGGTCAGTTTTTGCCTAATATTTCTCCTTTAATTTTAATTCTAACTAACAGTAAGTAATAATGTAGTAAGCACTGGAGCACGCAGAGAGATGTCCTGCATTTCAGCACATTTTGTTGAATTGAATAATTCATTGTACTTAAATATTTAAGAACTTTTAATTGGATGAATGCATGTTTTCTTGATAAATATGTATTATTTTCTTGTGTTTTTTCAGCTGTGCTGTGACTGCTGTGTTCTGGGGCAGACAGCGGCTCTTCAGGGTTTGGGCTGTGAACTCGAGGGGGTGATTTTGGGGAAACTGTGTGAGCACACGGCCAAAGCCTGCTGCAGCCAAAACAACAGCACAGAGACCACCAAAGGGCCTGCTAAAGGTGAAATACTGCGTTCTCACATGCACTAGTTTGGTCCTGGTTTGATCTCAGTTAAGTTCTGATTTGGTTTAGTCCTGGTTTAGTACTGGTCTGGTCCAGGCTGATATATGGAATTATGTAGTAAAGAAAAAAGTTAAATAATATAATATTTTTCAACAAAGCAAAGGGTGACTACTTTTTTCTTGGCTCCATAATTCTATATCTCTGATTTCATATACTTGATGTCTTCTGTATGCATATAAAATGTAGAAAAAACATTGAATAAAATGTCGTGTCCAAACTGGTAGTGTATCTTACAGTCCTACAAAACAAATCAATTAAATTCTGCATGAAATAATTTCTATTGCCCAAGATCAGCAGGGCTTTGGCTGTGCACTTGTTGAATCAGCCCTGCAGCAGCTGTGGGGCAGATTGGTGCTCATGTAGTCTGGGTCACACGGATCAGAGCGTTACTCACCTCACCAAATGTTACCTCCAGGACAACTGCTCTGCCTTTTGGCTCCTGTTCAAACACTTAAACATGTGTTTATCTAAAATGTGTTAATCAGTGCGTGTTTTGGTTTTGTTTTTCTGTAGATCTGGAGAACAATTTTGAGAAAGATAAAACTGAGACCAATGTTACAGCAAAGCCAAAAGAAGAGGACACACAGCCCTGCAAAGGTATCAGATTGAATATTATGGAATAATATTTTTACTTTATACTGTACTGCACTGTACCTACCTGATTAAGGACAATATCAGAACATCTAACACATTAACCCAAGCAGCCCTCTAAAACCCTTGACCCTAATCATAATGTAATTACAGGTTAATGCCGGTTAATATGCAGTAAAATGTAGAGTAAGTTTTATTTATTATTTGTTTATTGATGCATTGTACATACCCAACGAAGGACTACATAACAAAGCTAACACCTAACCCTGTTCCAAGTTATTACAGGTTAATACACATTGGAATGTAGAGTAAAATGTCATCACAGTCATTTCTTTTTCACAATTACGGCTGTGGAATTAATCACATTTTAATTTAATGATATTGAGATCCAATCATTTTAAATTGTCAATGGGGAACTTTTGATTAAAGGGCCACAGACAATCTTTTGTAATTAAAAGCATTATTTTTTAGCAAACTTTGGGCTTTGAGGGAATAAGTTTGACTATTTTGTGTTAAATGGCACTGACTAAATGTGTGTGTTTTTATTTTCTTGAAATTAAGATAAAAAGCTATATGTATTTGTTTTTAATAAGAATAAAATCAAATTTAAAACTGTATCAATACAACAACAAAAAAACATGGATCTTCTTTATCATATCTCCCAACACTTCTAACTGACGATCAAATAATTTGATTCTTATATTGATCCAAAGGACAATTTTGAAAACAGTTAGTATATTAGATATCTTTTGTGTATGTTTTGTATGTTTGTAGACTCCATTTGCTCACAGTTGTGTTTGGGGAATGGGACGTGTGGCTGTCAGGACGGATACCAGCTGAAAGAAGACGGTGTGAACTGTGAGGGTGAGTCGTGTCAATGAAAACACCTCACACAGGCGCTGCATGTGTTTAGACTAAAATCATGTTTATTTTTTCTCCAGACGTGAACGAGTGCTTGACTGGCAACCACAACTGTATCTTTGGCCTGTTCTGTATAAATACTGAAGGGTCATTTCGCTGTCAGAGAGAGACAGGCTGCGGCACGGGATACGAACTCATGGACAACAACAGATGCCAAGGTGAGAATACAATAATAAAGAATCGACAATGTATTAAAGGGCCCGTATTACGCTATTTTCTGATCTGTTAAAATGTTGTTTCCTCATCACAAACACACCTGGAGTTGTGTTTTGTTTCATTCACACATGTTTAACGCACAAACCCTGCAGATTTAGGCTGAGTTCTTCTCTCAAACAGAAAACACTCTGTTCCACCTTGTGATGTCATGTGGTGATACAGGAAGTGCTTGTGTTTTTAAACGTCATACACCTTCACTAGAGTGATTTGGATGATTTCAGAATGTTCAGTAGTTACCATGGTGACACAATGCACACAATAGCAAACACCGACAAAATGTTTTAAAGATAGTCTGAAAACTCAAAAAAAAAAATACAAAATGGATCTAAACAGCACATTTTCAGGAGTGTGTGATCAATACGAGCGTTCATGGTCCTGTTTAAGGTGTTTCATTTTGAACACAAATGTGGCTAATACTAGTTAGCTTGTGACTGTAATTTTATGTGTGAGAGACCTGTTTAAGCGCACAAATCATCTCACCTGTTGTGGTTCCAACTAAGTCAGCTCTTTCTGGTCAAAATGTGTTAAAATAAAGCTCTGATTATTAATTAACTTGAGGAACAGAACTTCTAACAGAGCAGTGCTTTCAGTTAGCATCACACCCCCAGGGAATGTTGCAAAGTATCAATATCACTGCCCTTATCCAACCAGGAAGTAAAATTATAAACTTGCTTAATTAAGGTAAACTAGATACATTTTTTTTTGGCACATCTTGAAAATAATTGTTTATATTTTGTTTAGTGTCATTCTCTAAGGTACTCAAGTGAAAATGCCACTTGTTTCCCTTGTCGTCTACTTATTATAGTTTGTAAAAGTCTGTTCCTTCATCTCCTGTATTGAGTATGAAGTAAAACTGAAGTTTAATTTCTTTTGTAGATATTGATGAGTGTGTCCTGGGCACTCATAACTGTGGACCAGAGTTCATGTGCACAAACACAGCCGGGTCATTCCGCTGTCACCCAAAGGAGACCTGTGCCCCGGGATACATCCAAGACGCCATCGGCAACTGCATCGGTGAGGCAGTGTGAAGAGTTAAAGGTGCACGGTGTAACTTTTCTGGTGGGGGTTAGTCAGCTGCTTAGCTCCAAGGAGATGGCATTGCTTTGTCTACAATGTCCCACTGAATGACATTAAACTTCTATCTATCATGCATATAATCAATTATCTATATTTTACTGCTACAAATATTTGAAAAACATGCATGATTAGTGTGATCCAACTAGTATTTTGGCCTGGTGGTGCCATCTGATTGTCTCCATGGAAATAGATAAATTTAATGCCTCACTACAACATAGGCAATAACATCTCCAATCACGTGACGATCTCTCTACCAGAAAAGTTCCAGAGTGTCCTTTAAGTATATATTGTGAGCATGCTCTTTGTTTTGCAGATATAAATGAGTGTGTGGTGTACACCAGCCCCTGTCCGCCCGGTCAGACCTGTATAAACTCTCTGGGCTCCTTCACCTGTCGCAGAAACACCGTCACCTGTGGGCGGGGCTATCACCTGACTGAGGACGGCTCACGCTGCGAAGGTGCAGATATTAATGGAGTAGAAACAAAAAAGACTAAAGCTTTCACAAATAAGACTCATTTTTTATATAACTGTTGAATAATTAATCAAGTTAGGTCAAATTACTTAAAAAAGAAAAAACTCTTTGACAATAATTCATGTGTTCACATCCCCACTGGCATTGAAGGATGGGCCAAATACATTTCGCAGTTCAAAAAAACTTTGCCATAACCTTAAACTTACCTCCTTCCAGTACAGCATTGTTTTGTTGTGGAGGAAATTCCTCTTGTGTGGTCATTAATAAATGATTATTTGATTATAATTTGACTTTATTTCCTCCCCTCTCCTCCTGTGCAGATGTGGATGAGTGTAGAGCAGGAGGTGTGTGCGGAGGCCACGGCTGTGTGAACCTGATCGGCTCCTATCGCTGTGAGTGCAGAGTGGGATACACCTTCAACAGCATCACCAAACTCTGTGACGGTAAGAAGCCCCCAAATACACATATTAGACAATGGTGTATGTATTTTATTTTACATATGTCTCAGATGTGACTGCTTGAATTATTATTTTGTGTGTTCAGATATAAATGAGTGTAGGCATTACCCTGGGACTCTGTGTGCTCATAAATGTGAAAACACAGAAGGGTCGTACAAATGCAGCTGCACCTCTGGGTTCAAACTGACCTCTGACGGCAGGAACTGTGAAGGTAAAAGTGTTTTACAGTTTAAACTACTCCATTTTCTCCAACAATGCTATAAGCTTCATTTTGGTAATTTCATATCTTTCTCTTAACACACAGACGTGAATGAGTGTGAGAATAACCCCTGCAGTCAGGAATGTGCCAACGTCTACGGCTCCTACCAGTGCTACTGTCGCCGTGGTTACCAGCTCAGTGACCTCGACGGCATCACGTGTGAAGGTTATTATCAGTTCATCAACACTGGCTAACTAATGAATAGGTTGAATTCAGAGTTTGATCAAATTATACAGGGGCCATATATCTTAGACTGAGATGGAGAGGAAAAACATGAAGTATCATATTTTTACACATGTGAATTTTGGGGAAAAAAAACACACAAGATCAGTACTGTGAGTTTGTGGAGCCAAGCCCTAACAAAAAATTATAATATTCAAAATTTGTAGATTAATTATATGAAAAATAGTTAATTCTACATGGAGAGAAATCGGCCCCTGCCCACCATCTGGGTTAATCAAATTGTAGAAAATGATTCCAACCTACTTGTATCTACTCCAAACTACAAATTATGATTTTTTATTTTATTTTTTTTAAAGATATTGATGAGTGTGCTCTGCCGTCTGGTGGTCACGTTTGCTCCTATCGCTGCTCCAATGCTCCAGGAAGTTTCTACTGCACCTGCCCCACTACAGGCTACACACTGGCCCCCAACGGACGCTCATGTCAAGGTGAAAATAATCTGTTTTAGGATTATTTTGACCAATACTGCATCGGCATTAGACTTAAAGGGCCCCTGTTGTTATTTTCTGGTCTTGTTGTTCCTCATCAAAAACATACATTTCGGAAAATGCACCATACAGGAAGTGCTTCACTGTGTTTTTAGACTCCATACACCTTCACCACCTTCACTAGAATCATTTGGATAATATCAGATCTGGAATTTCCAATCTTTCCTAAACTAAAGGTAAAAGGTAGGTGTTAAATTGAAATCTACCGCTTTGTGACATCACAAGGTGGAACAGAGCATTCTGAGCTTTGGCGATGGAGACAAACAAATAAAAAAGTGTTACTGAAACATGTGTGAATGAAACAAAACACAACTCCAGGTATGTTTTTGAGGAAGTGACAAGATTATATCATGGCTTAAAGCTCACAAGAGTTAATTTGGCGAAATATAGGACCTTTAAAATCTGTAATATATAATTTTTTTCTTCCTTCCAGATATCGATGAGTGTGCCACAGGAAGCCACACCTGTTCAGCTTCTCAGAGCTGTTTTAATGTCCAGGGAGGATATCGCTGTCTGTCCTTTGAGTGTCCTGTGAACTTCCGCCAAGCAGCACCTGGGTGAGGCAGATGATTCAATACTGTATTATTTAATCAAAGGGCCGTGTCTCTGCTCTTTTAAACACAAGCATCAAGTTTAAACTTGGTTACTGTAAAGCACAATACATGCTATTATGAGATAAGAGAACCTTTATTGGTTCCACAATGGGGAAACTGCAGTGTTGTAAAGTGCACGAACAACAGGAGAATAAAAATATGCAATTAGAAATAGAAATAAATAATGGTATTAAAAAGACTTGACCCTAACTACAATATTAAAAAATAGTCAAAAAGAGTTAAGATACAAAAACAAGTCAAAAATAATAAAATACAACACTACAGGAGAGTAAAACTATAAGGCTTCAAAAGTATTATGTAGAATAAATGTATTTGGCTTTGGATATATACAGTACAGCAAATGCTCCTTTAAAAGTGCAAAAAAATCTTTCTCTTTTTTTTTTTTTTCTTCCCCACAATCACAGCCATTTACAGTACAATTTTAAATCAATTTAGGAGATTAGGAGATGTTTCACATTTTTCTGTTCTCTAAATACACTTGCAGTTCTCTGTAATGTCAAATGTAACTTGATGATTAAGCTCACCAATTAGACTTGAAACAAATGATTCCAATCGTCCTATGCATATCTGATCTATGCATTGGCTGTTGAATTGTTGTGGTTGGTGGTGGTTTGTCTATTCTTTGTGTTCAGACTTTTATACAGGGCAATGGATTTGTTCTGCCCCTTGAGGTTTGACTTGATTTAATTATGGCAAATTGCCCTGATAAAAAAGTGCCTAATATTTCTTTGAGTCCACACTTTTGGGTCCTTGTCTGTCCACCTTTCTACCCTTAAACCTCAGAAGTCCTTTTGATTGAACCCACACCTCCCTATGTCTCCTTTGCAGCCGTTGCGAGCGTGTCACTTGTGAGTTTACACATAACCCTGCGTCGTGTTTGTTACTGCCTCTGAGAATCTCCTACTACAACCTCACCTTCCCCACCAACACCCCCGTCCCCGCTGATGTGTTTCGGATGGGACCCTCCAACTCTGTGCCCGGGGACCAGATGGACATCAGAATAGTGTCCGGAGATGAGGAGGGGTACTTTGTGGTGCAGCAGCAGAGCCACGGGGGAGTGATTTCACTGCGACACACACTGACTGAACCCCGGGACTTCCTGTTGACGGTGGAGATGAGGCTGGTCCGATACGGGAGGTCCCATTTGTACATGGCCAAGATAACTGTGTTTGTAACTCCTGAGCAACGCTTCAGACCCACAAGAGCAGCACGTCGTTAGGAGACTTACTGCAGTTTTGTAGTTTTATTTTCTACTTTTTTTTACTTTTATACTTGTGAGACTTTTTGCTGAACTGGGTTATACATGTATCTTAAAGCATTTTAAAGGCCCATATTAAGCTATTTTCTGATCTAAGTTATAATGTTGTTTCCAAATCGAAAACATACCTGGAGGAGTTGTGTTTTGTTTCATTCACACGTTTAACACACAAATCTTGCACATTACACATATGTTCTTCTCTCAAACTGAAAACACTCTGTTCCACCTTGTGATGTCATGTGGTAATGAAGGAAGTGCTCCGTTGTGTTTTTAAACTCCATACACCCAGACTAGAATAATTTGGATAATTTCAGACCTGGAATTTCCAATCTTGACTAAATAAACGGTAAAAGGTAGCTCTTAACTTGAAATCTTCATGACATCACAATGTGGAACAGCATTTTCAGGGTAAAGGAGCACTCAAACATGTGTAAATGAAACAAAACATGACTCCAGGTATGTTTTTGATGAGGAAACAACATTATAACATGCTCAATAATATAGGACCTTTTATTTCACTTTCCATTTGTTTGACCATTTTATGTTATCAAAACAGTAAATGGACTTCAACTGAGCAGAACTTTGTAACTGCTGCGTTTACTCCCTGTGACTCCTTTGGGTCGATTTAACTTTTTGGAACCATTTTGGGACAACATTTTTTCTATCTTGTGGTTTCAGGGGCCCAAAATATTGTCAGTAGTAAGTATAACATGGTTGTAATTTTCCTTTTTGATTCTTAAGAACAGTTGCTTAAAACTTGCAGTTAACAATCGTGAATTATAAGTGCACAGCTCATACAGATGTGTACAAGTTAAAGCAACACCACGTAACTTTTTGGAGGTGGCACATTGGCTTACCGTGGAGATAGATGAGTTTAATGCCATGCTGTGGAATATTATGGCCAAAGGAACAACATTTCAGTGGAGAAAAGCAGGTTTTCAATGGAATAAAAATCCAAAATCCAAAATAATGTGGCTAACTATGTCTAAAAGTTATGCGGTGGGGCTTTAATTATTGGGTCTGTAAATATGGTTCACAATAATTAATTCTGTCAGACCTGCCAAAAACCATTGCTCTACCTCATGTCTGTATGGCAGCTTTATTATTCTTATAATAAATAATATACGAAAAAAAAACATACCCGTGATTACTTTATTAAAGCCAACACTAACTCAAATCTGCACACCTTTTTGTCTTTATCCAATACATTGATATTTTTGAAACAGTTTCCTCAATATTTTGTTCCAAGGTCATTTGGAAAACTTGAGCTATATCGAAATTGGAGCTAGAATAATAAGCATGGTACTTACTTGGATATTTGTAGCTCTTGTAGTACTCAAAATTGTAGTCTAATTAGTGGTAAAGTTGTATTACATATCTGGTGATGGATGATGTCTCTGATGTTGATATTGGGGCGTTATCGCATAATTCAGGGTATATGAAAGTCTGGACTAAATATTCCTCTAGGTTGGATGGTTTGGTGCTTTTATTTGGACACAGAATCGTAGAATTATGTAAAAATATTAGTCATTAGTAATTTCCAACCTGTATTTTGAACATCTTTCTGTATTATTGTACTGTTTATTCAATTAAAGTATGTAAGATTACACTTCTGTAATAATGGAAATGTCAACAATTCTAAATTTTCTTAGCTATTCATGGGTTTTTACTTCCTGTTTACAGATACCATTCTGAGGACTTTTGAGGGCAACTATGTTCACGTTTTATTTTCACCTCTATCACCTCTATTAAAGGTCCTATGTTACACAAAATTGACTCTTGTGACCTTTAAGCCATGTTATACCGTTGTTACCTCGTCAAAAAACATACCTGGAGTTGTGTTTTGTTTCATTCACACATGTTTGAATAACCCTTTATTATTAGTCTGTCTACATCTTCCAAGCTCAAAATGCTCTATTCCACCTTGTGATGTCATTCAGCGATATTTTTCAAATTAACAGATACTTTTTGCCTTTCGTTAGATTTGGTAGAGATTGAAAATCAATCTGAAATCATCCAAATTACTCTAGTGAAGGTGTATGGGGTTTAAAACCACAGTTGGGCTCTTCCTATGTTACTATATGACATCACAAGGTGTAACAGAGTGTTTTCAGTCTGAGAGAAGAAGCCTAAGTATGCAGGGTTTGTGTGTTAAACATGTGTGAATGAAACAAAACACAACTCCTGGCATGTTTTTGATAACATAGGTCAGTAGTGTAATATGGCCCCTTTAAGTATTTGTTCATGCTTTAATAAGGCCATTGTGTAGTTATTAAAAAGTGGTACCATATTCTGTCTTATTTCAAACATATCTTCTTCTGTTGAATCTCTTGCAGAAACGATGGCTCTGTGCGTTGCATCAAGTCCTGTCCACCCAGTGACTTCAGCTGCCCCCTCGACCCGGTGCACCTCATCACCTACACTGTGCTCTCTCTGCCAACATTCAGGGACTTCACTGGACCAGAAGGTACAGCAGACCCATGTCCCAAACAACATATGGGTACATTTTACATCTGTCCTGGTTTGGTCCTGGTTTAGTCCCAGTTTAGTGCCAATTGTCAACATGTATATATCACATCATGGGGACAAAAATCAAGTCTGATAGAGAGCGATATGCACATCTGATAAAAGTTGTGACTGCATGCAGGGTCCAAAGGCAAAAATAGTAGAAAAGAAAAAACAGATTTGCACCGCAGTGTTTTGTAGCTCCCAGAGTTTTTTTCTTTTAATATTTCCACCAGGCAATGTTTTGGGGTCAAGCCCTACTAAATCAGAAATCAGGTCTTTGTGCCGTAAATAATTTTTATTATTAGTTCAACAACATTCACAACAGGTCAAATTGTCCAGCTAAGCAGACCAAGCCTTGCCTGGAAAAATCCAGACTCATCGCTGTACATAACAAATACAGAGAGATATCCATCTGGATTTCCAGGCAAGACCAAACCTAGCTCCAGATATGAAGATGGGTCCCCCGTTCGCTGTTCTGTCGTGCCCACTGCTCTTGACAAGTTTCCCCAGAGGCATTGAAGCATGGGTCAAATGCGATAAAATGAGATAAAAATACCCTTTCTCTTTGCAGAAATTGTCTTCCTCAGGACAGTTGCAGTGGCCAATGCTGCTCCTTATCCAGGCTCCACTGACGTAGTGTTCGACATCCTGTCTGCAGACGAGCAGCTCTCTTTTGATGTCATTAAAAGCACTTATCAAGGCATGATTATGGGTAAGAAATACTATATAAATATATATTTAAATATGTCTTTGTCATTCCCTAATCTTAACTGCTTTATTTTCCAGGTGTGGTCCGTCAGGTGAAGCCGATCACTGGCCCAAAAGAGATTGTTGTGGAGGTGGCTATGAACTATGTGAAGTCTGGAGTTGTGTCTCATCGTAACATTGTTGAAATCCACCTCTTTATTTCCGCGTTTTGGTTCTGAGAGCATTTGATTGTGACAGAGGAAAATACGGACAATTATGAGGATACAAATCAGACAAACGCTACTGCAAATTGTTTTATTTGGCTCATATAACATAACGTGTGATTTACTTGCTTTTGTTCTTAAATATTTTGGTTTACAGATCAACACATACTAGGCTATAATGCTTATAATGGTCCTCTAGGTCAGTGGTTCCCAAGTTTTTCTCCCAACAGCTCGTATATTTACTCATGGATACAAAGGTGCCCCTATCATTGCTTTCCTACCAGATAAACTATTGTCTTATAAGGAAAAATATTATTTTCTGGTTAATAAAGATGTTATAGAGCAATAAGGATTATAAAACTTAAACATGCATCCCTTAACAAAATTCACACAAATTGGACCTTTTTAAGGAACCGCTGTGGATGCCTTGAGAATGACAGTTCTAGGTTTTGGAATATTACATGTGTATAATATTATCACATGGTTATGATGTTTTGTAAATACTTACAATTGAAAATGTATTAAAATGTAGTATTATACATTTTATATTCATGTGTAAAGTTTGTTTTTGGTGGTGATGTGGTTGAAAACAACTCCACATGCTCTGAGCCCGCCTACTCTTTCTTTGAACCAATCAGAACACGGGGATACCCGGAAGTGTCACCTTCGCGCATGAGGCAGGAAACATGGCAGCTTCCAGCAGCATCGCGGAGATGTCTGCTTCCATCTCAGTCATTTTGAATGAAAAACACTGCCCTGAACATCTTCAAATCCTCAAAACCTTTACGACAGCTCTTCGAGAGAAAGAATACAGGTAAAGTTACATCACATTTGACAAATACTCGCGCTATTAGTGTCCAGTCAAGTTAGCTGAGAAAGTATCAACGTTAGTCGAGTGTTTGTAGTCCGACAGACCAGATGAGCTGCATGACATGACAGAAATGCTTTACACTCGCTCCTCACAGAATGTTTATTAAAAACACAAAAAGTACAAGAATAAGAACTGAATCTAAGATTCTGATATACAACCAAAGCTGTGTATAAGGTTTGAAGAGTGTAGCTAATTAAAAGTGTTTTGTTTAGAGATGCGGTGGATGAGGCTGTGCTCTCCCCGCTCCTCCGCCTCCTGACCCGGCTCAGTGAGGAGCTCCACGCCGCGGTCCCGGCTCCAGGACCGGACGGCCCGGGTGTAACATTAGAGCTGCAGCTGACTGCGGAGTGCTTCAGGGCCCAAAGAAACGCTTGTGTCCAGAGCACAAGTAACCAGTGCCTGCTCAGGTAATTCAAATACAAATGAACAATACAATGGTTTGGCCATATAAGGCTCTCTAGTTAAAATACTTTTGGATTATTTTTACAACCATCTGTCCATTTTGTTTATAATCTAATGGAAACTGGTAATGCATCAGTAACAGAAACATTTATGTATATTTATTCCAAAGGGATCTTGGATTCATAGATGCTACCCTGAAACTTCTAAAATATCTTCAAACCAAAGAGGACCAGGATGGTGTACTTGAACGTAGGTTGTCAGAATGTAACTATTACAATGTATTTTTGTCTTACTTGTATAAGACAGAATTTTTCATCTACTTTTTAATAAACCAGCCCTGCGTTGTGGGATCCAGTTTATTGGTAATGTCGCCGTGGGAAATCAGATGTGTAAAGACGACATCTGGCAGTTCAGCGTCCCAGACCATCTCCTGTAAGTGAAGTGTGCAGGATACTTGACATAAGCTTTAGTCTTAAGATGTAGTCTCATCTTAACTCCACTATTAAAAATGTCTTCATTATTGAAATCGTTAACTAAACTTATCTTTTAACAGGCAGCTTCTTTGTGTAGATGATGAGAAGACTGCGACCTACGCCTCTATGGTCCTTCACACTTGTTTAGATGAAGCTAAAGTTGAATCATTGGCTCTTCCTGAGAATGTCCCTCTGGCTCTGAAGGTGATGGAGCTCTGCAGGACACAGCCAGACATCGACTGGACGTGAGAACAGTTCCTCATGGTTTTATTCATATATTGCTTTATTTTTTATCACTTACGTTGCTGTTATTATGAACGTTTGCGTAATGTATACCTCTATTTATTCCTAACAGGGTTCTTATTGCAACCCAGCATTTTCTGAAGTGCACTGTTTTGGTCGAGAGCATGTACACAAGGATGCAGCACCATGACAGGTAGTTTATGTTCTACTGCAATGCTAAATCAGTGGTGATCAAACTGTGATTTATGCCACAAAGTATGCTATTGAAAAGTTGAAAAATAAAGTTTCATTAATCATCTTCATAAAAAACTGATAATACATAAAAATACACACTAATTTCTTTGGCCTCAGCTTGAACTATTGCATATTGTTGTATCATTGGACAAGTCATTTCACAATGCCACATATGAAATGTGTGTGTGTGAGAGAGAGACTGATTGGTGGGGGTCAGAGGAGAAGATGGCTCAAAATATCAGCCTTGTCATTGTCTGTCATTCTACCCCAGGGCAGCTGTATAATGCTACCTGTAAGCTATTTCCACCCAGTGTAGGGGAGTGAATGAAAAATGAATAGAGATGGTGTGTTTTTACTAATGACAACCAAACTATGAACTGAACTGAATGAACCTGTTTTCCAGAGTCACTCTACTGGAGCTGCTGTTGGCTCAGTTGAGAGAGGAGGACTCTGAGTGTGGCGTTCCTCCGGCAGTCGCCTCTTTTCTGGCCTCTTCTTTTCAGAGCGGCTGTAGCGCAGTTCTCACTCTCGCCACAGGCTCTGTATCCAGCAATGAGGTACATGCTATAGTCTACTATTCTATATAGTACTGAGTAGGGATCTGACAATAACCTAAATATAGTGATATAGGATTGTCAAAAGGCTAACAGTAATATCATAGGCCACCACAACGTCGAATTACAAGTCTCTTAAATTCATTATTATGGTGCAGCAATAGCTAAAAAACAGAGGGAACTACATAGACATGAAGAGATAACTGTTCTGAAGCACTTTTAAATCTTAGTTCTTTACATTATGACCGAACCTAAGGCTGTTGTCAAGGCATTTTAAAAGAAAAAAGTAGCATATTTGCGATTTTGGTCACCTCCACAAAATATCACAATATATATCGTACCGTGAGATTTG
Source organism: Taenioides sp. WSHXM2023 (assembly GCA_029959045.1). Classification (NCBI taxonomy): domain Eukaryota; kingdom Metazoa; phylum Chordata; class Actinopteri; order Gobiiformes; family Gobiidae; genus Taenioides; species Taenioides sp. WSHXM2023. The sequence goes on from CM057085.1 coordinate 10,171,771, forward strand.
TATATCGTTACTACCATCCTTAATACTAACATTTACATAGAGTATTTTATCATAACAGTGATCACAGCTTAATAGTCTGCTTGCATTTCATCCTAGGTCCTGCAGGAGGCGCTGACAGTGATCAGCTTGTTGGATGTTCTTTGTGAGATGTCTTCAGATCACAGAGAGTTCATGTTCTTACAGGACCATCCAGACCTTCTTACTAATACGACAGGTATTTATTGCGCATTTTTAAGTTGAGCTGAAGAAGTTAAATGCAAGAATTACAATTTTGTCTGTAAATATACCCTATCAGGATGCAATCATTTAGCTTAATCTGGATAAAATTGAGTAAAAATAATATTCACAGGCCTTTCACAATTTAAACAACAAATTCATTCATCAAAAGAGTAACTGCTAGAATAATTAGTTGTAGCCCTAATGCATTTAACTTTTTTTGTGACTACAATGTGACCCACACTTCTTTCTCATTGTTATTCCCTACAGTAGACGTGCAGTAATGAGATATATAACTTTATGAGCTTTTGAAATATGAATATGCAGAAAGCCACCAGTTACTAGTGGGCAACACTGAAAAAAAGATATAGCTCGATAATGATTTTCAGACAATATTACAGTATGTCAGTCCTATATAAATGTGTTAAAATGTTTTAGTTGAGGTTTATTTATTGTTAGACAAATTGGAAATCACTGAATAATTACCCACAAAAGTCCAGTAATGTAATTTTATAGCAAATGGTTAGTACACTTATTTTTAATTATCATTATCAGCTCTTTTTGCAGCATTTTTTCAATATCTTTTTGAAATAATAACATTTTCTTCTTAATTCTTTCTAATTTTTGTCATTTTTTCTGCAGAGCTCCTAGCGCAGGTTCATGCCATTGGAAAATCCAGTAAGAATATTTTCAGTGCGTCTCAGAGCTTCTCGTCCTTCAGTGGAGAGGCAGGTTCATCTCATCACTCTCCAGTCGTCAGTTTCAAAGCTCATCTCATCCGACTCATCGGAAACCTGTGCCACAATCACACCAACAATCAGAACAAGGTGACATTCATTTTATTATGTTGTTGGTTATATATTGATTGTCTATTATAGGAACAATACCAAATCAGATTTTTTTTTATTTAAAGAAAATCCAAACATAATAATGATGATGATAATACAGGGCACTTGGTTTAAAAGGGGCACTATATAACTTTTCTGGTGTAGGCTGCGCAACCTGCTTGATTCTGTGGAGCTTATATTGTTTTGCCTTGAATGTTCCACAATATGTCATTATACTTATCTGCTTCTATGGGGACAAGCAGGTCATGCAACCAAACAAAGTTACAGGTCAGATCTGTTGAGAGTAAGAATGCCTGTTTTGAATATTTTTGGCAATAAAACCAATGGCAAGTTTAATGCCATACTGTGGAACATTCCAGATTAAGCAATAACATATCACTGGAGAACGAAAAGTTACATAGTGGAACTTTAATTTTATATTTTCTGACTAAATAACAGAATGTGGCTTCACCCTTACTGCTACAGAAAGAGCCACACAATTCAATAACTATGGTCAGAAATTGGCCTTTTGTAAAATGGTTGTGGTATTACTAATATTTACAAATAAATATAATAATATCTTTCAAATGACTGATGATGGTGCAAGGACAAGAAGAGGAATTGGCTTGCGTAACTAAGAATTATCGCCGTTGGGTGCTTGAACTCAACTGCTCTTGACTGGAAATGTCTGTGGATGTGGTTACAAGCTATACCATATATACGCGAATGGCTTTCAACAAAACAATGAAACCTTGAACACGCCCAACCCTGCCCTGACCCCTCCTGATTTTTATCAGTTTTCTGGAATTACCATCTGTCAGCATCGTAGAATTAACAAAAACATGTATAGATAATAAATAATGGGATGGGGAGAGGGTGGGCTGTGGCATGACATGAGCACAGTCGATCTTAATAGAAACAGATTTGGAGAATGCCTGTGGGATGCCTGCCCTGCTATGGCCTCTGTAATGTCCGCGGATGGTGCTCTGTGGTCCATCAGTGGTCAAAACTCAGCCCGTATCTGCTTTCACTGTGATCTCTTCCAGTAAACGCAATGTCATGTGTTCACCTTTGGGAGAGTTGGTAATTTAAGATGTACATGTACGAGCTTTGGGATGCATGTTCATGGCAACATCTCCACGTGTTTTGAGGTTTGGATGTGACCAACAACTTAATGTTTTGCAGAGTAGAAAATGCAGGCTTTTGTGTGCTTGAAATCGTCATAACTGTCACAATAGAAAACCCACACTGCTGTATCTGTTTACGAAGATTTGATGACAGTAGCAACATAAGAAGTGTAAGGGCAAATGGAAGCAATGAAAATAATTTGGTCTGTAGAAAGAGACAGAAAACAGATCGCTCTTGTGGTAATTTCACAGATGGTTTTGGTACAATTAAGGTTTTGTAACTATTTTGTCTGTTTTGCATAAGATTTGCATGACATTAGATAAATAACTGTTTCTTTCAGTGACATCACACTTAGGGGGTAGTGCATGCATGTCTATGATGGAATGTTAAGCAGTTACAAGGGTGACACAATGCACCCATTAGCAAACAATGCCAAATAAGTTTTAACCCTCATGAAAAAATACAAAATGGATTTAAACAATACATTTTCAGGAGCGTGTGATCAATACGAGCGTTTAGGTCAGAGTAACTGACGAAACTAACTTGGGACTGTAATGATTTTTGAAAAGGACCTGTTTAACTATACAAATCGGCTCTCCTGTTGTAGTTTCAGCTAACTCAGTTCCTTATGGTCAGATTGTGTTAAATCAAAACTCAGATTAAAGATTAAGTTGAGTAACAGAGCTTCAGACAGGGCAGTGCCTCTACTCAGCTTTACCACCCCAGGAGACATCCATAGAAAAAATACTCATTACTAACTGTTCCGTATCTTTAAACAGATGAGAGAACTTGATGGCATCCTTCTGATCTTGGACAACTGCAATATTGACAGCAACAACCCCTGTATCCTTATACCAAATGTGCTTGTATGTACAAGAATTGGTCTGTCTCATTTTTTATTTTAAATGTTGTGTTATTTATATTAGACAACATGTTTTACTTCTCTCCTTTTTGTTCAATGTTACAATAGACTAAAGCATAGTTCTATAGTTTTTAAATGTCAAAAGTAATTTATTGTTTACTGTAAGGGGTTGCAAAAGAGTTATATCATTTTTGTTGTGTCACAAAAACATATTTGAGTTTGTGCAAATCAAACCAGAGGCATTTCAGGAGAATGGTATACTGTAATTAAGTACATTATGTAATTTAGTCCATTGCAAAATTCCTTAGTCTGTAGTAAGAGATGGCACAATCATCGTCAGCGTGGTGGTTTTCAGATCCTACAAAGAGATGACATCATAGTCCCAGTTGGGGGGAAAGCGCCAGATATCCCTTTTGATTACACTGTCTTCTCATAAGAAATATCTGTGTTGAATCTCAATTTTACTTGAAGGGACAATGTACAGCGGCATTAAAGGTGCATTGTGTAACTTTTCTGGTGGCAGGTCCGTCAAATGCTTTTCTTCTTGGAGGTGTTATTGCTTTGTCAGGAATGTTTCACAGTATGATATCAAACCTTTCTATCTTCATGGAGACCAAACCAGACCAAGTTACAGGTCAGATCTATGGAGAGGCGACCCTGCCCACAGTCAGAATGCCTTTTTCTAGGTATTTTTGAGCTATAAAACCACCTGTAATTCTAAGGTACATCTTTTTAATATCATACTGTGGAACATTCCAGGCAGAGCAGTGACATATCCATAGAAACATGCAGGCGATGGACCCACAACTAAAAAGTTACATCCTGCACCTTTAAGCTAATAAAAACGAGACCCTAAAACAAGAAAAATCTGAATTTTTAACAGTTTGCACTATGTAACTTTTTGGTTTGGGATCATTCACCTGCTTGTTTCTATGGATGTGTCGCTGCCTTTCCTGGATTGTTCCACAGTATGACATTAAATGGCTCTACCTTACATTTATTCAATTACAGGTGGTTTTTATTGCTCAAAAATATCTAGAAAAGCAGATATTCTGACTGTGAGCGGGGTCACCTCTCCACAGATCTGACCTGTAATGTGCTCTCCTTGAAGATAGAAAAGTATAATGCCATACTGTGAAACAATCTAGACAAAGCCATAAGATATCCATAGAGAAAAGTATTTCATGGGCCCTCTACCGGAAAAGTTACACAATGCACCTTTTTAAGAGGTGGATCTGTATCAAATATCATTGCCCTATGGTATGTTGTGATCTAATCTGAAACCCTGCAGTATGGTTATATAGTAATAATAATAATAATAAAAAAAAATATATATATATATATATATATATATATATATATATATATATATATATATATATATATATATATATATATATATATATATATAATAATATATATATATAATAATATATATATATAATAATATATATATATATATATTTATTATTATTATTATTATTATTATTATTAATAATAATAATAATAATAATAATAATAATAATAATAATAATAATAATAATAATAATAATAATAATAATAATAATGGGTTTAGTTACTGTAAAAAACACTATTCCCCTTAACAGTTTCAACAGTTATCAACCAGTGGGCCATCTTCGCCATCAGAAACCTCCTTGAGAACAACTTGGAGAATCAGAAGTTGGTGGCATCACTGGAGCAACGCAGCGAGGCTGATTACTCCGCCCTGAGAGAGCTGGGGTTCGAGGTAGAGGAGAGGGATGGAAGTCTGCTGCTCAAAACTGTCAGGAAAGACACATGAAAATCATTGTGTAAAGGCGAAGTCATGATCTTCAAACAGGTTTACAATAGGAAGGTGTAAAGATAAGAATACACTTAACCTTGTGTTATATTAAAGAGTGCTTTAAAGCTTCAGATTTCTGCCTTATTGACAAGATGTATTTATAACTTGCATAGCTTTCGCTCTGTGCTAAGTGACTGTGAAATACTCTTTTAAAAACCCAGAAAATGTTGAGCTGAAACCTTATCTTCAAGTTAAGGAGTTCAATTAATTGCGTTCAAAATGCAATGTTATAATTTAAGATGGAAAGCAGGGTCTGCTTACTTTTTTGAAAGAAATTACCAAACCAAAAATCCTCAAATGTGGGAAGTATCCACAAATCTTCCATATTAATGTATTGCTGCAAAGTCCAGTGTATGTGGCTGATGCTACTACCATTTATAAACTTAATCTTTGCCTTATGGATTGACCCAGTAATTCTGACAGAAGACAAACGCAAAAAGTATTACAATTGCAATTAGATTTGCAATATTGATACTTTGCAGTTACATCATACAGGGGGTGTTCTACATATGCGTGTATGGCAGAATGTTCATTAGTTACCATGGTGACGCACTGCCCTCATTAGCAATAACTAGGCTACTAAAAACATTGTGTGAAAACAAAAAAATACAAAATGGATTTAAACAACAGCCTGTGATTAATACGAGCGTTCATGGTGCTGTTCAGGAGTTTGATTTTCAACAAAAAGGTGAAAGTGACTAACCAATAAACTGTTGGATAATGCTAGCTAGCTTGTGAGTGTAATGCTTTTTGACAGGGAGTTGTTTAACAGCACAAATTAGCTCACCTCTTCCAGCTAAATCAGTTCTTTATGATCAGATTGTGTTTAAACAAAGATCAGATTAAAGTCTAACTCAAGTCACAGAGCATCAGACAGTGTAGTGCCTTCAATTAGCATCACACATCCAGGGAATGTTGATGGCATCGGCTGCAAAGTATCAATTACCTTGTGGTACACCCAATAATTTTGACAAATTCTAATTATTGAAGCCTTCGCATTTGAGAGAAAACTGAAATATGAACTGAAACTAATACAAGAATCCCATGCATTTCAATACATGTTTATAGAGGTCTAAACACAGGCACAGCAAGATTTTCTATTAAAAAACATTCTATTATCTAACCATTTACAGCATTCGCGCTTTGATAATTGCAGAAATTCAAATTACAATTTTGATTTGATTGCGATATATTGTGCAGCTCAAAATTCTACCATAAAATTATTTCCTAACCTCGATATTAATTTTAATCTAGGCCTAGAGTAACATTAGCAAATAATCCACTAATGAGACCACCACATTTACAAAGAAAAGATTAAGATTCAATTTTTGCCTTGAATTGAGCTGGAGAATTGAAGATTTGGTGAACAGAGAGAACATGCTGGCTGTTTTTGGCAACGCTTTTATTTTTAGCTCATATCCAATGACCTGAACTTACTCCATACCACAACTTAGAGTAAAACCGCCCCCATATGATGTAATAGGTCTGTCTTTCCTAATTAAACTGAAGTATTTACCAGAACTATTTACACACTTCCAGTTATTTATCACTTACAAAGTCTAGTAGAAAATATTACGCACTGAAAACATGGCAGCTTAACCCATTATTAAAGGCTATGCAAAATAATAAATAATCACTCTTAGACTTGACGTATATCATCTCATATTAAACAGTGGCATAACCAAAAATGTATGTTTAGCTTCTCAACATGATCCATCTTGCTTTTGGTTACATTATAGGCACATTATTAAAGAATTCCCGGTAAGCATGTTTACTATATTCCAAATGAATAGTCATCAATCTGTATTATCGACTTGCACAACACAGCCACACAGTCCACCTATTCTCTTCACGTTTATCATCTGTAGGTTTACATTAAGATGCATATTGGGTCAAAAAAGGTGAATGACTGAAACTGTTGGCTAATGCTAACTAGCTTGTATCTGTAATGTTATTTGAGAGGTGCTTGTTTAACTGTACAAAGCTCTGTACGCCTCTCCTGTTTTTGTTACAGCTAAGTCAATTCTGTATAGCCAGACTGTATTAAAACAAAAAATTAAAGTAACAGCTTTGAGTAACTGCTTTAGACAGAACAGTGCCTCTAGTTAGCTAACTAATTTAACGCTTTAATTTGTTTTCAGATGCAGGAGTCTTCTGTAGTTCTGTCCAGATGTTTGGGTATTCACTTTATGCTACTTTCTTTTTTGGTTAAAGGCGCACTATGCAATTTTTCTGGTTAGAGTAGGTTTAGGGTGACTGTCTACTTGTCCGTATCCATGGAGATGTCATTGCTTTGCATAGAATGTTCCACAGTATGGCATTAAACATCTATCTAGCAATTAGTAAATGACTTTTTATTGCTCAAACATCTCATACAGATAAGTTAAATGCCATAGTGTGGAACATTCCAGGTAAAACAATAAGATCTCCATAGAGAAAAGCAGGTGACGGAAACCTCACCTGAAAAGTTTCACAGTGCACCTTTAAGTCCTGCTTTAGAGGGTTAGGGTTAGGTTTAGTTTAGTCCTTGGATAGACCTGATATAGTCTTAGATTTGTTCTTATTTGGTCTTTCTGATTTTTTTAGTACAGACTATACAAAGTCATGCACGAAGGCTCCACTATATCTTGTACTTGCAGAGCTAACAATGTGCTTTGTTGTGTAAACATGAATATATAATAATTGTACAGACACATTATAGTGAAACTGCCTTAGAGTCTAATTATTATATTGTACTTATACTATGCGTAACATTAGTCATTTATTAGTTGGCAGTTAGAATATTTAAACAACCCATATTACGCTATTTTCTGATCTAGTATGTTATAATGTTGTATCCTCATCAAAATTATACATGGCGTTTTGTTTCATTCATACTGAGTTCTTCTCTCAAACAAAAAACACTTTACACTGTACAGGAAGTGATTCATTGTGTTTTTAAACTCCACACACCTTCACTACATTACTGGATCATTTCAACACTGGAATCTGTGATAAACAAAAGGTAAAAGGAGCTGTTAACTACAAAACTACCGCTTCATGACATCACAAGGTGCAACAGAGTATTTTGATCTTAGAGATGTAAACAGACGAATAACAAAGGGTTACTTAAACATGTGTGAATGAAACAAAACACAACTCTAGATATGTTTTTGAGGAGGCAACAACATTACAGCATGACTTAAAGCTCACAAGAATCCATTTTGCGCAATATGGGACCTTTATGAGCGATTCGGGCCCTGAGGACATAGACAGAGGTGATAAAAAAAAATGATGAGAGAGTGAGAGGGTGAATCAGACCAGAAGCATTAGTTTGCAGAATGACACCCCTAGGTGCTCCTCGCGTTGCTGGACAAGCTGAATGGTCTTGACACCCTAACAATGCAGCGCTTTACAGACCAGACCGTACCCAGCCCCACCCTGTTTTTTCTGCCTCCGATTTTTAATGACAAAATGTATTGAAACAATCGGCTGGACTCTGCGCTCAATCCGCCACACAGTGTAGGGAGCTTATGTGGTTCCGGTCCCCAGGATTTCAGACGGCTAACAAAACAGCTGTTACTCGCGCTCCACTGGCTGGCTGCAATGCTTTTCAGGCCCACAGGAAAGAGCCTGTGTCTGCTGAATGAGGTGGCCTGGCCCTGGTCTGGTCACCTATAATGTATTAGAGACACATCAGGCAGGGGCCAAATGCACTGTTTCCCATATAAGAGGCCTTGGACAGACTGCACTGCTGTGAGGCTGTACGCTGTGTGCTGATCACAAACTCTGTTAATGCTTTGAATAAGGTAAAGTGTGACATCAGTTTGAGGCGAAGAAGGAGGATCATGTTTTATTTGTAAAAAAAAAAAAAACAACACTGCTGATCAGGTTTATTTAGTAAACACACATTTTACCACATAGAAAGGAATAAAGCCAAGTTGCAATCTTAAGACAGCAATAAGTCTTGATTTAAAAGGACATTAGTAAACACAAACTGAACTCCAGTAATGGTTTGGCTTTTTGCAGAATAGTTTAATGTTACTTAATTACAACTGTGTGCACAGTAGTCCTTGGTTTCTGTAAACACTGGATAAATTACTTTGTTGGCTATGTTGAAACACATAATATGGTATAACATTTACAATGTACAATTTAAGACTGGCTTACATACAATAATTTACTGTTTCTCTGAAAACACTAACAATAATAAACAATTGTAAATAATGACTCTTTTTTTTTTATCTTTAAATGACATAAAGTGCCACGTTCTTCAATATAAAAATATACTCTTCAGCTTGTTTTGAACGTTACATAAAGCCTAAATAAACATGAGTGAATACATTAAGGGTTTTGTCCAAAAATAGCTTTGGGCCTTTGATCGTCGTCCCCTTGTGGTTGGGGCAGATGCCTAAACCGCTGGAGCCTTGTGTAAGCACAGGCCCATGTGAAATTCCTCATTTGTGGAATGTCCAATGTATCTGAACCTGATTACACCTCTATGGAGCGCCAATGAGGCCTGAACGCTTTTCTCAGAAGTCAAAAGCCCTTCACAAAGCAGTCAAAATATTGGGATGGAAAGTGCCATAGAAGCTGACCGTCGATGCTTTAAATAGTATGTGGGTATTTTAGCCTGGGGCCCGAGTAACAAGGGCCGGGGCCCCAGGGGGACACATGTCTATGAGGGATCTGTGAAAACTATTCGTCTTGTCCCATGTCACTGTTCAAGTGCAAAGGAAGAAGTTCAAAGAAGATGCTAAAACATGTTCTGGAGCTTCAAAACAAAAAAGCATTTGAATCTGTCATTTGCCCTGTGGGGCCTTAGCATCTTTGACATAAATAGTTTTATTTTCAGTGTTCAAACATACAGTGTGAGTTTACAGTTGCCACATGAGCTACAATTCGCTGTTGTAATTGGCAGTCACAAGCATTTCCAGTTCATGCTTCAATATGAACCACCAAATGTCACTTTGTCTCATCTTTCAAAGATGTCTGTCTTTGTTTCGCTTCGGCTCCCAAGCATCAAGCCTTGCATCTTTCATTTTATATTTGTCTTTCCTTAAGTAAATTCCCAAGGATGCCAAAATGTGCAAAATATTGAATAAATACTTCCAGGTTCTTCACTTCAATTGAAATTGTTTGCTATCCCTTATTTGCATGTGAAGACCTCTGACCTTTCGCTGCAGGTGTTGCACTTGACGAAACAGCACCAGTGGAACTTGCAGTTGCATTGCCACACACGGGTGTACTGGTGGGAGTTGAACCCTCGCCCACAGCACATGGCGTTGCACCCGTCTGCGCCAGTGGACGTCCTGTTACAGAGTCTGCCTCTTGTGCCCGTGCTCCCCGTGACCTTATCCTCCTCGCAGTAGTTTGGGGAGCGCTCCAGATACACCAGGTCTGTGTCTGTAGGCTTCTGGTATCCGCGAGCCATTTTGAGACGCAGGAAAGAGGGCTGTCTGAGGCGGGAGGCGCGCACGGGCTCCACCTGCACTGCCTCGCTGTAGCGCTCCTTCAGCAGGTACCCGATCTCTCTGAACTTGGGCAGAGTGATCCAGCATGTCTTTGTGGTACAAGAGCCAGACACACCATGACACTTACACTCCAGCTTCATGCGCTCCTCCAGGATCTGAACAGAGGAAGGAGAGAGGGGTCAGATACAGGGTTGGTACTAGCACCTAAGTATTACTTTAACTGTATAAGGGAGGCATTTCACAAAAAAACCCTTCAAATTATTGCATATTGGTATAAAGAGAATGTACTATGTTTTAACAGTCCAATATATAAATATGTATTAACAACATAATTAAACAAATTAACTGGCAATACAGAGTCCACTTCCATGGAAATAACTAAACTAGAGTAAACAATAGTGTGGGAATCATTTGATAATGTTGGGTAATACAACACTAAAACAATATGATTTAACAATCATATGGACTCAACCCTAGTGAAAAAAACTCAATCCAGCCTTAGACTAGAACATCACGCTAAACCTGACCTGTGCTTTTCTTCATGTGTTTATGAATAATGTTAGTCTGTGGTCTCAACCTCATTCATATTTAACGTACATTTTCCTTTAAGTTCGCCCCTCACTCTTTTCCTGCAGTCTCTTGTCAAACATGTGATTCTTCATATGTGGGGAATGTTGTGATTTGTTTATTAACATTACTTATATCCACAAATGTATTGTAGCCAGAATGGAAACAACACATTGTTGGACTTAAGTTTGACTTTGTCAGAGAATAGTGATGCTAACAGGACTTTACAGTATTTTCCCATCCCATTCTGCACCACTGATTCAAAAAACTCCGCAATGAGCATGGCTCCCTACTGGGCCCATTGTTGTGCATTAGTTACACTGTTCCTTCATTTCGTCTGTTATATGTAAAATCCTTTTCTTTATTATTGTGTACCTTTCTTCCGGCCTCGTTGTTGTGCAGGTTCATGAGTCTCCGTGCATTCTTCTTGATTTCTCGTGCATCCACAAACCTTCTGGAGAACTCCACTCCGTACTTCACATCGGCGGAGCAGCCTCCCCACTTCCAGCCCTCCTCCTGGTCGTGGTAGCCCTGTTTGTCCCGGTCACAGCCACACTGGCTCAGATTGCCATGGCTACAGGCGGCAGTCACCGCATGGGCCACTCCGGCCGCGGTGATGGCGTAAGTGAACGCTGCCTCCCGACTGCCTGGACACAACAACAGCACATTATTTATCATTAGTGAAACAAGATGAAATAAAACAAAACATTTACAAAGCTAGTCCGGCTAACTGTGTCTGAGGCAATGCACCCACTGACTTTCTTCACTGTTCTGCCTGATACAGAGCCAACACAGAAACACAAATATGAGCTTTTATATGTGTTCCCTGTAGTCCACTCACAGAATGTATGCGTACTGCTTTAAAGAACACTAGTATTAAACTATAACATACATACATACAAGCACGTCTTAATAGAATCACTCAAAATATAAGTCTGAGGAAGCTTTTACATAAAACGTCCCCTTTAACATATTTTTAGTCAATTTTAAATGTAGTGTTGCCAGTTCACTTGATCAAAAACTGGAAAATTAAACTGTGTATCCTGATTTAGGGTAGTTTCAGGTCCAAGTCTACAGGGGTGCAAAAGTGTCCGTTACATTTAAAACATTTAAAAGTGTTTGCACCTCATTTGAAGGATGCACCATCAGTGAATCTGGTCTGGACCCGAGCCTGTGTAATTGAAGTGTTTTTAAAAGTCTGTCCTCCTCCCTTCTTAGTTTTCTACTTTGTCATGTAGAAAGCCTAAAAGGTCAAATATTCAGTGTATAGGGTGTATCTTAAAACAGACTGCATCCCCCTCCCAGGCTTTGACAATGCCATTCTGTTCTCTATTACTGCACATTCTCTATTCTGTTGCACTGGCTCTTGTCCAGTCTGACAAACTGACATGGAAAACCTATTGGGTTTGTGGTTCTCTTGGTTCATAATTCATAACAAACTCTCCACTCTTCTCTCATCAGACGCAATCCGTGACCCTTTCCATTATGTTGTACAGGCTGCATTTCGGGCTAGTGGGTCTTTACTACAGCCAAGCAGCCATCTCCTGACACTGTGATTTGTTTTGATTGTTGGGTCCGTGCACGCAGAGCTTCATTGTTGCCATCCAGCTGCTGTAGCTGACTTCAATTAGTGGTTAACATGAGGATCTCTGGCCTTTCTCTCTTCCTAATAACTTCACGGGGCTAGCAGGTCAATCAGAATGAGAGCATTTGCCACACAGACTTTGGTTATTGTTAAAGCGAGACAGAAGTATGTTAAACCACAAAGGCCCCGACTGCCATATTGAGTATTCAAAATCTAAACAGTTTGTGACTCCAAGTTATTTTTCTCAAGTTATTCTGAAATTTTGAAATACTTAAGCTGCCCACACTCTACAAACCCAATTTAGGAAAGTAAAATTAGACACTGCACTGACAACCGTGATGCATCCCATGTGTCATTAAATGTGAAACTACTTTAGACTCACGTATTATGCAAAATTGAGTTAATGAGATTTTGTAGATGGTCTTTGCTCATCATAAACGTGCTTAAAGTTGTGTTTTGATTGATTCAAGTTTGTGTGAGTAACCCTGTATTGTCCTGAATTCAAAGCTAAAGTGCTTAAGCGCTCAGCTCAAATTTCGGTTTCCACCTACCCCCTATCTCCACCCACATCTCTGTAGTTCCTGCAATTATTCAGACAATTCAGACTCAAGATCTTTTCTGTAGTGTTCAAAAATTCCACATAGTCATATTACAACAATAAAAACACATCAATGAATACTGCTTACTATGTTGAAATCTGCAGTTTTGAATAGGTCATTAAACCATATTTTTAAGCCATTTTAGATCTTGACAACAAAATGTAAAGTATGATCTAATGTATGTTGTAGTTTTAAAGGTCCGACATTACACAAAATTAACTCTTTTGAGGTTTAAGCCATGTTATAATGTTACTTCCTTCAAAACATACCTGGAATTGTATCATTTCATTTGCATGTTTGAGTGACACTTTATTATTAGTTTGTCTATATCTGCAAAGCTCAAAATGCTTTGTTCCACCTTGTGATGTCATGAAGCGGTAGTTTTCAAGTTCACGTCTACCTTTTACCTTTAGTTCAGTGGAGATTGGTAATTCCAGCGCTAAAATTATTAAGTGTGTGGAGTTTATAAACACAGTGGAGCACTTCCTGGCATAACAGAGTGTTTTTCAGTTTCAGAGATGCCTAATTATGCAGGATTTGTGTGTTAAACTTGTGTGAATGAAACAAAACAACTCCGCGTATGTTTTTGATGAGGAAGCAACTTTATAACATAGCCTAATATGGGCCCGTTAAAGCATAATATACCACATTCTGTTTACTCCACATTTTAATTGTGTTAGCAAATGGCCAACACACTTATTCCAATGGTTTCTTTGAGTTCATTTCCATGTCACTGGAGAATAGAGATATTTCCCTTTGACAATAGAAATAAAAGGAACCAGACTCCACTGTGGAAGAGCGTGATTGGTTCCAGAGCTGTGAGCTTAAAGATGAATCCAACGCCACAGAAAAACCATAACAAAAACCATAACAAAACATTTTCAACTCAAATGTAATTTATGTAAGTGGTTCCTCAATAAGCTTCTGAGAAAGTCTAGGCGGCCAAGCGCTATGAATTTGACTTTGTTCAAGACGTGAAGCTACATATTCCCCGGGCTTTCCTCATAATTCTCAGCGTTGTGACGACAAAAGGAACTGTCTGCATACAGCGCTAATGACTTTATTTGTATAGACAAAAGCTGCACTGATCCAGCTTTTTCAATTTCGATACCAATTTCAATACTATGGCTTTAAGTAGGCCTACAAGTATCTGCCCAAACCCGATATTAACCGATACCAATGCAGAGATTGAATACAGCATTTATTTTCTTAAAACAAGGTTAACAAAAGACAAAACTGATCCAATGTGTTATGAGCGGGACGTCACCTATAGCGCTCGGCCCCAGTCAAAATAGCTAAAAATACAAACACCAGCATCATGTAGAGCAGGTTAATACGAACATTTTAAGACCAAAATGACGACGCTCACTGCAGCAGTTACAGAAAGAGCGGCGACACTTTTTCAACGTAAAATCAATTGGAGCCAGAGTCAGTGGAGCCGGAAGCGCCCCCATGCTTATTTTATATTTGGAACACGGTGGCTAGCGGGTTAGCTATGTCCAGTTGTATATACAGTCTATGTAAGTAACTGCTGTATAGAAAATAATTCAAACATTATGAAATTTTCTGAGCCACCTACTACCAGTAAATAGTCTTAATACATCAGTTTATATGTCCAACCAAGATTTTGACTGAACCGATATTTGGAAGCCGATATATATCCGATCCAGCAATTTTTTCAGTACTGACACTAATTCCAATTCCAGTATCGGATCGGTGTGTCTCTATGCTCTGATTTAACATAGAACCCAGCCTCCGCTCCAGTGCTATTTTGTGTTTACACCTGAATTACAGATGAGTTTAGTTTGGTTTAGTCTATTTATTTAATGAGACAGGGACAGTGCACAATAAACATTCATCTTAACAGGAGAGACTGTACCAGGTTGTGGCACTTGTACTAATTTTCACCTGTAGTCCCTGGGCAGGATCATGTTATAGTTCATAAAATCAAACATGCAAAGAAAATGTCTTTACAACGACCAAACCATCATAAAAATTCTGTATCATCATTCACACCCAGTTCACTCACCGCAACTTGATGAATTGTGTATCTTTTTGTTGAATTTTGTCACTTTTAACTGTTTACATACAAACAACTACAAATACAAATACTCACATTACGGAAATTGACCAGATTTTTTGAGTAATTGAACTTTTTTTGAATGGATTTTTAAACATCCTCTTGTACTTGTGATTGAGTATATTTTACACATGTATGTATGTATTTAACTACATGTAAGATCATAGGAGTTACTGAGAACAGTCTTAATGTATGGTTGTCTCACTGCTCCTTTATACAGTCTACCTACAAACGCACATAACAGCACTGCATCACCTGCTCTGTCCAAACAACAAAGAATTTGCTTATTGTAGTTTCAAACCAGCCCACTTATTTCAGCTTTTAACTGTTTAAACTGACACATCTAAAATGATACTAACGGTATTCACACTTGCACATAGACCACATGAAAACTGGGACTGAGACTAGACCAGGACCAAACCAAGTCTAAATCATGGACTAAACTGGGCTCAAGCCAGGACCAAATAATGACAAGAGTGAACGCACCCTCAAAATCCTTTTTACTCTTTTAAGTACATTTTTTAAACAGGTACTTTAATACGTACTTAGTTACTTAAGTAGATTCTTTTATGTGATACTTTTACGTTCACTTGAGTATTTTGTTTGCTCCGATATATGTACTCTTACTTAAGTAACACCACTTCCACCACTGCATTTACCCATGTAATTGTTCTTGTACTTTTCAGCGCTCTTTCACCATACAGCCTCTGCAGTGCACACGGTGATAAAACGTGCATGAACAATGATGAACACGTTGTCATGAAGCAGCTTGTTGCAGACAGACTGACCTACTCTGAGCTCTTGTCCGAACACCGTCCTCTCGCCCAGAGCGGAGCAGTTCCAGCGCCCGTATCTGAACTGGTACTGGCACTCGTTGATGCCCAGCTGTGCCCCCTCCCCGATCACGATGATGGCGTCTGGGCGGCTCTGGCACAGGGCTCTCTGTCGCGGGGCCAGTCCAGGGATCTTATTGCAGATGATGTTCGCCCCCAAAGCTACCACAGAGGACAGCGCCCTGCGGAGAGAAAAAACGTACAGTTATCAAACCAAGCATTTGTGAATCACTGCTACAAACTGTGTAACTAAAAGGTTTTGTAATAACTACACTTTAATTAACCTTAATAAAGCATGAACTAAGACTTAAGTCATACTGAACTTAGACTTAGACAAACTTTATTGATCCACAAGAGAAATTACTTGGACGCAGTAGCTCATGCGTCACAATATATTATAATAACAAAGAGAAAAAATATTCATGGTAATAATACATTCTAAATAAGTGACTGGTGTCAAATACACCTTAATTATATAAATGTATATGTACAAGTAAATCAAAATAAAGTAATAAAAATACATCTCCGCTATATACAAGAAGTTGTAAAAATAGTTTATTAAGAATGATTGAGGCTAAGTGACTATTACTTAAAACCCCAGCTCTTAACAGTTTAATTAAGCAGTTACTAAGTGACTAAGCCTGAATCATCCTATTTATTCATTATGATTTAAATCTTTCTTCATGCTTTATTAAGGCTAATTAAGATGTAGTTATTATTAAGTGGTGCCAAGCGTTGCACTACAATAGGATAAGTTCTAAATTAATGTAACATTGAAGCAGAACAATCCGAGAATTTAAACTTTAGTTATATTCAGTTCACAGAAAAGCACTGCATTTTTCCTTCCTCAGATGTTTAACTTAAATTCTTAAATGTTTTAGGATATTTCTGGTCACTAAATGTTCTTTATAGTCTCTCACATTAACAACAAGCATTTTTATAAAGAAAAATTAGATTTCCTTTGCTTTTATTCACTATATGCCAGTTGAATACACTTGATTAAATACAAAATATATTACGTTATTTTATTATTTAGTTGTTTACAGTAGACAGGTTTAAGATTTGTATGGTTTCTAGTTCTTCCATGCATAACACATAACGCAAGTTGTTTGAAATGCCTAATTTTGTGCCCAATTTCAAAACCATGGCGCATTTATTCTAAAACCTCTAACACCAATCTTCTGTTTACCCACATCTCTGCCCACAATTTGAAAATCCCTGCCATGATACAAATACTAGAAACCAAATGAACATAACTGACCTAATGAGTGAAGTAACCGTGGCAGCATTTAAACTGGCATCAGAATGAATTATGTCTACGACTTCAAGAAACAAAACCAAGGTCTTTTATTAAGATTTAAGTCAATACATTACTGTCAACTTTCCCTTTTTAGAATGAGCATGAAGCAAAGCAGTTATTTCACATTGAGGATATGGCTTTCTTAGGAGTGGTGTAGCAATCAACCAAGCTATTGTAATACCATAGGCGCTTATTACATAGGCCTGTGAGCATGAAATAGTCCAAATTCACCCTTTTTCCATATGGCCCATTACATTTCTACAGCTCTTATTGTATAACGAGGTGCGCCTTCGACAAAGTGCTGTAGCGTAACGTGTAAATCCATCAGAGCAGGTTATCTCATCAGCTTTACAACAAGTGAAATCATTTTGACGATTTAATGTCGGATTCGGTCACTCTCTCCGATCACTTTTTATAGGCCTAATAGTCCGCTTATGAGTAAAGACATACAGTAATACAATAGTGAAATGTGGGGAAATCCGTAGCACGTGTTGGAGCCTTATTCCATTGTGAAGTGCACAGCTAATAAAATATGTCTAGAGTCACGCTATTGTAAAAGGTGAGAGCGCGGACTTTGACAGGGGACACAGTTAGTAGAGATGTCAATTACGCATTGCATTTTGGATTAAGTTACTACTACTAGTACATTAATGAGATACAGTGCAAACATTGTTTGATTTTTCTAAAGGTTCTTTGTCAAAATTCATCCAACTTAATACTAATTACTAATTTATGGAGATGGCATTACGCACACTTTACGCACCTGCAACTGCTGAACCAACCTACTTAAACTATTGCGCGTAAAACTCTTTTTCTGCCACAGGTCTAAGTGATAAAATCTGACACAGAATTCACAGAGATACACTGCATAAATTGAGACGTACAGGTAGCTACCGCTGGTGAGGATGAGGAAGATCTGTGGGTAGTAGACGGACAGCAGCGCACTGCGAGACGAGATGATGAGCATGGTTGCGCATTGAATAAGTTTGATTTCTCTCTCGCTGTTTACAAATGCGACAAAAAGAAAAATCTCAAAAATGTTAGATCCTTATACGGAGATGAGGGTTTCCACTGCTGAGATGAGCTAAAGGAGCGCTGCGGCTGCTCCTGTCTGCGCTGTCCATGTGCCGGACACCAGAGGCTGCTGCATCCCTCAGGCCGAAGCGCGTCTGTCACCTGGATGCGCAGACCAGGGCTGGACCAGACAGAGGGGTGGGCGCGTGAAGGGGAGTTGGGCTCGTGGAGGGGAGAGGGGCGCTGGTCTAGTGGTCAGAGACAGAGGCGTCCCGTTCACATCCCCCAAACAGACAGCGGCGCGTTGAGTACGCATCTACTTCCACTTCCTTTACCACATTTAGAGGTTCTTCTTTTGTTTCTCCCTGATATGTTAACTCCTGTTTGACATGTTTGTTATTAGAATTAGACAAACACGTCCTCATAAGTGATGCGTATTTTACTGAACTCAAACTTAATTTCAACACTATTTGTGATTGCTCGCACATTTCGTTCATTCATCCAACTGTGAGATCACTTGTACAACAGCGCGTCCCCTAGTGGTGCGTAAAGGAACATCTGGCACGTGGATTTTTACCACAATGCTATACATTTAATCGTGCCTTATCCTCTGTTTTCTGTGTTGAGAATATTGTAGATTTTATTGCTGTTAACAATTTAATGACATAAGTTTGGCTGGAACAATTAATGACTAAAGGAACTTCTTTGTCTGAAACCTGTCACCAGTAAAATAATTCCAAATGTTATCCGGTTGGCCACCCATCTCAAAACCTCAATTTTGTGTGTTTGTGTGTTTCTACAAAGGACCAGGTGAAATATTTCCTCCTCTTGATGCTGACATTTTGGAGCCTGAAATCAGAGTGATAACTTCTTACACTGACTTTTGTGGGACACATACCATCACACAGAGATAAACCCAATAAATTTGTCCCAAAGTGAAATATCAATCACTAGAACAAAGAGGGAGCTGGAGATGGGCGGCACCTTTTTATTTGGGATCTTCAGAGCTGCCAGCAAAGCATTCTGGGAGATAGAAGTGAACTGAAGTGTAAAAAGTGTGCTGTACTGCATAGTCTGTATGACTGAGAAAAACACATATACACACACACGCACGCACACGCACACGCACACACAAATAAACAGTTTAACTTCTTGCATTTGGATGAATCTGGCTGCTCAAGAGGAAATGCAAATGAGATCAGTTTAATGTCATACTGTGGAACATTCCAGCCAAAGCAGAAACATCTCCATGTAGACACAAAGGTGGTGGATCGCCCACCAGAAAAGTTAAACAATGCTCCTTTCATTGTTTCATGAAATCATTTCTATTTTTAAAATGATCTATTTCAAATACATGTATTTAAAGATGCACAAGTGATTTTTCTGGTGGAGGGTCCGCCACCTGCTTGTCTCCATGGAGATGTTATTGGTTTACCTATAATGTTCTGCAGTGTGGCATTAAACTCGTATGTGTACTTGTAGGTGTTTTATTGTTCAAAATATACCTTGAATAACATGCATTTCAAACTGTGAGTGGGTTGCCTTTCCACAGATCTGACTTCTAACTTGGCTTGGTGTTGATCTCATGGCGATAAATGAATGTGTTATATGTGTAACATTCCAAGCAATGAGCAGCTTGCAGACCCTCTACAGAACATACTGTATGTTTAACTAAATCAATTTAAATGGAGAAAAAAAATGACATAATATATTTATCTAGGTCAACATTTCAGTTTGATTTGAAATGACAGAGTATGGAATCTTTGGCCCACATCAGCGGAGTCCAGACCACTCCAGTGTAGGCCCTTTCTCTGTCATCCTCTCTCTCTGCCTCTCTGCCTCTGTCTCTCTTCTCTCTCCCCTTTCTTTCTGTTCAAATAAGCTCCTGACCACACTTTCCAGCGCCAGCACAGCACTTAGGTGGCCTGCACTCACTGTCTTGGCTCTGTGTGCGTTCACTGATCTGTTTCTTTTCATATTTTTGCACCAAAGATGAGGCGACGTGGAGAGGGGAGAGTTAGACCTGAAATAATATCCAGGACATCTGATCTGATTATTCTGACACAAAGAGTTTTGGGGTGTGTCAAATAAAATTGTCATAGATTTGGTTGAGTAATAGTTGAAAATTAAGTGATGTATTTATCTAAAATGGCTGCCAGCGCACAGTGTAGGCGATAGATGGATGACAGGGAATAATAATGACATAGAGAGTTTTATGTTTCAGGACAGGCCACTTTAAAACCAAGGAATATTTTATGCAGTTGTATGTGCCGTCCACCAGGGGGCAGGCTTGCAGAGTAAAAGTTTTATAGTTGGAAATCTCAGAAGCTAAGCAGGGCCGGGCCTGGTTAGTGCTTGGATTTGAGCCCTTTCAGAATGATAGATGACACAGTGGGGCGTGATACTTTGCAACTGATGTCATCAACATTCCCTATTGGTGTGAAGCTAACTGTAGGCTCTGTTCTGTCTGAAGCTGTTACTCAAATAAGACTTTAATCTGAGGTTAACACAGTCTGACCATAAAGAACTGATGTACCTGAAACTACAACAGGCGAGCTGATTTTAGTCTCTCACGCATAAAATTACAGCATCTTACAGCAACTAGCATTAGCCAACTGTTTTTCAGTTACTCACACTCACCGTTTTTGTTAAAAATAAATCTCCTTAGGGCCATGAATGCTCGTGTTGATCACAGGTAAATAAGTTGTTTAAATTCATTTCGTGCTTTTTCTTGACGTTTCAGACAATCTTAAAACATTTTTGCAGTATTTGTTAATGTGTGCCTTGTGCCTCCATGGTAACTCCTGAACATTCCACCATAGAGATTCATGTAGAACACCCCCAGCGTGATTGCAAAGTCACTGCAAAGTATCAATTATGAATGTGGTGTGTGAGTGACTGTTGGTAGTGGTCAGTGGGCGATGGTGCAGATTGGCAGCCTCATTTTTTTGTGAGTCTGTCCCAGGGCAGCTGTGGCTACAATAGTTATTTACCACCACCGTGTGTGGAGTGAATGAGTTAATGCACAAATTTGTGAAGTTATTGTAAAATCTGAGCGTGCTATACAAAATGAATGCATTATAATAATAATGCTGAAAGTTATGGCTGGTTGATATGAGGGAAAAATAAACAATAATGTCATATTTATCAATCACAATCACATCAATCAATCCTGCACATAAACAATCCAGGCTTTTAATCATTCCTATTTAAAACATAAAATAGTCCAGTTCCCCTGTCGCTGCTCTGCTCCAAACTGCTCGAAACCACACGCTCTATTGCAAAGACCAAGATCCTGGTCATTGGTGATTAGAAATGACTGAATCACAATACTGATTAAAACTGAAAAGCAGAGGAATTTTGCAAGTGTGCCATTATAAAAGAACAGAAATCATAGCATATACGGCATGTCTCGTAAAGAACGAAAAGGAAATTCCAATAAATGATACATTCCAAAGGACAAACTTTTTGCAATTAATGTTGAGAGACACAGAGATGTCACTGTGTTGCCTGGAATGTTCCATGGTTCCTTATATAGTCTATAGACTATATAAGGAAGTGGACTAAGGCCGTCACCCATAGTGTTCAGCTCCAGTCAAATGAAGCTCATGAGGCTAGCAGTTATAGGGGCAAGTTCCATATTGGGAATAGGAATTAATTTACAGACATAATAATGAAATAAAAACACCAGGACCATGTTAATACAAACATTTAAAGACCAAAATGAGGAGACTGATGCAGCACTTACAGAGAGAGGTGACAGTTTTTCAATACAAAATGAATTGGAACCAGAGTTGATGGAGCCAGAAGCACACCCATGCTCACTTCCTAGTTGGAACGTGGCGGCCATAGCAGGCTATCAGGTTAATTATATCCATTTATACAATCTATGCATTATACTTATGTATCTCCATGGAAACAAACAGATGACTGCACCAGGCCAAGTTACTGGTCAGATCTGTGGAGAGGTGACTCTGATCTCACTAATAATGCCTATGAATTTAGAGTTATGACATCGATTTACAGTGTTGTAACTGTCTGAAATCTCAGTAGTGCCCTTTTATTAGTTTGGACGAGTAAATCTACATCGTCTTCATCTGTGCTTTTACAACAGCACTACTTTTTATTGATGCTTCATGAAACATTTTACTACGGATATCAATTTGCCCTGTCAGGACTGTGTAAATCTCTACTGGGGGAATTTAATGTAGCTTTTAGCCTGAGCAAAAGAAAACCTGATAAATGTAATGTAAGTGGCGTCCATCGTTGTAATTGCAGCCCCCATCAATGTTTAATTTCGCTGTCTGATTTTGGCAAACACAAATAAACTGAGAAGAGTTGTTAGGACAGAGGAGAACTAATGGACAGGCAAGCTTAAATTATTGTTTTTTTCTGGATCTGGACTCTCAAACAGTATCATTAAAGGTGCACTATGTAACTTTTTTGGTGGAGGGTATGCCAGCTGCTTATTGATTTGCCTGGAATGTGTAGAATTTATAGTACAGTACAGAATTTAGGTATTTGATTACAGTTGTTTTGTAGCTAGAAAATAAACTGAAAACATGCTTAATTCTGATATGGCATGCCTCTCCACAGATCTGACCTGTAATGCGGCCCGGTGGTTTCACCTGCTTGTCTCCGTAGATTGATACGTTCCTGCTGTTCTTGAACTGTGCGTTGCAACACTGGAATTTCCCCACTGTGGGACTAATAAAGGCATATCTTATCTTATCTTATCTTAATGCCATACTGACAAACATTCAAGGCAGCACAATAACATCTCCGTGGAGACAAGCTGATGGAGAGTCCGCCACCAGCACATACCGCACCTTTAACTAGGCCTATAATATTTAATACAGATGAGGGAATCTAAAATAGTTGTAAAAATGATACCTGGGGGTGTAATGCAAACTGAAAGCACTGCTCTGTCTGAAGCTCTATTACTCAAGTTAGACTTTAATCTGATCTTTGTTGTAACACAAGCTGACTTTAAAGATCTGACTTAGATGGAACTACAATAGATGAGCTGATCTGTGCGCTTAAAAAAAGTCACAATCCAGCTAGTGTTAGCAAACAGTTTTTCAGTTAGTTTTTGCTGAAACTTCTAAACAGGACCATGAATTCTTGTATTGATCAAGGATCCTGAAAATTTGCTGTTTAAATCACTTTTGGTTTTTTGGTTTTTTTTTGGTAGTTTTCAGACAATCTAAAAACATTTTTGGTAGTTATTGCTAACGTATGCATTGTGTCACCATGGTAACTAATAAACTTTACGCTATAGAAATAGACAGAACATGCACCCCCAGCATTATGTCACTGCAAAGTATCAATAGGAAGTTCCAGAGTACAGTTACAAATAAATATGATCAGGTTCAAGGTTTGTGAATTTATGTTTTGGACATTTCACAAGAAAGAACAATGGACGTATGACATCACCACATTGTAGAAAACCACCAATAAGTTAGAGTAGACTTTTTAAAGAATGTTTTAACAGGTAACAGACCTTTCAAAAATCCTGTTGTATATCTGTGTAGTCACAACAAAACTGCTGCTTAACTGGCCAGTGCATAAATAATAATAACATAAAGTGTATTAACCATACTTAAGTTTGTCAAAATGTGTCTTTAAATGTTTACACTTGCACTCAAAAGACTTTGATTAATTTATTCTGGAAAAGGCGTCCTAATTATTCACCATGATGGGTTTATAAGTGTTTTTCACAACTCTCAGAGACGACAACACAATTTTTAGATGCAGACAGCACACTGCTTATACAATAAAGAAATACAATAAATTTAACTCAAGGACATGGAAAAATCAGGTACAAGGCCTTTAAATGATTCCATTTTGGACAAATATTAAAGATAACTAGTGTAACTTCTAAGATGGAGTGTCCGCCACCTGCTTGTCTCCATGGAGATGTTATTTCTTTGCTTGAAATGTTCCAAAGTAGGGCATTAAACATATCTCTTTTATATTTGTTAAATTACATAAAAAGGTAATTAGGTATTACCTTACCTAGGGTATTCTCAAAAAATACTTTAAAAAACATAAATGCTTACCATGTGCAGGCTTGCTTCTCCATAGATCTGACCATTAACCTGTCTCCATTGTGATGATCAAGTTCATGTCCATACAGTGCAATGTTAGTGCTTTGCTATTCCAAGTCATTTCCCTTGTGGATCAATAAAGTTCATCTAAGTAAATCTAAGACTAATCAAGACAAAACAGTAATATCTCCATGGAGACAAGCAGGTGACAGACCTTCCACCAGAAAAGTTACACCGTTCACCTTTAATATTATGTTACACACAAATTATGTACTCAACTCTTTTTCTGAATGTATTTTTTATGCTGTTGGCACTTTGCACATTGGCACAATACATTGAAGTGTAGTGATGGTCATTGACATTTATGGTATCATGTAGTTTTTATGACACAGTTTGTAAAACATCTGGACGAACACATGTTGTGTATATGTTTAATAACTTCACACACATGTAGGAATGTAGCTGGTGAAGGGTATTTCTGTCTGTGGAGCGTGATGGGATTATGCGAGTGTCAAACATCAAAAACACTGCTCTCCCTGGGGCCAACAGCTCCGATAATTTAACATGTCAAACCAGGGAGGCACTACTTTGTAATCGCCTCTAATTTACTATTCACAGCGTGCCCAAAACATGAAGAACTGACACAAGAAATCACTTCCATATTTGAGTGACTCCGGAGAGCACTTGTTGTCCTTGTTGCAGAATCTTGAACCATATGGAAAGCAGATGAAGCCGGGAATAAAAAGAAAAGAGCTTCATATTTTCAAACAATGCCACGAGTCGTATAAATGTCTCCAAGAAGATCCCTTTTATGTAAATTTATGTTTTTGGTGAGGAGCGCACAGTCGGAGCTGTAAACATGTTACAGATGTGGGGAAAGATGCACTAGTCTGTCACTAAAGTTGTGCAATTCTTCAATAAAAACACAATAAACATGTTGCTCTTTTTAAGTTCAAATTTAGCCAGTTTACAGTGATTATAATCACGTGTGTTACGAAAAGCTATTTCTAGACAATTAAAGGTCCTATATTACTCAAATTGCATAATATACATCCTATAATATGCAAAATGGACTCTTGTGAGCTTTAAGCCATGTTTAACACACAAACCCTGAATATTTAGGCTGAGGAGTTCTTTTCTCATATAGAAAACACTGTTCCACCTTGTGATGTCATGTGGTAATACAGGAAGTAAGATAAGATAATAAGATAATCCTTTATTCGTCCCACAGTGGGGAAATTTCAATGCTTCAATGCTCCCTCGTGTTTTTAAACTCCATACACCTTCACTAGAATCGTTTGGATAATTTCAGTCTTGGAATTGCCAATCTCTGAACTAAACTGAACTAAAGGTAAAAAGTAGCTGTTATCTTGATAAAGACCACTTCATGACATCACAAGGTGGAACAGAGCATTTTGAGTGTTGGAGATGTAGACAGATTAATAATAAATGAATAAATTACTCAAACATGTGTGAATGAAACAAAACACAACTCCAGGTCTGTTTTTGAGGAGGAAACAACATTATAACATATCAGAAAATAGTGTAATATGGGCCCTTTAAAGTCACTTTTTATTCACTACATTTTATTCAATGAAATAAAAGTAGTTTTTTTTAGTACCCAGTAACCCACCTCTATAACTCTGTATACTGTCTATGGCTGGGTGGTATGATAAAAAATACAATAAACATGATGATTGATTACAATGTTTGCTTCAATTCATTTTAATTGTGTCTTATTACAACAAATAGAAATGACTTTTAATAATAATAATAGGCCTACAGATGTTTAGTCATTGTCAGTTAATTATTAAAAATTGCTCCATTTTTTTCCTTCATAAGTGTGAACTCTGCTCCAAAATCTCAATGAAAATTAAATTAATTAGTTGTTAATTTAATACAATTTCGTGCAATTAAATGATTGAAAAAGTAAGAGTTTCATACTAAGTGTCCACAAAATTACAGACAGAAAACGCATTTCTTTTGCTCTTCACCCTTGTTTGTACTCTATGTTACAGCTGTGCAACAACACACAACACACAGCTTAAATGTGCACTATGTAACTTTTTGGTTGAGGGTCCATCACCTGCTTGTTTCTATGGAGATGTCACTGCTCTGCCTGGAATGTTCCACAGTATGACATTTAACAGCTCTACTTTACATTTATTCAATTACAGATGGTTTTATAGCTTAAAATACCTAGAAAGACAAACCATTAACATCTCCATGGCGAAAAGCATTTGAAAGGTTACACAATGCACCTGTTATGTGACATAACACATACTAAATAAGATAATCAAAAAGAGATAGGAAGAAGTTGAAGAGACAGAAAGAGATAAAAGATAGTTTGAATAATAATCAATAACGGGGCTATGAATTAAAACCTTACTAATGTAACTATGTGCTAAAGATACACCCTTCTTTCCATGAATGTATTATATAGTTAAGCCACTTTATTTACATAGGTGTAGCACAATTTAAAACAACTGAGAGATGTAGGGTCCCAATTCACAGCCTATGATTACAATCTGTGTGCTTTCTAATAGTTAATAAAAACGTCCATAATCCCTATTTCTATGCAACAAATACACAAAGATCAATCACTTCACACACTGTACGGTACGTTTGGTCCTTTGTATTTCCTCCAGTCCGACAGCAGAGGGCGCCCCAGCCCCAGAAAAGCTCTTTGTATCGGGTCCAAGCGAAAAGGGTCAAAATGTCCCCTCCGCTCCAGCGAAAAAATCTGAACAAAGCAACAACTTCTGGACAACCATTTTTACCATATTACACCAAACCTCTGCGTGGTGCTTAACTGAAGACGAATGTATGAATCCCATGTTATAACTTGCTATAAAAATTATTTCCTACGAATGGCCCTCTTGTTAATGTCTATATTAATTTTTACATTTTTACCATCACTTTTGCATCAATTTTAGTTTTCGTAGTAAAGTATGCAGATGCAAGGTGTGTTATTTTAGTATCCTGAAGGGGGCTCTTTACTCCTGCGTTTGGGCCCCATTGAGAGAGGTACATCAGCCCAGTCTGTCCCACTGTCCCGCTCCACTGTAGTTCCACCATCTTGGTTCCTATCGTTCAAAATTTTAAACATAAATTTTAGGATCCTCCAAGAATGCAGCCTGTATAATTGTATCTCTAAACACGAGTGGTGGAATGTAACAAAGTAAAAGTAGTAAAGAAAACTGGATTTAAGTACGAATTTTAGGTATCTGTAAGTACATTTTACAGTGGATACTTTTACTTCACCACATTTGAGAGCCTGTATCTGTACTTTCTCCTCCACTAAAATTTTAGACTGGACTAAAAAGTACAAGTTTTTTTTTTTTTTATTGTTTGAGACTTGTTCAAAGGTCTGAGGGAAGTTCACAGTTTGAGCAAACAAAAATGCAAATACAAAACTGCAAACAAATACAAATAAAAACAGCTAGAAAAACGACTGATTCAGTTGTTTCTGCTGAACAAAAACCAGCACAAATCTGTATCAAAATCGCCACATTTGAAGCTTTATTTGATCTGAAATATGTGTGAAATTCTTTTACTTTTTACTCTTTAAGTACATTTTTAAATAAGTACTTTA
Organism: Taenioides sp. WSHXM2023; assembly: GCA_029959045.1. Lineage (NCBI taxonomy): Eukaryota > Metazoa > Chordata > Actinopteri > Gobiiformes > Gobiidae > Taenioides > Taenioides sp. WSHXM2023. The sequence goes on from CM057085.1 coordinate 10,199,723, forward strand.
AGCCTTTTACTAAAGTAGATTTTTTTCATGTGATACTTTTACTTCAGTTTGTTGTTTTTTTTGTTTTTTTCCAGTATCTGTAACTGAGTATTTCTTCCACCACTGCTTAACACCTAACTAATAGAGGAAATTACTGCAGTAGATGTAAAAATAGATATAGAGAAATAGAAATAGAGATTTTACTGCACAAAATACAACAAAAATAGAACAAAACAGTATCTAAAATTAATATAGCTAACAAATACCCACATATTTTCACATTCATATCAATAATAAGTACCACCTAAGATAATATACGGCTTTCCATGTATTACCAGGTCTACTGGACTACATCAAGCCTAAATTAGAGTGAAACATGGGCAAAAATGAGACAAAATCAGGACAAAAATCAAATTTAAATTATGAATAAGGAAGTTCGAAATAATACTTAAAAGTCCTATATTTCACAAAATTGCCTCTTGTGAGCTTTAAGCCATGTTATAATGCTGTTACCTCATCAAAAACATGCATAGTTGTGTTTTGTTTCATTCACACATGTTTTAGTAACCTTTTATTATTAGTCTGTCTATATCTCCAAAGCTCCAAATGCTCTTTTCCACCTTGTGATGTCATGTAGTGGTAGTTTTCAAGTTAACAGCTCCTTTTACCTTTAGTAGAGATCGGCAATTGCAGGGCTGAAATGATCCAAATGATTCTAGTGAAGTATTGAGTTTAAAAACACAGTGGAGCACTTCCTGTATTACCATATGACATCACAAAGTGGAACAGAGTGCTTTCTGAACTCAGCCTAAATATGCAGGGTTTGTGTGTTAAACATGTGTGAATGAAACAAAACACAATTGTGGGTATGTTTGTGATGAGGAAACAACATTATAACATAGATCAGTGTAATATAGTGTAATATGGCAATAACATAGGCCTAAACTGCAGAGGGCCTTGCGTACCATCGGGCGTACGTGCACCACAGCTTGAGAAACACTGCTCTATATTGTTTAATCGGGCTCCACCCGAAAGCAAAATATTTTTTTCGTCTCTACAGTTTCATTACTGCTTTAAAGACCCTACACCCAGTTAGGGCAGTGTGTGGATAGTTAAGGCAGCTGTCAGATCAATGTGACACTACAGTATGTGCTGATCCAAAGATATGTAAGGGAGCAGCTAAAGGACTGGCACTTTTACCTCACTCTGTTTGATCATGTTGTTATTTCAAATTCAACTTGACAAAACTTGAATAAGATGAACATTTGAAACCCATCCAGCCCTGTCTCAATCTGCTCTTTCAAGTCCATCTGAAAACATAACATCCGTATTAAATGTTAAGACTCATAGATGCATTGTGAAAACTTACTTGGAAATCTAATGTAACACTAAGTACATCATCTTTGCCCCTCCCTTGTGACTTTCTTTAAGTGATAATACGCAGCTTTCTAGAGGTGGAAAGTGATTTCATTGAGATAGAAAGTTAAAACCATATTTTGGAACATTCCCTGTGGAGATACTGGGTGATTATGGCCAAAGGAACCACTTTGGAAGCAGGAGGAAGCCAAATAAGAGTCTGGTTTGTGGGGATACAAGCCTGGTCACAGTAAAGACGCATGTTTTCAGCACAATAAAAACATCTGTCAATGAAAATGACTGAAAAACATACTTTTATTTGAGTCTATCTGGCAAAAAAGTTGCATACTGTGGCTTTAAATGTTACATATTTTTTGCCCTTTTTCATTACGCAATCAGATGTTTACAAATTTCACAGTTTTAATGCAAATTTGAATATGCAGACTCTTTATTATTGTCATAATTGATTTAAAATGTTTTCTATGTAATGGCTGTGATGTTTTCTGTTTGTTTGATGATTGTTTGTGTGAACCAATTTTTAGTGCAAAATCTGTCCCATAAAAAGTGTCTATTCAATACTCGATGTGGCTACAAAAAGCAAATAAAAGCTTCAAACACGGTCCCTTTGTTATGGGAGAATACCAATAATTGGCAGCAGTCAATAAAACTCTTGTAAACTACAGTCAGTATATATGATGTGTTTCTGTGTGAAAGAGACAGAAGTAAAACCACAGATCTGGCTCAAAAATGTCCATAAATGTTCAAACATTCTTTTCTAGAAAAAGTAATGCAGCACTATTATATAAACTGTTTGGGTACATTATGGTTTTATGCTTTTGCTTTTATCTCACAATAGAAAATATGTATATTAGTTATAGTAATTAAAGTCGCAGTATGTTTTTTGCTAAATAAAAGACTAATAAAAGCATGTTTTTCATTATGAACATGTTTGTTTTACAGTATGGTTTTACCTTTCTATTTTTCTCTGAAGTCATGCAAGTGACTGTCCACCTCCAGAAAGCTACATCACTTCAACTGGTGGGAAAAGGTTTGGTAAGATTTTATTTTGTTTTTACAAAATTGACACATTCATGACACATGGTTCTCAAAGCCTGAACAAGTCTTAAATAAATAGATAGACTGGTAAGAGAGTGCAGTAAAAATGATTAAAATGATAGCCACTTCCTTATGAGTATTGCTATTTTGAAGTAACTGCACAGATTCTTCCCTTTCACACACACACACACACACACACACTCACACACAGACGCTGCCTGGCCCCTTAACTGTTCTGAGCTGCTGTAATAGTTTAAATGGTTCACAGAGGACAGAGCGCACCGTTACAGTCACATAATGTTAGCGTTGACCTTCTGATTGAGTTTGCTCACAATCACACGGGTCACGGAGAGGGTCACGAACACGGATCATTTCACTTAATGGCTGTTTCCTGTCTGCGCCCATGTATCGGCCCTATACACTGAGGTACACTGTACTCCACAGGGCCGAGAAGTGACAGAGAAGGAAGAAAAGAAACACAACTTTGGACATATTTATACAACTTATAATGCAAATACAACTTGCTAATTTCCTTCAATTAAAATTCAAATAGATCAGGGGTGTCCAAACGTTTTTCTTCATGGGCCACATATCGATACCCAGTTGTTATATTTTATTTTTTAAGCTTTAAGAAAAAAATAAACACTTTGCATGCACGACATAATCTTAAATTAAACCACACATAACACACAATAAAATTTAAATTAGAAACACAGTTGAAACAGAGAGCTAATTAAGGGCCATAGACTGGTGCTCATTACAGTGGATTATTCAAATATATGCATTTATAACAGGTTAGTTTGAGCCACAAAAACCTTTATCCGTGCTTAGATCCACAATAAGGAGCACTAAATATTTTATTACAGCTTTATGAAGGCAGATTTTCAAAAACTTGCAGTAAAAAGTACTGCTTACTGTAATATGGGCCAATTCGCCTGGCAGAAAAATTGGTCTGAGGGCCGCATTTGGACCCCGGGCCATAGTTGGGACATGCCTGGCATAGATTGTCCTTGACTATCCTTCCACTGGACCTCTTTAACTGTCTCTGTAGCACTTATAATAATTACAACTTATTAGCCTTAGTAAAATATGAAAAAGACTTAATTCATCATGAACAAAAAGTTTAATATGAATGATCCAGGCTTAGTAGCTACTTAAAGGTCCAAAATTACACCAAACTGACTCTCGTGAGCTTTAAGTTATGTTGTAATGCTTCCTCAATATACACTTAAGTAATCCTGCATTATTAATCTGTCTACATGTCCAAAGCTCAAAATGCTCTGCTCCACCTTATGATGTCACGTAGTGGTAGTTTTCAAGTTAACAGCTCCTTTTGAATTTAGTTCAGTAGAGATTGGCATTCTGATTTCTAGTGAAAGTGTATGGAGTTTAAAAACATAGTGGAGCACTTCCTGTATTACCACATGAAATCACAAGGTGTAACAGAGTGTTTTCTGTTCGAGAGAACTCAAACTTCTATTAAATTGTCTGTATGTTCTGTACTTGTGTGTGAGGTGAGTTCTATCCAGCCCCATGTGTTGTGCTACTGTGTTGTGCAATTTCAAGCATCCTCTAATACAGCAGTATGACTTATTATTCATGTGTTAACGTTGAAACCTGCATAAACATTGTAGACAACATATTTGGTGATGACTGTTTTCACCTCTTAACAAGAAGGTCCTTGGTTCAGTTCCTGGACTGAGTGGGATCTGTCTGTGTGGAGATGGACAGTTCTTGGGAAGAGCCAATAGTTTTGAGTCTCTAAGATCTCAGAACATAAACATGCCACAGATTATTGTCCCTCCCTGCATCTAGAGAAGAATCGTAATTTGCTACTACTCTGTGACCAGTATTGATACTTTGCTGTGACATCACACAGGGGGGTGTTCTACATGTATTATCTTCTTGTATATAGCTGTGATTTTATAGTTTATTACTTATTTTTCTATTTTATTTTGACTTGTACATATACATTTATTTTTATAATTTTGTCTCATTTGACACCTGTCTCTTGCTATCTATTTTTGTTACTCTCTGTTATTATATTATATGGCTAATTCTGGCTGTTTTACTCATGTTTTATTCATGTGTTTTATGAAATTGCACTGTCCCCCTTGAAATAAACTAATCTAATTCTAATTCTAATATTATATTATATTATATTATATTATATTATATTATATTATATTATATTATATTATATTATATTAGCAAACACTTAAAACTTCGCAAAGTTGTAAGATGGTCTAAAAACTCAAGAAAAAATACCAAAAATCGATTAAACAGCACATTTTCAGGAGCCTGTGATCAATACGAGCGTTTATGATCCTGTTCAGGAGTTTGATTTTCGACAGATATTTGAGTGACGGCACAAATCAGCTCACATTCAGTTCTTTAAAGCTCAGATTAAAGTCTAACAAAGCCTCAGACAGAACAGAGCCTACAGTTAGCTGCAAAGTATCAATAGGTTGGTGACATTATAGATCATTTCCCATGGTGTGGAGTTTGCATGTTTGTGTAGTTTTCCTCTAGTCTCTCTCCTGTCACTAAAAACACTGAGATCATGACCGGCCTGCGTCAATCGCCTCCTGGCCTGGTTTCCGAAAAGTGATTATGAATTTTATTGGGACTTTCCTGCTAAAATAAAAACACAAATTATTGCTGTGGTGGATTGTATTTTATCTAAAATCATTTCACTTTTGGCTTTGCGCTTTCCTTAAATTATATTAAGAACGTCATCAATTATTCCCTTGTAGACAATACAATAACAAAGTACAAGTAGGAAAATACTTGTGTGGAATGTTTAGTAGCTGTACTTTGCTTAAGTACATTTTAAAATACTCAACCACATTTTAGAGCATGGCATGGACTGAAAAGTAAAAGTATTTTTCATGTAATTTTAGGGCTTGTTTGTGGTAACATCCTGACTAAAGGTTTTGAGTTTTAGCTTTCACCAAATCCACAAAATTCATTAGAAAAGTTGAGAAATTGATTCGTATTGCTACTGTTGATCAAAATCAGCATGACTTTTTAAATGAATATAACACATTTTTAAATACGTGTGAAATATTTTTACTCTTTACTCTAAAAGTACATTTTTAAACAGGTACATTAATACTTTTACTTAAATAGATTTTTCCATGTCATACTTTTATTTTTGCTTGAGTAACTTTTTGGCTGTGTATCTGTACTTTTTCTTAGCTAACAAAACGAAGTACTTCACCCACCACTGGACAATAGACCAGCAATAAAAAGCCCGATACTAAAGTGCGATGGTAAAAAATTTGGAGACACTGTAGTCCAGTGTCCAGCTAGTGTCACTAGAACTGTACTGGGGCGACAGATGACAGATGTGAGGATGATGTCATTAGAAGTGCAGAGGGGCCAATCCTGCACGGTACAGCGAGCGTGGAGTGGGCGGAGCTTCGTACAAAGGGAGGAAGAGAGCAGGATTTTAGCATACTCCAAAATCATGCAGTTATACACGTTTAAAAACATGATACTTCTACCTTGGGGGCATTGTTTCAGTATTTGCGTGTTCAGTATTTTCAACATACATCTTTGGTCGTCAATATTAGTAGTAGTACTTGCTGTAATCTTTATATTCAGGCTTTTTGTTATAGGGAGCCATTTTGAGGACGGCTGACTAGATGTAATATTTAGTTTTGTTAAAGGGCCCATATTACACTATTATCTGGTCTATGTTATAATGTTAATTTCTCATCACAAACATATGCGGAGTTGTTTTTTGTTTCATTCACACATGTTTAACCCTTGTATATTCAGACTGAGTTCTTCTCTCAGACAGAAAACACTCTGTTCCACCTTGTGATGTCATGTGGTAATACAGGAAGTGCTTCATTGTGTTTTTAAACTCCATACACCTTCATCAGAATCATATGGATGGTTTCTGCCCCGGAATTGCCAATCTCTACAAAGGAAAAGGTTAAAAGTAGCTGTGAACTTAAAAACTACCACTTCATGACATCACTAGGTGGAACAGAGCATTTTGAGCTTTGGAGATGGAGATAGATAATATTAAAGGGTTACTCAAACATGTGTGAATGAAGCAACTCCGAGTATGTTTTTTATGACAACAGCATCTTTACTTTTCACCATTTTGAAACCCATGGAAAAAGCAGCTTTAAATATGAATTATTTTATTATGTTAACGTTCACTTCTACTTAAAGGTGCATTGTGTAACTTTTCTGGCGAAGGGTTCATCAAATGCTTTTGGGTGTGGAGATGTTATTGCTTTGTCTGGAATGTTTCACAGTATGGCATTAAACCTTTCTATCTTTATGGAGACCAAACCAGACCAAGTTACAGGTCAGATCTATGGAGAGACAACCCCACTCAGAATGCCTGTTTTTCTAGGTCATTTTGAGCTCTAAACCCACATGTAATTGAATAAATGTAAATTAGTAAAGAATGACACATCCATAGAAACAAGCATGTGACGCTCCCTCCACCAGAAAAGCTGCACAATCTCGCCTGCATGCATGTGGATACTTCTACTTAAATAAAAAAAAATATTACAGGCTCTCCAAAGTACGCCAGCGATTTGGAGCTATAATTTACTTAGCGTAGTCATCGTTGAAGTTCTTCCTCCCAGCTCTTGACTAGCCACAGCATAGAAACCCTATTGTCCTCATGGTCGGCAGTGACAATGGCTGCTTGTGGTCGTCTTGAAAAAAGACAGTAAGAAAGAGAAAGGGTTTGAAGACGGGACAGTGCAGTAATGTGTGCAATGTCATGCTAAAGATACAGTACACAACATGCTCGAAGTGGGAGGTCAGCGCTGAGACTGCGTCTGTATAAACCATCACATGGAAACCATTTCTCCAACTGTCTGCTTTATGTCCATGTCTTTACTCCTTGAGCTCCAAAACACTGATCACAAGTCTGGTAAACAGTGTGATATTTAAACTGCCTATTCCAAGCTCTTTTCTGATCTATGTTATAATGTTGTTTCCTCATCATAAACACACCTGGAGTTGTGTTTTGTTTCATTCACACATGTTTAACACACAAACCTGCATATTTAGGCTGAGTTCTTCTCAAACTGAAAAGGCTCTGTTCCACCTTCTGATGTCACATAGAGGAAGCACAACTGTGTTTTTAAACTCCCCACCTTCACTAGAATCATTGCATAATTTCAGCCCTGGAATTGCCTGGAATCCCTGCTGAACTAAAGGTAAAAGGAGCTGTTAACTTAAAACTACCGCTTCATGACATCACAAGGTGGAACATTTGGAGATGTAAACAGACTAATAATAAAGCATCACACAAATGTGTGAATGAAACAAAACACTCCAGGTATGATTGTGATGAGGTATCAGCATTATAACATGGCTTAAAGCTCACAAAAGTCAATTTTGTGTAATATACAACCTGCAAAGGTTCACTGTGTAACTTTTCTGGTGACTCTTGTCCATGGAAATGTTACATAGTATAGTATTATCCATTTCTAGCTATAGCATTTACTTAATTACAGGAGTTTTTATTGCTCAGAAATACCTTGAAAAACATGCATTCTTACTTTGATCTGGCTTGTCTCTCCACAGATCTGACTTGTAACTTGGCCTAGTGGTGCCAGCAGCTTGTCTCCGTGAAGAAAGATAAGTTTAATGACATACTGTTGAACATTGTACGCAAAGCAATAACAAACCTGTGGGGGCAACCTGGTGGCATATCTTCAGTCAGAAAAGTTGCGCAGTACACCTTTAAATACTCTTTGGTTTTGTCATTTTAAATGTATTTTTCCACACATTAGCTGCTATATACAGCACTTTGAGCTGCTTCAGTTGTAAATGTGTTGTGGAAATAAAGTTTATTGTGATTTGATCCCAGCTCAGACCGGGGTATACTGCTGTGTCCTTGGGCAAGACATTTCTCTCACCTTGCCTGTGTATGGGGGTGTAGTAACGGAAAATTGCATTAACATACCAGTGCATTCACTTTTTCATTAACAACCAATAATTTGGCAATGTCCATTAAACAGGAATAAAACAGACGCGGATTAAGGGAGTGTGACATCACCCATACCTTTCCACTCGGGTCAAATGAAGCTCACGAGGTTAGCAGTTGTAGGAGTGAATTTGGAGCCAGTTCCACATTAGGAATTTATGAAGCCAAGATATATTTTGGCCTCAAATCTATAATACACAAGTAGAAAACTTACGTAAAATAATACAGATCATGACATTCTTTTACTCAAACTCATCTGCCCTCAAAAGCCTATGACCAGCCTGCAAACTCTCCTTTAAATTTCAGCACCACACCTCGGGCCCGGTTTGCCCCCACCTGTGTCCCCTCGGCCCCTGCTGCCAAGGCCAAGGGGAGGGAATGAATGCGGAGGCTGGATGTTGGTTAATGGTGGAGCGGCACAAATACAGCCCCTTCCTGCATTGTTGTGTGTTTGAGGGAGACTAAGGGAGATTGTGCTCCTGGGCCAAAGCAGGAAAGCAGCTAATAAGTGAGATAACCTGTGGGAATCGAATACAAACTGTACACTATGGAGCGAATTTTCCCCTCTGAGATTCTGGACTTGGACTTTTTAAAATTGTAACTACTGAAGGTCCTATATTACACAAAATGGATTCTCGTGAGCTTTAAGCCATGTTATAGTGCTGTTACCTCATCAAAGACATACCCAGAGTTGTGTTTTATTTCATTCGCACAAGTTTGAGTAATCCTTTATTATTAGTCTGTCTACGTCTCCAAAGCTCAAAATGTTCTGCTGCACCTTGTGATGTCATGTAGCAGTCATTTTCAAGTTAACAGCGACCTTTTGAATTTAGTTCAGTAGAGATTGGCAATTCCAGGACTGAAATGATCCAAATGATTCTAGTGAAGGTGTATGGAGTTTAAAAACACAGTGGAGCACTTCCTGCATTACCACATGACATCACAAGGTGGAACAGAGTGTTTTCTGCTTGAAAGAAGGAGGTGAACAAAACTGTGAATATGCTACTTTTTCCTTTTAAATGCCTTGACAACAGCTTTTGGTTCTGTTGTAATACAAAGAACTAAGATTTAAAAGTACTTGTAATAGTTATTTCTTAATGTTGTCTGCACTGATAGAGCAAAGGATCATGGTCTATGTTGTTTCCGCTGTTTTTTAGCTGTTGCTGCACCATAACAATAAATATAACCAAAAGACTTGTAGAGAATTCAATATATTGCGATGACCCACGGTATTATTGTGAGACTTTTGATGATGTGATATTATTATATTGCAGTTATTGTTACACCAAACCAAATTAGTCATTGTTCGTTATTTTTGAACTACGTTTTAAAGAGCTTTCTCATAGTGGAATGCACATGGAAGGCACACATAGCCCTTTTTTTTTTTTTTTTTTTTGTTAAAACGTAAATCACATATTAAAAAGCAATAAAAAAAAGATAATCACTCTTTTCTTTAAGACATTGTTCATCTTATTACATTTTCTTTTTTCCTTTTTTTTCCCTCTCTTTTGTATAATTTATGTTACGCCCTTGTCAAATTGCTGGAGGACTTTTGTGCCGTTGATAATTAACATTTATTTTAACTTTTCATGTTCAAATAACAGAAAATGTTAATGGTTTATTTGCATTACAGCATACTTTAATAACCAGCAGATGGACAAAATTCAGACTTTATGAATAAGTTGGGTTCACAGGACATCTCAGCATTCTACCTCTAACAGATTCTTTCCTATAATATTTACTTACTAGAATTATTTTTTAAACAGTGGCCTTATTCAAACATACAAGAACAGTATGGCAAATGTGAGGGCCCAATCCTGAGTACGATATATAAGGAATAAGGAAAAGCATTTGTGGAATTTCTGTTTGGTTATTTCATTCAAAACCCGTGAACAGCCCACAGAGTTGTACTGGCCCCTGCTCTTTATCTCATATAATATAATATTGTGAAGTGGAGCCTCTAAACACACATCAGTCGCACAATAGTCTTTTTGCACACACTGAGGGCTGGCCTTATTTGGCAACTGCAGCACACAGTTCCTCTCTGTCATGGGGAAGTGCTTATGACCTGCGTCTGAGGACACCCTCGGCGTTTTGGATAGTCATTGACCTGTTACCGCGGGCAACCAATCCCTAATATACTGTACGGTCAATAACGCCTACAGGTGCTCAACAATATGTTTGTATAATCAACAATGTATATGTATGCATCATCTTTACAATATCATGTCACAGATGTTGCAAGATTGAATAATTAAAGAGAGAGATTCAGAACAATATAATAAATATATATTGTACAGAAGGGAACGCTAAGAGTATGTTAAGTAATTAATTAATACCGTATTTGATAAAGTTGGTAAAGGGATACAATGCACAGTACTCCTGATAGCTGTACACAATGAATGAAGTAAATGAACACATGTACCGAAAAATATATGTTCTGAATATTAATTAATTTGTAACTTATTTGGTACAGTTACTTTTTCATTTGGTGGTACTCAAAATATCGTTACTTTACTAAATACATGACAGTACTTCATTGTGTAATTTTGGTTTGAACTGCACAGTATTAGTGAGAAAAAACAGAAAACATAGCTCTTGCTCTTGCTCATGCTTTTAAACTATAATATTATGCAATTCATTGTCAAAATACTCCAGATATTCAGAATACCATGCATCAGAATACATTACAAAATACATTTCAAGTATTCAGATTTCTGTAACTAAAGACATTTTCAAAAGTATTCTTCCCATCACTGGCTGAATGTAAAAAAACTGTGACTCAATGTCTGACTTGAGACAAAATGCTAAAAGGAAACGTATTTATTAACTTTTTATAATTCAGCTTCAGAGCAATAATTTATTATGGAAGTGGGAAGACCATTTAAGATCATTGTTGTATTGTATATTATGCTTTTTTCAGGATATTTTCTGATCAGCAGTGCGTTATAATATGTTATTAATATTACATATCCAGAGCTGTGTTTTGTTTCATTCACACATGTTTTACACACAAGCCCTGCATATTTAGGCTTCTTAGTTCTTCTCTCAAACTGAACACTCCCTTCCACCTTGTGATGTCATGTGGTAATACAGGAAGTGCTCCACTGTGTTTTTAAATGCCAAACACCTTCATTAGAATAATTTGAATAATTTCAGCCCTGGAATTTCCAATCTCCACTAAACAAAAGATAAAAACTACTGCTTCATCACAAGGTGGAACAGAATATTTAGAGCTTTGGAGATGTAGGCAGACTAATAATACAGAATTACTCAAACATGTGTGAATGAAACAAAACACAACTCCGGGCATGTTTTGGATGAGGTAACAGCATTATAACATGGTTTAAAGCTCACAAGAGTCCAGTTTGTGTAATATAGGACCTTACAAAATATAAATTATTCAAGAATTCGCTCACTGAGTTTGTACAGTGATCTGCCTCAGCTGTCTTCTTCTCCAATACTGCTTAAGTGATAAGATAAAGTTACCTATCCATAAGCACACCTCATATGACAAATATTTGACACTTAACCCCTGTAATTTCAATAATTTCAGGATGTAACTGTAAAAACATGCATGCTCATTCAACCAGTGCACTCTCTAAACAAAACTTTATTAGAACAATTAAGAACATTCCACGAGAAAGATGAAGGAGGAGTAACAAGGAAACAGCCAAGAAGTTGTCGTCAATTATTAACTTTTAAAAGTCTATGTTTTTCAGTATTTCCTAAACCTTCTTAGATATTAAAGATGTACTGTGTAACTTTTCTGGTGAAGGTTCTGCCATCAGCTTGTCTCCATAGTGATGTTATTGTCTTGCCAGAATGTGCCACAGTATAGCATTAAAATGATGTATGGAGCAAACAGGTGACGAAGTTACAGGTCAGATCTGTGGAGAGGCGAGCCAGCGCACAATAAGAATGCATGTATTTTGCTTGTGTTGTTAATGTAAATTGCATTCTGTTTCTCAAGCGTTATCAAATCCAAAAGCAGAATTAGCTTGGGTTGCCAGATCCTACAGCTATTTGCAATAAACCCAAAATGTCTCTATGAAATATTATCAGTTTGTATGTTTGTATTCCCATTTTAAACAAGTAGAAGCACAGCTGTTGCCTTTAACTTGATTCATATTTTAGTTTTATGGCCACGTGTGTAGAATCCCTCAGTCGTCCAGGTAGAATCCATGGCAAAAGGAGAAATTCAATTTGTCAACTGGACAAAACTTTTGTCCAGTTGACAAATTGAATTTCTCCTTTTGCCTTTATGGCCATGTATTTTGAAGGATAATAGATCTTTCGTGTTCGTTTCTGATTGGTCGGTGGGTTTTGCTTGATAGGGCGTGGCACCGCACTGCAGCCGGATCAATCCAGAAGAGGGGAGGTTTGATCCTGTCCATATCGAGATTGTCTGAGAGGTTTTTTGGCCTTTTTAAACTAGCTCCTCCCACCGCTCACATGCCCCGTGCCTATCCTCCTCTTTCTCCTTGCACCCCTTTCGTTTCTGCAGATGGTCATTGTAAAAGATCTGGCGTGCTGTGGTTTTGGTGCAGAATGCTTGCTTTGTCTTCACTTGGCCCAAAATGTGAAAATTTGCAGCAAAAATGAATGCATGAATGGAAATAAGGTATCTTTTCAATGTGCTTACTTGTTTTATTCCTTGTTTTATTAGCCAAACAATTTTCTTGCATTGAAATATTTTGTATAAATCTGAATTCATGGTTAAAAATATTCCTGATTAAATAAATTTTTAATTAACTTTAATTAACTTCTTGGGTCAATTTTCAAGACAATACTGTAGGAGAAGTATTTACTTTGTTGACATGTTTTGACTGCTAGCTGCAAGCCATCATCAGAACTGTCACTGGTGTCTTTAAAAAGACCCTAAGAAGAAGTTAATGTACAAAAGAAGACAAAATGAACGTTTTTGGATTAGATTAAATAAATGTGATAATTATTGTTTATACTAGAGATAAATAAAACATTAAAACTGTAGCAAGCAATTCAATGTATGCATCTACTATAAGTGAGCCTTTACCACAATATAGGCCTAGTGTAATAATAACTTTGAATACTAAATATATTAAAATACTTCAAAATTATTTATTATTTAAAACATATTTAAGTCATTAAAACATGCATAAAACAGGCTGCAAAAAGTTTGGATACTATATTTTTTCTTTAACTTTTTTTTAGCCAATTGCAAACACTAACCTACACCACAATTTAAATGAAAAAGATATTAATTTTTTGCAACATTTTAAGAGCTTTTCCTCACTGAAAAGTTATATTTTGTCAATCACCAATTTCTCACCATTCTGAAAACTATATAAAAAGTCTTTGCCGTGTACCTGAAGTCAAATAAGGCAAAAGCCCCATCTGCATGAACCTGCGTCACCTTTAAATCCCTTTATAATCTATAGCGGTTACCTGCTCATCCTACTGCATAGAGCCACACGTAGTCTTTCGCTTAGGTGGCTGCTTAAAACCCCATAGGCTTTGTGTGTGTTATGAAAGCAGCAGCCTCTCTTTCTCTGTATGAGGACATGTGAAATCACTGGTCAATATGACATTACCATTCAATACTCTGGCCTCTGTTGTGTAAGTCAACCGAGTGACCTGAGCTTTGACGCAGGCTCTGAGATAATAAAATCCACGAAGCAAATTATTTTAGAGCTATATTATATTTCCTATTTTCACATTTTATTTATTTTTTATGATTAAGTTTACATTAGCAATTATTATGATGCACAATGTTAGAAAAATGTACCAAATTGCCTAATTGAGGGAAGCTGAGTGTGTGTGTGTTTTCCATGGATCTATTAAAAAAAGTATCAATAAGGTTGTATTGTATTGTAGGCTAATTGCATACTGACCTAAATACACCAGAAAATAGAATGTCTAATTTTAGTAACTAAATTCATATTTCATTCATATTTTAGGCTATTACTCTATTAAGTGGATTGGAAATTAGTTGGTTATTTTGTCTACACTGTCCTTGTCTTATTTATAAAAAGTTAAGTTGGCTGTGTATTTTTTGCTGTTTTTTTCATAGTATGTTTTCTAATATTTTGTGATATAACTAAACATGTGCTCATCATGTATTAACAAATCTGTGTATTTATGCAGATCTTTTTTTTTTTTTTTACTTTAGGTTTATGTCACAAATAAGCTACTTTACTGCACTATTAAATGAAAATACACTAGCAGTCCTTATATCATGATAGCCACCCTACTGCAAATCCAGAACACATTACATCACAATTTCAAAACAAATATTTTATTAAATGAATTGCCAGTTCCTCCGTTTCCCTGCGTTGTTAAAGAGGACAGGCCTGCCTCTGCCAGACACTTGTTGTGTGTTCACTGTGCTGGTGTGTAATGAAGCAGCCGCCTGTAAAGCTGATAAAGCACAATTAGGATCAATAGTGTGCAAAAGGGGGGCTTTCTACATGTCTGGACCTGTCTGGAGTCACCTGCGCACTACAAACTTATTAACACACGGAGAGACAAAGGGACAGGATCATTACGGAAAACAGGTGTACGAAATCCTGGCTTATTAGCGAATTAGTGAAGTCTAGCAAAAAAAAAAAAAAAAAAAAAAAAGCCAAGCATGTTCACGTGTAATATAAAGTTAGCTCAAATTGGGTTGTGTTGCTAGTTAGCCGCACTAGCATAAGGCAACAAGGTAAATGTCAGATATTTTCTCTATTTGCAAATTCAACTGCGCTCTGACTGTATTTGTTTTATGTTACTTCGTGTTTTCATGAGTCATAATTCATATTGTGTTAATATTAATATTACCAAAATGAAAATTGCTAATGGAAAATCTCCAATTCAAATTAATGTAGCTAGGGTTGTGCAGCAGTGGTCGGGTCTCTGCATAATTTGTAGCATGCTAGCTAATCTGTGTCGTTTTTACACGTTGTTTTGTATCTTGTTCTTTTTTGCAATGATAAAAAATGGTTAAAATGAACTTCGGAAAAGTAGTGGCCGACATACGGGACTTTGGATAGAAAAAGTAATGGGTTCAGACTCGAGGCGGGGGCAGTGGAGTGGAGGATCTGCGTAATACCGCGTTCACTAATCTTTTTCACCAAACCAAGCTCTTTTGTGTACTTTTTATTATCATGTGGATGTCCCTGTGCTATTTACAGATACGAAATAAGCTCTCCACGGTCCTGCGAACTGACTGCGCTCCTCCCGGGCTGGTTGGTTGTATAATAGGCGAGCTTCACCTCATCTGAACTTGGCGCATCTGGTCCACCGGCGGCGCAGTTCCCGGTGCAGTGAGCTCCGTGTCCCCGCTGAACTCTGCTGACGGTCGGCTACACAGACAGACTCACACGGGAGGAGGAATGGGATTTTCGGTGCTCTTGATGCTTTTTTATGCTTATCTAACTACAGATCCAGCTACTCTGAAGACATTTACAACGTTATCAGCTTATTAATGTCTGCGTATGGCTCTTTTTTTTTTTTTTTTTTGCTTTTTTTGGAGAGACCAGACAATGGAAGCGGACCAGCCGTCTAGGAAACGAAATCCCCGCGTACTGGAGTTTGGACACCTCGCCACTTTCGTCTTGAACTTGATCTGTATTGGTATGTACTTCTGCATTGACCTAGTTTTCCAGTTATGGTGAAAATTACTACAAAATCGCATCAATTTTTAATGAGCACAATTCCGTCACACGTGAAACTTTATTATAGGCTCACACGCGCTTAAATGGTAGACAGTGCTTTATATTATGCTTAAATTAGACAACAACTTACACACATTTTCGATTTTTAGACATATTTTGCCATGTAGCATCACATTATTGTTCGCAATGGAAGAAAGGAGGTCCATTTTTACGTGCCCTAGTTTCGACAAGGCATAATCTTTCTCTTTGTTATCCCCGCTGCAAGCATGCACAGATAGCGCGCTCTGCTTGTAATTCCCGCAAAAAGAGATTTCAACTGCGCAATTTGTTTTAAGATTTAAGATTTGTGTTTGGATGTGCGTTTAATTAAAAATGCGCTATCCACAGCAATGCGTGTGAGATGATCAGAGTATGTCGACATGGGAACATACAACTGTGCGGTTTCCCCTGTGGTTTGCGTCTCTCTCTTTGAAAAATCAATTCATATAGAGAAATGCAATAGCTACAAGTTATGAAATAGGTAAAAGTTACAGTTTTTAAAGTTTCAGCGAGTATATTCCAAAATCAGCATTGCACTTGATCACTTGGGCAGGTGAACTGTTATTTTGCAACTTATTAAGCTATGCCTCAAATAAAAATTATATGTAGCCTATAAGATAAGATTTTATTGTGCAGTCGCTTGACCATTTGGAAGAGTGATCAGTTTAATGCAAAACGCGGTACTGATAAAGCAAGAATATGAATTTTTGCAAAAGTTGTAGTTTGCATTAAGTTCTCAAATAACACTTTTTAAACTTGAAAATATGGTTTTATTTACGGCTTTATGATTAATGTCATAATCTGTCTCTATAATACACTTGTAATAGAGTATGATTTGTGGTTTAAGCTGTAAATAACAACTAAAATATGTTTCTAGGAGTGTTTTCAATATTGTTTTGCTTCTTTAGGTTAATATATATGCCAAGAAACACGCTTTAACTTCTCCGTACGGACAGCAGCCATAAAAAACATATCAAAATCTTTCTTTGTAAATACGTATAAAGCCAAACACAAATTACACTACTACTACGACGATAAATACACAAATAAAACTGTATTTAGCCATCACTAATATTAGTTTATAATCACCTTAAAAGTTCCCACTCCTGCTGAAGATAAGCAAGTTTAAACCAAATATTCAGCACACTTTGGCTTTTTCGTATTCAAGCTATAAACACACACAGGAAATCACTTAGTTCAGCATAGTTTATTGTAAGTGTGTATTTTATATGTATTATATATTTATATATTATTGCAATAGTCTTGTACAAAACCGTATTATCTTGTGGCAAATCTTGTAAAGCTGCATATATCACCACATGCACTTACAAGCCGTGGGCAACCATCACATTTGCATTTCTGCTTTTGTCTTTTTCTGGTAATTTGGAATAGAGGGATGAGGTCAGCGTGACCTTTTAGCTCTACACTTTCTGGGATATTGTGTACTATTTCTGCTAATGCCGCAGGTAGTTTATTAAACACAGTGAATGCTAAAAACAATAAAATTATTTCTAATCCAATCCACTTTATTTCTGTAGCACATTTCATAAACAAAACAGTTTCCAAAGTGGTGCACTCTACAGATAAAACAATACAATGGAAATATAAAATAAAGCTCTATTTACCTCCACTAGTCTTAATTAAGACAATAAAGCTAGTAAAATAATAAGAGCAAAAATACCAATAAGTAAAGATTTGACGACATTGAGTAGAAATGGCCGAAACACAGGTACGTTTTAAACACTAGCTTGATTAGGCCTGTTGCTTTAGTTACTATGTTACTGATCAACAAGTGAAAGGTGGACAATATTTTTGGGGGTTCCTATTTATCGTGTGTATCTTTTTATTTGCGTTAGCAGTACGGAACATTTTCTTATTTTTTGCAGTAGGCTACGTAGCATTTAAGCTGTTCTATAACTTCTTATAGGTCAAAAATAGATCCAAACTAACTACTACTAATGTGGTTTATTGTGATGTGTATTTAGAGCATCTCATAGTCATTAATAATATTCATTTAAGGTTCATTTAAGAAAAGTGTTACAAGGATTTTCATGACTTAGAGTTATTGTTTAAGCGATATAATTTGGTGTTCAAAATGGTCATTTATCATATTTTTTTTCCACTCTTTCGCACTTCGGATTTTGTTATTGTGACAGACCTAGGATTGAGACTTATCAAGATTATATTTCAGCAAGAGAGGTGTGGTTTAATGCTTGACTGCAAAGTGAAACTTAGCAGGAATATTATCTGAAATTGGCCTTTGAGAACTGGTCAATATACAAGAGACACTTTATCCAGCGTCCATTTGCTAAGACTTATCCCTGGAATCCCACTCCCTTTGCGTTCCCTCATATCTCAACCGATTGATTGAAATCCTAAACTGCAAGGACGGGTAGGGCGAGCGTGATCCACCCTTTCTATGAATAGTTGATTGGATGCAATGGCAAAGTGGTGTGTTGTTTCTTTAAGGGCATTTCAGGTCGGAGGGCGGGAGGCGACTGGGGACAGTGCAGGAGGAGGATTTTTGCTGGCTGTTCCTTTCTCTGTTGACAAGCTGCACACAGACATGCCACGCCCTTATCAGGTCATCCGGGTCGGTCGATGTAATGGTGCTAAGATCGGTATTGGTAATATCAGAGGGGAGTTCCCAGACTTCGGAATCACATATTGGAAATGTATCCAATATTTGGCTCCAATACCTTTCCTATGCTCTGTGTGCCCATGTGACATTCCCAATATGTCCTCAATAGGTATGGGGCAATATTGAAATTTGGTGTCAGCTAAAATAATTGTGATTAACGATTATATCACGATAATTATAAACATGACAGTTTGAATAGGTTCTGGATAGGTTATGAATAGGTTCTATACTTAAACTGTTACAGTATTGTACTTTGTTGTAAATCAAAACAACACTCATAATATACACAATAATATACAGTGAAAGGTTCTGCTGTTGTAAACCCAAAACTGTATGGGAGTAGGTGCTAATAAACAGTAGCGTCAGCCTACTCCTTTTGGGCTAAGTATACTTCTATGTACACCTGTAATGTAAACAAAATGTAAAGAAAGACCAAATAAACTAAACTGTTACAATGACGATTACCGTGATTTCCGGACTATTGAGCGCACCTGAATATAAACCGCATCAACTTAATTTTAAAAGAAAAAAAAAGGTACATATATAGGCCACACTTGTCTATAAGCTGCAGGTGTCCACGTTGTAATTTGAGATATTTACATAGAAAGATGGTTTTTAAAATTTTGAATTAAATACCAGAACATGCTTTTTCCAAACAGTACCTGTGACACGGCAGTAAAACGACAGTATTACGACAGGATTATCAGACTACGTCACTTTGTGCTCTACTGCGCATGTCTCCTGCAGAAAGAGCCGCTGTCCTGTCTGGGATCATGTCTGTCTCGTAGGATTTCAGCAGATTTCAGGCTGTCTGGGGGGCGGGGCTAGGTGTATCGATCAGGTATGAGTGGATGTCTGGCTATTGAAGTTTGAGACATTTCTTCTCGTCTTCTCGTGGAGATTATCTCTGTTAGCAATTATCACAATTATATTAAATGTCCCACGAACGATTATTATCTACCCTTTTTATATGATAAACGATATTTTTGTTTACGGTCCCATCCCTATTAGGCATGGGGTGATACTGAAATTTGGTGTTGCACTTATCATGGCAAAAATAATTGTGATTAGCGATTATATCACAATAATTATTGAAGTTGCTGACAAATGTTATGGATATGAATAATTATAATTTTTACGTTATGAATAGGTTCCATATTTGAACAGCTGTTATATTACTGTATACGGATGTAACAGTAACTGAAATATCGTGATATTGTATTGTCAAAAGTCTCACAGTAATACCGTAGGCCATCACAATATATCGAATTACAAAGTCTTTGCTTAAGTTCATTGTTATGGTGCAGCAACAGCTAAAAAACAGAGATCTACACATACCATGATCCTTTGCTCTGTTTCAGTCCAATCTACGTGATGAAATAATAGTTATTAAGCACTTTTAAATCTTAATTATGACAGAAAAGTAGCATATTGATAATTTTGTTAGCTTCCACAAAATATTGCAATAAATATCGTACTGTGCGATGCATATTGTGAATATATTGTGTAGATATTCGGATATTGTTATACCCAGTATTGTACTTTGCTGTAAATGAAAACAACAAATAAAATGATAAAGATGATAAAAGAGATAAAATGGCCGTTATATCACGATTAAATAAAATGTCCCATGAAAGATTATTGTCAATGCTTTTTATCATGATATACGATATTATTGTTTACTGTCCCATCCCTTGTCCTCAGTGCATCAAATCTGTCTTTTTAAACAGACAAATTAGTTCAAATTGTCATAGAAGAGCAATTAAGCTAAAAAAGTTGCTATATAGTACACAAACATGGCATTATACATTTTATATTATTATCTGTAAATATAATAATATGTGTAAGTGAAAAGTTAATTAGTGCAATTGACCACAACCTAACATCAGTTTGAGGACAAGAGAAATTGAAATAAAAATCCATATCGGCTCATCTCTTGTGTTTATTCACAAGTATTAAATAGACATCTTTTTATAGCACACATTCTCCATTATAATTCAGCTAGTTAGCATCTAACTGTTTTGTTTCCTTTGGGCGTTTGATTGACATATAAAGTTATAAATAGCAAATGTAATTCTTCTAACTCTTCTAGTTTGTGCTCTCAATTCTACTAAATGGTATTGTGCAATATGTGTGTGTTAGGGTTGTCAATAAAATCAATACACAGATACAAATTGATACTAAAACTACCAAATCTGGATGTGCTTCTGTAAATGTATCAATACTAAAAAAAAAATCACATCAATAGGGCAAAATTTGACTTTTCCTGAATAGTTTTAGTATGGTATTGATCTGTAAGTTTAACTAGTATAAAACCACATGGTAATATCATTTTGTGTTGAAAATTACAGTCTATTGTACAAAAAGGAATGTTTGTGATATCAAAATTGGTATTGAACCGTTTCCAGTATCAAAATTGTTCAAATTATCAGCCTTTCCTGTACTGTACTCACACAAATAGGACAAAATTTGACATTTCCCGAATAGTTTTAGTATGGTATTGATCTATATGTTTAACTAGTACAAGACCCCATGGTAATATTAAAGAAGCTATCATATTGTGTTGAAAATTAAGATAAGATAAGATAAGATATAGATAAGATAAATTGAGCTGGAAATTTTCTGTATTGTGACAACACTAGTATGCACTGTTTTATTGTGTCCCATTTAATATGTTTTAAATTGCGGGCACATCTCCGCGTAGAGCATTTAAGTGCTTGACCTAATTTCGGTGCCAGTGCAGAATCCACTGGTGAAGGCCTTACTCTGTTAGTGTGTGCGTGCGCATCTTGCTCTGGGTGTTTCCTCCTTTGCCTTTCTAACAGGAAGCTGATGTGGGGTTCAAATAAGGACACCGAATAGGCCTTTTCTTTCCACTGTGAATCATTGGAGAGGGAGAGAAAAGGAGAGAGCGACAGAGAGAGAGAGAAAGGGAGAGAGAGAGAGGGAGAGAGGGAGGGAGAGAGGGAGGGCTGCTGCATTGATTCAGCTCCTCACAATCTGGCCCTCCTCTTTAGTTCTCCGTCTGTCCTCTTTCATGCCTCTACATTTTAGGCCTGTCACGTTAACAAAATTTGAAGTGCAATACATTGCTGAAGAAAATATAAATAATACAAAACATAAATAAAATATGTATTAAAAACATGTGTTGTAATAAATAAATAACCAAATCAAACACTTTAACTTTCCTGGGGGAGGGTATGCCACCTGTTTGTCTCCATGGAGATTGCATTGCTTGGAAAGTTCTACAGTATGGCATTAAACATAAATATCCATAGAGAACAGCAGGTGACATCACAAGGTTAAGTTTCAGGTCATATCTGTGGGAAGGTGAGCATGTTTTTAATGCATGTTAAATATTTTTGTTAAATAAATACACCAGTGACTCAATAAATGCCATAATGTGTAACATTCCCGGCAAAGCAATAACATCTCCATGGAGATAAGCAGGAACATAGTGCATCTTTAAGCTTCAGTCATAGAAGTTACTAATTTGACCATCCCAGTTCAAATCATATGGTACTGCAAAAAAAATATTAAAAAGTTCCCCACCACGACGACTAAACGTACACACGATAAACACTGAGCCCCAAAAATGTTCAAGCCAAGTCAATACAGTAATTATCCTGACGGTCCAGCTGCCTCATCTGATCATCTTTTTCTTTATTTTAGTTTCACTTATGTAGAATTGACAAATATGTCTGAAAGGAATACTGTTTTTTTCAAGGGCAGTTCATGTGAAAAGACAGGGAGGGGGGAGACAGAAAGAGGAGACCAAATGCAAATGAACCACTGCTCTGTGCTGGTGTGTCCGGTTCAAATCTAAAATGACCACTGCAGAGGAGGGGAGGGCTGTAATGACAAAAGTGAATACCTCAATGTTTTTTGGAGTATGTGACAACGGTAATAAAGAAAATATTTTGTCAATCCACCATATGTGATAAAATGTGTTTTAAAATACATTAATTGAGGTTTAAAAATCAGATAAAGGACTGTACAATTACACACAAAAATGCTAAAATACAAAACCAGTCAAAGGTTTGGACACACTTTTTCATGTATGCTTCTTCTTTATTTCCAGAATTATTCTCATTGTAGATTCTCACTGAAGGACTCAAAACTATGAATGGACACACGTGGACTGTAATAAACAAAAGACAAACCTTTTGCTTCGACCACTGCTTTGCACTTTTAGCATTTCTTAACCCTGACAAAGAACAGCTGTGAAGTGAAAACCATTTCAGGAGACTTCATCAAGAAGCTCACTGAGAGAAGGCCAAGGGTTTGCAGCTCTGTCGACATGCAAAGGGGATTTGAATATAAAACATGAAAAATATTTTGTTGAGTTATTAAACTTTTTTTCTTTCCATTTATCTTGTATCATATGCTTAATGTCGTCTCAAGTGTCGACATAAAGAAATACATTGACATACACTGAAAAAGAAGGTCTGTCCAAACTTTTGACTGGTAGTGTATATCTTTGACCCTTATTTGAAATATTGCCTTATTATTATTTTTACAGATCTTCAACTTTCAGAATTATTAATATTTTGATGTATTGCCCATCTTTACTGCTGAGTGAGTTGGATGCAGCAAGTCATATCTTGCATTCTCACGTTTTCATTGTTATAATCAGCACACATTTAGGTAGACAATAGTTTGTTGCCATTAAAGGTGCTGTACCTGATTTTTACTGTCTTAAAAACATGAATAACAAAACTAAGTCATTTTAAACAGTTTTTAGTTGTCCAACGTTATTCCTCATTTACCTTATGCATTCAGAGCGTCTAAATTATTCACCATGATGAGTTTATAAGGGCTTTCGCAACTTTCAGAGGCCAGAACAGTCACGGTAAAACAACTACTATGCTAATTGCGCATTTCCTGATTCTCAGAAAATTAAACACTATAGCTAGATGCAGAAAGCACACAGCGGACTTGTTTTGACCTCAAGAGCTGCTTATACATCATATCTGCACTGGGGTAAGATAAACTTTGGTGAAATACATGGGAAAAAACAGGTAGAGTTTAGTTTTAGTACAGATTTTATCCTCGCTTTCATTTGACCCCAAGTAAAACTAATCATATCTGTTCCCCGAAGTGTGTATAATTTATTACTGATACAGTAATACACACAATTGAAACAGAATAACAGTGCTCTTCTTATTGGAGAACAAAAATTTGCTGCTCTAACCACCTCTGATCATGTACATTTGAATTTGAATTTCAGAGATCTCCTGAACACAAATGAACACATAGTACAACACAATACATAATACACGATACACCCCTCTATACATCCATTTAATAGTCATCAGTGTAAATACAGCGTTAATAGTATCAACAACAATGCCATTCTAGGGGAGCTTTACGAATGGAAGGTTCATTAACTGTTTGATACTGAGAGTGTTAAAGACAATAAATTACATGATTTTTTTATCCTAATTTAAAGGTTCCATGTTACACAAAATAAACTCTTGTGACATGGTTTAATGTTCTGGTTTCTTCATCAAAAACATACCTGGAGTTGTGTTTTGTTTGATTCACACACATTGAGTAATTCTTTATTATTAGTCTGTCTGCATCTCCAAAGCTCAAAATGCTCTGTTCCACCTTGTGATGTCATGAAGCCATAGTTTTCAAGTTAACAGCTACCTTTTACTTTTAGTTCTTTAGAGTGGCAATTCCAGGTCTGAAATTATCCAAATGATTGTAGTGAAGGTGTATGGAGTTTAAAACACTTCTTGTATTACCACCTGACATCACAAGGTGGAACAAAGTGTTTTCAGTTTCAGGGAAGAACTCAGCCTAATTATGCAGGGTTTGTGTGTTAAACATGTGTGAATGAAACAAAACAGAACTCCGGATATGTTTGTGATGAGGAAACAACATTATAACATAGATCAGAAAATAGCGCAATAGGCTATGGGCCCTTTAGTTATTGACTTGAAATGTAAATGCAACAAAATGAGCTTGATCTGTCTTCCATTGTGGTTTACAGCACTAAGAGTGTCATATTTGTCTCTAAACCATCTCTCACTTGCTGCATGTTTTCAAACAATGAGTTGGCAGATTGTAATTGTTTTCTGTTGACCGCAGCTTGTTCAAAGTCGTACCCTGTCCCCAATTTTTCCATTCAAAATCCACACTATTTAATTATGCTCTGATCTTTTACCATACAAATATGTTTGAGGCTGCATTGTGTAATCTGCTTGCTTCCATAGAGATCTCATTGCGTTGCCTGGAATGTTTCTCAATATAGCATTAAACTTATCTTTCTCCATGGAGGCAAGCAGGTGTCACCAACCCAATTTTTCAAGTTGTTTTTTAGCTTTAAAACATCTGTAATTGAATAGATGCATGATCGTAGACTGTATATATAAATGGACATAGCTAACGTGCTAGCCGCCATGTTCCAAACCGGCCCTGGCTCCCATTGGCATTGACATTGGAATATTGTCGTCCCTGTCTCTGTAAAAGCCCCTTTGAGCCTTGTCATTTTGGTCTTTAAATGTTCGTATTGACCCGCTGTACATGATCCTCGTATTTTTTGTTTTTGCTATTTTGTCCGTCAAAAAAATCCTATTCATAATATAAAACCTAGCTCCAAATTCGCTCCTGTAACCGTTAGTATCGCGAGCTTCATTTGAGTGGCTCTGATGTCACACTCGCTTACTCCACTTCTTTATACAGTCGATGTGCATGATGGATAATTAAAGGTCTGATATTACAGAAAATTGACTCTTGAGATTTAAGCAATGTTATAATGTTGTTTCCTCCTCTAAAACATACCTGGAGTTGTGTTTTATTTCATTCGCACATGTTTGAGTAGCCCTTTCTTATTAGTCTGTCTCCAAAGCTCTGTGTCACCTTGTGATGTCATGAATCAGTAGTTTTCAAAGAGTAACATTAACAGATTGTTTTCTGTTTGAGCCTAAATAAGCAGGGTTTGTGTGTTAAACATGTGTGAATGAAACAAAACACAACTCCAGGTATGTTTTTATGAGGAAACAACATTATAACATAGATCAGGAAATAGCATAACATGGGCCATTTAAATACCAAACTGAAGAACATACTTGGCAAAGCAATAGCATTGGTGCACCCTCCTTCAGAAAAGTTACGTAGTGCGTCTTTAACAATCCCTCCCCCAAATCAACCCATGTGGCGAACCTTTGTAGTATTTAAGATGTTTTCAAAGAGTATAGGAAACTAAATTACTAAACATAACAGAATCCAGATGAAAAGCCTTGACGCGGTACACTCTGTTTGGGAATGTCCTGTCCTCAGCATATGGGACACTCTGCTCACATTGTAACTATAATAACTTTTATTACATTCAAATCTGACACACTCTTTCTTTGTTTCAGAAGATAAAGCCGAGAAGAACGGGTGGAGAGATCAGATAAAAACAGGTAATTTTTAATATATATATTTTTTACCAAACACAATACTATAGATAGACTAATAGACTAAATTGTGGTAAGTGGTCAGTAATTGAAAGTGCAAATAATTATCCCCAATAATTCTATGTACACTTCAAAAATGAAAAAGTGTATTAAAATAAGTTGAATTTTGTTGAATTTGTACAGTGCACTGTGTAACATTTTTGTCACCACCTGCTTGTCTCCATGGAGATGCTGTTGTTTTGACTGGAATGTTTTAATACCACAGTATATGGTATTAAACAATTTCATCTAGAATTTTAAGTTTAATGCTACATGGAACATTCTAAAACTGTCATGGAGACAACAGAAAAGTTACATATTGTACCTTTATTTTGAGAAGCTTTAGTTTAGAAGATTAGATTTATTTAAGTTTTTTGATTTGCTTCAAGATATGTTTCTGACTTGTTGAGTACATGTATTATTATTTGAAGCTAGCACATTAGTTAAAACTGCACTTAACCAACCAACCCAATGGTAGATTTTAATATGTTTCAAGCTAAATTGTCTTGTAACCAGTTAGAAATGTTGTAAAATATGTGAAATGAGATACATCAATGAAGCAATTTAATCTAACCAGATCAGTATTGATGCATTTTTTTGCTAGTTGAGCCACTCCCACTTGCAAAAAGTTAGCAACGGAGACAAAACAAAACATGCATAAACCCACAAAATGCAACAGAAGGGGACTTGGGTTAAAATCATTATTAGAAACAATGCGTCTTTATTCTTTAACACTGTCTTTTCTCGCACATTTAATATTTGTGAGTTCTTAACTACTCCAGCTACACGTCAAGTTTGAGCTGCAAGTGCAAACAGATGTCTGCACCACGATGCCGCTCGTGAGCTGGGTCAATGAGTTCATAAGGAGTGCTGCTGGAGGAAAAAAAGACGCCCCATTCAAACTGTATGTGCGCAAGGGAGGTACTGAGAGAATGAAAACACCAATCCACTTTTAATACTCTTTCTTTAGTGAAAAATATACAAAGTACTCAGTTACATATACTAACACTTTAATTCTAACTTTGTACAATTTAGTCCTGGTCTGGTTCTGGTTTAGTTCTGGTTTAGTCCTGCTTTAGTCTGGTGTCTTTTTTGTCTTTCTAAATACTCGGTTACATATACTAATACTTTAGTACTAACTTAAGTAACTTTAATACAGTTGTACAGTTTAGTCCTGGTCTGGTTCTGGTTTAGTCCCCAGTTTAGTCCTGGTCCAGTCCTGGTTTTGTCCTGTTCTAGCAGGGTGTAGACCTAGTCTGTTTTAGTCCTGATTTAGTATGTTCTAGTCGTGGTTTAGTCCTGGTTTAGTACCTGCTAGTCTTGGTTTAATCCTGGTCTAGTTCTGGTTTAGTACTTTCTAGCCCTGATTTAGTCTTGGTCTAGTCTTTTCATAGTTCTAGTTTGTTGCCTTAGTCCTGGTCTAGTTCTGGTTTAGTCCTAGTCTAGTCTACACTGTACATGCTACTAGTAGTTTTTAGACACCATACTTTTACTCCTACTTTAGTAATATATTTAGTACAATACTACAATACTTTCACTCAATTCAAAGTTTACTCAAAAGCTCTATGTTGACAATATTAAATAATTTATTTTCCGTGGAACAGTCCTTAAGATATGATTTTGTTTTTAGTGGTCTATCCTTGTGGTTTATATATGACTTATTTCATGTTTTACTCTTTTACTTTTACTCTCTTACTTGTGTGGTAGTTTCAGCAATTTTTTTTCTCTTGATAAATTTTTTAAACATTACTTTGTACATCTACTGCGACATTACTCCAACTTGAGTAACATTTTTGGCTACGATTCAAACCCACATTTGCGTTTACGTTCTAGATTTAATAATATAATTTTAGAAGATAATTATTCAAATCTTGAATCTTATTTTTTATTATTTGGTAGTCCATAAAGTTGCCATATTAAATTTATGGCTTTTAACTGTCAACCATCCCATGTTTGGTGCTGAATAATGGCACCCCTTCCAGAAACTATTATGAAACACTAATTTCACCTTAGTTCATTTGTGGTGACATGAATAGGCGTGTGAATAGGCACAGTAATTACATAGATATTAACCAAAATCTAGGTCAAAGCATCTGACTTTTTGACAGTTAAAAAGCAGATTTGACCGTATAATTCAGACTAGCCCTCCGTCTCAATGTTAAACTATGGGCATTCTCGTTATGAAAATGGATCTTATTTCGTTTTATATTTTAGTTCTTTGAAACTCGGGTCGTAGTGTAGGGCATTTCCAAGTCAGTTGCAGTGAGACTGAAGGGTGGACTGGTTTGAGCTTGTTCAATTATTGTTGGGCAGAGTCATGTCACATCCCTCAAGTTTTTGTGGATGTTTCGTAGAAGTGAGTAGTTAGAAATAGCAGTTAGTAGTTAGCCGAAATAGTCATGTTCTTTTTCCTCATTCATCAATAACAATTTAATTTTATTAGATTTGCCCAGTTGACAGAGTTGAATTGCTTTCGATCATACCTGGACGACTGAGGGATTACACAGACATATTTCAATTTGAATTTCCTGGACATCCGTTAGAATAGGTTTCAAAGGTAAGTTATTGGTGCAATAATTTTGAAATTATTTAAATCCGTTATCAATCAATCGATAACAAGCGTTCACAAACAGATGAACGCTGCAGTGGCTGGAAGTTTATTCATTGTTATATATTAAGTTATTTCAAAACTGCCTTCAAATAACTGCATCTCATTTTTTATCTGTTTTTTTCATCTGCGTTTTGTCTGTTTGCTATGTATTATGTATTATCTGAACTATGCAGACACTAAAACAAATACTAAAAACGTTAATATAAAAACAGAGGCATTATTATTAATAAATTAAAATGGCAAAAAGGGACAAAGTGATTTTTAGCCATCGTACTCTTTATTTGTAAATATTCTCTATCCAGAAGCCTTCTGTTAGCATATATGTATATCTATATCGCCTTATTTCTTGTTAAAAATCAAATTGTACAATAGAAATAACTGTGTGGTCTGTGACTGGTTGACTAATCAAAAAACAGTTGCTGCCGAGTCAGCTACTAAAATAACTGTTAGCTGCAGCCCTATTGGTTACACTGCTTTCTTAAAATAACAAGTAATAATAAAGTAAAGAGAGTTGGCATATGTTTAAAAATGGTAATCAGTGCTTTTAAAATAGCACTGATTTTCCGTTTAGCATCGAAGTAGTGGCACGGATTTGCAATAAATGAAAGTAAAATGAACATCACAGACTGGAGCAGGAGGTGGGGGTATTTTCGGCTGCAGTGGCCCCAGTTTGGAGCTCTGTCTCTGGGCTCGTGTCTGCTCGTCCTCTGCCTCTGCTCGATGGAGAAGCAGCTCATGTGTGACCTCTACAGGTGTCCCTATGCACACAGACAAAACTGGAACTCAATTTTGACAGCACCGAATCTTGCCACTATCTGTCTTTATTCAAATCAGTTTAGCAATTTCTGTTTTTTACTTTTTTACTTCAGTGCATTAATATTGAAACTAAAATTTTAGAACATAAGGTTATGTTTATCTTAATTTAAAATACCAACTTTGATTGTACATCTCATTTTCCTTTACTGAAAAATAGAAAGAACATATATACATATTTTAAATGCTAATAACTATCCAATGGCCAGTGACTTAATTGTAGTGTAAATCTACATTCACAGTTTACTTAAAACTATCTCAAAACATGGGAGTTCATTTTGTGGTTTTGGTGTAATCTTGTGTGTTGCATTTTTTACATTATTGTAAGGTTTAGTACATTATGTTCTTTTCGGGAACAAACTTGACAAACGAGGTGTAGAACTTTTTTTGTATTTAATATAAGTATGTAAATTTCTAAATTGAGTCAAATGCATTTTAGAATTTTATACTATTCATGGATTTCAGAGTGATAAAAAAAGACCGTTGTTGCCAAACTTCAAAATTTAAATTAAAAACAAAATACTTTTATCTTTTGAATAGTGAAACGTTCTCAAAAAGAACTGAAAAAACATGAATTTGATTTTTAATTAAATTGCTCAGAATTTACACACATTAAAGACATGCATTGTTACCTTCTGTGTTTATAAAAAGCTATAGGTGTGTATGACATTTTATCATGTCTATAGTTACACCTGATAATAGACTGGGATCAGGTCTGCTGGAGTCCAGTGTAAAGGTATTACTCATAAGGTAATTACTGGGTGAAGTTGGGGCATCTTGGGTAAGTAATTGTAGATTACTAAATGGGGACTAACAAGTGGGCTTAAGTAACATTATCCTTAAGTGTGTGTGTGTATGCGTGTGTGTGTATACATGTGTGTGTGTGTCCGTGTTCATAAAGGGTCCATAATGAGCCTGGAGCTTGCTCTTCTATACAGACAGCACGTATGAAGTGTGGAGAGGCCAATGGGACCCCCTTCTCTCAGTCTGGAGCTACCCTGCCTCTGCTCCATTGTAACCCAAGGCCCTCATTTGAATGGGCCTTTAGTATTTTGTGTGAACAAGTCAGAGCCATTTGCATTTGTTCCAGTCACAAAGATTTAACAGGTCAATAGGGACTACTGGCAGAAAACTAACACGCTACGAGCCCCCCACCACCACCCACTCTCCCCTTCCTTCTCTTTGGATGTCATGCACCCACCCACTTGTATGTAACTGAAGCATGTGATGTATGTACATATGTGTGTCTTTGTGTAACTGCAGGGGGCTGGCTGAGAAAATACCAGTTAATTCTCTGCAGTCTGTCCACACAAAAGTTTAATTAACATACAATGTAAAGCGCCGACCACTGAAAGAGATAGTTTCACATCCTGCTGACTTTATTTGTTCACTATTCAGCGTGATTAATGAGGCTTTAAATGCGTTTAGGTCCCGTACTGTCTAACTCAGGACTGTGTGTGCCAGAGTAAAATCTGTTATAGTAAGTATACAATGGGGCTGCTAACTATTATTATTAGAGCAATTATTTTAGTAGTTGCCAAGTCAGTGATCATTTTCTTTTTCAAATAAAGATTGAAATAAGGTGACTGAAGGCTTCAAAACAGAGAATATTTATGAATAAAGTGTATTATTGATAAAAATATGAAATAGCTTTTTGACATTTTGCTACTATCTTTGTTATAAAAAAATAGTCCAGATTACGATTATCAAAATACAGCTTCGATTATTTGTTATATTTGATTAGTCATGATTAGTTAAGCATTACAGCCCTACTAAAGTGGAACCTTAACCATGACGTCCTTTGCAAAGTACACACCTTTGGCACATTATATTAGCTATAGAAGACTACACCTGTTCTGACCTATTCCTTCTTACTCAAACTGATACACAGTAATATAATCATTATGGTAGGGCGATATGGCCAAAATCTTTACCATAATATTAGTAGGCCTGTCACGAGAATTACTTTATCAATTCAATATATGTTCAATAGATGGAACAATATATTTTTAAGGTCGGTATTTACCATGTGTACATATTCTTTGCACCACCTGGAAATTAATTGGTTATTTTTTGACTATATGATAAGATTTGGGCCATAAAAGGTTGAATTATTCAAACTTCTATGACCTATTACAGATGCAAACTAAGTACTTAAGTGTTTCATTCTGCTACTTATTTATTGCAGCTTGTGTTTTTTTTTTTTTTTTAAACAATACTATACATTTAGAATAGATTTTATGGTTAATTCTGCTCTTGGGTTTTTGTGTCAGTGGCATAAATTAGTTTCAGTACTATTGTTTATTATCCACACACACACACCCACACACACACACACACACCCACCCACACACACACACACACACACACACACACACACACAACCTCACAATTATCTGAGGATCTTCCTGTTTTCAGTCCTTTAAATATAGAAACAATTCAAAACTTAAAAATTCAAAACTAAATATCATATTGTTTCAATTTTAAGACGTTCTCAAAATGCACATATATACAGCAATTTGAAAACCATTTATTATTTTATTCATGTACTTATTGGACAGGGTATTTATTGGACAGGGACATGCAGTCATACATAGTCACAGGGAAAACATCCAGCTGATGTGATGAGTGTGTAGCTAGTGCTAATTTTCAACCCTAACCCTCTGGTTGGGGTTTTCCCTTCACTAAACATTTCAAAACAGTTTAGAAGCACATCTTTAAACACATTTTTTCAACAGTGCAGCTTTGCACTTCATACACTCCCACATTCAAACACACACACACACAAACACGCACACACATGCACATACACATGCACACACACACACACAGTACTATACAACATTTACAGATGGGTACAACTTTAAATACAGAATTTATAAATTAAAAACAAAATGTGATATTTGCTCCTGCCCTTTATCAGAAAATTGTTGAAATCTCCACTCGAGCTTAAGTGTGGTGTGTCTGTGCTGAGGTGGTCCTGTGTTTTTCAGGTCCTCTGTTCAAGGGTCCTCAGACAGATTCCACATCAAGTGCCTTTTCAGACACTACCGCCGCTGTAGCACACTGTGGAAATGTGGGCCACAGATAAGACATGGACACTCTATAATGAAGACATGGTACAAATAGACCTGTCACGATATAAGTACCAGTGTTTCCCAGTTGTTGAGCTTCAGATGGCATAACACAAATTCTACAGTGTGATCATACAAGAGGCAATTTTCCGTATTGATTACATTGTACTTTTCCATGAAATTTCCAAAAGGTAAATTCCCAAATGTTGAACCTGATATTTTCAATTATTGACTAAACCCAAGAACTCACCGTATTACAACATAATTATTCATTTTTACCTAGAGCAGGAGATGGGGATATTAGCCCCCCATTTGTATGAATTAATGTTGGCCTATAAAATGCTTTGATGTCATCTTATATCAGCAGAGCCAAAACGTCACATTACTCTCCATATATTGTAATAAAATGATTATAATATGGATTGTTTGTGCCACCATAGTATCAGTCTAAACTTATGGAAAACACTGAAGTACGATACACTGCTTAAGAAAATATAGAAGATAAACGATAATATTAAATAAATAGCAGAATGAAACACTTTAGTAATAGTAGTAATTTGTATCTGTAATGAGCCATAGAAACTATTTAGGCTATTCAGATCTCTACAGCTCAAATATTATCGTAGTACAGAAAAATAACAAAAAAATACCCACTAGTACAGAGAAAATGATAAATTATAAAATTATAATTGTAACATGATCTTAAGTAATGCCTTACAAAGACACGGAACATTAAAACAGAATTGTGTACATTTTTTGGACACACAGAATAAAGTGCAATAATTTTATTTGTTTTGTTAGAAATCAGTGCAGACTTACATAAAAGTAAAGGCATCCACATTATACAAAACATGAATTAAGAATGAACAGCTGTGGAAAATAACAATAAAAGAAAACATGGGCTCAGGAAAGTATTTCGAGTATCTACGTGAGCTGTCATCCTTTAGTTGTTAAGTCGACCAAATGTATTATTAGTTGGCTAATTATTTTATGGAGATTATAAGGATTTAACTGCACAATGGAGAAAGCACGGAGTAAGTTAACTGGAGTTTTGGAAGTGACTAGGCAGTTTAATCTGTCTTTTCACTTATGAAGTTGTACTTTTCTGTGTACATAAATGTTTTTGTGCAAGATCCTAAAAATGTTGAGAGAACAGAACTAAAGCTTTTCCCAGAATGCTGTCCAAAAAGGGATCACATGTAATTCTTCATTAATTCACAACAAATTCAAAACATAATTATTGCACATCATCGTCTGAGGATTTTATGACATCTAAAATATATATTTTGTGGATTCTAAACATTTTTAGTGTGGCTAATATCCATACATGTAAACCAGAAGTGTTTTCAGACTTTTCCACCGGACGTATTGTCTTATACACCGAGCCCTGGCGGCCATGTTCAGTGCTGCCTCGTGTTGAGCTAGTCTGTCCACTGGGTTGCTCTGTTCTGTGTTTTGTGGTGATTAATCCTGTTGAGTCGTGGGACGCTCTGTTTGGACCTCGACTCCATTCTCCTCCGAACTGTCTGGACCCTGGTCCCATGTAAAACGTAGTGAGAAGCCAGCGTCAGGTGCTACAAGCTGCTAGCTAGGCCTGTAGCCAGGCACAGAGCACAGACCTGGCAGCTCTGAGGCTGCGACGTGTGAAAGCTTCACACAAAGAGCTGCTCCATCTGTATGCGCCTGACAGAGGAGGGCTTTTGTTGGGTCGACAGGCACATGACTGTGAGCATCTTAACCCCTGAGCACCAGAGTCTGTGCACAGAGCAGCAGACTCCTCAGTGTAAAACTGAGCACTGAGAGGGAGTCATTACAGACCTGGGGTGGCAGTAGCTCAGGTAAGAGCGTTTGTCCACTGATCTGAAGTTTGGCAGTTCGAATCCCGCTCTCGACATAAAACATGATTGATTAGGCAGTCAGATCCACTGACCCACAGCTTGGTGGTGCAATTCTAGCTCTCACAGATGAATGCTGTTGTTGTGTCCTTGGGCAAGACACTTAACCCACCTCACCCCCAGTGTCTCACGGGTGTGTGAATAGGTGAGTGGTTCCTTGTTGTAAAGTGCTTTGACTGCCTTGAAGGGGGAAAAGCGCTATATAAAAATGTGACTTTACCTGTACCAAAGCTCACTTCAGGGTCACACTTTATTTTCTCTCTTTTTGTGTTGGATAAAAGTCCTGTTTGTGGTCTGCAAACTTAAACTTGGAGGAAATATTTTAATTAAATCGTAATTAGTCTTTTACTAATTGGCCACTTGCAGTAACTATGTGTATGTTTATAGTTGAGCAAAGGAAATCACAGCTGAACTAGAGCCAGTGGAGACAGCAGTTGCCTGCAGAGGACAGTCAGTATGTTTAATATTTCCTGTCTTTGCGAATTGCAGTTGCAAATTCTAATTTGAC
The DNA here is from genome assembly GCA_029959045.1 of Taenioides sp. WSHXM2023. Lineage (NCBI taxonomy): Eukaryota > Metazoa > Chordata > Actinopteri > Gobiiformes > Gobiidae > Taenioides > Taenioides sp. WSHXM2023. The sequence goes on from CM057085.1 coordinate 10,234,751, forward strand.
ACTGATTTACTCGTCAAAATCTTTCAGACCTAATAAGGACATTTAGGGATACTCCTTATTCAAAAAAATCTTTATGGTTTATCTTTTGTGAGTTTGTAGTTATTACTTATCAAGGTTTTTTATTGCCACTGGGTATTTTACATTCATCAATAAAAGTAAGAAAACTTTCATAATTAAACTTTAACGTCCTGTTTCAAATTAAGTTATTAATACACACTCTGTACTGGTATTTGTACAGTTTGATTTTGGTTCAGATACTCACGTGGACACATACTTTAACGCTAAAAGTGCGTCTCAGTCATTTATCTCATTCTGACATTAATGAGAACAGAGCGAAATAACAGCAGAGACATGAGTGTTAAAATAAATCCTGTTTTCACATCCCTCAGCCTGGTCTCCTGTTGGGGGCTGGAGCGTCAGTTGGTCCTATCCGGGCCGAGCTGGGTCACAGGCCTGGTGCATGGTGCAGTGGGGCGCTGACGTGGCACTTAACTAGAACCAAAGCAGGTCCGAACCCTTTAAGAGGTTGCACCACTGATCTGCATGGGAGCTGGGCGTCTGAAAAATACTGGTTTAATTATACAGTGGAAGAAAGTTTGATTTGATGCAAGAGATGGAGAACTTCACATGTGACAAGGGAGTAGATAAGATACAGTAGCATGTGGGAGTTAAGAAAATAGTTAAAATAGTAAAAATTTTAGGATACGTTTTTTCAATCATCGCATTTCTTCATTCCACCTAAGCTTTGTCTCATACTCCAAGTACCCACTACTATGCAAATAAATGTTCACTATAGTTGTATCATATATTTCGTTAATTACAATTACTGCATATTTTCTTGTTTTAGTATTACTGAATATGTTTTTGTTTTGGCAATATTGCTGTCCATAATTCTTCAAAACACAAAGAACATTTTTAAAACTCAAACACTCTTCGATTTCACCTTCTACTACCAGTGAGGGGAAAAAAAAAAAATCTGCTTTTTTCTATAAATACATTTTTTATAATTATTCCCCTTGCCCTTCACTTGACCAAATTGTTCTTTTTAAAATTACGAACCAAACTTTTCTAATAAATTTGCTACTTGTAGAATGACCTAGAGAGGGGAGTCTCATGGTTAACTGAAAGTAGGACAGTGGTTTTCCCAAAGCAGTGCCCAAACTCAGAGGAGAGAGGCGTCGCGCTGAAAAGAAGTACATGTCAAAGTGAACTTCTTGGGGAATTATTAATAGTTTTTTTTTTGTTTTTTTTTTTGTATTTGAAGCCTTTTTATACTTGTTTGTTAGTTTGGTGTTCTTTTTCAGACTTTGCCTTTTTTACGTCTGCTTCCTCGGCCGAGAGACAAAGGTGAGTAGATTAATGATTTTCAAATGTAATCAAATTAACTCTTTAAGTCTATGCCTGTATTTATATTTACTGGTTTTGCTGTGTTTTTGTTTATTTAAAAGTTTATATAATTTTTACCACTGACATTTCTAATTAAGTTCTATCAGATCCATTTTACTCTTCTGTAACTATCACTGTGTTTAGGGAGAAAATAAGAAAAAAAATAAAATAATACTACATCTCTGTATATTTTTAAATTAACTTAATAACACATTATATTATTATTATGTTGTATTATTAATTACATTTAAAATTAGTGTTAGGATCATAACCTAAATTATTTTTTATAGAACTGCACCAAAACTAATGACACAAATGCGTTTTTTCATACACTCACACGCACAGACAAAAAAACACTGTAATTTAATGTGGGAAAAAAAAATAAAATAAAAAAATATCAATTGTTTTAGGTTGTAAAAATTTTGGCGGACGTTTTTATTTCTTCATTCTTTCATTACCTTTCTTTTTTATAGTTTACCCATACATCTAATTATGTTTAGATAATGATATGTTGGCCTTTAATTGTTTTAATAGCTGTACAGAATGCGTTAATAATTATCGTAGAAGTATGAAAAAAGCGACGTTAAGATTAAATGAAGGTGACCTTAAATTTCCTCTGATCTTGTTGGTGTGTGTGTGCTTGAACTTGGCTGTGGCCTTAACTTAAAAAGCTCATTTTTCACAGAGATACGTATAATGTGACATTTGTTGTTCTTGGAGTCGAATGAAAGCAGTGTCTGTGAGAGTGTGTTACTCGGGCCCGCCATGTTGTCTTCTCTCTTCCTCCATTTTGTGATCCAGTCTCTGAGTTTGTACCTCATCCATTACATGATTCTCAACTCGGCAGTGCATCCAAAGGAAATTCTTTCACACAAATGCCTTTTGTTATTATTTTTCCATTATATTTTTGAGGAAAAACCCTTTTGCTTAGTTTTATATACTGTCTGCGTCCCCATGTGAGTGTCTTTTTAAATACATTCCAATCCATCAGAAGTGAACCAGCCTCGTGAGCACGAGGAGCACTGCCTGAACAGGCCTCACTGCTCAAAGGAGGAGCGGGCCCCTGTTTGACAACGCGTTTACCTCTTTAAGTGATTTGTCCATGTAATGAGTGTGTGAGTGAAGGCAGGCGTGTGGTGATAGCTTTTACAGCTCTACTGTGTAAGCTGCTGTGACCTGGAGCCTCCAAAGGTCGTCAGGGGTCAGGGGGGTTAATAGAGACTGATGTATGAGGCCCCAGTGACATCCCAAAGGGGATGGCCCCTTAATCCTTATTAGGCCTCTGTAGTGATCCTTACCTTTCAAAGCAAACAGCACGCTGCCTTTACTGAGGGGCCCGGCCTGCCCCCGGCGTTACACTCCTGACCCCGGGGTCGTGCCCTTTGTTCAAACCTCTTCAGAGTTTGACCTTTAGGGTCATGCTGTAATCGAGAAGTCGTCAAGGCGCGTGCGGCTGAGAGGCCCCGCGCGCCCACCGCGTAGACAGAGCGGAGCGGAGTTGGAGTGCTGTAGTCGTTTACACAGAAGGTTCAAATCCAGAGTCTTAATACATTAATAGATGTGATTTTTGATAAAAATTAAATTTTTTTTTACAGGTTTAATTCTCAAATAACTCAAAGGTCATATATTTGACCCCACTGAAAAGACAGCAAGGGAAAAATCTGTGTAATAATGACAACTCGGCTACACGTATTTCAGTTTGAATAATTATATCAAAATTAACAGTATTCCATGAGCCTTTTTAATGCTGCTCGTATGTTTCAGATTTATGAAAATAACAGAAATTTGACCAAAATGCCACTGAAGTGTTTGGCTTGGGCTGAAGAGCTGCACACAGGGAAGTATCTGTTTACTCCCTGTAAATTATGTTGATGATATTTTTGTCAGAAACTGCAGCTGATTCAGAAAGACATCCTCTTAAACCACCACAGAGTCACCACTAAACACATTTTATTTGAAGCAATGAAACAGTGGGCAGATGCAGGCTTATGTAGCAACCACTGATATTTTTAAAACCCTTGATTGACTTTGTTTGTGCATTTATCATTAACGTATCTATTATGAATATTTGAAAAATGCATGTAGAAAGTGACTGACTTGCAACAATGAAGGAGGGACATTGTTTGTATTGAACCTGCAGTTTGTTTGAATGCTGTGGTTGTGGACTCTTGGAGGTGTCACACATGGGGCTGTTAATATTGGAGTTTCATCAATGGCAGCATTAGCAGAGCGCTCTAGCAGAGGCGAGGCCACGCAGAGGGCTACAGTGTCAGGAGTTGGCAACTGAGCCAAAACCAGAGCAGTATCCTCAAATGAACTCTCCACGTACGGTGCTACTGACTCTGCCAAGTTTTTTGAATTCTTGCCACATGTTTCAATGGTAAACAACAGCCCAACAGGAGCAGTGTCGTGGATAGACAGTTGACCAAGGGACTCTTAATTGCTAAAGAGGCATGCATTGGATGTCAAATTTTTGAGTTATAATCTGTGTGTAGTTCTGTTTTGTCCTCGCCATCGTTGCTATTGGCTTGTACACGTGGCGCGATGTGACGTCATTGGTCTTCGGATAGCTGTTTAAAGCGTGGTCACTTTTCTGATCAAGAATAACATAATATTTACTCAACCATTTTGTACAGTGACAAAGTGTAGCTATCTGGCATGCCTCCGGACTTGATTTCTCTGTAACTCCTGCTAATCTTCTCATCTCTGCTATTGTTTAAACGTGAATATGGCAGTACTGCAGTGAATACAGTGCACCTGAGTTATATTTGACTTTGTAGTGAGTCAAGGACAAGCGCCGCAGTGTAGCACCTTCCTTTTTGGTTGTGTGCAGTTTGAAGAGGCTGCAGCTTTCCCAACCGCCATTTTTGCTTGCTCACACGATTCATTTTTATGTTTAAACAAAGCTACTGTTGATTTCTAAAACATTTCACTTGTCAGATACTGATTAATAGTAAAAAGGACTAGTAATTTGTAATTCCCTTTTTATTATCCCCTTTTGCTCGATGAATTCAAGGAGGAAAAAAATCTATCCGGGCATATTCTTCTAGGAAAGACTCTGGAAAGGGGAGACAACATTTTTGCCATGGTAAATCTGTTGCAAATAGCTGAGGGCCATTACAACATTCTGGCCACAGTGAGTAGGGGGGAGCTGGGTGGAGCCTTGCCGAGTGTGCGTAACCTTGTGCAGTGTGCAGAGGTGCCTGTGGGGTAGTATCAGTGCAAAAACATTATAAAGGTCCCCTCTTAACAGCTAACATTAACATTAGCAGTTCACAACATGGCTGTTTATGGCTACATCCTGTTACTGTGCTACGTGAAGGAACAGAAAGGGTGGGTGAGGGAGAGGACTGGACACTGAGCTGAATGAGGAAGGAGGGAGCTGGACTAAAGCAGAGGCGGAGGTGTTGTCCAGAACGCGCCCAAAATCTGAAAATCAAAAAACTGGAAAATGGGATACTAATGAATCAATACGAAAGCTAATATTGAAACTACATACTCATTTGAACTCATTTTGAAGTATCGATATGAAAAATGTATATTAACGTGACAAATTTGACGTTTCCTGAAGAGTTTTAGAATGAGCATCATCAGAACTAGTATAAGACCACATGGTGACATAAAGATAGTATAATTTTGTGTTGAAATGTACAGTCAATTATTCATTATTATCAAAATTATTCATTAGTATCGAAATTGAGTTTGAAACAACACTAGTGGGCTGCTACTGTGGGCACGTCCTCACAGCGAGGTGAGGGTGGCTGTGTAATGGCACTCAGCGGGTGCACTGCAGTAAATATTACAGGTTTTTATAGCACAGTTCACTGTTGCAATCAAGGCTGGGCGGTCGCGCCCAGGTGCTTATCTGGCTTTGATTGTGCGCCAGAGCAGCCGGTGCAGTGCTCAGCTCATTACCGTGTTTGTGGAGGAGAGAAATATGGAGTCAGGAGGGCCGTTTTCCTTCATTTATCACAAACTTTGTTTATTTGGCACCCACAGTGAACACATAGAAGTGTTAATCTGGAAAAAAGTCAATATTATAAAGAGCCGAATCATTACAGTTCATAATTATCAGTCTGGTTTCCATAAGAAATAAATAGACAGTCCAAAGCTATACAGTAATGTGCTCTGATATTTGGCTGCTCAATATAGCGCAACCAAAGTCACATTTATAGAACGATTATAAAATAATAGCATGTATGCAAAGAACAAAATATCTTGTCTTTTTATAGAAAACCCCTGTACCTCTCCTAATGTTCAGAAATTCTTGTGATTCTTGTATTAGTTTTTCAGTTCATATTTTAATCTTCTCAAATGTTAATGCTTCTGGAGTTGTTTACAGTGTGCACTATGAACAGAAGCCTACTTTAAACATGTATTGCAAATCTAATTACAATCAAAATACTTATCAGAAAAATCGCAATTAGATTTTTTCCCCCCATAATGCTGCCCTAACTGATTGTGTATAGTCTTGAGCTTTTGGAGTCTTAGCTTCTTGAAAGACCACATTTGTTCTGCAGTTAGAAACTCTTCCATTGGATACTCCTGGTGTTTGAAATAGCTGAATCTGCAGTTGCTGTCCTAGTGTGAAGTAGTCTCTCTCTGCAGAATCCTACCTTTTAAACATATATTGCAAATTTAAGCACAATACTTGTTAGAAAAATTACAATATGATATTTTTTTCCCATAATCATGATGCTGTTTGAAATAGTTGAAGTTGCTGTTGCTGTCCTGGTCTGAAGTAGTCTCTCTCTCTCTGCCCCCCCCCTTGTTGGCCAGCCCCCTCCTACTCGCCTTGCTCATGGGCACGTCACCGCGATGCTGCTGATGGCATGCCGTACGTCCATGTTTCATCATCAGCTGAGCTCCCTCTCCTCCACTCACATCGCATTTCGGAGCCCTCCCCTCTGCGTGCTAACCTCTTTTTCTGTCCATCTCTGTCCTCCTCCTCCTCTCCCTCGGTCCTGGCCACATGCGAGAGGGTAGGCTAGGACGCTGCAGCTCTGAAAAAAAGCGGGCAAAATCGCTCCGCTGCTATTTCTACTGGCAGGCCCTCCCCTTTTGCTGCTGTGTGCCAAAAGAGGGAGGGCTCTGTACTACTCCGAGTCCCAGGATTTTAACCCTGTGGCTTCTCTCTGCAAGATCTGCTCCTCAATATCGTGCAACAAGTGGCTTTGCTTTTACTCTTCGATATTGCAGCGCCATTTTTCGAAGGCGGTTTGAGAGAGTCTGCGTTTTTTGTCTTTTCCGGGCATCGTTTGAAAACATTGAAAACAGTTTGTGCCTCTTTGGGTCGTATCCAGTAGAGTTAAACCGAAGCGAGTGCAAGGTTTTGGGTTTTTCTTGTGCATTTGTGGTTTGCTTTGCTTTTTCGGCCACGTGCTCTTCCGTTCTGCGCCATGATTTCTTGTCTCGTAAGTGGAATCGTGCGCCCCAAACGCATCGCAAAGACAACCTTTAGTCCTCTGCGTGTGTATAGGACCATTTTCGTCATTTTTACTTATTTTTAATGTTTTTGACTCAAACGGTTATCAAATTTTGATATGATTTGCCTCTTTTTTATGCTCTTATCTCCTTTGCCCTCTCCCTCTTTGGGTCTTTGCCCCACCCTCACTTTTCCTCCACCCTTCTCTCTCTCTCCCTCCCTCTCTCTTTCTCTCTGTCTCTCTCTCTCTCATGGGCAGTCAGTGAAAGGGGAGCAGGAAGGCGGAGCAGTGACGGGCTTTTTCTTTCTGGGACAGGTGCCAATTTTAGACAAAAGACAACAAAAAGCAATAAAAAAGTATGGCGTAGCTCCGACTCTATTTGAGCATAACTTGTTGTAAATAGTGCTTGTTAGAAGTGTATTGGTAGCATGTGTAACACTTTTCCTCTTGCAGGAGTTGTGCTGAGATCCTGAAAGCGCTCTCTCTCTCTCTTCGCCTCCTTCCTCCCATGAAGGCATTTGAGTTTGGAGCGGGGAGCAGAGGGAGGGGCGGCTGGAGATAGGAAGGGGCAGTGGTAGGTGGAGCTTAGTCTTCTCTGCTCCGGGTTGGCTCTTCTGCATTATTCATATGCCCGGGCCATTGCTGCGATCTGACTGGCTGCCTGGCCTAGCATTCAGCCGACATTCAGTGGCTGTGTTTGCTAACATTCCTCATTCAAAGCCTTGTTAACTGCCAGACGGGAGGAACACGCAACTCCATGGGAAACCCACATGGCCTCCCCATTGTGGCGGGCCCTGACAGCAGAGGAGTGAGAGCAGCAGTTTTTAAATGTTAGAAAGCAGTTAGCAGGACTTGTGCGTGTTAGTGAAGGCTCTGGAAACTCTGCTGGACTAAAGGTGGGCAGATTGACAGGGGGGAGATCCAGACAGCGGGGCAGACAGGCAGACGGGAGGCTGGCACTCTGCAACTCTCTGAATGGGGCTCTGCGCGCTGTGCCCGCCTACTCCTTGCAGGGAGTGCAGAGCTGTGTGACTGAATCCAAGCTCCTCTCTGCCCTTCTCCACACAGAACCTCCGGACAAACTGTGCTGCGGAGGGATCCCGGACAATACCCGGAGAAAGAGACTTCGCCGCTTAACCCGAACGGACCGCCACTGCCCCTGTGCGCGCCCGCCGCCCTGACCTCTCCACGGGTAAGTCCTAGCTCTGTGTGGGTGTGGAGTTCTGTCCATGTGTCTCCAAAAAAGCCAGTAGGGTAGTCCTGCAGTTCCAGTCACAAAATGTTGAAAAGAAGGAGATTCTCTGGACTACTTTGTGTCTTTTAACAGTGTTCGGCTGTTATCCGCTTCAGGACTTGTACGTTGGTTGCTAAAGGACTAGCCACAGACTGGAGCATTAACTATCAGGCAGATCCTAGGGAAACGTGGCACTGCTTTCAAGTCCAAACAAACTGGGCTCATCTCTCCCCTGGTGTCCCTTTAGTTTTACCTTGTTTGGCCTTTCTGTGTGAAAAGCAGCTTTAGAGGAGCAGTGCAGGTCTGAGCTACAGATGGGCTGAGGGCCAGACTAGGCCTGTATGAGGCCGAGCCCCTCCACCACTCTGTCTCTGCCTCTAAAGCTCCAGTGTCTCTCCGTTCACCATCAGACTTTTTACCATTCTATAACTCAGTTTTATATTTTCAGAATGTGAACTTTTAGGGACAATGTAATGTCTAAAATCTGTCCGCAGTGACACGTGGCTGCATAAAACTTACATGAGGAGAGAATCATTATGATCATACTCATTTCTAGTGAGCTATAAAAGCAAAATGCATAATATTAGTTTTAAAAGTCTGTGAACATGCATAAACATGACTAGAGCTTTAAGGCATACAGCGGCATGCGTTTCCCTGTTTCTTTATTTGGTGGTTGCTAAGCTTAAGCGCACAGAAAAAAGTTGTATGTTATTTTCTGTGATAATAACGATGGTAATGTTTAATCATGTGTATTTACGCAAACAACTTTATAAAGATCACAAACAGCACCATCGCTATTCGTTTACAGACCCATATTTTGTGCAGATTTAAGTCATAAATGGCCACAATTACAGCTCGTAACAATAGTTAAATTGTTCCCGTGGGTATAAATACAGTTACCTTATCCTAGTTCTTGGCTGGTTTTATATCCTAGTTCTTAGCTGGTTTTCGTTGCCCTGTGTGAGGACACCCTGCGCTCGTCAGTATCGACTTTGGCCAATAGGTAGGAGTGGAGCTGCGTGACTCATCAGTGATAGCTACAGACGGTCCTCCTACGTCCTGCGCTTCAGGCCTGTTCAGACGCCATTGGTGCAGAGCCCTGAAGGAAACCCTCTCTCCCACGCCTCAGCTCGGACCCTCAGACCCCAGCCCTTCACAGGGTGTAAAATACGTCAGCATTCAAAAAACTGCATGTCACTGTAAAACACCAATCAGAGCGCACTGCAGCAAAATAATCAGACTAATTATCTACCATAGAAAATACTGGGGGCTTGGTTCAGCCATTTTTGTAAATAGATGATTCTCTATATTTTCCCCTCTTTTTTCACCAATCTATTTTAAATAAGTTAATGTACAATTACTTTTTTGATGTGAAAAAGGTTTTTTTAATGCTATCTAATTTTACAAAATTTTACTCAAGCAGTATATATGAAAAATAAATGCAATTGCATATCCCGATAATTATTTAATTCATTTTAATTAATGGAACAAATCTTTCTTATGGGCTTCTTCGTTGTTTGACCTCGCTATTCAAATGAATATAAACCTTTTGCTTTGGCAAAACAAAAAACAGTTTGCATTAAACATTTTTACTTAACAGCTTTAGAAGAAAAAAGAATGATACATTAAAGTTTAGAATAAAATTTAAATGAGCCTCTGCATGGTTTCACATGAGCGGAGGCACAGAGGCAGGCTGGGACACATCTGACGGGTGAACCCCACAAAGAGCCCTGGTCTCTGATGAATGGGGTTCCCACGCCTCTGAGCGTGCTCAGTGTTCACTCTCCAGACTCCAGAGTCCGACCAGCACAGGTGCCGGTCAGGCCATCGACACACACGCCCTCGCCAACTTTAGAGCATCTCGGTAATAAAAAATCATATCTGTGATGTTGTGTCAAGTTCAGGCACCTTTAAGACTTTTTACAGTCCTTTTTTTCTCTAGTTTGTTATTTAACTTTCATACTTTGAACAACTTTATCTATAACCGAATAGTTCCCCAAAAATACGATGCAGTTGAGAGACAAAACTGAAAGTGAATCCGGTGCTTGTGGTTTCCTGACCTCTCAGTTTTAGCTCTGCTCACCTACAGCATGTGTGTGTGTGTGGGTGTGTCGAGGTTTGAGTGTGCGCACTCATGCACGTTTAGGCAAAATTATAATTCTTTGAGGAAGAAAGTTTGCTCTTCTTAATTTATCAGTTCATCTTTTTAATTTTATTAAACATTATAATAATGCAATGCAAGTATTTGTTGCACGCACACACGCACACACACACACTCACACACTTGCTCAGTATGGTTTAAATATATTGATGCTTTAATTTATTATTTTATTATTTGTTCTATTACTAACATTTACAAATGTTTTTTTGCTCCATTAATTGTAATAAATCAAGAACATATTTTTTTTCGATTTCACCTTTGGTCCAAATGGAATACACCACCTACAATATTTTTTTTACACAGCTTGGAGAATAATAAAAAAATCTAAATACAAACCACATAAATTAAATATATTTTTGTCATTATAAAAAAAACAAAAAAACAATTAATTCATATTTTATTGTAAATTAAATTATTTTTTACGCCTTTTTTTCTATACCACAAATACCATAGTCCCTGCTTAATGTATAGCAAGTCAACCCGATTTTGAATCGAGTACACTTAAAATCCTGCAGATCCCTTCCATATATTTGAGATTCCCTGCCGTGCTGTGGCCCTGTGGCCGGTGTGTGGTGGTAACACAGCTCTATCTAAATGTGGACCTGTGATCTGTTCCACATCTGCTCCTCGCCTTAATGATACACTCTGGAGCTGTTTGGCAGGTTTACTGGACACTGCACTGACTCCCAGTGGAAGTGTCTGTGGAAGTGTGTGCAGTCAGTCGCCTATACAGTCTTTCCAATTTAATAATATATATTTTTTTCTTTTACTTTCAGGAAACATCGTTATTTTGCTGCGTTTATGTCACGGTAAGTTTTTTTTTTTCTTTTTATCTATGTTTTGCGTTGCATTTTTTTAACTAGTTTACTATAGTTTACCAACATTCAGACATAGAAATTCAAGTTCAGGTTTGAGGTCAAGCAACTTTTTTTCTTTTTTTTTTTTTTTTAGTAGAATTGGTTTGCAGTTGGAGTTGACTTCCTTACACAAATTACACAAACAATATTTTCAGACATAAAAAATACAATTATTACAAACAAAATCATAGTTCATTAGGTTACTTTAAATCTTAGTAAAGTAATGTTGTCTGTTACAATTAAAAATTAAACTATTTAAATACATGGACCGTAATGTTTTGCTCTAATTCTGTGCACCCACATGAAAAAATGCTGTAATTAAATGTTTTTATTAACAATCATTATGAAAATAAATAAACAATAAATAAATAAATACTGTTTTGAAAATATGCACAACTTGAATATTGGTAAGATTCAAAGTGTGTGGCCACAGTCAACACACCTAATATTTTATTATGCAAAACCTGCGTACACACACACACACACACACACACACACACACACGCACACACACACACACACACACAGTACTAGCTGTGGACCATCAAAACCCAACTCCGACCAAAATGTCTCATATTTATGTATGTATATGTTTATTTGAACAGGGACAGTGCATATTATAAGATTAGTAAAAAGTTATGAAATGAAACCCTGATCTGGTTTGTAGTGAAACTTTGGCTTCGAAAATCTAAGAAAGTCCAGATGTTTTCGTTTAACTCACTGATAAATGTTAGAAGTCCACTTAAAAGCAGTTTACTGGTTGAAAACACATAAGCAATCTGAAAAAAAACACACAGACATAAACTTGTACACAACAATATAAGACAACAACAATGACACAAGTAATATATATTTAAATCTGTTTATGCTGTCGTCCCTCTGATAATCTGCTCAAACAAAATTAGCGGGAAAGGGAAAGCAAAGCCAGGAGCCTAAAGGTCAAATGAAGATTAGAGGGAAACAGTACACGACGTCTCACCGGCTGGCACCCGCACACTACAAAGCCCTCATTGTCCCCTATGAGCTGGACGCCCCTGACACCTGTTGGTCAGTTTAGTGAACTGCAGCCAAGGCTCTGCTCGGAGGGAAAGAGAGAGGTTTAAAGTGGTATTAAGGCACTTTTTTGACACTTTTTTTTTTTTTTTTTAACCTTGAATTATAGAGACTGGCATTGTTTTTTGGTATTAAACAAGAAAAAGTCATTTTGTTGGATTATACTTTCTAATAACTACACTTCAATTAGCCTTAATAAAGCATGAAGCAGAGTTACTAAATGGTTAAGGGTTAAGAGTTCAGGGTCATAATTAAGAAGTTACTTAGCCGAAATAATTTTTAATAAACAATTTGTTCTTTATGAATTAAGTCTTTGTTCAATCTTAAAGCTAGTATAGTGCAGTGTGTAAAAACGTGGTTGAAATAAACTGAAAATACAGTGTGTGGGGGTTATAGGCTATGAGGAAAAGGTGTGTTTTGAGCAGTTACATGGAAACAATGCTGGTTTACTTTATTATTTTATTTTTTTAAATTCCATGAATCATTTATTGACTTATGTAGGTAAAAAATGGAAAAAACAGAATAGTAGTTTCAATGTCTGAGATTCAAAAGAAGCCTAACTTAAAAAATATTGGCCAAGTTTTAAAAGGTAAAAATGAGAAAATTGTCATAGCAAATCAAGTGAAGTACATCCAGATGGTTAGCTATTTTTGATAATTGAAAACCCTACTCTGTTCTATACTAGTTCTACTGTTGGTAATAAAAAATAAAAAAAAAACATTGTAAAACTACTCAAAAAAGTCAAATTTCCACCGTTTGATATTTAAAAAGGTTAATTTGTAGTAAGGAAGCAGAAGCCCAAGGTTCTGCTATTTTGGCTGCAGAGGAGATCAGCAGACTTGCATGCAACCACCTTCACAATTTTGTCTTTTCGTGTCACGAGTTATTTGAACTTTCTTACATCATTGCTGGAAAAGTTCGCTATTACATAAAATCAAATGTTAACTGACAAAAAAACATGGCGGTAGTTGACTTATTTCAGTTTTTATAGTTTTTCCCCTATGCTGTGTAGACACAGGTTTGACTTCAAAGTGCGCCTTGGGTAATTTCACATCATTTTAGGAATAACTCGTGACAGTTTTACTGTTTGCGTTGCTGCATGTGTCCAAATGTTTATGTAATCATGGGATTCAAAAGCGCATAGCTGCAGGGCATTCACTGTAAAGTCTTATTAGCTCATTCTGTCTCCATATTGCATTTGCAGTACGTGGGTTTATAGCGGTTTTGATCTGTCTTAAGGAATAGAATATGTTTAAATGATATGATAATACGTGAAGAAAGTGGGGTTAGTCTACATCAAAGAAAAAACATAAGATGAACTTTATTGATCCACAGAAGAAATCTCAGCTCAGAAATGCAGTTGTTTATAGTGAAGAGCAAAACGGATAATTCTTAATAATAATAATAAAAGGAAAAAATATGTTAAAGTACAGATGTAGTAGCTTTGAAGTTGTTTTTATAAGATGAAATAAAATCGAATCGAAAACCATCAATCAATAGAGGAAAAAATCATGATCAAAATTTTGTCTTATCACCTAGCTTTAAAATGTAGCTTTGCACCAATATACAAAGAGTGTAATATTTGCAAAAATATAGATAAAAATTCATGGGTTTCAAGAAAGAAAAATATGCCTGTTCCCATAGCGATAACATTTTTTAAAACTAAATATGGATACATAAGTGGTTTGCATAGTGTGAAATCTAAACACACACACACGTACACATACACATACAGTTAATATTAAAATTTAGCCTTTATTGGCAAATTGCACATACAGAATTACACAGTGTCAATTAGAGAACAATTATGGCGTGTTTTTTTTTTTTTTTTTATTTAATTAAACTGTTTTATTGAAACTTGAAGAATCTCCATTGTAAAAATCCACTTCACTGAACCTGTAAACCGAGCTAGCTTAACCAACCTAGCTTTAGCGCACATTAGCTGTGTAAGGACAGCCGCCCTACAAATCAAGGTCACGGTGCTCCGCTGTGTACCTTTACAGTCCTGGACATCAAGTAGCCAACGGAGAGATTTGTGTGGCATTTATGCGATAACCAGGCTGCAGTAAAACAACCACAAACCCGTATATGCATGTGTCAAGGGCCTATAGTTGAGTGAAGGGAGTTTTATGGATATAGACCCCGCCTGGCCTCCCCCATAAGAGCAGTGCAGCCCCGAGCGAAACCACAGTAACCACAAACTCCTCTGTCCCAAATCCTCCAATGTACAGGTGTGTCATCCTGACTGAATTTAAGGGGCCCATATTACATTCTTTTCTGATCTATGTTATAATGTTGTTTCCTCATCAAAAACCTGGAGATACCTGGAGTTGTGTTTTGTTGCATTCACAAATCCTGAGTATTTAGGTATTTATTTCTTCTCTAAAACTGAAAACACTCTGTTCCACCTTGTGATGTCATGTGGTCATACAGGAAGTGCTCTACTGTGTTTTTAAACTCTATACACCTTCACTAGAATCATTTGGATAATTTCAGCCCTGGATCCAATCTACTGAACAAAAGGTAAAAGGTACCGCTACATGACATCACAAAGTGGAACAGAGCATTCTGGATTTTGGAGATGTAGACAGACTAATAATAATAATATTCATGTGGTAACAACATGACTTAAAGCTCACAAGAGTCAATTTTGTGTAATCTAGGACCTTTAAAGAGCAATATTACTGGATTTCAAATTACATCACAACACGCCCACTTTATTTTCATAATCGGTGATACAAAAATCATCTGTTCGCTTGTATGATCTATGGCTATCCATCAGCGGCGCCGACAGCTACATGACGCTTTGTTGTGATGACGTTCATGGTGACATACTGTAATGGGGCAGTTGCGAATTGGCTCCTAATACTTCACTGGGCACTGCAGTTTTATTTTTTAAGTATTTTTAGATCAACATTTTCTTAAATACAGATGGGGCCAGTGAGTTTTTGGCTCTTGTTCACTGATAGAAATGATCAGGTTCAACATTTGTGTCTTATATATTTCTCATGAATACCATTTAATCGATGGGGAAAACTGGCTCAAATTCTAATCAATCAAGATTCTGTAATTGCTGATGATAATGAAAAGCTTGGTGCAGTTTAATAGAGAGGTCCAGTCCTCAATAAAAGCATATGGTTTGGAGCAGAGTTTCATCTGTTATTTAACATATAAAAATACAAGTCTGCCTAATAAATATTGTAAAAAAAAAGAAAAAAGTAAGACAAAAACTTGCAATTTATTTTTTCATCATTTTTTTTTCTACCAATATTATAATTTAGTAGAATTTTTGGAGGGGTTAATCCTGCTTTCAAGTTTTTGAGACTGGCATGAATTTGTTTCAGTATTATAATCTATTGCCTATGTTTTCTTCAGTATCACGTTTCACTCTAAAATTTTGTCATATCACCCAACCTTAATTGTTTAGTATCTATAATTACTCATAGTCATTAGTATATGCTTTCTAGTAGTACAAATAAATGTACTGATCAGTGTTTTGCCATTAATAGAGGAGACTGGTGACTCTCCATAGTATCAAATGAAACAGAAAACACACACCAACGTTCTTATAGAGGTGCAAATGCAAGGAGCAGCAATAAAAAAGTGAAAAAATCCACAGCACAGTCAAATGGCCGATGTCCAAAAGCTTTTTTTTTTTTTTTTTTTTTTATAACGTTTCGGCAAAAAGCATTCGTCAGATCATTTTTCTTGCACAAACCACAGACTCTCCATAGTATAAAACTCTCCTCCATAGTCTAAAAACAACCTGGACTATACATCGGCATCGTCAAATCACACTTTTTTGCCCATTGTCTTATAATTTGTCAATGAGCTATTATCTATAATCCACAAATTATAAATAAAATAAAATAATTAAAATCTTGTGCCACCATAGTCTCTCCAGAATCTATGGGAAACACTGCACACTATATCACACTATACCTATGTTGCAATGTTAGAATTTTGATAAGACTATCTTACATAAGTATATTTTAATATCTTTCCATGGTATATGATTTATTTATCATGACCTTATGCGATACAATATTAATTTTGGGCAGCCCCGTCCTCTGTTTTTAAGTGAGACACAAGTTTGACTTTTTGACCCCTGCAGTAACAGCCGCTCTCTCTGAACTCACTGAGGCAAACAGGAAGTGAACAGATACGCGCTCTCTAAATAAAACATTGTGCTGCTGGTTAAATGTGCTTTTCACTTTACACTTTAAGTATCCAAAAAGAGAGTGATGCTAAAATACACTTTCTCTTGTGGACATTTTAGTGAAAAAAAAGTTGAGGTATTTTATTGGTATAACTGTAGTGATCTTTATTTGTTTATCATATTATTTTAAATTTTAGATAAAGGTCTGTTTTGTGCTTGCATTGTTTTGGTAAGCAGTTGTAGTAGCAGTAAAACATTTGTGAATGATCATCATAGCATTTTATATAACTGAATAATTTACATTGTCATTTGGATTTAATACTTGTGCCAATAATTACCAATGGTGAACTGAGATGCTTAATAGTGTACTAATCAAATGTAGTTTTTTTTTTTTTTTTTTACATCAAACATGTAAATTTACCACTACATTATTAATTACAACATGAATATTGTGCATACCTGTGTATTCAGCTTTCCTCCTACTCAGACCCCACTGCAGTCTGTCACCAGAGGGCCACCTGCAGGAGGTGCGCGGTCCTTTGGGGTGAGGTAGTAGGTTGTATAGTTTTAGGGTAATTCCCAGTTTGTAAGATGACTATACAACTTACTGTCTTTCCTGAAGCGATTAGAAAAGCATCGCTAACTGCACCTCCAAGCTCCCATCTCCACCGTTTTTGTATTGTCTTAATATATGCATATGTATCTATATATGTGTTTAATCTTTGTATTAAACACATATATAGATAGTTAAGTGCATATTTTTGCTGTTTGTAAAATTAATTGTATTGTTTTACCTTATATTATTATATGTATTTACCATATATTTGTTCTAGGGTTGTCAAATTGTACCTTAAATTATCTCTGTAAACTCCTACCTGAGCATGCTCTTATTTATTTTTATATTTTTTGTCTAAACTAAACACTATGTAACTTTTCTGGTGAAAGGGAACACCACCTGCTTGTGTCCATGGATGAATACGTTATTGTTATGCTTGGAATGTGCCACTGTATGGCATTCAGTTTCATCATTCATTTATTCAATTACAGGTGTTTTTATTGTGTAAAAATACTATGAAAAACATGCATTCATACTGCAAGATCCCACGTGCCTTGATCTGGTGCTATCACCTGCTTTTCTTTATAAGCAGGTGATGGCACCATACTGTGGAACATTCCAGGCAAAGCAATAACATCTCCATGGAGACCAGCTCGTGACAGGCCTCCACTATAAACATTCATCTTAGTGGGTACATTTACTAGCATCTGGCCAGTAAAAATCAGCACTTGAATAAATAGAAAACACAAATAATTAGTTCTGATTATTGGTGTGTTTGAAATCTGATGATAAAAAAACAGTTGGCAATGTTTCAGTGAATCAATGGATTTTTTGAGTAACTCTTGTATTTGGAAGTACAACTGATTTTAATGTAACTTTCTATTGTGCATTGTGTAACTTTTCTGGTGGAGGGTTCTTCAAAAGATGTTATTGCTTTATCTGGAATGTTTCATAGTATTGTAGTAAACTTTTTTATCTTTATGGAGACCAAACCAAACCAAGTTACAGGTCAGATCTGTGGAGAGGCAACCCCACTCACAGTCTGAATTCCTGTTTTTCTAGGTATTTTTGAGCTCAAAAACCACCTGTAATTGAATAAATGTATTGTTGAGCTACTTAATGTACTTAATAATCTAGGTAGAGCAATGACATATACGTAGAAACAAGAAAGTGACAGACCCCCAACCAAAAGTTACATTTAACATGTTCTCTTTCAATTTTGCCTCTTTCTTGTCATCATATACTGAGAATAACTTCATAAATCATATTAACAGTTTATCCTTTTTGTCCCGTACACAGTTGTGGGATCAGACATTCTCCGTCCCAGGTCCCTGCTGTGACCTGGGTGACTTATGATGTTCGTACAGGGTGAGGTAGTAGGTTGTGTGGTTTCAGGGTTGTGATTTTGCCCCATCAGGAGATAACTATACAACCTACTGCCTTCCCTGGAGGGCAGCAATACATCACAGGAGCTCACTCATCCGCCCAACGCCAGAAAGAAAAGAAAAAGAAAAGAAAAAGGCGCTGGTTCAGTAACAAAGAGGGAGATTTGATTACAGGTCTCTGTTATTCTGCTGCTACTGTTCAACCGCATAGCAACAGCTGCAGTAATTGAGGTACTAGTTTGTAATTGGTTGCTTTTTTTATTATGTAAATGTTTAAAATACATTTTTTTTTAATACAAAACAAAAATAGGATTAGAGGAATAGAGGACAAACAAAAGACAAACAAGTCAAAAGCTACAGCTTCAGTTGAGTAAAAGTGCTTTATTGCTGTTAAACTGCATAGCAACAGCTGTAGTAATCGAGGTACTTGTTTGTAATTGGTTAGTTTTTATATTTACAATTTCCTATATATATATTTTTATAATGTGTATTTTAAAATGAAATACGAAGCAAAAACAGAATTCAAAAGACACAACTCAAAATCTACACCTTCAAATAAGTAAAAGTGCTTTATTGCTGCCAGTATTCAACTGCATAGCAACAGCTGCAGTAATTGAGGTACTGATTTGTAATTGGTTACTTTTTTTATTTAAATGTTTACTATATATATATATTTTTTAAAGATTGTATGTCATAAATTACAAAACAAAAATTGTGAGGATTCAAAAGAAACGATTCAAAAGCTACAACTTCAACCGAGTAAAAGAGTTTTATGGTTGCTGCTCGACTGCATAGCAACAGCTGCAGTAATCACTGGTTTGTTGCTAGGGGTTACTAACATTGAAACTGGGAAAAGAAATATTTGTCTTTTATTGTTTTTTCAATTTCAATAAAGTTAAATTGAAAAAAAAAATACTGTACCTATTCTTTATTCAAGCATATAAGCGCTATATATAATAAGACACATATGCCCCTTTCCATGTGGACTTGCAAATGGACTCAGCTAACTTATTTGCACTGTTTGATGTTGATTCATGTGCAGTGTCTGGGCAGTGATAAATTGTTAATTTTATTCATGGACTTAATAAGGCTTTTTCAAACCACATTTTACTAAATGGGAGTTGAATGGAAAATTAATATGATCTCATTCATAATTTAAATGTCATAGTTCTACAGTTTCAACATCAGTAACATGTATATACAGCACTGATGTTTGTTTTCATAGCACACATTTGGCATTGGCATTTCTTATTCTCATAGAGTTATTGTATATGTGTAATAATGGCTGTACAGATTATAGTATACATAATATCTGTTGCATGGTAAACTCCTGTGGAAATATGTTTTTTATTGTAGATGAACGAACAGCCCTACTAAAGGTGCGCAGAGAAACAGTAGAGGGCGACAGACGTCAAACGATGCATAACTTTCTACGTACTACAAATATAACTTCAGCAGGATGCGAAGCTAAACATGACTAAACTTTGAGAATGTTGGAAAATAGCATGAACGACTATAATTTCCAAAAGCATTCAATATTACAGTTTAGTAGGCCTCATTACTAAAGTTACAGTCCGTGTGCTACATGATCCATCATACAACATCAACTCCAACTGGTGTGTATTTATGGATTATCCATTGTAAAATATCTCTTCAATAGCCTGTGTATTTGACTGTCTGCTCCACCTGCTCGTTAACAACCAATCAGATGTGGCACCATTTTTACGCACGCTCATCTCAAGGCCAGCGCGCTCACGGGACATCACGAGATTGCTGCCCCCAACCATCCAACCAACCAACCAACCAACCAACCAACCACTAAAAACTTTTTTTTCAGCTTTGCAATGCCAGAAGAGCTTGACCTCTTCCTTGGTCTGAGCCATAGGTGTGTCGGGCCATAGGGGAGGTGTGTGTGGAGTGACTCCGTGCGTCCTGACGCTACTTCCTGCTGCTGTGAGGACGTTTTCTTTTCCTTTTTTTCATTTGCGAGCGCGGCAGTGGCAGTGGACTGGAAGGGGGTGGCTGTCAAAACGTCCCGGGACACAACGTAGAACCACGCGTACGGGACGAGCATACCCGGTACTATCAACATCCCTGGACATGTTTCGGATCGTGCATTCAGAGGTACGCAAATATAATGACACTTAACTTCCACTTTCCCTCGTTAAACTGTGATTTTAGTCGTAGTAGTTTTATAGATTTCATTCTTTTGCTCGGTAGGCTATTATAGTTTAGATATTAAGTATTAAAATCAATTGATTTTTGAAATGACGCACACGTATTGGCATTTAAAACTCTCGCTATTTGGATAAACTTGTTTTTTTCCAGTGAAGTGGGACGTGTTATCCACATATGCTCTTGTAACTTGAAGATAGTCATTGTGGTGCACGGAATGTTTTAGTTGTCCTCAATTCACACCTACTTAAATATTCAGAAAGAAGCAGACCAGAACTAGTCCCACTCAAATCTCAGCATGAATGCAGCTGGCTACTGTGTGGAAGTCTCACGCACGGTTTGTCCAGTTTGGTCACCGTCACAACATGACCTTGGAGCTGGTTCTTGAAACAGCTGATGACGGTTCTTCAGATGACAAAAATAAATAAGATATTACTGATACTTGCAAAGCTTAAAGGTGCACTGTGTAACTTTTCTGGTGGAGGGTCCGTCCAATGCCTTTGTCCATGGAGATGTTATATTCCTTTGTCTGGAAAGTTTCATAGTATGGTATTAAACCTTTCTATCTTTCTGGAGACCAAACCAGACCAAATTACAGGTCACATCTGTGGAGAGGCGACCCCACTCACAGTCAGAATGCATGCTTTTCTAAGTATTTTTGAGCTATAAAACCACTTGTAATTTAATAAATGTATCCATAGAAACAAGCAACTCAACTTGTATAACTCAACATGTTATTACCGGCATTTATCTCCGCATTAGTTTACTCAAAGTTGTAATTTGATTGCTTTGTGCATGCTTGAGTAATCTGGCATCTATTGTTCAGAAAAAAAGTCTGTTTTCACCTTCCCACTATCTCCGCCCACTTCTACGTACCGACTTGCTATTGCTAAGTTTCAGAGGCCCTCACAACATTCTATAAGCCAATGATGTTTAATACAAATGGGGGACAAGTAAAATCAATACTGTTAACATGCAGATTTCTGTTGCAATACAGTAAGTTCTTGAGTCGCGTCACTAATAGAAATGTTCATGTTCAGTTTACCTCTTAGATATTTAATAGGAGAGTACAATGTTATCAGTAGAAAAATCTGTATCCTCATCTTGCCCTCATCTGGGAGTATGAGATCATCACATTCTTGAATATTCAGACTTAGGGTCATGTAAGGCTCAGAAATATCAGATTTTTCCAGCAATAATAACACTTCTATTAACATCTTCTGCTTTTTATGGTGAAATGCCACTATGAAGATGCAGGGATTCTCTGTTCTGCATTTTTGAACAAGAGGTCAGTGGACACGTTTCTATTATAAAAGGTTCACTGTGTAACGTTTTGGTTGGGTATCTGTCATCTGCTTGTTTCTATGGATATGTCTCTGCCTGGAATGTTCCACAGTATGACATTAAACAGCTCTGCCTTACATTTATTCAATTACAGGTGGTTTTATAGCTCAGAAATACCTAGAAAAACAGACATTCTGACTGTAAGTGGGGTTACCTCTCCACAGATCTGACCTGTAACTTGGTCTGGTTTCATCTCTGTGAAAATAGAAAGGTTTAATGCCATACTGTGAAACATTCCAGACAAAGCAATAACATCTCCATGGAGAAAGGCATTTGACGGACCCTCCACCAGAAAAGTTAAACAATGCACCTTTAAGCTTTTTTAGATTTATATTACAAAGAACAAAATGTAAATATATGATCTATGTTGAAGTTAATAGTTAAATACCTTCTTTAACTGACTAACAGACTGGACTTTATTGGTCATAACCTGTTTAAATAATTTAGTGGTTACAGGAGCGGACATCTTCAGTGCTCCCCCAGCTTCCCCTTCCCTATCATCCCAAGATAGACACGTCTATGTCTGGAATAATGACTCCCCAGGGAACACAGCACAATGTCCTTTGAGGTGTGGAGGAAGAACACTGCATTCTTACTTTACTCTGACCCAGTAAATTTGGAAGTAAATAGCTATAAATCACAGAGAGTGACAGGTGGCATATGGCTGGTAGGTTAGAACTGAATTGTAGCCTTTTGTAGTCGTGTACCTTGATGTATACCTTAAAGATGAAGTACCCAACTTTTTTCTCATAAATTAATTGGAAAAACAGACATTTGTGACATCTAATTAGTATTGATTAGTATTAATACTCTGCAGTGACATCACGCTGGGGGTGTTCTACATGTATGGCAGAATATTCGGCAGTTGCCTTTGTGACACAGTGCGCACATTTGCCACAGATTGCCTCAAACTACAAAATGGATTTAAACAACACATTTAAGGAGCCGGTGATTGAGCATTCGTGGTCATGTTTAGAAAAAAGGCATAGTGACTAACTGAAAAATAACATGTAGTATGTAATAATGTTATTTCAGAGTCTTGTAAAATCTCAAGAGTCTTGTAAAATCATCCCACCTGTAGGTCCAGCTAATTCAGTTCCTTATGGTGAAATTGTGTTGAAGTAAAACTCGGATTATACCAAAGCCTCAGACAGAGCAGTGCCAACAGTTAGCATCAAACCCCAAGGGAATGTTAATGACAAGTATCAATATGATGCTTTGGGATTAGAAATGATTGACTGCGGAGGGCATCATCCAGCCTGCTTCACTTTTCTGTCTGAGCAGCTCTAAAGTTGTGGCCAAGTTAATGTATGTTTGTACTAAGAATGCGCTCAAGGGTTTGTGACAGATTTAAATACAAACTTCCTCCTTTTGTGTCAAGTACCCCAGCTTTAGGATAAGCATGACTCATGTCCACATTGTTTAAATGAAATCCCTATAATACCGGATTGAGATCTAAAAGTACAGTTTGTTTAAATTCATGACACTATAATCATTATAACAAATAACAAATGTTTAACAAGATCTTCAGTTTGATAACTATGGCTTCTAATTTATTGCACTTCAAAGAGCTTTACATTTGTCTATTATTCTGTCTATCTAAAGCCACAGCTGCCCCAGGACAGACTGACATTGACTTTACTGCCAATCTGTGCCAATCACCATGGTGACACGGCAGATTCAGGTCTGCAGAGGTGCAAAGGGTGCATTGCATTGCAACTTTTGTTAGAAATGTTTGCTCCCTTATTTCAGGCTAAAATCAAGTATATTATGTATGCTGAGTCAGTTTTTGAGTCAGTTTTTGTACCCGGGCCTGCAGCATAGTGGTTGAGTGGCTTCAATACTTAAAGATAGAAAGTTCTGGGTTCAGTGTAGAGTTTGCATGCTCTCCCTGTGTCTGGGTGTGTTTCCTCCACACACTTCGGTTTCCTCCAACCCAGAACATGCCCCATAGGTACAATCGTCCTGAACAAGCCTAACAACTTCACGGAGATGGGTTCCCGAACACGGCATTGCATTGGCATTGACAGATCCCCCTATCTCCGCCCACTTCTATGCATCTACTTTTGCTATTGCTAGGTTTCAGAGGACATCACAATGTGTTATAAGACAATAATATTTAATACAAGTGGGAGCAGCTAAAATTGTTACTGTCAAAATGCAGAAATAGAAATGATCAGGTTCAGTTTACCTCTTAGATATTTAATAGGAAAGTACAATGTTGTCAATAGAAAAATCTACAATTTAAACTAAAGCCCTTCATTTCAGTGTTCCTTATTAATATCTGACCACAAAAATCTTGAAATAGCCTACATTCCATTGCACTTTCTTATATGTTTTGGTCATAAACAAGACCCAGTGAAGCTTATCCATGCAGTTTTTTTCCGTCCTCTCTGTGGTGAAGAAATGCATCGTATGGCTTAGGGCTGTAACTTGACACACTTGTTAAACTGCTGTTAACAGTCAACAGATGTTCTTCGTGTTCCATCCATGCCTTTATGTGAAAAACAACATCTCCTGCAGTCCCTCTACTAATGCCTGGTGTGTGGATGAGACCCTCCCCCTCTTTTAACAAAAAAGTGGATAAACAAGAGCAGATCATCTCTCCAAACCTGCAGACTCACCATTGTTGTTTTGATATTCTTCTGTTAGCTTCGCCTTACACTTTGTCAAACAATATTACATTTTTTCAGTTCTTCATATATTTTCCTTGAGGTTTTGTTTCTGATCCTGTTTGCTGATTTGTTTGATATAAATATATTACAAGAACTGGGTTTTAGAATGAATTAAATGTCCTATATTACACAAATTGACTCACCCATGTTTGCGTAACTCTTTATTATTAGTCTGTCTACATCTCCAAAGCTCATAACGCTCTGTTCCACCTTATGATGTCATGAAGCTGTAGTTTTCGTATGTTAACAGCTTATTTTATCTTTTGTTCAGTAGAAATAGGCAACTCCAGCTCTGAAATTATCCAGATGATTCTAATGAAGGTGTATGGAGTTTAAAAACACAGTGGAGCACTTCCTGTACATCACAAGGTGGAACAGAGTGAATTTATAGTTTGTGAGAAGAACTCAGTCTAAAAATGCATGGTTTGTGTGTTAAATGTGTGAATGAACAAAACACATCTCCGGGTATGTTTTTGATGAGGAAACAATATTATAACAGATCAGAAAATAGTGTAATATGGGTTTTGAGTAAATTTATTTAATTGTATAATGTGAAAGGAGCATTTTTTGACAAAACCAAACCCCTCTGCACTATCTACATCTGTCTATAACATTTTACTGATCGCAAACACAACACGCTCCACTACTGCCAAGCTTCGGCATCTGAAAAGCTTTTCACGCTCCCAAATATGAATGTCTGTGAGTACAACGTGACGTGCCAAAGGATTTGTGAGGCCTACGACTTAAATTTAAAGGTCCTGTCTTATTAACTCTTGTGAGCTTTAAGCCATGTTAGAATGCTGATACCTCCACAAAAACATACCTGGAGTTATGTTTTGTTTCACTCACACATGTTTAAGTAATCCTTTATTATTAGTCTGTTACATCTCCAAAGTTCAAATGCTCTATTCTACCTTGTGATGTCATGAAGCAGTACTTAAGTTAACAGCTACCTTATAATTTGGCACAGCTACCTTATAAATTGGCAAATCAGCTGAAATGATGCTAATTATTCTAGGAAAGGTGCATGGAGTTTAAAAACACACTGGAACACCCCTTTTATTACCAGCTGACATCACAAATTGGAGTGTTTTCAGTTAGAGGAAAGAACTCAGCCAAAATATACAGGATTTCTGTGTTAAACATGTGTGAACTAGAAAAGCACTCAGAGAGCGCAGACCTCCGCCAAGCCCCATGTTACGCAATGCTAACGAAATTTTCAAAGTGATCCAGAATCCAGGATTTCTTCTGGATCATCACCAAAATCTAATCATCTGTTGGATTTACCATTAGGAACATTTCCTGAAAATTTCATCAAGATCTGTCCATAACTTTTTGAGTTATCTTGCTAACAAACAAACAAACAAACAAACAAACAAACAAACAGACAGACTCAGGCGAAAACATAACCTCCTTGGCGGAGGTAATGAGGGTCACATCTCCACAGATCTGACCCTCAGTAACTTGACCTAGTAGCGACACTTGCATCTGTTAATGGAGGTACTTCTCTATGGAGACAAGCATATGGCAGTACGGAAAGTTATACAGTGCACTTTTAAATAACTACCACCTCTTTTCATCATTGCTGAATGTGATTTCAAGTTGTTTTAAATCTCATAGCACTGACTGATCCTTAAATGACTGATAAAAATATTTGGAAACACTGCTAAAACTCGACTAAAACCGACTTTTGACATATTTGAAATTCTTGCTGCTAAGTTGCTCCTATGTTCATTGAAATTATCTGTTAAACTACTGTATACGGGCACTTTCCTTTTTGTGAAATGTACTTAGTCAACCACAGTAACGTGTGAATAAGCAACATGTGTGAATAAGATACAGTATCACAGAGACATATTGAGCCATAGTTTATCGACGAATAGTTGAAACAGATGTTTGGAGCTCCGCCAACACCTCCTCCTACACAGTTTCACGTCTAGATAAATTTACACATGGCAAATTATCAATCAAATTAATGATGGGACTTTTGGCTCCTTTGTGGAATACAAATCTTTTGGATCTATTTATATTTAATTAAATGACAGAAGCCAGCGGGAAAACTCATTTAACTACCAACTAATGACCAAGGCGAACGTTTGTTTAAAAAGGTTCAAACTGCCAAGTAGGGGTTTTTTTTGTGTTGCCGCTCTGCTTCTGTGCTGATTCTTGTGTGTGGGTTCAGTGTTAATCAGGATAATTGGAAAGTTCAGTTCTTTAAAATGAGATCCAGATGAAGGATGCACCGAGCCAACTTTTTCAGTTCTGATACTGATTCAGATACTATAGCTTTAAGTATCTGTCGATATCTGATACCGATACCAGAGAGAGCATTTATTGTTTTGACTTATTATTATATATTATAAGACAAAACTGATCCAAGTGTGTTCTAGCTATATAACACCTATGTATGACTAAAAGTACAAACATTATGAGACTTTCTGGGCTGACTACGACCTACGTCTTATTATCTTATTACATTAGTTTTTTTTCCAACCAGGATATCAGCTGATTCTATATTTGGAAGTCGATATTCGATCCCAGTATCGTATTCGTCTAGATCCAGCCATTTACATTAAGGAACTGTTCAAAAGAGCTGAGTGATTCACAAACATCACATCAAATGGAAGTGATAGACTGCATGCAACCGTTGAATACACCATTAGAGGGATAAAACCTGCTTAGATCTTTGTGTACTTTGCCTGGACGAGCGCCGATTGATGCCCTAATAATAGACGGTTCATATTGACTCAATGGGCATAGTTCACAGAAACATGTTTCAACAGGCAGATAAAATACAGCCGTTCTTCACGTGATTTTTAGACCTGAAATGTTAGACCTAAAGTGCCATATTAGGCTATTTTCTGTTCTATGTTTTAATGTTTCCTCATCACAAACACACCTGGAGTTGCGTTTTGTTTCATTCACACGTTTAACACACAAACCCTGTACATTTAGGCTGAGTTCTTCTTTCAGACGGAAAACATGTGTTCCACCTTGTGATGTCATGTGGTAATACGGGAAGTGCTCCACTGTGTTTTTAAACTCCATACGCCCTCACTAGAATCGTTTGGATAATTTCAGCCCTTTAGATGAGGTAACAACATTATAACATGGCCTAAAGCTCAAAAGAGTCAATTTTGCATCATATAGGACCTTTAATAATTACTCTTATGCATCCAATATTTGCATTTTCTTATTTTTTTCATTCTCCTGTCTCCTCCCAGTCTGGTGTTTGACACTTGAACATGGCAGGGGACGTGTACAGCCCCCCGTCCCCCCTGGGAGAGTCCCTCCTGGGCAGCCCTCTTTGTGGAGACCTGATGGACGATCTGGCTCAAATCTCTCAGTCCATCGAAGCCAACAGTCTGGGCTTTGACTTCCCCGAGTACCAGAGTCCGGGCAGTCCCACTGTGCTGGGTAAGTCATGTGACCTCTCAGTATGATGCAATGTGGGAAGTTATGTGCGCTCAAGAAGATTAATGATGGCAATGTCAGCACACAAAGAGCTTTTTATGTAATGTGTTGATTCACTAACTTAATAGGTAGCTGACTTCATTGTTTACAGATTATGGATTTATTACTTGACATATCTTTTTACAAGTAATAACCACTTAATCTGTTTTTTGAGTATTTAGTACATGGTTGATAAAAATAGAAGAGAAACCTGCACTGTATTCCTCCAAATTAGGTTATAAAGGGACAGTATTTCTGCACAGTTTTAGTGTAGCATTCACTTTACTGCTTTACTCAAACTTCTAGAAAAACACATTCACAAATATGAAATAGGACGGTGCAAAATCTTAATCAAATTTGACGTTCAAATCGATTTATTTGTAAGAAAATGCATTTTTATTTCTTCACTTTCTTGCATTGGAAATTGTGTCAATCAGTGACATCAAATGAAATATTGGGGCTGTATGTTTAATGTAATAATTGTTTTTTATCTCATTCATAAAAGATTTCTTATGATCACTGAATATAAGCTTTTCAGTTTTGACCATTTTTCTGTAGTTTCGAAAACAATGAAGATAAAATGTAGGGAAAATTTTTTTAAATTGACAGTTTTATTTTCAGGCAAAAGCCCAGCCCTAAAAAAAAAAAAAAAAAAAAAAAAGCCATCAGATTATAGTGAATAGTAGACAGTTTCTTTGTCAGTGCCATCCACCCATGGACCAAATATAATGCTTTAGTAATTATCAATCAACGTCAATCAGGGTTTTTATACATAACAAAGATCGAACAAAACAAAACAAGCAGTGAGGCGTAACATTGAAGCAGTCAACATGGAAACACTTACACATTTAGACAGTTACAGACATGTACAAACAAAAATGATTCAACTGCTCAGTAACGGATGCACCCTTCCCATCCACCCTCCCTCCGTCTCACACGCACCGCTGTCCACGATTTTCTCTTCTCACATTTTCAGTGTAGGAGTTTTCAGTTCCTTCCACATTATCAAAATTAGCCAGTCTAGCACCTATTTATCTGAACACTGGTTTGTTTAGATATGCAGTGTTGGGAAGTGACTAAATAAATGTACAGAAAATAAATACACATTCAGAAGCAGGTCAATCAACTGACATTTGGGGGTCTGGGGCAAGAACCTTTACATGGGCCCCTCTCTATTATAAATTAATAGGAAGAGGATCCAATTCTGGGATCCTAAAACCCTGGGGCCCGGGACAACAGCCCCGTTTGTCCCCTCCCTGTTTACTGCCCTGTTCAGAAGTATAAAAGTATACAGTTACGCTTTCATGTGGTGGCGTTCACAATAAATGCCAATCATTTAGGCTTCTAACTGTACAACATTAGTAAGAAAAATAGAGAAAACTGCTCTTGTGCTGACTATATTTATGATTTTTTTTTTTCCCTTCGCATACTTAGACATAGACAAACTTCATTGATCCACAAGGGAAATTATTTGGACACAGTAGCTCACGCATCACAATATATTATAATAACAAAGAGAAAGACAGAAATGGTAATAATAAATTCAAAATAAGTAGCAAAAATAGCAAGAGACTGATGTTAAATAAGGCATAAATATATAAATATAAGCATAATTACATAAATATCTCAAATAAATGATAGGAAATGCATAACAAATGATGTAAAAACCTAATGCTGTTTTGTAAAAGTATTTCAAGTATTCAGAATACAGTACTGACAGGACCATGTAATAGAATATGTTACACAATACTTTTTAATGCAGGTATTCAGTATTCCGTAACTAAATACACTTTCAAAGTATTCTTCCCATCACTAACAAATTGATACTTGATGATGCAGCTGATTTCATCAACATTCCCTGGGGGTGTGACGCTAACTGTAGGCACCACTCTGTCTGAGGCTTTGTTAGACTTTAATCTGAGTTTCATTTTAACACAATATGACCAGAAATAAGTGATTCAGATGGAATTACAACAGTTAACATTACAGTCACACAGTAGCTTGCATTACCCAACAGTTTTTCAGTCAGTCTCTCACCATTTTTGTTGAAAATCGAACTCCTAAAAATGTGTTGTTTAAATCCAGTTTATATTTTTGAGTTTTCAGACAGTCTTAAAACTTTTTGAGTGTGTCCATTGTGTCACCATAATAACTTCTGAACATTCCTCCATACACATACATTCAGAACACCCCCATCGTGATGTCACTGCAAAGTATCAATAGAACTGCACTGTCTCTGCTGTAGAAACCCTGACCCCGGCCTCCAGCCCGTCCTCTGGTGCGAGTGGGACTGCCCCGAGTCCAGACGAGTCCACTGGGCCCCTGTCTCTGGAGTGTAGAGTCTGTGCAGATAAGGCTTCAGGCTTCCACTATGGAGTCCACGCCTGTGAGGGCTGCAAGGTGAGACCAGCCTCTGTGTGTTTGTATGTGAGGACTCGATGTGCATGTTCCTCTGACGCTATTTACAGACCAAACATAAGCAATGACCTGAGCGCTGAGGACACACAGTGCTTTTTAATCTACTGTCTGATAATAGATACTGTAGACACATAGATAGACAGACAGAATGATGCACACACATGTGAAATGCATGCAGAAACCTTCATAAATCAGGCCAAAGCTTACAGATACATTACTAGCAAAACTAATGTACTACTTGGGTTCAGTTCAGTTCAGACACACTTAAGGCCGCCACACATTACAGGATTTTTCGGTCTTAAACGATTTTTAAACTTGCGACAAAAAGCGCACACACACAGACACGAGGAGAAGCTTATGAGACTTTGACTTTGACAGTAAAACCACTCGCTTTGAGACTCTTAAGTGTTCAAAAGATCAGAGCACTGCACTTCTAGTTTCGATACAAGTCAAAACTGTGTTATTATTTGTGAAATGTGGTACATGATTTTTAATGCACAGAAGGCTGGCGATAAAGTACACAGGTACAGGCAAGTAGAGTCACTGTCGCGTGTTAACCCGGACAGACAGACCCCAGTGTATGTGCGGCTGTTACGTTCACACTGGTCCAAGCTCTTTTACGTCAGCCTAACTAGTGACACTGTGAAAATCACTTAAGATTGTCCTTTCTCTGGCTCCTTTCACTCTTGACTTAGTTTGTCCCTGGCGTCAATAGTCAATATTGTCAATAGTTTGGCGATTATATTATCCACCCATAGCTTTTATATCCTGTTTTGGTTTGTAAAAAGAACAATAGCTCTTGGGTTGTTGCAGAGGATGAAGCACACCCCTTTGACGTGCAGTTTAAAGGACACAGACCTGAGTGGAGTCGACCTCGGGCCAGTGGAAAGTTTGTGAAACATGCAGAGGGTCATGTGAGGTGCAGTCGTCACCTCTCCCCCCTTTGGCTGTGCTCCCAAACTGAAACTCAAATACTTCAGAACAGATTGAGGTAATATTGGCTTTTATAATGTAAAGCTAGGGCCTAGGGTAGGTAGGAAAGATTTGCAATTTATCCAATTTTAATCAAGACAGAGATTCAGTCATATATTGTCAGTAATTAGAAAGGAAGGATGTGCAATTAATAAAATGTCAAATATTAAACATTGCTTCAGTTACAGGTGGTTTTATAGCAAAAACACCTAGAAAAACAGGCATTCTGACTGTGAGCGGGGTTGCCTCTCCACAGATCTGATTGTCCTGTTTCATTTATCTTGCAGGCAGCTCTTCAAATATATTTAGTTGCAGTTGAAGCATGTAAGCCTTGTGCCTATCAGGGCTATTCAAAGTGGTGTCAGATGGGAGTTGACATTGTGACGTTTTATGGAAAGGCTCTGGAGCTGTGGGGGTGTATAACCGGCTCAAGGGGACAAGTTGGAATTTGGGAGGAATGTGGTGACGCTGTGGGGGCTTAACTTTAGCAGAGTTGAACAAGGCTATAACCAGACTTACTTTAGATCAGTGTGTTACTGTGCAGTAGATGTACATGTAACTCAAGCCCCTATAACATAAAGTACACTGTGATTACATGTGATTACATGTTATTACAGTCATCAAGTGAACTCCTCAGTGCCACAGTGTGTAACTTTGTAGCGCCCCCAAAAATAGACTAAAATAAAAGCATTTTGTGTTTATTGCTCTGAATTCACATGCGTCCGTACTCTGAGGGTAGTTAGACTCCCTTCAGACTGGTCTGTTACCGTGCAGTAGATGGTACATGTAACTTACACCAAATAACACAGTACAATGTGGTTACATGTTACTACAGGCATCAAGTGAACTCTACAGTGCTGGAATTTACTATACTTAAAGGGCCTGTACCCAAATATTTTTCTTATATTTGTGTAAAAACTCTCTTACTACTGCACAGATATACTGTAAGCAGTTCTTGAGGTCAAAATAAGTCTGCTGAGTGCTGTCTGCATCTAATTATGAAGGATTTTAGTGTCTAATAAACATGAAGTCCGTGTTAGCATGCTAGCTGTTAACTTTACCGTCACTCTGCACTGGTCTTTGAAACTTGTGAAAACTTTTTTCATTTATACCAAAATGACAACGTGATGCTGCCGAATCCTGCGTGTATCATCGATTAAGAAAATAAAGTTGGAGATGTTGTTGCCTTGTCTGGAATGTCCCAGAATGGCATTAAACATATCCATCGTGCGTTTACTCAATAACAAGGGTATTTATTGACTTAAAAAACTTAAAACTGTGCGTGGGCTTGCTACTCCACAGATCTGACATTTAACTTACGGTGTCAGCTGCTGTCGCTGTGGAGATAAATACGTGTAATGCCATACAGTGGACCATTCCAGGTAACATCTACATGGAGAGAAATAGATGACAGATCCTCAACCAGAAAAGTTACACAGTGCACCTTTAATGACAGAAACCCTATGGTGTGTTCTAAATACGCCATGATTAAATGTTCTTAAAAGTATATTTTGCACAGTATGTCCCCTTTTAATGCAAAAAAACAACAACATTTCCAGTTATAGGAGCGTTGCCCAATCAATTACGGGTGATTATATCTGTGTGTGACTCAGCAGCACAGTGTCACAAAACAGAGTCCAAAGTCCAAAGATGTGCTGACAAGACGCTAACACACGTCATACTCATCACCTCCTCTTTGTACAGACTCAGTCCTTCCCCATTCCTGTGAAAATTACAGTCAGCTCCTTGCACCTCCGTGAGCCTAAAACCACAGACTAACCATATATTGTGTAATGACTCACGTATGGAGCTGGCAGTATAGTCAGCGGTGTAACGGGAGCCTTAATCTGCTAGTGTTGTCACGATACTAACATTTCAAACTCAATTTCAACATTGGAATAGACTCGATACTCAATACCGATTCTGATATCTGATTTCTTTAGACAACTGAATGTGATTTTCAACATTAAATCATAGTACTTTCTTTTATAATACCATGTACTTTCATATCTGTGTAATCTCTCAGTGGTCCATGGGCGTGTACTAGTCTATGTGCTCTTATACTTGTTCTGATACAGCTCCAGATCATTTTAAATATCAATATTCGCTCAAATAAGTTTGTTTGGATCTGATTTTTTATCCTTTTGACAACCCTATAATCTGCTCTTGCATTTCATTTAATGTTATTTACTGTAGGGCTGTGAATTTAACCCAGTGACTTCTAATTGTTAGTGATATTCTTCTTCTTCTTCTTTTTCATCAAGAGATCCACAGACAATCCTCTGTTGGTGAAAAGGATGTGGTTTGGAGCAGAGTTGAGACTTGAAGATTTTATTTATGTATTCATTTATTATTTATGGCAATAATTGAACATCTTTATTGTGTATGTTCAGTAAATTAATATTGAAAGCCATTTTGTTTCAGTAAGACAAAAATTAAAAAAAATTTAAAAAAAATTTGGATAAATGATCATGTCTTCTTCAGTGTGTACCTATCATTGTGGTGTACTTTAATTTCCCTGTAGTGAAAACTGTCCTCTGTATTTGACTTATCCTTAAATGCCATTATAGGGAAACTTGTCAGGAGCACAGGAGCAGTGAGCAGCACAAAGCAGTGCCCAGGAACAATCTCTAGAACTTGAGCAGGACTTGATCAGGAAATGAATGGGAGAAAAAAGAGCACCTAGACACAGAAAACTGTCTGGGAATTTTACCTGGAACCTTTTTGCTGTGGGGCAAAAGTGTTAACCTCTTAGTCACTACGGTATAGCAAAGATATGGAGCTCAACAGTGACTGCCAGCTCCAGTTCTACAAGTAAATTTTCCATTTTTTATCACAGACATTTCAAAAAATTCTAACATTAAGAGTTCAAAAGCATCTCAGAGGCTAACAAGCTACAGTAGCTATCAATAAATGCATGCAAGATTCTGCCAAATGCTTTTATAACGTAGCAGTTTATATAGTTTCAGAAACAGATTTTAAATAAAATTATAGGTCTTGTGCTCATTAGTCACCATGTAGCTGATTAACGCTGAGCAATCTTCAAACTTTTATTATTATTTTATGAGAAAATGAATGAGAAATGTACTTGTGGAACTGGGAATGGGCGGTCACTGTTGAGCTCCATAATTTCAAGAATTGCAAAACATACAGTAGAAGTATAGTGTAGTAATTAAACCTTTTTGTGACAGTTGCATGTTTCAACCCAATACACAATTACACATGATCATATTTTTGCTTTCTCCTTTAAAGGGACATCATACTCCATCTTTACACAGACTCGATACACATTTGGTGGTACATTGTCAGTGGATAATGAGTGGATAGACCGTCCCAGGACTAAATCTTTTTAGTTGAAATCTTAAGGATGCTGAATACTGCGTAGGACAGATGCATTTACACATGTACAGACACTGATGGTCAATAAAAATACTTTCCACTGCTCACAAAAGTAACCTAACCTGACCTGTATTTAAAGAAAGCCTATGCACTATGTAAAGAACTACAGACATGTTACACGTAAATAAATGTCAAAGGGGCTGAAATTAGGCTATATTTTCTGATCCATGTTACAAACAAACCCTGCATATTTAGCCTGAGTTCTTCACTTAAACAGAAAACACTCTGTTACACCCTGTGATGTCATGTGGTAATACAGGAAGTGCTCCACCGTGTTTGTTTATACAGCTTCACTAGAATCACTATCTACAGAATCTACTGAGCTAAAGGTAAAAGGAGCTGTTAACTTCAAAACCTCCACTTCATGACGTCACAAGGTGGAACAGAGCATTTTGAGCTTTGAAGATGTAGACAGTTATTCAGCACGGGTGAATAAAACAAAACACAACTCCAGGTATGTTTCTGATGAACATTCTAACATGGCTAAAAGCTCACAGGAGTCAGTTTTGCATAATATACAACCTTTAAGCATTTTTAGGTCAATATTGCGGTTTACTATGGGCAAAATGTTAAATAATTATCTACATATGTTATAGTATAGAATTAATCTTCTGTAACAACTAATGCATTTACTTGATTAACAGTTATAATTATTATTTTTATTCAATTTCCTCAGGGTTTCTTCAGGAGGACCATCAGGCTGAAGCTGGAGTATGACAAGTGTGAGCTCAACTGTAAAATCCAGAAGAAGAACCGAAACAAGTGCCAGTTCTGCAGATTCAACAAGTGCCTGTCTGTCGGCATGTCCCACAGCGGTAACAGTCAATCAGTCTCCTTATTACTTAAACAGCCCATATTACACTATTTTCTGGTCTTTGTTTTAATGTTGTTTCCTCATCAAAACACACCTGGAGTTCTTCTCTCAAACAGAAAACTCTCTGTTCCACCTTGTGATGTCATGTGGTGATACAGGAAGTGCTTCATTGTGTTTTTAAACTCCATACACTTTCACTAGAATCATTTGGATAATTTTAGATTTAAAGATACCCTGTGTAACTTCTAAGGTGAAGGGTCCGCTGGAGATGTTATTGCTTTGCCTGGAATGTTCCACAGTAGGGCATTAAGCTTATCTTCCTTGCATTTGTCAATTACTGGTGTTTTAGATCTCAAAAATACCTTTAAAACATGAATTCTTACTATGTGCGGGCTTGCTTCTCCGTAGATCTGACCATTGACCTATTTCTATTGTGAGCACCAAGTTTATTTCCATAGAAAAGTTACACTTTAACTTCAACATTCCCTACAGTGCATCTTTCTGTGTGCTTTGCTGCGTTTTCAGCTGAGAGCCACTGAAAACAAACCCAGCGACCTCTCCGAGCTCTGTGCAGATGAGCCAGATGTGCACGTCTTCACAGGAGCCTGCTTTAGCTCATCGTCAGGCAGAAAGAGGCAATGTAAAATATGTGGTTGACCGAGGGGGGAGGGCCAAACATGAACTCACTCCTCAGCTATTTACTATGGAGGAAGTTTTTAAAAGCAGTTTACCAATGCTGTACTGTAGGGTGTTTTACTATTGTATCTTACTTAAAAGAAGTCTGTTTTGTGTAGATCTAACCAACTTGTGTGTTTTCTGTTTGAGAGAAGAGAGAGAAGAGCCTAAATATACAGGTTTGTGTGTTAAACATGAGTGAATAAAACAAAACCCAACTCCAGGTGTGTTTGTGATGAGGAAACAACATTAGAACATAGATCAGAAAATAGCCTAATATGGGGCCTTTAAATATAAATTTTGACTTCAAAACAACTCGAGGTGCTGCAGCTTATGTAGGATTAAGTGTTAGGATACAGTTCATGGTGAAATTATACTTGTAGTGATAGTTGTCAAGGTTTAGCACGTATAGTTGGTGGACTTGATAGGTACGTTAGTAGATCATGACATGTTTTACCGCTGTAATTATTTTAAAGGTGCACTGTGTAACTTTTCATTTGGGGTCTGTCACCTGCTTGTTTCAATGGATATGTCATTTCTCTGCTTGGAATATTCCACAGTATGACATTAAACAGCTCTACTTTACATTTATTCAATTACAAGTGGTTTTATAGCTCAAATATACCTAGAAAAACAGACATTTTGACTGTGGCTGCGGTAACTTGGCCTGGTTTGGTCTCCATGATGATAGAAAGGTTTAATGCCATACTGTGAAACATTCCAGACAAAGCAATAACATCTTCATGGAGAAAAGCGTTTGATGGACCTTCAACCAGAAAAATTACACAATGCACCTTTAAACTGTTGTTCTCACTACTCTATAATTTTCCCAAATACTCTGACTTATTCCTGCATATTTTTCTAACATCTGTATTTTCCCTTTGCAATATCTGTACGAGTTATTGATCTCCTCTTCCTTCTCGTTGGTTGTAGCGATTCGTTTTGGGCGGATGCCGCAGGCGGAGAAGCTGAAGCTCAGGGAGGTGTGCAAAGTCCTGCAGAAAGCGACGCCTCTGCCATCAGACCACAGACTCCTGATCTCTCAGATCCACAGAGCGTACATGAAGAACTTCAACATGAACAAGGCCAAAGCACGACTCATCCTCACCGGGAAAACCAGCCAGCCTGTGAGGACAAAGATACTTCTGTTTACTTATAATTATTATCAGATTTTGAAAGGTGCACAAATGTTAGGTTTAGGTAAAGTTTAAGGTGTCTTTATTTGTACTCTAAATTTTGGTTTGCTGTGGTTAAAGGTGCATTGTGTAACTTTTCTGGTTAAGAGCCCATCAAATTCTTTTCTCCATGGAGATGTTATTGCTTTGTCTGGAAGGTTTCACTGTATGGCATTAAACCTTTCTACGTTCATGGAGAACAAATCAGACCAAGTTGCAGGTCAGCTCTGTGGAGAGGTAACCCCACTCACAGTCAGTGTGCCTGTTTTTCTAGGTGTTTTTGAGCTACAAATAATTTAATAAATGTAAGGTAGAGCTGTTTAATGTCATACTGTGGAACATTTCAGGCAAATGAATGACATATCCATAGAAACAAGCAGGTGATGGACCCCAGACCAAAAAGTTACATAGTGCACCTTTGAGAGGCATCAGATACATCTGCATATGCACAATCAACAGACAAAATGGATAAAAACTATTAGTTGCACCAAGTGACCTTATTCAAAAATATGATGGTTGCAGACACGAAACTGTCTCTGTATCTTCTGGTCCTGCACTTTGGATCCAATGGTACTGAAACAGACAGTGGTATAGTCAGTAGTCAGTGTATTGATTGAGGTTTAGTTATTGAAATCCACAAAAAACACAAAATATAATAATAATAATAATAATAATAATAATAATAATAATAATAACTGCAGGGTCAAATTCTAACTTGTTTGTTAGAATATTTTCAATGAACATAAGTGATTATGAGATTTGAGCAATGTTTCTGTAATCCACTAACTAATGCTATTACTGTAGCACTACCATAACACGCCCTCATGCATTCTGGGGATTATCTCCTATTGGCACATAACTGTATATAATTGGTGTGTCAGTAGGACACGTATGGAGAAGAAAGAAAAGGTACACTAATAAAGTAGTGACTAATATTACGCTATTTGTCACATAAAAGAATGTAGCAGCCTGTCACATAATTAAATATGTTAAATTATTTGTTTCCAGGTTAGAAAAAAAAGTCAATACTAAGGGCAATGGATTAGTTAACAAAAATAAACCAGAAATTGGTAATTAGGCTATTTATATTTGTTAATATAATCTACCTCCGACTGGAAATAAAAATTTTAAAGGTCTTATATTACATTATTTTCAGATCTATGTTTTAATATTGTTTCCGCATCACAAACAGACCTGGAGTTGTGTTTTGTTTTATTCACACATGTTTAACACAAATCCTGCATATTTACATTGTGTTCTTCTCTCAGAAACAGAAAACACGCTGTTCCACCTTGTGATGCCATGTGTTAAGACAGGAATTGCTCCACAGTGTTTTTAAACTCCAAACACTTTCACTAGAATCATTTGGATAATTTCATCTCTGGAACTGCCTCTACTAAACAACAAGTAAAAGGTAGAAGTTAACTTGAAAACTGCCACTACATGACATCACAAGGTGGAACAAAAGATTACTCAGACTTGTGTCAACTCCAGGTATGTTTTTGATGAGGTAATAACATTTCTTAAAGCTCACAAGAATCCATTTTGTTTGAACATCTTCGTACATTTTGGTAACGGCACCCACCTGAGAGGAGAATGATTTTACAGTAATTTCTCATCTTCTTGCTTGTTTCTCTGTGTCATGTCTCACCTCTCCCCCCAGCAGCCCTTCATCATCCATGACATGGACACGTTTCAGCTGGCGGAGCGCACACTAGCAGTCCATATGGTGAGCGGCTACCCAGAGCCCAGCCAAACCAGCCCCCCTCAGTGTGCGGAGGTCCCTCAGTCTGTGGAGGAGGTCCCAGGGTCTGTGGGGGTCCCAGGGTCTGAGGGGGTCCCCATATCTGCCGAGGTCCATGTCTGCGGGGAGGTGCAGCGGAGGGAGGCGGAGGCACGGCTCTTCCACTGCTGTCAGAGCACCTCAGTGGAGACGGTCACTGAGCTGACGGAGTTCGCCAAAGCTGTACCAGGTTTCCAGAGCCTAGATCTCAATGACCAGGTGGGTTTTTGAACATGTGCTAACTAAATAATGCTATCAACATTCAAACATCAATAGGGGTAATTGCTTGGTCCCCGGGTGCTTCCTCAAATTTACAATACAAACCCTCCACCAGAAAAGTTACATAGTGCATCTTTAACATAAGTGCTGGTAATATTCAAGGTTGAACATTTTCTCACACCTATCTACCTAGCTACAAAAACAAGCATCTCACTGTGTTTGAGAGTCTCCTCCATACTGTATGTAAATGGACATAGCCTAGCCGCTGTGATCCAAATAGGAAATTTGCATACGGGCGCTTCCACCTCCTTACAAAAATTATCACCCCTCTCTCCGTAACTGCTGCTGTGGCCTTAAAATGTTCGTATTAATCCACTTCATGTGATCCAATGCATATATATGAATCAAAGTTTATGATGTGCTTAACTAATACGTGAATGGTGTGTGTGAATGAGTGAGTGAATGGAGGTGACCGTGCAATCAGTGGTCCAGTAGTTTGTTGATGGTTTTCCAGTCTGATGAGGAAAAGCAATCGCATTTGCAAAGAATGCTATGGATTAAAAAATACTCTATAGTTTCATTTTTGGATTACAATTTTTTATTTATTTTTTATTTTTGTATGCTGCTCGTGAAGACATTTGTCAAGAGGAAGAGGGTATATTTAGTGTTTAGGTGGTTGGGAGCCTCTCCATGTTGAATCCTGGATCTGGGTGAGCTGCCCATAGTAGATTTCACGGTCCGATTCATCATCAGGCATCTCGAACCAAAGCCGATCTCTGGATTTTGTTAGACTCTAGTTCTTTTTGAATTGCTTGAATCCAGTTGGACGAATGAAAGAGACAGCTGCCTCCAATGGCTCTGAGTTTGATGCTGGACTCGTAAGCACAGCCTCTGGTTCAACAGCTGGTGTCTTGTTTTTCAGTTCAGATCTCGATACTGAAGAGTTATGAGTTTTTTCATTTTTCGCCACAGTTGTTTCGGTGCTCTGTGACTGCTGTTGAGGTTGCAGTCTTAAGTTATGTTTTTTCCTCCTTTTGTGTCTCTTTAGGAGTTTGTGGCACTTCCTTTGGCTCAGGCTCTGCTTTTGGTTCCTGGGTTGCTGAAGAGATCAAATGAATCTTGAAGAATTACTTTTTCGCTTCTCCAAACTGTAATGTAAATTCTGGCATCTCCAAACTAAAGCTTTCTCCTGCCTTGATGCCATTACACTTTGGTTTCCTTGATTTTTGCATAACTGAAGGTCCATTCACCATTGGCTCAAGGCTGGATTCTTACCCAGTTACTGGAGGCAACTGAACACAAGTCTTGAAGAGGGACTTGTCAACCTCTCCAAAACTGATATGAAATCCTGGTTTGTCACCTGGAATCTCCAAACTAACTAACTAACTCTATCCTTTTTGGCCTTGTGTGCCCTTGTTTTGGATTGTGCTGTAGATTCATTCACCTCCACTGGCTCAGGGTTGGTTTCATTCTGAGTTATTGGAGACAATTGAACTCAAGTCTTGAAGAGGGACTTGTCAACCTCTCCAGAACTGATCTCAAATGTAGGTTTGTCACCCTCTCTCTCCAAACTAAAGTCATCTCCTGCCTTGATGCCATTACACTTTGGTTTTTTTTGTATTTTTGCGTAACTGAAGCTTCATTCACCATTGGCTAAAGGCTGGATTCTTGGTCAGTTACTGGATGCAACTGAACACAAGGTTTTGTTTGAGTGGAGCTGTAGGAGCCTGTTGGAGGATGAGCTCCTCTGACCCTCTATAGTCTGGTGCAGTGGGTGAGTTGTTGTACAGTTGTAGGGAGTATTATCTCCTCTGTCCCTCTATAGTCTGGTGCAGTGGGTGAGCAGGAGTGTCCATGATGGAGAGCAGTTTGTCCAGTGTCCTCCTGTCCCTCACTGTGACAAATGTCTCCAGTTCACAGCCGGTCACGTGAGCAGCTTTATGGATCAGTTTGTCAATCCGCCCAATGTCCATTTTACTTTATCTGAAAACTACCAGTAACCACTAGCATTGCGAGCTTCATTTGACTGAAGCTGAATGCTATGGGTGACGTCACACTCCCTTAGTTCACTTATTTATGCAGCCTATGGTCTCCTTTTTACAAATCTGGTCTGGCCTGGTGGCGTCAAATCCCTGTCTCCATGGAGATAGACAGGTTTGCTGCTATACTGTGGAACATTCTTGGCAAAGTGATAATATCTCCATGGAGACAAAGCTATTGGTGCAGCCTCTATAAGATCTCTTTCCTTGTGTGATTGTAGGTGACCCTGTTGAAGTATGGTGTGTATGAAGTCCTGTTCACGCTGCTGGCCTCCTGTATGAACAAAGACGGGCTGTTAGTGGCTCGCGGAGGAGGATTCATCACGAGAGAGTTTCTCAAAAGTCTGCGACGGCCGTTTGGGGACATGATGGAGCCCAAGTTTCAGTTCGCAACAAAATTTAACTCCCTGGAGCTGGATGACAGTGACCTAGCGCTGTTTGTGGCTGCCATCATCTGCTGTGGAGGTAATTACAGTGGGTTTATTGTATACTATAATCAATATATAATGATAATGTAATGAAAAGATGGTCAACATTTTAACATTTCATATAAGAAGATTGGCACAACAAACAGACTGGATCATATCTAAGTTTCAAAGCAGCAATCAAGGAAAAAAAGATTGATACACCAGGATTATTATTTTTTTGTTCTCATTAAAATAGATGCCCCGTTGTGTCTTTGGGCCAGATTTTTTCTTTTGGACCAGATTGTCGTCATGTCTCTTAGTTAAAAATGTGTATGGCATGAAAAAAACAATGCGACTGACCTAGGAATTTGTAACAGCATTATTTAATCTCATTATTTTGTCTCCCTCTCTTCTCTCAGACCGGCCTGGCCTGGTGGATACTTCTCTAGTGGAGCAGCTTCAGGAAAGTATTGTCCAGGCTCTCCAGCTCCACCTGCTGGCCAATCACCCCGATGACGCCTTCCTCTTCCCCCGGCTGCTGCAGAAACTGGCTGACCTCCGCGAGCTGGTCACCGAGCATGCTCAGTTAATCCAGGAAATCAAGAGGACAGAGGACACGTCACTACACCCACTGCTGCAAGAAATATACAGGGACATGTACTGAAATGTGGACAGCATCAACATGGACTTTTATATTAGGGTATTTATAAGAGGTGTAGAGTTTTAATTAGGCTGCTACTAAATTAGACCAAATGGTTTGTTTTAGTGCATTATAAAAACATTGTTACTCCATGACTAATTTTAACTGTAAATGCATTTCAGTAGATCAGAATCAAACAAAGTTGTCCTCCTTTTCCAAAAGCCATTAGCTTATCAGTTTATATAGTTTCATATTGAATGTAAATAAAAGCATTGTAAAAAAAGATAAATAGTACAAAAATAATAGAGTTTGATAAATAATCAGGGAATTAGCTCAATACTTTTGCTTATAGATCAATAATTGACTCAAAATTGGGTCACACACACACACACACACACACACACACACACACGAGATGTTGAAGTTTTGGATGCATGTTGTTTTAAACATGAAATTGTTGGTGTTTATAAAATGTTTCAATATTCTGATTTGTATTTTATGTAAATACTAATATAGGAAAAATACTGTGAACAAACTGTGATATGCAGAGAATTTTATATCATGATTTTAGCAGGTTACATTGAAGAAATAAGTATGTTTTAGGTTCTCTCTGAATAACAGCAATGCAACAAAACGACACAATGGAAATTAAAGTTAACAAAAATGTGTGTTTTTCTTCAGTTTTGATTTATTGTTGTTATAATTTGTATTCTCCAATTAATTTACCAATTTGAGAACATGTTTATGCATAGATGAGTCCATATGTTTCACCATACAGTTAAGTAGAAATGATAAAAAAAAACAAATGAAAAATACAATGTAGAATTGTATGTGTATTATATAATTTAAAATATATTGTAAATGCATTATCACATTGTAATGAATCTACTTTAATTAAAAAACAACATACAAATGAATAGCAAATGTCAAAAATACAATGAAGAATTGTATATTATATAATTTAAAATATATTGTAACTGCATTAACACACTGTAATGAAACATTCAATTAAAATACAACATACAGATACTAAATTAAAAAAGTACAGTGGAGGAAATAAGTATTTGATCCCTTGCTGATTTTGTAGGTTTGCCCACTGACAAAGAAATGAACAGTCTATAATTTTAATGGTAGGTTTATTTTAACATCGAGAGATAAAATATCAAAAAGAAAATCCAGAAAATCACATTATAGAAAATATATTAATTGATTTGCATTTCATTGTGTGAAATAAGTATTTGATCTCCTACCAACTATTAAAGAGATCTGGCTCCCACAGACCAGTTAGACACTCCTAATCCACGTATCACCTGAATTAAAGACACATGTTTTAACTATTCACCTGTATAAAAGACACCAACTGTCCACAGAATCAGTCAATCAATCAGACTCCAGACTCTCCAACATGGGAAAGACCAAAGAGCTGTCAAAGGACGTCAAGTACAAGACTGTAGACCTGCACAAGGCTGGACTGGGCTACAAAACCATAAGCAAGAAGCTGGTGTTAAGGAGTCAACTGTAATAATTGAGTAATTCGGTTCAGTAAGGCAGGAGCTGAGTCGTATTGATCCTCAGTTCTCCCCCGTGCCAATAGATGGCGCTAAAGCCTCATCAAACATTTACGCTGCTACGCCAACAACAAAACCCGGAACTTGATTTGTTTTTCTGTCAAAATGAGTGAAAGTACAAGCGATCCACCGCCTAAATTATTTGTCTGTGACGTGTGTGGTTTAAACAGCCCGTTCACTTACTACGGCCAGAAACCACCTAACACCAGAGCTATTGTGTAAGTGAAGAAAACGATGAAAATCCATGAATATCCATCTAAAGCTAACCATGCTAAAGCTAATATGCAAATTGCGTGCTTGGTGAGGTTCTGATCCGTTTGCACAAAAATATCAAATACGCAAAGGATGTTAAGTTATTGTTTACGTGCATTTTTAGGCTACTTGAGGAATGCTTCGTGACTAAAGATCCCTTCAGTCCGGAGAAGGAGAAGTTTTTAATTTTGGGCTCAACCTGCAGCCTGTGCAACAAGTGCGTGTGCGTGGGAGCGGTAAGCAAACAGCTTTTCTGTGGTGCGTGTTCACCTTTACCCTGATTTCTGTAATTATAACTGGTGCAAGAAAACTGTAGTAATTTCTCTTCACTTTAAACGCAAAATGTCTGTTAAGAGCACTATCATATTTGTTAAACATAGCCCAATTAGAAAATAAATAACAATTTCATTCATTCTTGCATTCTTCTACTGTTTCTGTACTTTGTTGCAGCTTTGAAATTACACTATTGTGGGACAAATATAAGTCATCTTTTTTTCTCTAGAAATTAGGCGAATTTGGAAAAAAAAAAAAAAAAAAAGACCAGTTTGCATTTCAAAGAGAAAGCATGCCATTTTTTTATTACTTTACCACGTTGTAAATATTGCTGTGGTGTATTGGGAGGTGTCTCTCTAAGCTCACCAAAAGA
This sequence comes from Taenioides sp. WSHXM2023, assembly GCA_029959045.1. NCBI lineage: Eukaryota > Metazoa > Chordata > Actinopteri > Gobiiformes > Gobiidae > Taenioides > Taenioides sp. WSHXM2023. The sequence continues at coordinate 10,279,622 of CM057085.1, forward strand.
TATGTTTATGTAACTTTAAATAGTAGTAGTTGTGAGGAGTTTTCCTTCTTTTTACACATGCCCATTACTTTATTATAATGTTAATAATACAGTACTTTTTAACTACAGTAGTCATCTTTTTCTTCTGCTCCAGTTGCCTCTATTTAACCTTGTGCCAGTGGATTTTGAAAATGTAGGTCTGCAGTTTGCCTCAGTTGACTCTGTAATCATGTGGTTTATGTTTGTCCCAAGTGAATTTGATGGATGCCACCATCAAAATCAGTTAATACAGTAAGTCTCTGGTTTAACATCGCCAGAATCTTCTTACAGCAGCAAATATTTGAATATAGCTTTATTTTTACACAAAAGACTTGGTTTCAAAGTCATCATCAGTCTTTATTATAGCCTTTATGCTCACCTTGCCTAGTATGAATGCAGTATATACACGAGTAATTGATTAATAGTGGTGGTCAGAGGGTCCAGTGGTGCAGATTGGCAGCCTTTCATTTGTCTTTTGTGAGTTGAACCCAGGGCAGCTGTGGCCACTACAGACTATGGAGTTAATGAGTAATGCAATGTAAACCACTTTGGGTGTCTTCCCTGGAATGTTTCACAGCATGGCATTAAAATTATCTCCCTTGCATTCATCACTGATTAAGCTACAGGTGTTCTATTGCTCAAAACACATGGAAACACATGCATTCTCTCCTCACATCTGACCTGTAACTTACTGTCTCCATAGAGGTAGACAGATGTAATGCCATACAGTGAAGCTTTCCACTAAAGCACATCTCCATGGAGACAAGTAGTTGGCACACACTTACACACAAAAAACTTGTTGAACTTGGTTATAACCAGGGGAAATCCATGACCTGACTAAACCCAGCCCAGAACCAAACCACAAAGACTGCAAAGTCGAGTTTAGAGCCACTGGCCTATAGCATACTTTAGAAACCTTGATACTGAACTTTCTTGCTTTTTTCTTTCTCTCCAAGGACTGCAGTCTATTCTACACCAAGAGGTTCTGCATGCAGTGTGTGAACAAGCACTTGGACCAGTTCCCCCATCAGATCCGCGCTGAGTTGGCCAAGAAGAGGCAGAGCTCCAGTGCTGCAGTGTCATGACGCCGGGCAAAACCGAGTTCAAATCCAGGACACCATTCAGAGACTAGGACTGAATAGCCTTTGTCATCAAAAAGAGGAAAAGGAGTGTACAAAACCCATGCCAGTACACTTGAATTAAACCAACAAGGAAGCTGTTGTTAACGATGCAGCTAATTGTTTTTATGCTTAAATTTTTCCAAAGTTAACCGTTATATTGGTATAATTTTGTGATTGTGGTGTGAACAACGCTAACATCAAGTTGCAGACAAGTTCACTGTTTATGTCTCTGTATCATGTGTCTTCCATTTACATATTTTTAGTGACATTTGAACTTTTAGATGCAAAGTATTAGTCCGTAGCCAAGACCAAAAGAGTATTTCTAACTTGTGTGTACAACCAGCAAAATCAAAAACTTCTCCAAAACCACTGATTATGTTCAAATCTTTATTTTTAATTATACTGCTTACCATTCAGCATCTCTTAAGATGTTCTGACCATGTTTTTGGCTACTTGGCTTCTATGAAGTCATTAACACCAATACTTGCATTATAGAGATATTATAGATGTGTGACTCCCTGTGTTTGTTTTACCTAAAGATAAATTGTTTCACTTGAACTTTAAATTTCCCTCAGTGTGTGCTCTGTTATATCTTGTCATATTTTTTTCACTTGAAGTATCCAGCCCTGGGATCACCATGTACCGTACTGTACCCATTTGTTGCAGTTTAAACACATTATGGATTAGCAGAGATCCCGGTGATAACAGTAAAATAACAGATGACCTCGCTGTATTTATCACGAGATGCCTGGCTCTGTTTCAAGGGTTAATTGAAACGGCATGGTCCTGAAGGCAGCAGCCCCACTGGGTTTTATTGCCAGCGCTGCGGAGGAATGCGCAGTGACACTGGCTCCAGAACATCTTGAACTCCTAAACTCGAGTAGCACTCTCCCGCGCGCTGATGTCCTGCCAATTACCACCACATCTTTCCGCGTTAAATAAGCTTTAGCATGCTGACATATAGAGCACTCAGAGAAACGTGTCTACTGTTCTAGGTCTTCATAAACAGCTTGTTTCCTATCTTGTTTACACGTAATTGGAAGCAGTAAAGCGCGTCGCTCCAGCCTTTGGCACCAGCAGTGACAGTCTGACAGCGATAGGCAGCGTGCCAAACGTGACGAGGTTTTCTGCACTGATGTCATCTAATTACAGCAGACACATTCGTGCGCATTTACTTCTTACATCGTTATTGTCCTTGAGTGACCTTGAAGCTAAGCTGAATAAATCTGCACTGATTTAATCACGTGTATCTGCGCAGTTTGTGTGGCGCAAATCAGATCAGTGTGCGTAAAACCAGCCGGCGCTGCACTGTGATTGAATGAAGTCATAAAGTTACCACCCCTCGGCTCAATGTCCATAAGCAACAGACCTTTTCATTTGTTCCATATCAGCTATTACACTTGGGACACAAGAGGAGTCAATGCCAAAAAAAAAGAAACACTAAAAGCACTAATTCTAACCCTTTTATAAGGTAGCAGATTGGTACTTGATGTTAATGATGAGATAATTGCTCGCCTGTTATCTTCTACGCGTATTTTCACACTTGTATTGCACCGTAATTACACATTCAAGCGCGGAGTTAATCTCATCCAGCTCCAGTTGTAGTTGCCCCTGTTTGACTTTAAGAGCGCCCAGTGGGCGGTCCTTACGCACAGACCAATGAATTGGCTTCTCTGTTTAAATAGTCCTTGATGTCAACTTGCCTCCCTCACTCATAGCTCCCTCTAACGCCATGTTGGCTGTTATGCCTTGACTTGTTGTTTTCTTCTGCTTACTACAGACCTGACAGGAGTGGCTTGCTTTAAAGACCGCAGCGCTGTGTGGGGAGGTTTCTTCTCTGATTTTCATGCCTCTTTTGGATGAGAAGCACGGAGGATTTATGCGTCGCTTCCATTTTATGCATTTAAAAGGAATACGAATTTGGATTAACAGTGTTCACGGAGGCTTTCTTGTCTTATGTGCATAAAAATGTCAGATGTTCGCCTTTCTAACGCGAGCCCGACCTTGGAGAGGGTGGATGCGCGGCCGCCGGACAGTATTCGGCCGTCGGTGCGCAGATGCCTTTTCGGCCCACCTGACCGAGAAGAGGTGCAGAAGACTTATGATGAGTTTATGCAGGCGGAGGAGCGTCGCTTCAGGGACACCTATAACTTCGACCCCGTAGAGAATAGACCACTTCCCGGAAGGTATAGGTGGGAGATAGACGAGGACGCGCCGGAGTTTTACCGCAGACCGCCTCACGGGAGACTGAACCGCGGCAGGAGCAGCCCGCGGGACCAAGTGGAGACAACACCGGGGCAAACGGCAGAGACCGAGCGCTCCAGGAAACGACCATCAGACCCCTCAGGTGACTGAAAACAGGCTTATTTTACTGTGCGCAACGGGATTTTACCCACTTTTTTTCTTTAGCTTTTTTAAAACTGAAAAATGGTTGCGCGCAAAAAGGATGCGAGATAATTTGCCAAAACCAAAGTGAAATAGTTTTGAGTGTTTGCCATAGTCCTGATAACAGCAGCGTTTATAGCGTTTGTGTGCATGTCAGTCGCAGGTGCCGTCTCACAGTGGACGTGCAGCTCTCCTCGCCCACGTCTCACTCTTTTTGTCTCCATCAGGATCCAGCTGCAGCAGCGAGCCGCACGGTAAGAGCTCGCGCTCTAACGGGGAGCACGACGACGACCAGCCGGACAACGGGACCAGCCTAACGGCCCAGGTCCCAGAGCAGGCGGCCGAGGACCAGTGACAGGTGAGTCCGCTGTCAGTGACAGGTGAGTCTGCTGTGCGTGACAGGTGAAGCGCCTCTGTCAGTGCAGTGAGTGAAACTGGTGCGCTTTGTTTACGCGCTGCAGAAGTCTTAACGCGGCACTAACACGTCACGAGTCTGTGAAACTGCAGACAGTCATGTTTTCAACAACAGTCATGTTTTCAACAGTTTATTTCCTCTTTGTCCACAGCGCAGCGCGGAGCTGGTGAAATACTGTAGCCTTCTCGTCATCTGACACGCAGCACAGAGTTAAAGCGGCCTTTGGAGGGAGCCCGGGCTGCACAAGCACTGAATATGTACACTATCAAGTTTGGCACTCTTTTGAATATTTCCTCAGAATCAGCAGACAATGTAGCAGTGTGCAAAAGGATTTTGCTCATTTTTTCTACTACCTACGTTTCAGATGTAGCACATAAAAAGCATAAATATGCTTTTCATATGTTTTTTGTCCAATGTTTTTTGTGTGAATTTGACTCAGAAGTTGCAGTGCAATTTCCAACAGAGAAATGTTGTTTGGTTGATTGTGAAAGTGGTCATGATGTAATCTTATTCAGGTAAATTGATGTAAGTTAAATGCAGATTTCAAAGTCAGGGTTATTGGGAAAAGTGGCTTTACTCCCAGTATTAATGAAGGCCCAGGTGGACTCACTGAGAGTGGTGCTCCATCGGACTGGGACAGCCATCACAAAGTTTACATGCAATTCACCTGTCCTATTTCCCCATTTTGGTTTTGATGTTTTTTTTTTGTTTTTTTTATATATATATATATATATATATATATATATATATATATATATATATATATATATATATATATATATATATATATATATATATATGTTGTGGCCAAAGTCAGTGCCTTTAGTGGTTAGTGGGAGGGCAGGGGTGGGTGGCTTAACTGCTGAGCAATATTCAATCAGATTGAACAGTATTTGCTAATAGTCCTAAGATAATAACCTTTATTACATTAGATAGTCGACTTACCCCACATGTCCAGGATGTTCATGTTTCAATCACTGGGCAACATTATGCAAATATGTGAATCAAAGACAAGTCTTTGTGTCGTGGAATTCATGTGGAACATGTAATTGCACTATTATTGATTTTCATTTGTGAGGGGCAGAAAACAAAGTTAAACTGCCTCATGTAAAACTGAAGTGTACCTGTGTGGCTTTTATAAGAAAAACACTGAAAAAATGAAACTAACTTATTTATGTTGAAATTTGTGGGTGTGTGTAAAGCTTTCCAAAGCAACATTTTTCCACATTTGTAAATGTATATTTTCATTATTGTTTTTATGACCAATAAACTCTTGCTAAACTGAGCCCATAATTGATTTTATGGCGTGTTGTTTTTGTGTCCTGATGTAGAAGCTGATGAAACGTGCTCAGTATTTTGATTGTTCTGCTCCACCCTGAACCAACACTACTGTTTAATCATGAGGCACAGTGAGCTCACAGAGGACAGAGCACAAGTGACTTGAGGCAACACTAACATCTGAAGGGTTAATGTAACCACAACCCAACTCAGCATCCAAAGAGTTATTTATTTATTTATTTATTTATTTATTTATTTGACTGGGACATTGCACAATAAATGCACTGCATAATCTAGATTTAGCTACAAACTCATCTTCATCAGTAGTCCCTGGACAGAGGCAAAGTCACAGCAGGTAACAATGCAGGTACTTAAAATGGCCCATGGTTAATGTAACTACTGCCCACTGCAGCATCTAAAGGCTTCATGTAACTACAGTTAAACGTGACTCTGCAGTGTTAAAGCTGCACTATGTAACTTTTCCATGGTAAGGCAAAAAAGTTTAATAGTCTTGAACCCACAATAGTTTAGTTTAGCCATATTTACTGAGCTATTGAAACATACAGGTGCACTAAATATGTCACTTTTTTGGTTAGGGGTCTGCCACCTGTTTGTCTCCAAGGAGATGGCTGAAATGTTCCACTACATGGCATTAAATGGATCTTATTTATTCACGTATGTTTTTGTAGCCACCAGAAAAGTTACATATAGAGCACTTTTAAAGGGTTACTATACCTACATCCAGCTCCAGCATGAAAGGGTTAAAGTGACTACAACTGAATGTGACGCAGGAGTGACACTGACTCCACTTTGTTTATGATAGGTGGACATTTCTATGGATTTTAAATAGCATGCAATTTACTTATTACTATATATATATTGATTAGCACTCTGGGGCTTTCTGCATGATGTATGTTATTGGACTAAAATACATGAGATTGAAACTTGCAACAAAAGAAAGCGCAAGGTAAATTTGTACACTAGATTAGAAATAGTGGTGCTTTTTTGCAAGATATACCAAGATATCTTAAGTTTATAAGCAAAAAGTGTTGTGTATGTGTGTATGTTTGGAAAATATTAAGTTGAGAGTGGTGTATGAGTAGCTTGAGAACCACATTTTAACCTATAACATTGCATAGTTTCATAGTAACAGTGGTTCAGATCCAGTTTGTGATCCTTCTCTGGCCAGTTTCGCCCCTGCTGAAGTCGAAAACAACAAGAGTAAGTTCTGAGGAAAAAAAGGGGGGAAAAGTTGTGCGTTATTGACTCATCCAGGATCCAATGAGACGGCAGGAACGGAAAGCACACCACTCCAGAGGCAGCCAGTGAGGAGCAGGGGGCGGGAGCAGGGACAGTACAGCCTGTTCTTTTCACCAAACACACACCACCCAATTAGTTTCAATGGCTGCGTCTTTCCTGTTGATACCAGCGCTGTGTAGGAGGCAGAGCTGCTCCTACAGCAGAGGCTAGAGCAGAAGAGACAGAGCGGAGAAAGACAGAGAGACGGAGAGGGAGGGAGATGGAGATGGAAAGAGAGACCTAAAAAGACAGAGATAGACAGGGGAGAGATCTAAAAAAAAAAAAAAAATGAGAGAGAGAGTGAGGGATGGAGGGAAAGACAGACCTAAAAGAGAGAGAAAGAAAGAGGAAAAGAGAGAACTAAAAAAGAGAGAGGGAGAGAGATCTAAGAACAAAGTGAGAGATGGGAGGGATAGGATAGAGAGTTAAAAGAGAGCGACAGAGAAGACAAAGACAGAGAGTAAAAGCGGGAAAGAGGGACCTAAAAAAGAGGGAGAGGAGCCTTTAAAAAGAGAGAGGGAAAAAAGAGAGAGACAGAGAACGACAAAAGAGAGGGAAATGGTGGTGGTGGTTGTGGTGGTGGTGGGGAGTTAAAAGAGAGAGAAAAATGCAAAAAAAAAAAAGCAAGAGAAGGGGCAGAGGCATAGAGAGAACAGAAAGACGTGCGGAGACAGAGAAAAAGAGAGAAAGATAGGGAGGGTGCAGAGAGAAAGAAAAGAAGAAGAGAAAAACCAAGAGAGAGAGAGTGAAAACAAAACAGAGAGATTAAAGTTAAAGAGAAAGAGAGAGAGGGAAAGCAAAAAACAAAGAGAAAACCAAAGATAAGAGAAAGAGTGGGGGATGACAGGGCTTTTCTTCACACACCTACAGTCTGAACATAATGACTCTGTTTCTTATGTGCAGTTACACTTTATTATGGGCCCCTGAAAGTACGAGTTATATAAAGGACTGTGAGAGGGATTTTGTTGTGTTGTTTCACTAATATTTGTATGATGTTGTGTGGGCTATAAGTGCATTCATACTGGACGCACACCTTATCAAAACTGGGATTAAAGTGAGAACAAACCTGCAACTAAACCAGGCTAAACCAGGATTCAACCAGGACTAAACCAAGACTAAATAAGAATAGGACTAAACCAAATACAGGACTAAACCGGGATCAAACCAGGACCAAGTGTGAACGCAACCTATATGTAAACAAAATCCATTTCACCAATACAAAAAAAGTTAAACATTGACTCAATACTGAACCTGTCTGACCTCAGCCCACAGTTTGAGACTCTCTGTCACACAATACAACTGTGACACACTCGTTACACATTACCTGCTACTTCCTCATATTTACTCAGCCTGATGTCGACGTACACATATGTCATAAAGCCTGGTGCTGTTCAGAGAAGTTCCACACCAGCATCAATTCTACTTGAGTAATCCTGAGTAAAGTAATGTTATTCTTAACTTGAGTAAAATGACAGATCTTTATGTGAACAACAGACGATTCAAACATTTGCACTTTACACCTTTTTGAATTTCCTTAGTAAATCTATCCACATCAGATGTATCTATCTACACCTATCTACGCCCAAAGTTTTTTCCTTGGGCCAAACGTAATGACAGTTTGCACATGTTCAAAGAAATGTATGAATAAATTGACTTATTGAATATTAGGATTGGCCTCCATCCCGTCTCCTGAAGGTCAAAACAAAAGTGAATCAAAATAGATCATAGAAATAGATCTAAATCTCAGAACCCCCTTAAGGGCCGAATTAGACACCTGGTGGGCCAAGTTTTCTCTGTGTGCCCCATGAAAAACTAAAATTAAAAACATGTTTGTCCAATCACATTCATTCATAAAAAAAAGTTTGTATTACATTGTGTCTAAACTGTTTATCAGTAAAATCTACAAATGCTTCTTACTTTTACTTGATTATTTGGGAGACTACTTTTTCTTCTACTTCAGTCGATATTAGTTAGTAGTAGTAGTATTTTCTTTGTACTTTCTGTAAGTACAAATTTGAGCTTCCCCACACAGGCCTGAGCATTACTGATAAGGTTTTTCAGCATAGGAGAAATTGCACACATCATTGCATAGGCCGTACTAATGTGTGGGGTGAAAAGTTTACATGCACTCCGCACAGCCACACCATGACGGTTAAAAGTGCACTACTTTCTGTGTGTGTTGACAGACTCCAGAGCTGAATGCACTCCTTAATTCAGATAAAACCTCAGTTTTTTAAAGGCGCAGTGAGCCATGACCTGAGCTGCACAGAGCTGTTAGAGGAGGCGCGTGGAGTCCATCATTACACAGAACCACCCACACACTGCAGACCTGCTGTTTAAAGGTACTACATTACGCAAAACTGACTCATGTGAGCTTTGAGAGCTGTTACTCTTTAGAAGGCCCGTATTACGTCATTTTCTGATCTATAAACGTACCTGCAGTTGTGTTTTGTTTCATTCACACGTGTTTAACGCACAAACCCTGCACATTTAGGCTGAGTTCTTCTCTCAAACTGAAAACACTCTGGAAATACACCTTCACTGGAGTCATTTAGATAATTTCAGCCCTGTAATTGCCAATCTCTACTAAACAAAAGGTAAAGAGTAGCTTTTAACTTGAAAACTACCACTTCATGACATCACAAAGTGGAGCAGCACATTTTGAGCTTTGGAGATGTAGGTAGACTAATTATAAAGGACTACTCAAACATGTGTGAATGAACCAAAACATAAATCTAATTACGTTTCTACAACAATATTCTAACATGGCTTAAAGCTCATAAGAGTGAATTTTCTATAATATAGGACACACATTCATTTGTCAACCAGAAGAAGAAACAGTTTACATAAACTAGTGTAAATGCTATGATCAACAACACCTCAGGTAAATAAAAAACTAAAATGTGATATAGCTAAATAACTATTTTGCACTTTAAGTATAAATATTTGAGAAAGAGCCACTTTTCTGAGAGTATTAACCTTATAGCATTAACCTTATGCTGCATTTGATCAGTTACGGATGTTTTTATTGTCTTAAAAAACACATATTCTTACTATGATAACAAAGTTGACAAAAAAGACATATTATTGTTGCCTGGTAAATCCAAAATGATATCTCTGCATTTTTTTTTAACACAGATTCATATCAGTCATTTGTGTTATTGGTGATTTAAAGGTTCTAAAATGTGATGATGTCGTACTCCCAGATGGAGGGCAAGAGACAGATTTTCCTATTTTTATTTTTTATTTTTATTTATTTATTTATTTTTTTTAATTTTCTCATTTTATATGGAAATTTTTATTCATTGTTGTAAGTGGAATAATACCAATATTAATATCTTTAAATTCAAATGCAAGCTATAATATTATTTTAAATCATTAGAAAACCTTCCAAAAAAACAAGGTAATTACATATTATCAATGTATAAAGAACTTCAATCTGAATCTATTAATTCCCCCTATGTCTTATAATATTTGTGTATGTATGTGTGTATGGTTAAAATAATATGTATGTATATATATATATATTAATGGAAAAAAAGGGAACTAATTAAATTAAAAGGAAAAGGTAAATTCCCAAATATGGAACCTGATCATTTCTATTACTGACTAAACCCAAGACGATGTTATGTATATTACTGTCATCTGAAACCCACTAATCAGATTTGTCTTTTTTCAGGGACGCATGAGAAACAAAGCAGCTCATTGGTCACATAACATTTACAAATAAAATGTATTTACTTGATCTCACCTCAGAGCAGAGTTTAGCGCTTTGCTCATTGATTCAGCGGAAAGTGTCTTTCAGCCCCCTGTGATTGTTTTTGCCTTTTTTCCCCCGATATGACAGACTCTGATTGGCTAATCCATCTGTCAATGCCGCCCATCTGAAAATGAAGAGATTCACTGATGAACTTGGGGCGACAGTAGCTCAGTTGGTAGAGCGTTTGTCCACTCATCCAAAGGTTGGCGGTTTGAATCCCGATTGCAGCTCCCACAGATGAATGCTGTCAGTGGTTCGTTGTTGTAAAGCGCTTTGAGTGCTTTGAAGGTGGTACAGTAAGTGCTATAAAAATGTGACCATCTACCATTTAACAGACTCACATCTTTGTAAAGTATTGAAGAAGAGTGTATTCTGAATCCCAGGCAAATATTATTCTCTCAGAGGTCTTGTCTGTGCCCAAAAGCAACTATAATGATTTTGGATGAAAGAATTAAGAGTGCTCAGTTGTGTTTTGTTGCTAGAGAAGGTTTAAATGTCACAATATATTCTGTATATCGTTTTATTTTATTTACCTATGAAATCCTCTGTACCACTTACCACCCCTGGACAAATGAGGGATTACATCGACTTTACTCTGAAATCCGCACTTCCTCCATCTGTTTCTTATTGGCCATAATTTGTCTGATTTTTTTATTTCATTAGAATTTTTACAAGGGCAGGGTAGCTTTGTTTTTCCGCTCGGCTCTGCCTCGTGGTCATGTTGCGCTGGCAGCTGTGGGAATGGTGCAGATGAGGTGCAGATAGTTAACAAGGAAGGAACCCAGTGACGAAGGAATAAAGGAAGGAAGGAGAAGAAAGAGTGGGAGAAAGAAGAAAGGACAAACTTTTTGGCTGCGGCCGGTTCAGAGCTGGGCCAAAATTACATTCAGAGCAGGATGTAAATAAACGTAAGTGCCAAAGGGAGGTTTGACACTGAGTTTTGGGCCCAGTGACTCATTTCGCATTACCTCAGACCTGCTCCACACAGCACCTGCAAACTGTTGTATTTTGACTTGTTAAATGTCTGCAAATAAAAATATACACTCTGTTTAGGAAGTTGTTTTAAAGGTGCATTGTGTAACTTTTTGGTTGGTGGTCCGTCACCTGCTTGTTTCTATGGAGATGTCACTTCTCTTCCTGGAATGTTCCACAGTGTGACTTTAAACAGCTCTACTTTACATTTATTCAATTACAGGTGGTTTTATAGCTCAAAAATACCTAGAAAAACACGCATTCTGACTGTGAGAGGGTCGCCTCTCCACAGATCTGACCTGTAACTTGGTCTGGTTTGGTCTCCATGAAGATAGGAAGGTTTACAAGTCAGATCTGTGGAGAGGCAACCCCGCTCACAGTCAGAATGCCTGTTTTTCTAGGTATTTTTGAGCTATAAAACCACCTGTAATTGAATGAATCTAGACATTCCAGACAAAGAATGACATCCATTGAAACAAGCAAGTGACAGACCCCCAACCAAAAAGTTACATAGTGCACCTTTAAATTATAGACAAATATCATAGTGTTGTGTTCTTGGGCAAGACACTTGAGCCACCTTGCACGTGTGAATGAGGGCGTGGCTGGTAGTAGTCAGAGGGGCAGATTGGCAGCCTTATTTTCTTCAGTCCACAGAGTATGGACAGAATGAATAATGACTATAGTGTATTGCTTTGAGAGGCTTGTCAAGTTTAAAACACAAACCACTATTGACAATTTGCAGCTGGGAGTGTGATGCTAACTGAAGGCACTGCTCTTTTAACAACAACAACAACAACAACAACAACAAAATCTGTGTATTTGCTAATGTGTGCATCGTGTCACAATGGTAACTCCTAAACATTCTGCCAAGTTTAAGTTTAAACAGCTGAAAACGTCTTTGAATGGTCAATCACATGTGCCCAGATATCAGTTCTTGTAACTTCCAGTAAAGGGGTAAACCAAGGTTAGAGACTCCTGGGGAAAAAACACTCCATCAGGATAATCATAAGAGATTATTTGTCCCTTTGGCTATAAGACTGTACAACTGCTGTGTCTGAACTGAACTGAATTTCACTAATTTGATTATTGTCGCTGGTAACTTCACTCATTCATTCACTTTTTAGCCAACTTTTTCAGTTTGGTTGTGTTTATTCCACTGAAAAACATGTGTCCTTATTGTGAGCAGGCTTGTATCTCCACAAACCTAACTCTTGTTTCCATGGAAATGTTGTCCCTTTTGCTTCATTCATGTGGTCCTCTGGAAATGGGGAAAATGTTTTTTTTCCAGTTGAAAAATGCACAAAACTCACACAAGTCGGAAAAACAACCCGAGAACGCAGGTCAAAACCATCTGCCCGGGTTCAGCGCTTTGACATCACTGCTCTGAGGAGATGAACCAAAGTCAGCGCATTTGTCCGTTTATCTTTAACACATTTGAGCTCTTTAACTTATTACATTTAGAGCGGGCTTTGTCATTTTATTATCAAAATCCTGACTTTCCGAGATAAAAACACATGAACACAAACAAGTCTGAACCTCAACATCTCACCTCGGAATCACAAGTTCCCGATGACCACGTGATGCTGCGTTTGTTCTGAAGTGTGGTTTTAACTTTCTATTTCAATGGAATCATACAGGTGACACGCCACCTCCGGGAAGTTACACACTGTACCTTTAGGTCTGAGTCTTGGCAGGATTCTGTTGCCACTGGACACCTGAATTTCTCCTGAAGGGGGTCAATAAAATGTATTTATCACTTAATCCATGCCACGATCTGGATTTGCAGCAATAATAATGATAAAAACAAAAAACAATAAACATTAATTTATTATTTTGCTGACCCCTTGAGGCAGAGAGTGGTATTTGAGTCTTTTAGTAATACGGGAAGGGCTCCACTGTGTTTTTAAACTCCATACACCTTCACTAGAATCATTTGGATAATTTCAGTCCTGTAATTTATTAATACATTAACATAGTATTCACATCAACATCCTCTTTGACATTTCAGTGACTTTCTCTTTGCATAAAATGTTATCAATAAATCTAACCCACAAATCAATCAAAATGAACTGTCCCAGAGTCATGTGTTCATAATACAATAACTATAACCCTTCTCCACTCTCATCATCACGTTGTAACTCATCACGTGCATCTTTCTGTGTCTGTAGAGGCTATAGCCGAGCGTGAGTCACCTTCACAGTCAGTGTTTTTCCTCTTTTTTGAATGTTGTTGTTGATTTTTGTCCTTAATCGTCATGGCGCCCTTTAGGCCCGGAGACAGAATCAAAGACATGTGACATGCAGAGCTCATGTGCAGGAGCATTCAGTTAGGCTCTGGGCAATAAGAAACTATACACTCATTTGTCCTGCTGAGTTTAAGTACGTATGTTAATTTAAAATATAGACTTACTGTTTATGAGAAAATAGAGGACAATTGATTTAACCGAGGAAACTAAATGACTGGGTTAAAGCTACAGAATTTTTTATTTTTTTTTATCCATGCATTAACACAAGTTTAAGTGTTTTGTGTACAATTTTATCTTGCCACATTACAGGTCCTATTTTAGACAAAATGGACTCTTGTGAGCTTTAAGTCATGTTATAATGCTGTTACTCTTTATTATTAGTCTTTCTACATCTACAAAGTTCAAAATGTTCCACCTTGTGATGTCATGAAGCCGTAGTTTTCAAGTTAGCAGCTACTTTTTGCCTTTTGTTTAGAGGAGATTGGTAATTCTAGGGCTAACATTATTCAAATGATTCTAGTGAAGGTGTTTGGAGTTTAAGAACATAGTGAAGCACTTCCTGTATTACCACGTGACATCACAAGGTGGAACTGAGTGAACAACTGAGCCTAAATATACAGGGTTTGTGTGTTAAACATGTGTGCATTAAACAAAACACAACTCCAGGTATATTTTTTGATGAGGAAACAACATTATAACAGATCAGAAAAACCTTTAAAGAAGACATATGATGTGTTTATGTGTTAAACTGTAAAATACTTAGATCATTATTTTTTTTATACTTTGTTCCTTGAAAACAGCATGCTATGATCTAAAACAGCTTAGTAATTGAAAGGGAACCATTGACTTTCTATTAAAAATGTATAATTTGATAAGATAGGGAAGTGAGCCTCAAATGCAGGACAATACAGGATTACTCAAACACGCATGAATGAGTCTGAACACACCTCTAGTAAACGAATGGCTAAACTCTTATAAAAGTTAATTTTCGATGATATGTCCCCTTTAAATGCCGTCTTCTTTTCCAGCCCCAATCAGGCTGTAAAAAGGAAAAGGAAACAGGGGTACATGGCATCTAATATTGAGGCGACAGTGGCTCAGGGGTTAGAGCAGTGGTCCCTCAAACCTGAAGGACAGATGATGGATTCCCGCTCGGACCAAGTTCTGTCATTGTGTCCTTAGGCAAGACACTTGACCTGCCTTGCCTAGTATGAAAGTAGCATGTGTGTGACTGGGCAGCTGTGGCTACAATATGAGCTTACCATCACCGAGTACGGAGTGAATTATACATACATTATAGCTTTTTAAAACTTTTTTTTTTTTTTTTTGCAATTGCGTAATAAGCAGTATATCTGTGCAGTAGTGTGGCCAGTGTCAATAAGCTCTGTTCCCCTGTTGTCCTTCTCTGACCTCTCTGTCCCTAGTCACTCTCACTTCTGTTTCTGTATTTTAAAATTTCAAAGTTCAGGTTATAAATTAAATGTTAAGCATTGTTTTGAAATGTTAGTCCATCTCCACTAAAACTGTTCAAATGTCAAAATGAGACTACAATAAAACAATAATTCCATATTAGGGTTCATAAATCACTACAGGGGCCAACTGCATTTGAACTACGTGTAAAACAGCAGAACAAACATGGCGGGGGCTGGGGGTGTGCTCATAAACATAAAAACTGTCAATCAAATGTGTCAGATTGAGTGGCGTCCCAAAGAAAACCATGGAAAGAAGGAGTAAACATGAGGCAGGCTTCAGGAGCAGGCATCAGATGAAATAATCAAACTTTAATGGTCTTAGTGAGGAGTTTATTGTTGTGGGACTTCCTCACACATTTCCTGCAGAATCGAGGATAGGAATCAAGGAGAAGGAAGCGAGAAAAGAGAAATGAGACACGGCCCTTGTCTCACTACATACACATGCACCCACACTGAAGATCTGAGCACCCCCATAGCTCCCGCAAACTAAAATGTCTGACCAGCTGTGAATAGTGGTACAGAATTGTAAATGACAGGCCAGTGATGCTAAATTACACAGCAAATTAGCAGTTTTAAAACATTTGCATATATTAAAAAAGACATTGCACAGAATTAAAAAAAAAAAAAAAAAAAATGTATTTATTGTCTTTCCTTTTACAGCTTTTAATCCTGAGGCACAGTAGCACTTTAATAGACAGCTGCTGGTCCCTGGAGGAAAAGGAGACATTTTATTAAGCAATTTACCAGTAAACTGAGTAGTGTTATATATACGCTGCAACTGTTGATGTGTGTGTTGGTGTATTTTATAGTGTTTTAATTGTGTTTACTTACCTTCTGTTCTTCTGTCCAGGTCCTAAAAGAATCCGCTGAACCAAGTTCCCTTTTTAAGGTTCCGGGCTGGACCAAGTCTAAGACATTGTATGGGGCAGTGGGAAAGGTGTTTTACTGGTTTATGGGGTTTAAAGTTTACTTGGTGTATGGTTTTAGGGTTTTTATGTACATAGTTGGGATTTTAATAGTTATTTGGTTTTGGGCTTGTTTTATGGAGTGTCTAGGTCAATATTTTCAACTAATGTTAATTTGAACATCCTGTTTTAGCTAGTGTAGTTTTATCCAATCAGTCAGACCAGATAAAAGGCCTCCACACATCATTCTGTGTTCTGCTGCTGGAGAGAAAACTGCTGTCTGCCTCCACTTTTTTGTAACTATTGAACACACACAACAAACCTTCATGCTATTTATCTGTGTTTTTTAAACTTACTCTTTGAACCCCAACCCGCTCACAGCCAGCTTATGTCACATTTGGTGCCAGGAGTGGTCCCATGCCTCAGGCGGAAGAAAAACCCCTGAAGAGCCTGATGAGGAACCCGGGATGACAATGGATGATCACAAAAGGCAAAGGCAAGTGGTGCTAAAGATGAAATGGAGGAATTGGCTGGGATGATGAAGTCACTAATTGAAGCCCACATCCCAAGAAACAAGATTGTCTACACGGAGCCGATCCAGCAGGACAATCAGAATCATGCAGAATCAGATCTGCACATCCACAGCGGGTTTCACAGCCTGTTCAAGTCACGCTAGAGGCACCAACGGAGGAGGAGTACGAGGATGAGGAAGACGGGGCCACATTACCCCTACAGTGCAAAGCTTCTTCATGACATTGAACATTTCCTGACCACGTTTGAAAGGATGGCTCAGGTATGCAGATGACCCGAAGAAGAGTGGGCGTTTCACTTGGTACCTCTGCTAACAGGCAAAGCCCGAAGTGCCTATGTTGTAATCAACATGAGAGACACAGCAGACTATGGTAAGGTGAAGGAGGCCATCTTGGATAAATACGAGATCACATCTGAGACCTACTGCTGCTCTTTAAGATCCCTCAAGATCAAGCCCAAGAAGATGCCACTGGAGTTGTACGTCCGGTTGAAGGAGCTGCTAATGAGATGGATTCAGCCTGAAAAAAAGACAATCCAGCAAATGTGTGAAAAGCTGACTCAGGAACAGTTCTTGCAGATGGTCAATCCCTAGCTGGAGATCTGGATCAAGAAACACAACCTCGCCGCCACAGAGGAAACTGCCCGTGTCGCTATGGTCTTCACGTCTGTTCAGAAAGGGACCAGAACCAGCTACTTCGACTGAGAACCTCACCAGCCCATGCCAAGTAATCCTTTGGGGGTGATGGGTGTGGTCCAGCCCAGGGTAGAAGTAGCAACAGTAGTCTTGTCCACTGAGAAAGCCCTCTAGACCAGCACAGGAAGTCAGGTGCTACAACTGTAAATAACTTGGTCATACTCAGCACTTTTGCCCAGCGTTTAAAACCAAGCATTCCCTAGTATTATATTCATTATAATAACAGTGAAGTGTCTTGCTCAAATGGACAATGACAAAAAGCAGCATTACTGTACTGGCAGTAGTGGCAGCTCTCAGGTTTGATGCCAAATAGCTCTACTTCTGTTTGTTTGAACAAGTCACACAGCTTAACAAATGAAACTACCCAAATCATTTCACTGGTTCACCACAAAGACAAGCCTAAAAACTAGAAAAACTACATGACAACTACATTAGTGAAACGGAGCATTTAAAAGTCCTTTAGCTGATGTATTTAAGCAAGATTAGTCTTTAGTGCAGATTAGAGGTCTGCAAAAACATTGAAATATCGATATATCTTGATACAAAATTTAGTGATACAGTGTAGTTATCATGGGCTGCTGTATCGATATATCGCCAAGAGGATTAATGCAGTAACATTAACTTTGCACAAGTGGTGGTTTAACAAAGGAATATTGTTGCTAAAATAGATAGAAACAGCAATACAGCAATAGAGTATCATGTGGAATATATCGATTATCGCATGTTATCGCCATATCGTGATAATATCATGTATCGTGAGCCATGTATCAAGTATTGTATTGAATCGTGAGGGACCCTGCGATTCTCAGCCCTAGTGCAGATGAATTGTAGAAGCAGCTCAAATAAGTCTGCTGTGTATTGTCGTTTTCTACTTATAATGTGGTTAATTGTCCGATAAGCAAGAGGTGCGTGTTGGAATGCTAGTTGTTGTTAGCATTATCATCACGTCGTTCTGGTGTCTGAGAGTTTTGATAAGCGCTTATAAACTCATTGTGGTGAATAATTAAGATGCACCGAATGCATAAGGTAAGTGAGGAATAACTTTGGACCACTGCAAACCGTTTAAAGGTCCTACATAAAATAGATTCTTGTGAGCCATGTGCCATATTATAATGTTGTTTCCTCCTCTTAAAACACACCTGGAGTTGTGTTTTGTTTCAGTCACACATGTTTGAATAATTCTCCTGAGTACAGTAGCTCAAAATACTCTGTTCCACACTGTGATGTCATGCAGTGGCAGCTACCTTTTACTTTTATTTCAGTAGAGATTGGCAGTTCCAGGCCTGAAATCATCTAAATGATTTTAGTGAAGGTGTGTGGAAAATAAAAACACACTGGAGCACGTTCCTGTATTACCACATGACGCCACAAGGTAGAACAAAGTGTTTTCTGTATATGATAGATCAGAAAATAGCATAAGGAACAGACATGTGACTACAGGAAGTATCATTGTCTCAGTTCAAAGGTCATGGAGGTCAAACTGTCAAACTGTCCTCTGTGATCGCTGCTCTTGGCCGAAGGTGGGGTCACAACCTTTCAGAGGAGTTAAAAGTGTAACGTTAAATAGATTGTTTTGGGGTCAGACTTGGGACACCCCTTAACACTTAACACCAGTAATAGAATAAATACTTGATTTTGTTACTTAAGTAAAAGTACAGATATCAGGGCAAAAAAAAAAAAACAACCCAAAACACTCAAGTAGATTTTTTCATGTGATACTTTTACTTAAGTAAAACCTGTTTTAAAATGTTCTTAAAGAGTAAAAAGTAAAAGTAGCTACTCTTGATCTAATTAAAGCTTCAAATTTAGTGATTTTGATAAAAAAATTTGTGCTGAATTGTATTTAAAAAAAAAACAAGTGAATTGAATTTTTTGTACTCAAACTATGAACGTTTATGTCACATGTAAATAGTTCATATGGTCTAATGTAAAAATGTCTGAAGAATGTAAAAGAAAGCTCTTTATGTTAAATTAAAAGAGGAGGTGGGATTAAATAAGTTTTCTTCTTCCCACTCCTTTTTGGGCAAATGTTTTTTGTTGTTATTTCTGTTATGCACTGATTGCACATATGTATATGTAAAATAATGTGAATTGCTTTCTTGCCCAAAATAAATAAAAAAAATAATAATAATAATAAAAAAATTAAAGTGTTAAAAAAAAAAAAAAAAAAAAAAAAAAAAAAAACACCTCAGCCTTTTAAGCAGGTCTCAAACAGTTAAATACTTTTACTTTTCAATCCTGTTCAGAAATGCAGTGGAGTAGAAAGTACAGATACAGCTCTCAAAAAGTAAAAAATAGCCACTTTAATATATAGGATACCTAAAATGTATACTTAAATACAGTACTACTTTTACTTTTATGTTCCACCACTGCTTAAACTCGTAGGGAATTTGCATAGCTTCCTAATTGGTGCTTATAGCTGTAGTTTTAGTGCCAAGGACATTGCAACCTTTGAAATTTGTCAACTGTTGACATTCAGCTGGTCCAAAGAGAAGAAAAACAAACCACTAAGTAAATAAGTTAAGTTCAGCCAAATTACGTTTTCACTTTATCTTGCTGTCGAAATTCTCCATCACTGTATTTCAGGCCCATTTTGATCTATAAAATGTATTGAATTAGTTAAGAGTATAAAGAGTCTATTCTGTGTAAAGGCTGGTGCAAGAGAAAACTGAATTTGTATTGATTTAAAGGGTCTATATTACGCGCCGTTTCACCTTATGATGTCATGTGGTAGTGCAGGAAGTGCTTCATTGTGTTTTTAAACTCCATAAACCTTCACTAGAATCATTTGGATAATTTCAGGCCTGGAATTGCCAATCTCTACTGAACAAAAGGTAAAAGGAGCTGTTCACTTAAACTACGGCTTCATGACATCACAAGGTGGAACAGAGCATTTTGAGTTTTGGAGA
Organism: Taenioides sp. WSHXM2023; assembly: GCA_029959045.1. Lineage (NCBI taxonomy): Eukaryota > Metazoa > Chordata > Actinopteri > Gobiiformes > Gobiidae > Taenioides > Taenioides sp. WSHXM2023. Next base: position 10,299,626 of record CM057085.1, read on the forward strand.
TGTAGACAGACTAATAAAGGGTTACTAAAACATGTGTGAATGAAACAAAACACAACTCCAGGTCTGTTTTTGAAGAGGTAACAACATTATAACATAGGACCTTTTAAAGAAACCTTTTTCCATGTAGTGACAACATGTTTAGGTAATGGGCTAGTCTTAGCTGCTTGTCCATAGATAATCAGATGACCGCTAAGGCTAATTCATTCATTGGGATTATATTGTGGTCTACTATCTTACTAATCACATTCAACTGTAGAATTGGCCTTTAAACTATCAGCATGCACATTTGGTTTATGGTTAATATCTCTGTAATTACTGGGCGTATCCACAAGAAACAAAAACTGGCACAAAGTTCAGCATCTCCTGTCGTCATAAATGAACTGAGGTGGAATAGTTTTTGTATTAAAGAGTTGTGGCATTATTTAAACTAACAGGCTTAATTGTTGTCAAATGGTTTTAGACAATAATTAAAGGTCATTTTACGGAAAATTAACTCTTGTAAGTCATGTTTTTGAGGAGGTAACAACATTCTAACATAAATGGAAGTTTTGTTTCATTCACACATGAAAAATCCTTTATAATTCATCACCAAAGTTCAAAATGCTCTGTTCCACCTTGTGATGTCATGAAGTGGTGCTTTTCAAGTCAGCGGCTGCATTTGACCTTTATTTCAGTAGAGATTCGTAATTCCAGGGCTGAAATCATCCAAATGATTCTAGTGAAGATGTATGGAGTTTAAAAACACAATGGCGCATGTCCTGTATTACCACATGACATCACAAAGTGGAACCACGTGTTTTCTGTGTGAGAGAAGAACTCAGCCTAAATATGCAGGATTTGTGTGTTAAACATTTATGAATGAAACAAAACACAACTCCTAGTATGGTTTTGATGAAGAAACATTAAAACAGATTCAAAAATTGCTCAATATGGAGCTTTTAATAGACTGAAAAATCCACAAACTTTCCATCTAAAACCATTACACTAAATTCTATAATATTGTGACCCTATGTGTAACCAAAACACACACAGATATTCATAGTAAGGAAGTAAAGTTAGTCATAGGAAAACTGACTGACTGTTGCAATCTGCCCCCAAAGTGTACTTCCCTTACTACTTCTTCTGTCCTCGAGTTCACACCTCCATTTTGGTCCAAGGACACAGTAACCTTTGAGATTTGACAACTGTTGACATAACATTCTGGTCTGTTGCCAAGGAAAACACACAGATAAGTGTGTGTTTCGACCTAAAATGGATGAATCTATAAAAAAATCACAAGGAGTGGACTGTGTAACCTTTTAGCGGTGTTGTTTGCAGTTAGGAGAGGACATTTTGCCCCGGGTTGGGTCTCCCAGGGTGCACAGATCTCTGGGTGGTTCTTGGTTTGGGCCCTAGACCAATATACTGCACTCTGTCTCCAAGTGGATTTGTTTTCATTTCTTCTTTCCCTCTTAACTTTAACACGGTTTACCACAACCATAGCCTTCAGCATGACCCTAAAACCATTTCTGAAAACAGTGGAGCAAATGAAATAAAACATGGATAACTGTTGTAACCTATAGTGTGGTTAGTGTGTATAAAGAAGTGCGAGTGTTTCTGAGGTAATGCCACAGGCCAGTGTAGAAGGATGTGATTTCAGAGTTTGGAATGAACTCTTACACTTGAATTTGAATTCATTATTTGGTGAAAAAGCAAAAGTAGCCATTGCAGTGGGGGAAGATTATCTTAAAGACTGTAATTGAGTGAAAAATACTATCACTGCACTATCATTTAATTACATACCTCATAGCAAGAAGGTCTCTGGTTCTATTCCTGAATGGGGCCTTTAAGCAGTAAAGGGTCCATATTTCTATTTTTTAAAAATCTGTTATAATGTCTCGTCATCAAAAACATACCTGGAGCTGTATCAACACTCTGCATACCTGGAGTTCTTCTCTCAAACTGGCACATCACAAGGTGGAACAGAGCATTTTGAGTTTTGGAGATGTAGACAGACTAATGATAAAAGATTACTCAAGATTACTCAAACATGTGAATGAAACAAAACACAATTGTGGGTATGTTTTTGATGAGGTCGTGACATTATAATATGAGTTAAAGCTTTGTGTAATAGTTCACAGTACAAGTTTGTGTAATATAGGAACATGCAAAAGTACATTTGCATGACCATCTCTACCAATAATGTCACAAATCTTTCTGTTAATGTGTACAAAAATATGATGTAACCTTTTTGTCAGAGAGTCCAACACCTGCTCGTCTCCATGAACACTGAATTGCTTCACTTAGCATGTCCCACAGTATGGCATTAAACTAGTACACCATGCTTTTGTTCAAGATGTTTTGTACATGCATTCTACTGTGAGTGAATGCATGTCTCTCCACAGATCTGATCTGTAGGTTTATCCTAGCGACACCTGCTTGTCTCCATGGTGATAGCTGTGTCGTGACGGGGCCTGTCCTGCAGCTGACCCACTGCCCTGTGTTTGACATGAGTTTAGACGGATTTAAAACTATGATCTCCAATGACAGATGGACTTAAGATGTAACTGCAGAGAGTTGACAGACAGATTGATGCAGTGTTTAGATTTTGTATGAAAGAGAGGATCAAAATAAAACAAAAATCTCTAGTTTTAGTTTTTTTTGGATGAGTCACTGCCTAGAACCACATTAAGCAATAAATATTCTCAGCCAATAATGAAATCAACTCTGGTCATTTAGTAACTCTGTTAAAGTGTTAACCATTGACTCAAAACTACTGTGTACTGACGAGTAGTAGTAGTTTTGCCAAGTATGTTTTTACTCAGGCTTGAGCAATCGCCAAGCTCTCTACTTTATACTTATAGTAACAGTTTTACTTAAAGTGCCTTTGACAGGTTAGGCTACTCATTTTACTAAAACACATTTAAAAACATCTTTCGCGGTTTGGCCATTTCTGGAGTTTCAAATTTTACCATCTAGCTAAGTTAACTTTGCTTGACTTAAGGTTTTATCTTGATTTGAGTAAATTTCACTTGACAAGTAAAATGATCTACCAATGGAACAAGACTTTTTGTACTTTAAATAAGAAAATACATCTTGCTACACTTAAGATGAGAAAAACAAATCTTAAAATGCATTTAAAATGAGTTGTGTTCCATTGGCAGATAATTTTACTTGTCAAGTTGAATCTACTAAAAAATTTGAAAACTCAAAATTTAGGTACTTTAAACTTATCTTTATTACTTTTTGCAGTGTTGGGTTAACGGTTATCTAGCAACCACATACTACACAGGGCCAAAGCTCCACTAATGTACACAGAAATTATGAATTGACAAATGTAAATATAAGAAAACACATTTATCTTGTTGAAATGTTTAAAGTATCAGAAATTAATGTTTCTTTTGTGTAAATTGTGCTGAACTTTTGGACAGAACCCTTCACTTCCTGTCGTTTTCAACACATTTTTCAACTTTTCTTTGCAAATTGTTTCTTAATTTGTGTAAAACTATATTTATATTCACAAAAGGTTTCATCCCACCAAAATGTGTCAAAATTAGAGAATCGTCATAACCCGTCACACGCACTTTGAGTACATTTTTGGCTATACTCTACCCCCTTTGGATAGAACAAAGGAATTTCTGGGTCCAGTCGCATTTTTCCTTCTAGCTTGTCCCAAAGACTAACAATACCAATCAAAACAAAACGATCTCCAAAAGTTAAACTGAATTTGACAGGCCTATGTAAAAGGGTGTGCCCACAACGTCAAGTGGATAAACAACAAGCAGCATAACACTGGAGTCTGTGTCCTTGGCTTCTGCGTTTGTGATGATGGATGACGCATAGTTTTCTTCTCACCAAACTCAATCGCTGATATACGGGCGAGTTTGACCGTGGTATCCAGTGGTTGTTTTTGGTTACACCCTTGAACAATAAGGCTGCTCTGCCTCCTCCCCACGTTACACCAAACCCTAACCACAGCACAGAGTTTAAGTGCGTATGGCAGGTTTTCATGATTTTCTAATTATAACTTGGGTCGGTGGGGTTGTACCAGTGGTAAACATTTATCGTAGTTTTACATCAGTTAAGTGGCAGTTTGTGGAAAAAAGTTGCAAAATACAGGAAGGAGCGGTGTGTTCTAAAACAGGATACCTCTGACTATGTCATCAACGCAAAACATTTCAGCCAAAATGTAGGGATGATTTAAGCACAATAACGGCAATCTAGCCATTTAAATGATCATTTAACAGAACTGTCATTTATTTAATTAGTCTAATAATAATGTGCAAATATTGTCTATAGAGCTAGCCTGCTGTTTAGTTATCTATGACTCCAGTGGATCATTATGTTTTAATTTGGACATTTTAAATCACAATATTTATCTAAAACGACTTTATAAAAGAAATAAATCCTCGTTAGAAAAGTGGTGCCTAATATGAGCTGACGTCACAGCAAATGTCATCACAACAAAGAGCTGTGTAGTTGTCTGCACTGGATAGCTGCAGATCAAGCTACTGAGTAGGTTTTTCATTTGTGTCAAAATGACTACACGATGCTGCTGGAACTGTATCACTGATTAAGAAAATGAAATACAACTTTGAGAGAGTAAATGAGAAGGGAAAACTACTATAACATGGTTAAAAGCTCTGAAAAGTGGTGTCCAACCTGGAAGTGAAATCACAAACTTCACCAAAATTGAAAAACACTTTAGTCATATCTTGAATATAAAGATGTTCTAGTGAAACTGGCAGTCTAACCTGTCATATGAACTTAAAGGGGGGGGTGCATCCTCCTCACTTTCACTGCAGCCACATTGCAGAGTGGGTTTACTCACACAGAGATGGGTTACAGATGTGTGGGGAGGTTTTATAGGGCTCCACTTAAGTGTTAGTCAGCTACAAGAAGAAGCCAACAAGTGCATAACAACTAAATAAAGTAAAGATGGAGAAAAGAGGATGAAAAACAACATCTTTCTTGTAAATATAGGTTTGCACTGCACCACATTTCTTTTCCAAGGACCTTGCCACAGCACGTAGATTAGATAAGTATGAATTACTTAAAGTGCACTGTAACTTTTCTGCTGGCGCATCTGTCACCATTTGTATTGGAATTTTAAGAGTCCACATTATGCAGTTTTAGGATCTTTGTTATAATGTTGTTTCCTCATCAAAAACAGACCTGGAGTTGCATTTTGTTTCACTTACACATGTTTAACCCACAAATCCTGCATATTTAGGCTGTGTTTTGATAATTTCAGACACGGAACTGCCAATCTCTACTAAACTAGAGTAAAAAGGTAGCTGTTAACTTGAAAATTACCACGGCATGACGTCACAAGGTGGAACACAGAGCATTTGAGCTTTGAAGATGTAGACAGGCTGATAATAAAGGTTTACTCAAACATGTGAATGAAACAGAACACAACCAGGTCTGTTTTTGATGAGATAACAGCATTAAAACATGACCTAAAGCTCACAAGAGTCAATTTTGTATAATATAGGAGCTTTAATGTATTTCTTATTTTGTAAAGCACTTCAAATTACTCAAATTAAACAAATTGTAGTCTATTGAAATTGTGTCCCTACCCTTAGTCTCATCATCATATCCCCAGAAAAATAGCATAATATATTTTACTATGGATGTTTTCACTGCTCATGAATACCTTTCAAAACTTACTAGGGGCGAGGTCTCCTTGCCACAGATCTGACCTGTAACTTGGCCTGGTGGTGCCACATGCTTCTCGCCGTGAAAATAAAAACGTTAAATGCCATACGCTGGAACATTCTACGAAAAAGGCAGTAACATCTCCCTGGAAACTAGCGACTGACGGACCCTTCACGTCCCTTTTCTCCTTAAAGATGCAATGTGTAACTTTTGTGGTGATGGGTCCGTCAAATGCTTTTCTTCATGGAGATGTTGCTGCTTTGTCTTAACCTTTCTATCTTCATGGAGACCAAACCAGACCCAAGTTACAGTTCAGATCTGTGGAGAGGCAACCCCGCCCACAGTTAGAATGTCTGTTTTTATAGGTATTTTTGAGCTATAACACCACCTGTAATTGAATAAATTTAAGGTAAGCTGTTTAATGTCATACTGTGGAACATTCCACGTAGAGCAATGGTATATCCATAGAGACAAGCAGGTGACAGACCCCCAACCAAAAAGTTTCATTTAAATTTGACCCACACTTGTACACCAATACATTCAGTGGCATCATTTGCACAGTAGATGGTTTTTAGTGTCACTCTGGTCCTAACATGATGTAACATTGCAGCAGCCTGGTTAGACTGTTACTGATTTACTTGAGTCATGTGACACACCCCTTATCTACAGTCTGTGTTTCAAGTGTGAACAAAAACAGATAATATGACCAACCAGGTCTCTGCACAAGTGCGTACAACTGACCTTATTTGAAAGGTCCTATATTACACAAAACTGACTCTTGAGAGTTTTAAACATGTTAGAATGTTGTTTCCTCATCAAAAATATACCCAGAGTTGTGTTTTGTTTCATTCACACATGTTTGAGTAATCCTTTATTATTAGTCTGTCTACATCTACAAAACTCAATGCTTTGTTCCACCTTGTGATGTCATGTAGTGGCAGCTTCAAATTAACAGAAAACTGCTAAGCCTTCACTTTTGCTTACTTTCTGTTTTTTGTTCAGTAGAGTTTGGCAATTCCAGGGCTGAAATTATCCAAATGATTCTAGTGAAGGTGTAAGGAGTTTAAAAACACAGTGAAGCACTTCCTGTATCACCACATGACATCACAAGGTGGAACAGTGTTTCAGTGTGAGAGACAAACTCAGCCTAAATATGCAGGGTTTGAATGTAAAAATGTGTGAATGAAACAAAACACAACTCCAGGTCTGTTTGTGATGAGGAAACAACATTATAACAGGTCAGAAAATAGAATAATATGGGCCCTTTACTATCTATCTTATCTTCCATTCTGTAGCATGTAACAATAACACAGCATGACCTATTTAAGTTGAAGAAAAAAAAAAAAAAACACTTTAGATTTGTGCTTCTGTTGTGCATTGTCTGGTTTTATGGAGGGGAAGAAAGGGAAACTCACACATGTGCTGTTCTCTGGTTAAAGCCATCTTTGAGCAAACCCACACACACAGATATGTTCAGGCCTGGTGTTATTGTCAACAAGTGCAGTGTCAGGGTCAGGACCTCCCACACAACTACCACGCCTTCACTTTCACACACAGACACACACAGACACACAATATACAGACACACGCTGGGCTCATGTGTCTTATGAGGACAGTATTACCTCCCAGTAGTTTTGTTTATTTTGTTGAGCTTATGATTAACTTTAAAGGTCCTATATTACACAGAATTGATTCCTGTGAGCTTTTAGACATGTTATACTGCTGTTACTTCCTCAACAACATACCCAAAGTTGTGTTTTCCTGCATTATTATTCTGTCCATATTTCCCAAACTCAATACTCAACTTTTCCACCTTGTGATGTCAGGAAGTGGTAGTTTTCACTTTAACAGCTGTCTTTTGTTCAGTAGAGATTGGAAATCCTAGGGCTAAAATCATCCAAATCATTCTAGCGAAGGTATCTAAAGTTTAAAAACTCTGTAGAGCACTTCCTGTATTACCACTTGATGACATCACAAGGTGGAACAGAATATTTTCTATTTGAGAGAAGAACTCAGCCTAAATATGCAGGGTTTGTGTGTTAAACATGTGTGAATGAAACAAAACACAACTCCAGGTGTGTTTATGATGAAAAACAACATTATAACATAAGAAAATAGTGTAATATGGGCCCTTTAAAGACCCTGTACCAGATTTGTTCTCATGAATTTGAACAAAAATTGATTTGAATATGAACAAAAATTGTCTTGTTGTGCAGCTATTGTATAAACAGCTCTTGGGGTCAAAATAAGTCTGCTGTGTACCATCTGCATCTATTTATAAAACATCACACACAGTACATTTTTAGTTTATGTTTTTGCTCTGCTCATTGTAAACCACAATATTAATTTTAAATGACTTATTAATACAAATAGCTCCAGACTTCCTGTTCAAAAGCTCTTCACAGTGGCATTTCACAATAACAGAACACAAAAGGTACTCCATATAATACCAATGATAATAATAATAAAAAAATACCAATTATCAACACAAAATAATCATAGTTTTATATTGCCATGTGGTTTTATAGTACTACTTCTATTATTACTATTCTGCTATTACTAGTTCTGCTATAGATCAAGGCCCAATCTAAAACTATTCAGGAAAGGTCCAATTACATCATCTTTACATGGTTTGCTTTCAGTATCAATACCTGGTCAAATTCATATCTAGTTTTGACACTAGTTTTAGTATCAGATTTAATTTCTCACATGATATGGTAAACATGCACACACCTATACAGAATATACCTGTATATACCTAAGAGTGAATATATACCAAGTAAAGACACTCAAAACAGGACTTATCTCTTATCCACCAAAATTGTCTTGGTTCTCATGCCATCAAAGAGGAACACAGGAGGCTGGTGAACCACATTACTGCGTGTAGTTTTTGATACAAAGAGGAGAGGAGATGAGTTCAGAGGAGTCAACATGCTCTATGCTGCTAAACCACAAAGCAAATGTCACTTCCAGTACATCAGTGAAAAGAGGAAACCACTGACACAGACGCTTCTCACACAAAAACAAAGATTAAACAAGATAGGTTTGTCAAGTAATGTCAAAATAAGCATTTCACTGGTGTTTTTATTTAGTTACAGACGCATTATGCAGTTTTTCTCTGTCACCGTAGAGATGTTATTGCTTTGCCTGGAATGTTTTACAGTATGATGTTAAATATGTCAGTCTCCATGGACCCAAGGCCAAGTTACAGGTTAGATCTGTGGAGAGGTGAGCCACTCAAAGTAAGAATGCATGTTTTTCAATGCATTTTTAAACGTCCTATATTACCCGAAATAACTTGTTGTGAGCTTTAAGCCATGTTATAATGTTGTTACCTCATCAAAAACTGAGCAGGTGACATACCAGCCACCAGAAAAGTTACACAGTGCACCTTTTACTGTAAAGGTACACTTTTTATGTACTAAACTGTGTGTAAACATTGTGTGATAACAGTCCAGTGAGGGAATTCTGGAGGTTCTGAGTTTTCACATGAGAAATGGCTGCAGGTTCAGGGATTGGCAATAGTTTAACTTGTGACGGTACCTTTTTGTGAGACTGCAAACTATATACAGTTTAATTTAAAATTAAAGCTGTTTCTTTGTAAATTAACAGAACTGCATCAGGAAGAACAACTAGCCTACCAGGGAAAGCTCTGTCACAATGACCCCAAACTCGAACAGTCATAAAAAAAGCAGATAAGCAGCAATATTTCACGTAAACACTATACATTTCACTACAGCTCTGCATTAGAACCAGGTGTATTACTGATAGCTGTGTATTATTGATGTGTGGAGAGGCCTTTAAAGACAAGCTGCTCTATACTCCGTCTCTGCTCCGGACATCTGCGTCCAATCAGCAAACAGAACCCTACCCACCTGTGTACCCGGCACGCTGCCCCAGAACAGCCCCGTGTTATGATTGACGATAATGACACACGCTTGACCCACAGTACCTTCATTATAAAGCTCCTATTGGTTGATTACCTATAATTAAATAGAACATAAGGTTAAAGTCAGTGCTGACAGATGGCTCTTGCTGGCCCAGGAGGAAACTATAGAGTAATCATAAGTTAATGATTCTTAAATAGTCCAAAATGTTTGCTCAGTCTTTATGGGTGTTGTATCAGTGTAATTATAGTGTAATTTATCCTCCATATCTCTGTACTGCTAAAGGTAAATGTCCTCACGGAGAAATGCATGCGTCATTTGGATTTTAGTTACGTCTGTGGTACACACGCACCTCAGTTAGGGTTGAAAAAATAAACACAGATACAGATATAAATGATACTAACATTGGCATTGAAACCGTGTACTAGTTTCAGGAGGTATCGATATGAGGAAAGTACATGGAGCTAAGTTGGAGCTTTTCTGCGTAGGTTTTCATGGATTAATATTAGAACTGGGGGTGTTCTACATGTATCCCTATGGCGGAATGTTCATCAGTTACCATGGTGACACAGTGCACATATTGGCAAACAATGTCAAAGTTTAAAGTTTGTCTAAAAGCTACAGAAAAAATACTAAATGGATTTACAAAACAAGCATTCATGGTCCTGTTTGGGAGTTTGATTTTCAACAAAACCAGACCACAAAGAACTTAACCAGTTCTTTGTGGTCAGACTGTGTTAAAATAAATCTGATTAAGATCTAGCAGGCCTCAGATGGAGCAGTGCTTACAGTTAGTCACACCCCCAGGAAATGTTGATGACATCTGCTGCAATCAATAAGACCAAATTATTCAAACAAAACAATTTTTTTGAAACTTTTTATGCATTGTTTTCTTTAAATATTTGCGGTATCAAAATTGGTATTCTGCCCTATGTTGAGACTATTCCCAGCCCAAATCTGAAACTTAAAACCACAAAAACATGATGATATATGTATGCATTTTTTCACATACAGTACATGATTATCCTATATATTTTGAGTGGTTTTAAATTTCTTCTTCCATATAGTCAAAGCCTGCTCAGAGTCATTTTTTTTTTTTTTTTTTTTTTTTTCAGTACAAACGTCCACTGGTTTACTCAGATGTAGTCCTTTAAATGATAGTTTAGTCTGAATACTGATCCTGGGCCTGAAAATCTCAACCTCAAAAGTACTTTCAGAAAAATGTAAAACTTAAAGGTACTATATGTAACTTTTTTTGGAAACAAGCAGGATAAGGCCCTCCTTCCAGGCCAAATAAGAGTCGACAAGTCTGCTCACAGTGCTTACAGCTTTTCAGGACAATACACAACCAAAATTTAAAAAATAAAACAAAATATTATTACAATTATTATATTCTATCTATATATAGTCTATTTTATTTTTTTAAACATTTACTTTCATAGAATTATCAAGATTTTTGTTTCATTTCACAGTACAGTGAGTTTGAAGAGTCACACTAGAATAGCGTCCATTGTCTGTTTACAGGGAACAAATGAATGGTTAGCTTTACTTCCTATTTAGCCAACACTGATACATCTGTGCTTGTCTAAATCTGGAGCAGTGCATTGTGGGTAGACGTGTCCACAGAGGCCACGATGCAGACATGATAGTGCTGGTGAAAGATGAGTTGTGTCCTCTGGTGCAAATCTTTATCTCACAGTCTGATGCATAATCTCTGGTCATTATGATAAGGGCGAAATGACACAGGCCTCTGTCCAACAAAATCATCAACAAGATTTGATTAAGGATGAAGGACGATGCCTGGATAAGAAATTGTTTACAGAGTGAGGAAATGAAAGAAAGGCTAAAAACAAAACTATTTTTCACTATTTGGATGCCTCTGTAAATGACGTACACTGTTCAAGCTCTGTTTATGTGTGACAACATGTCTTGCATAAGAATAATACAGTCATTTATTTGTTTTTTGTTTTTTTTTTATTTATTTTTTGCAATCAGAAAGAAGAATGAGTCTCATTTGGGTTACCAGTTTCAATGCTGAAAACTAGTTGGTATAAACCTAAAATAGACTAATAATAAAAGGTTACTCAAACATGTGTGATTGAAACAAAACACAACTTCAGGATGCTTTATTGTTCTCGAGGGAAATTCAAGTTTTGCTCCATGAACATTTACACTGCACGTCTCAGTGAAAGGTCTCGGTGCAGTTTAACAGGAGGACTGGTCAGGGAGGGTCAGGAGATCTGTGTCAGGACAGTTTGAGGACAGGAAGAGACAAAAGTGTCCCTGTGTCCTGCAGCATCACAGCAGAGTCCAGGGGGAATCAGCTGACCACAACAGGAAAGGCGTCACTCTGCTCTGTTAAGGTTGGTGATGAAATGGTTCATTCCCTCCAAGTATTTCCTCTGGAAGGTCTTCTGCCACATTTGCTGCCACATGGTGTAAAAAGCCTGTAGCATCTCAAATGTCCATAGCTAGCTGCTTAGCTAGTCACGGTCTCCATGGATACGGGAAAAACAAACCGTTCATTTCACAAAATCCAGCTGGTCCTTACTTGTGTCCTTTGAACTGCACATGCTGCACTTCTTATGTGCTTAAAATCCTATGATATAATGTTTAAAAACAGAGCTCAAAAAACAAAGTTTCACAAACTGCTCATATCAGTGTGTGAGGCAGGTAACCACAAAAGCAGCAATTACTCTGTTGCTTTTGGTTATTTCGGTTACATAAATAAACATGTACATGAAATGCATACACACATTTTCCTACCCTAAACTAGATTTTTGACAGTCTGACCATTTGCCATATACACAAGTTCATTCTGCCAAATGAAAACTGATGCCAAGGTGCTCTGTGGGGTTTATTGTGGGGGATATTATCCAGAATAAATGTACTTATGTATTTAACAGTCAATGCCTTTACAGACTAGTGAAGCTGCATCTGATGAAACCACTGCAGGGAAAGAACTTGATTTGCCCTTATCTCCCCCACCCTCACTGTCTGTGTGTGTTAGCTCAGTGCTATCTGTAAACTCGGCTGCTGTAGAGTCTGTTCAGTCTGACTTTAACACTTGATAAAACGTGAAGGCCTCCATTATCACTGAGGCAGAACCCACACAGATTTAGCCACAAGACACACCCACTTTTCTGTAAACGCAGCCCTGAACCAGCACCACAAGCACACACTGAACTTTACACTGCACTTTTAACACACTTCCCTACATCTCTCTAGGTTTGTATTACAGACCAACTCAAAAAATAGAAAATATCATGAAAGTTCAATATTTTTTAGCACTTATACAAATCCATATATTTGTATATGTTTTTGTGTGTGTGTGTGTGTGTGTGTATGTGTGTGTGTGTGTGTGTGTGTGTGTGTGTGTGTGTGTGTGTGTGTGTGTGTGTGTAGATATATATATATTTTTTTACATAGTCGTTGATTTAAAGGTGCACTGTGTAACTTTTCCAGTATGTGTCTTGTTCTGGTATTTATAGCTTTTTACGTATCCATCTAACCTTTTTTCATTTAAATGTCTTTTTTTTGTTGCTAAAATACCTTAAAGGATCCATGTTATTTTTTAAACCCTGTGTTTTTCTCTCAAACAGAAAACAGTTGTGATGTCATAGTAATACAGGAAGTGCTCCACTGTGTTTTTAAACTTCCTACACCTCCTTCACTAGAATCTTTTGGATGATTTCAGCCCTAGAATTGCCAATCTCTACTGAACTAAAGTTAAAAGGTAGCCGAAAATGACCACTTCATGACATCACAAGGTTGAACACAGCCTTTTGAGCTTTGGAGATGCAGACAGGCTAATAATAAAGGATTACTCAAACATGTGAATGAAACAAAACACAACTCCAGATATGTTTTTGAGCAGGTAACAACATTATAACACAGCTTAAAGCTCACAAGAGTCAGTTTTGTGTAATATGGGGCCTTTAACTTACCCACTTCCGTGTATAATTGCTAGTGTGAAACCTGGGTACCTTGAGCTATGTGATGGCCAGTGTTTTGGACTGTTGCCCATAGCACTTCCTTTTCATCATGTAATTGGCCCATAGGCAGGGCTTTAACTCGTCCAGGTCAGCGCTAATCACATATGTCCAGTTGTGTTCACTGAGCAATTCACCAATGGGCAAATTCCACCTGGACTTCAAAGGACAGTCCTTGGTAGTAATGAGTAGTACACAAGTTCAAAGACATGAGGTTTAACTGTTGGCACCAGCTGGAGGGGTGCTGGTCACCTCCATGTTAAGTAATGCTGGAAATAGATAACCTAGTAACTTGTTTAACTTTAAAGGTCCTTTAAACTGATTCTGAGAGCTTTTAGACATGTTATAATGTTGTTACCTGCTCAAAAACAAACCTGGAGTTGTGTTTTGGTTCATTCACACATGTTTAAGTAATCCATCATTAATAATCTGTCTACATCTCCCAACTCAAAATGCTCTGTTCCACCTTGTGATGTCATGTAGCGGTAGTTTTCAGGTTAACAGCTCCTTTTACCTTTTGTTCAGTAGAGACTGGTAATTTCAGGGCTGAATTGATTAAATTCATTATTGTGAAGGTGTGTTGAGTTTTAAAACGCAGTAGAGCACTTCCTATATTACCACATGACATCACAAGGTGGAGCAGAGTGTTTTCTGTTTGAAAGAAGAATGTTGTTACCCCCTCAAAAACTTGCCTGGAAAAAATGTACCAGATTTTTAGCAGTGGTTCAAAGTTATTCCTCACTTATCCTAATTATTCACCATCATGATTTTATAGCACTTTTCACTTTTAACTCTGAGAACAGAGTGAAGTTTTGCTGTGACAGTAAAGCTAACAGCAATTAGCATGCTAACACAAACTTCCTGATTACTCCTGTACTGGGGCAAGACACATTTTGCTCAAATACATGGAAATGAAGGGGGTACAGGTCCTTTAACTGTACTTTGGTAATGTGAGACTCATTCCCAAATATAATCGGCTTAGGATTTGTGACAGCATTTTGAACTGATTGGTTGCAGCATACTTTCTCCGTGAGTTCTCTCAGTGAGCTGGAAAATGACTTAATTTCAGGGTTAAATCAGAACACTGGAAAACAACAGATGGATCCTGTGGTTCACCGAATGAACCAACTATAAATAAACAGGACTTTGGATCATTTTAATTGACATTAGAGGCTTGTTTACACCAACCTGCTTAATCTTACTTTCTAAACACAATGTCATTACACTTGTTTGGAATATGTTTTTTAAATTCAATGAAAGGAAAACAAAATAGGGTAAAGGCATAAGGATACTGATACTTTGCAGTGACATCACGCTGGGTGTGTTCTACATGTATCTTTTTTGGCAGATTGTTCAGCAGTTTCTATGGTGACACAATGTACACATTAGAAAACATAGACAAAAAGTTTTAAGATTGTCTGAAAACTCAAAATGGAGAGTTTGTAATCGAGCGTTCATGGTCCTGTTCAGGTGTTTGATTTTGAACAAAAAGGTGAGCGTGAGAGCTTCTAACAGAGTAGTGCTTTCAGTTAGCATCACACTCCCAGGGAATATTGATGCCATCAGCTGCAAAGTATCAATAGCGATTTTGGTTTAAAGTGAATTTTGCACTGAATGAAATGGGACAAAATTTCAATCAGGCAACAGCTCAACCGTCCAAGTCTGTTTTCATTTAAATTTCACCAGGAAATCCAATGTTTTTATAGTTTTGTTGTTGCCAAAATGGACCAAAACAGAAAACCACTCCGCCACATAATGATAAGGAAATCATTATGTTACAACGGGGATTCTCCAGCACCCTGACTGTAGCACCGTGACCTCAGAGGTGACACAGCGGCCGGGGGTCAAATAATTTTTTTTTTTAGTTTACTATAAGCATTAATTAGTAGTTAGTACGTTTACGGTAATCAAAAATCCTCCATCGTAATCTCATTTACAAACACGGTGGTGAGACAGACTAAATATAAGTGATGACAAAAAAACCTCCAAACTCCATGTTGACCATTACTCTATGGCTCACCATCTTCACAATTTCTGTTTTTCTGTGACAATGACAAAATGTTGAATCTTACATCAACTGTGAAAAGATACTTTGCAGCTGATATCAACAGTTCCTGGGTGTGTGAAACAAACTGTAGGCATTGCTCTGTCTGAAGCTGTTACTCAAGTCAGACTTCAATCTGAGCTTGTTTTAACACGATCTGACCAGAAAAAGTTAGTTGGAACAATATAATTTGTGGAGTTAAACAAGTCCCTCTCAAATAAAATTGGTCATAAGTTAGTCACTCTCACCTTTCTGTCGAAAATCAAACACCTAAACAGGACCATGAACGCTCGTATTGATCAGACTCTTGAAAATGTGCAGTTTAAATCCATTTTGTATTGAGTTTTCAGAGTCTTAACTCTTTTTTGACAGTGTGCTAATGTGTGCATCGTATCAGATGAATATTCCACCATAGAGACACATGTAGAACACCCCCAGCGTGATGTTACAAAGCGCACAGTATCAGTAGGTTGGGTTCAATATACAAGCCAATAGATTACAATTGCGTTGAAGGACAGGTCAGAAATCTATGGTGGATTTGTTGACCTGGTTTATGATTAAAATCTGGGTCTGTCCATGTGAAACAAAAACTGGCACGTAGTTCACCGTCTTCTCTGTCAGTATAAATAAACAAAAGTGTAATTATTTTCATGATAGTTTCAGAAAATGGTGCTATTATCCAACCCCTAACCTATTATACAACCTATATTTAAAAGTGCATTGTGTAACTTTTCTGTCCGTCAAAAGCTTTTCTCCATGGAGATGTTATTACTTTGTCTGGAATGTTTCACAGTATGGCATTAAACCTTTCTATCTTCATGGAGACCAAACCAAGCCAAGTTACAGATCAGATTTATGGAGTGGCGACCCCTCTCAGTGACTGCCTGTTTTTCTTGTTATTTTTGAGCTATAAAACCACCTGTAATTGAATAAATGTAAAGTAGAGCTGTTTAATGTCACACTGTGGAACATTCAAAGCAGAGCAATGACACACAGTGCACCTTTAACTTATTCGACATCCTAGTATATTCAGATCTCATTTCTGCATTTGTATGGCTGATTTTCTTTTGTTGCTGTTGTGAAATCAGAGACAGTTGTGGTTTGCGTGAGGGTCACACCAAGCTCCAGCCTGAGGGGAAGTGTGTGTTTGAGACGGGGCCTTTTGGTGATGGAGCGATTCTGGAAAAACACGGAAGTGCAGATCAAAGACTCGTATTAATCTTGTTTAGTAAAAGTTCCACACACCAAATGTCGGCGCTGTGAAACTACCAGAATGTTTTTATAGCTCAAATAAACAAGGGCCCCAAATTATTTAATACACAAACTTCCAGAGCTTTAACTATCCAAACACATTAACTATTTCAATATTTATTTCGAAAAGCACTGTAAATAAACATGCTTTGAACTTGAGGAAATTAAAAGTGCAAACAAAGTATCTTATGAGATTTTAATATATTTTGTCACTTTTTATGTTATTTCTTCATCAAAACCTGCATATTTAGGCTGAGTTCTTCTTTGACACTCTGTTCCACCTTGTGATGTCATGTGGTAATACAGGAAGTGCCCCACTGTGTTTGTAAACTCCACACACCTTCACTAGAATTGGTCGGATAATTTCAGACCTGGAATTACCCATCTCTTCTGAACTTAAGGTAAAAGGTAGATGCTGAAACGAAACACAACTCCAGGTATGTTTTTGATGAGGTTAACATTCTAACATGTCTAAAAGCTCACAAGAGTCAATTTTGTGTGATATAGGATCTTCAATTGACTGTAAATACATATAGCTCAGTTCTTCAGAGTTTTAAAGTGGTCCACTTGCTCCATGCACGCACTGGACAGCTCATAAAGTGCAGTAATCTAATTAGAGCTGGTTTAAAGGGCCTGACTGGAGCCGTGCCCAGGGGGGTGGGGGTGTTGATGTGGGGGCTCCTGGCTTTAGGGCGACGAGTGCATCTTTGCCCCCGTCAAAGCTTCACTTCTCACCTCAGTTTGTCAAGTGCTCAGTAAGTAAGGTCAAAACATCCTTTAGCAACAAGATCTTTATCTGTGTCAGAGACCTGGTTTATTCAAAGCTGCACAGTCTTCAGTGTTTCTTGGTGACTGTATCCATAAATTTGCTCTATTAATCTTGTCATTTAAAGTGTGTATTACTTGTTTTTATGATTCTCTAATTTTGTCTTAATTTGGTGGCCTAGAACTTGTTGTAAATACAAATTATAGTTTTACACAAACCAAGAAGCAGTTTGCAAATAATGAAAATTACAGGAAGCGATGATGGAATTGGATGGACTGGATGAAGTGGATGGAATTCCCTAGCGTGATGTCATTATGTCCAACCAAGAAGTAATAGTTTAAACATAAAAAAATGGCCATACTGGGATAACAAATGTGAAATTTTATGCAAAAACGTAAATATAATTATCTTAACACAACGCCAGGTATGTTTGTGAGGAGGTAACAACATTCTAACAAGTCTTAAAGCTCACAAGAGTCATTTTTGTCATTTTGTCATTTTTTTTGTAATATAGGACACTTTGAGACAGTTCTGACACCCAAGTCTGAATACTATAACTTATGTACTTACTATAACTCATGTATTTAAAACGTTGTAACCGTAGTAGTATACATTATATTACTTCTACATGAGTAACATTATTTTTAAGTACTTTGAATGTCTGTGCTCCCCTCACCTTTGTAGTAGTGGCAATAAATAAAGATGAGAGAACACAAGATCTGGCTAAGGAAATTTTCCACTGTAAGAAAAGACGTCTCTTTAACTTTCATGTGGATCTGTGCAAGGGCTTTTTATACACATGGGAGACACGAAAGGTATTTGATTTCGTGCCAAAAAAATATACAAACCCTGAATAATTTCCATACGCTGCAGCCACATATGGGACTTTTATTAACGCACTCTCTCCATATACGTTTAATCTGTGAAACCTGGACAGAGGGGGTGGAATAGCCAAAAGTTTTACTCAAGTACATTGCAAAAAGTCATATCTAGGTAAGTTCAAATTGCTCAACTTTTTGGTTGGGGGTCCGTCACCTGCTTGTTTCTATGGATATGTCATTGCTCTGCCTGGAATGTTCCACAGTATGACATTAAACAGCTCTACTTTACATTTATTCAATTACAGGTGGTTTTATTGCTCAAAAATACCAAGAAAAACAGGCATTCTGACTGTGAACAGGGTGCCCCTCCACAGATCTGACCTGAAACGTTGTCCGGTTTGGTCTCCATGAAGATAGAAAGGTTTACTACCATACTGCGCAAGTGTATGGTGCAAGAAACACATTTTCAAATCATTCAATATTGTCAACAAGCTTTGAGAGTGAGAAGAGTAACCAAAATGTTTACTATCACACTGTACTCTATCACTCAAGCTGCAGTAAAAATATGAAGTAAAAGTGTATTAAAAATTACCCCAGTGAATGTACTTGAACCTGGCCTATAATTTCTCTTTCCTTTTGAGTCATCCATTCCTATATGTTTGTGTAAGTTAAGTTTCCTCTCATAAAAACCAGTGATGTCAGTGGTACAGCTGATTATGTCCTCACCATGTTTTGCCACCACAGTTTTGTTCTGGGGCTGCTGGGTAATACGCTGTGTGTGATTTTACGATTTTAAGGGTGTGGTCGGGCTCGCTTAACCACGCCACAAGCACACGCCAATTGCAAATGTGGAACTAGTTTAATGTAATTTATTTCTTCTACGCCGCAGGGAAAATAATTTTGCAAAACTATAACATCAAATGACCTTGATTACGGATCCTGATTTCTGTGCATACACGTGGGGTTGCCAGAACAGCTGGTTAAGTCAGATGTAATGGAGTTCTTTTACTTAACTTTTACCCTATTGTCTTTGCAGGAGAGTAAGTTGTGGGATAGAGAAATTTTGCGACCTTCTACCACATCCAAAATAAAAGATTAAAGGTCCTATATTACGCAAAACAGCTTTTAGCCATGTTATAATACCTCATCAAAAACATACCTGGACTTGTGTTTTGTTTCGTTCACACATGTTTGAGTAAAGCTGAAATATTTGTCTACGTCTTCAAAGCTCAAACTGCTCTGATGTGATGTCATGAAGTGGTAGTTTTCAAGTTAACAGCTGCCTTTTTACCTTTTACTCAGCAAACAGTGGCAATTCCAGGGCCGAAATCATTCAAATGATTCTAGTGAAACACAATGAAGCACTTTTTTCTCTAACCACATGACATCACAAGGAGGAACAGTCCATTTGAGGGAAGAGCTCAGCTTAAATATGCAGGATTTGTGTGTTAAACATGTGTGAATGAAAGAAAACAGAACTCTGGCTATGTTTTTGCGTAATATTGGCCCTTTGAGGAGCTGTTTAAGAACAAAAACACCCACGTAAACACATGAGAATTTACTACAAGAGGCAGGACACAAGGAATGTTTAAAACTGCAGAAAAGTGCAGAAGTGCAGAACTGGAAATCTGAATGTCCTAGTTATTATTAAAGGTGCACTATGTAGCTTTTCACGTATAGGGTTGGCCATCTGCTTCGTTTAAAATGTTCCTCCATGAAGACAAGCCGGTGACACCAGTTATTCACAGGTTTAAACTAGGTGATATATATTGTTTTGAACTGTTAATTGCTATGACAGCGGTGCTAGATTCTCTCAATCCCATAGATAGGTCAGATCTGTGGGGAGGAGATCCAGCCCCACTCAGAATAAATGCTTGTTTTTCCACATATTTATTAGCAATAAAATCATTTAATTGAATAAAAGCAAGTTAGATAAGTTGTCATACAAAGCATCTGTTTCTAATGATGGTAGGACTAAACACTTTTAGACCCAAAAAGCCCAAAAATACCAATATTACACTATTTTCTGATCTGTTATAATATGGTTTCCTAATCAGAAACATACAGAGTTGTGTTTTGTTTCATTCACACATGTTTAACACACAAATATATCTGTATATTTAAGATGAGTTTTATTTGGTTAATTTCAGACCTGTAATTGCAAATCTTGGAACTAAAGGTAAAAGGTAGCTAAAACAACTATTAAATGACATCACAAGGTGGAACAAAGCATTTTGAGCATAGAGATGTGGACAGACTAATAACTAATAACAAATGTGAATGAAACAAAACACAACTCCAGGTACGTTTCTGATGAGGTAACAACATTATAACATGGCTTAAAGTTCACAACATTCAATTTTGCATAATAAAGGACCTTTAACATGTTATAACTAAACGTCAAATACTAATTAAGTCGTGCTAAACTTCCCTAAACCAGCCTTATCTCACTCTTATTCTATCTGTGACAGTAGTGCAGTAGTGCGCAGTGTTTCAGTTACTCATAAATCTGGCTGAGGCTGATGAACTGCAGCCGTGCTCTGATGGGAAGTGAGCGCCTCTGTTCCTCTGTCAGGAGGAAGCGCGTGCTCTCACTCACCCTGTTTTATTGTGAGCTCCACATTTTATGACTTTATTGTTCTAAGATGGGTCTGTAATGATAATATGGCCCATATGCGCAGTTTAATGAGTGTTCAATGTTCCTCCAATGTACCACCACAGAGCCAAGGAATCTGCTTATTCACAACTAGGTTAAAGGGCCTGTGCCAGATTTTTCCCATGTATTTGAGCAAAATGTCTTGCCCCAGTATTGTAGAAGCAGCTCTTAAGGTCAGCATAAGTAAATCTGCTGCGTGCTTTCTGCATCTAATCAAAGTGTTTTATTGTCCGATAATCAGGTAGTGCATGATAGCATGTTAGTTGGTGATAGCTTTGTCACCAATCTGCCCTATAAGTCAACTTTATCTTCAATATACACAGTGTAACATTCCAGGCAAGGCAATAATATCTCCATGGAGACAAGCAGATGGCATACCCTCCATCAGACAAGTTACACAATGCACCTTTAAAGAACCTATATTACACAAAATGGATTCTTGTGAGCTTTAACACATGTTATCATGTTTGACTGTGTAATCCTTTATTAGCTCAAAATGCTTTGTTCCATCTTAAAATGTCCTGCAGAGGTAGTTTTCAAGTTACTAGCTACATTTTACCTTTAGTTCCATAAAGATTGCCATGGATGAAATCATCCAAATAATTCTAGTAAAGATGTTTGAAGTTTAAAAACGGCACTTCCTGTATTGCAACATCACAAGGTGGTACAGAGTGTTTTCTGAACTCAGCCTAAATATGCAGGATTTGTGTGTTAAACATAACGTGAATGAAACAAAACACAACTCTAGGCATGTTTGTGATGAGGAAACAACATTATAACAGATTTTTTTTTTTTTTTTTAAATGTAATATGGTAAAACCATAAGGCAAAACTGAGCATAACCTAACCCAACTTTAAAGCAGAAACTTGCATAAAAAAGTGTATGACGTTAAAATTTTGGGGAAATACAGTAAAAGACACTGAGTAACAGTGAATTAGAAATAGTGTGTGTTCCACTGATGATTCCTGTATGACAAGTAACTGCTGAGCTATTGTAAATTCCTTGATAGTTATGCTGATGGAAGTCACTTCCTTATAGTCTTATATACAGTAGTTCTACAGTACACACTTCCCTTCCCGTCCCTTCTTTGACATCCTCCCACAATGGTTTCAACACTGCGTCCTATAATGCAGTATATTAACCCTGAGATGATGGGCCTTTCACACCCAAATTTTCTAAATAGTGGACTTTATTGTTCAGATCAAATTATAGGTCTTAAAAATATGCTTAAAAATAGTACAACTTTTCTGGTGGAGAGTCTGCCATCTGCATGTCTTGAATGTTAATGCTTTGCCTTGAATGTTCCACAGTATGACATTAAACTTGTTTTAGATGTTCACTGCAAGAAATATCATGTAAAACTTAAATTGTTGAGCTGACTCGCTTCTCTACAAATCTGGCCTTTTTAAAGGCCTCACATCACGCTATTTTCTGATGTTCTAATGTTGTTTCCTCATCACAAACACACCCGGAGTTGTGTTTTGTTTTATTCACACATTTTTTAACACACAAATCCTGCAAATTTAGGCTGAGTTCTTCTCTCAAACGGAAAACACTCCACCTTGTTCCACCTTGTGATGTCACGTGGTAATATTTAGTACCAAACTGAAGAACAATCCAAGCAAAACAATAACTCTGCCATGGAAACAAGCAGGTGGCGGATTCTCCAACAGAAAAGTTACATAGTGCATCTTTAACCAAACCCAGCATTGCATATTTTGTATTCTTTATTTTAACTGTGCATTTACATAATTATGTCTTATTTGACACCAGTCTCTTGTTATTTTTGCTACTCATTTATATTTTTGCTTTTCATTATTATATTTATTGTGATGTGTGAGCTACAGTGTCCCAGTCATTTCAGTCTAATATAGTCTAATACAGTCTGTGCGTTGTTGCCATCATAGTTTCCATAGGCCGTATTCACATGAGCTCTCTCCACAGAGCTCCTTGTTGACCTTTCCTCTGATACAGTACGTCTCTTGGACATGTTATCATCATCACATGGGGAACATATCATGCTTGATTAATGCCCCTCTCCACGCGGATTAAATATAAATCACATACTGATCCTTGTCAAGCATCAGCAGGCTCTCTTCAGACTTTTAGACGGTACAGATGAACTAAACGAATGTTACATAGAGCTACTTTACATTATGTTGGTGGTTCTCAGTTTTGTTTTGTGATAGGTGCACTATATAACTTTTTGGTTGGGGGTCCGTTACCTGCTTGTTTCTACGGATATGTCATTGCTCTGCCTGGAATGTTCCACAATATGACATTAATTTTTATTTACTTTACATTTATTCAATTACAGGTGGTATAAAAGCTCAAAAATCCCAGAAAAACAGGTATTCTGACTGTGAGTAGAGTCGGCTCTCCACAGATCTGACCTGTAACTTGGTCTTGTTTGGTCTCCATGTAGACAGAAAGGTTTAATGCCATACTGTGAAACATTCCAGACAAAGCAATAACATCTCCATGGAGAAACGCATTTAACGAACCTTCTACCAGAAAAGTTACACAATGCACCTTTAAATTAAAGTACAGATACAGGACCACATGAAAAATCTAAGTACCTGTTTAAAAATGTACTTGAAAAGTAAAATGTAAAAGTATTTTGCTCGGACTTTGAGATCTACTAAAGCTAAGAATGTAATGATTTTAATGAAGATTTATGCTGAATTTTGTTCAACAAAAATAATTTATAGTTTTTCCAGATGTTTTTATTTGTAGATTTTCGTTTACTCAAACTATGTTAAAGATAAAGATAAACCCCTCGGCTTTTTCAGCAGGTCTCATACTATCATAAAAAATACTTTTACTTTTCAATCCTGTTCAAAGATGTAGTGGAGTAGAAAGTACAGATACCTGCGCTCAAATATAATGAAGTAAAAGTAAAAAGTATCCACTTTAAAATGTACTTAAAGTAATAATAATGCATTACACAGCGCTTATACAGTGCTTTTCCAGATGCTCAAAGTCGCTTTACAGTTTGGTACATTGTTCATTCACTCCACACTGGGTGGTGGTAAGATGCTATTGTAGCCACAGCTGCCCTGGGACAGACTGACAGAAGTGAGGCGGCCAATCTGCAACATCAGCCCCTCCAACCTCCGACCGCCAACACTCTCACACCCACACACCCACACACAAACACACACACACACACACACACACACACACACACACACACACACACACACACACACACACACACACACACTACTTTCATACTAGGCAGTGTGAGTAAAGTGTCTTGCCTAAGGACACAATGACAGTTTTTGCCACTGGCGCCCCACTGTGGCCCCTGGAATTCCCAGCGGTCTTACTTGGAGTTTTGTTTCATTAAGACATGTTTGAGTAACCCTTTATTATTTGTCTACATCTCAAAGCTCAAAATGCTCTGTTCCACCTTGTGATGTCATGTAGTGGTAGTTAAGTCAAGTTAACAGTTACCATTTACCTTACAGATTGGCGATATTAGATTTGAAATTATCCAAATGATTCTAGTGAAGGGTTATGGAGTTTAAAAACACAGTGGGGCACTTCCTGTATCACCACATGACATCATAAGGTGTGGCAGATGTTTTGAGTTTGAGAGAAGTCAGCCTAAATATGCAGGATTTGTGTGTAAAATATGTGTGAATAAAACAAAACACAGCTCCAGGTGTGTGTGTGTGTGTGTGTGTGTGTGAAGCATTGTATTATTGCCCTCCTTGTGTCACAACACTGGAATTTTCCCCATAAAGTTGATCTTATATAAGTTTAAAGCCATACTCTGGAGCATTCTAGGCAAAGCAGGGGGCAGATGCTTCGGCAGAAGAATACAGAACACATCTGTTCTTGACTTCCAACTAAAATGCTGAGTTTACAAAATGCCTGTTATCTCTCTGCATGTCTTTATCTCCGCTCCTCCTTATTTCACCTGTATAGACAGACACAGAGTCAGCGGGTCTGGTCCTGGTGCAGGCGATAAAGCTCTCCTCCTCCCACAGTTTTCATGAGAGCGGGCCACTGCAGTACACACTCTGATAACACTAGAGCTGCCTGTCCTCCCTCCTGTCCTCCCTCCTGTCCTCGCTCCTCTGCCCCTCCCATTGGGCTACATACAGACACTGTTCTCCTATCCATGTTACAGGACACTTTAAAGGGCCTATATTCTGCTATTTTCTGATCTATGTTGTAATGTTTTCTCATCACAAACATAAGCAAACACACTGTTTGAGATGTCATGTGGTAATACAGGAAATGCTCCACTGTGTTTTTAAACTCCATCCACCTTTACTAGAGGAAAAGATGGTTGTTAACTTAAACTACCACTACATGACATCACAAGATAGAGCAGAGCATTTTGACATTTAGAGACCAATAATAAAGGCATTAATAAAGCATTACTCAAACGTGTGAATGCCACGAGGTAACAAGGCCTGTCTATATTTCCAAAGCTCACAGTGCTCTGTTCCACCTTGTGATGTCATGAAGCGGGAGTTTTCAAGTTAACAGCGACCTTTTACCTTTTAGTTCAATAGAGATTGGCAATTCCAGGGCTGCAATCATCCAAATGATTCTAGTAAAGGAGTATGAAGTTTAAAAATACAGTGGAGCACTTCCTATATTGCCACATGACATCACAAGGTGTGTATTCAGTTTGAGAGAAGAGCTCATTTGTGTGTTAAACATGAATGAAACAACATTATAACATAGATCAGAAAATAAGGTAATATGAGCCCTTCTTCCTGTAATTTTCAACTTCTCCCAATGTACTTTTCTTACAAACTGCCACTTGACTGGTGTAAAACTAATATTTGCTTCAGGTCTTACCCCACAGAACTGCGTAATAATTATAAAAACATGCAAACCTGCCCTATGCACTGATCCCCGTTTATCTCCTCACCTCATTTGCCTGTTCCACATGTGAACGGGAACACTCCATCCCACTGGCCTTATCTCCAAAGTGCTGCTTTAGCTCCGTCGTCACACCTCCTACATGCATCTGTGCACGGTTCATATAGGGATAATGCATGACCATGGACCCGCTGACCCTCTCCACTGGCATATAGGGGACTAAAGTTTAACTGAAGGGCTTTACAAATATGCAATAACAAAAGAGAGCTTACAAACACGTTTCACTGTGTTGTGTGGTTTGTCTGGAGTTGATGAAGATGTTGCTTGTGAATCATTTGCCAATATTTATTCTAGTTAACTTTTATTTTTTACCTTTTTTATGTAGTGTAAGAACTGCTAGAGTAGCCACTTTTTGTTTTTAGAATGAGTGAAATATCAAAACAAAAACCTCTCTAAATTGTAAATCGTTGCCATATTTTAAGTTTTAAATATTTCTCCATACTGAATGTAGTAGCACTATTGTTATTCTTTATGATATACTTGGTTATCTCCATTGTTTCTTTAAATCTTATATTTGGTGTGCCTGTCCACTGTTACATTAGGCCAGTTTTTTCCCTTTTTTTTTGGGTTTTATGCCTGTATCTTATGGTGAGAAAATTGCAAACTTTTCAGGAACTTGGAGTAGAGCCACTGCTCCTCATACCAGCTGACTTTGTGATCATCTGTTTAAGGTGGCAGCTGGATGTCTGTTCCCTGAATTAGAACAATGAAAATCTTAATAAATGAGTAATGATTGGCCAAGAAGATTGAAAACATTTGAATTACATAATGGTCTTTTATTAATAATGCTGCAATATGGAACTTTTCTAGTGTGATGTCCGTCTATATAGAGTAGTTATTGGTTTGGCTATAATGTTACACCATATATTATCTATCTTGCAACTGGTGATAGTTTAATGCCATAGTGTGGAACATACCAGGTAAAGCAGTCGGCCCATGTTCCACCAGAAAAGTGAAGTATTGCTTTTATGATGAAATATATAAGGATACATCAAAGGCCACCTGCTTGAGTTCATGCCAACATTTAAACTGGTGTTACTGCCTCAAGCTCAGCCCTGAAATACAAATTAGAACCTGAAATCAGCTGTTCTCCATATCCGTAAAATTGTTTTGCATAATATTCAAAACTGCAAATGTCAAATCCTGTCCTGTTACTGCAGTTGCTTTTACCAACGCATACACTATACACATACACTAGTGCTATTATTTTAACTAATCCAAAAACAACACTACTACATTACCAGTTTGAATAGCCTTTTATTATAGGGCCTACAGTATATTCTGATGTTTTCTGATCGATGTTTCAATGTTGCTTCCTCATCAACATACCTAGAACTTTATTTTGTTTCATTCACATGTTTGATTTACAAATCCTGAATATGTTCCACCTTGTTATGTGACCTTCACTAGAATCACTGAATGATTGCAGCCCTGGAATTGCCGATCTCTACTGAAGTTAAAAGGTAGCTGTTAACTTAAACTATTACTTCATGACATCACAAGGTGGAACAGAGCATTTTGAGCTTTGGAGATGTAGACAGACTAATAATAAAGGGTAATTCAGACATGTGTGAGTGAAACAAAACACAACTCCAGGTCTGTTTTTGATGAGGTAACAACATTATAATAACATGGCTTATATCTCACAAGAGTCAATTTTGTGTCATTAACATCCCTTATTCTTATTCCTTATTCTTTATTTCTTCAGTTGACCAAAGCCTGAATATTAACTTTTCTCTGTAGAGTCAGATTATATAATTACGGTATATTTTTCATAATATATAAGTTATAATAAGAGTTTAAACTTTTAATACGTTCCTGATCCCTTCCTAAACTTGCCTGAGGTGTAAAGGAGTAAAACGGTGCACAAGACGACTGGAAAACTTCTAAATTAAGACAAAAAGGAGAAGAGCGTAGGTTTGTTTGTTGATCTGTCGGAGCGCCATGGAGACGCGGGGTTTGTGCACATGTCCAGAGATGACCTGAAGACTGACTGGCAGCAAGGGCTAGAGCGCAATCTTTATTCCAATTTATGCTGACTTTTATAGCTGCAAATATGTGTAACCTAATCACATTTCAATTTCAAAGTTTTAATCTATATATTCTTACTCAGAGGCAGTTTCTCAAGTGTATAAACGTCTCAGGACTTGTCATATAATATGCAGTGGATCCAAAATCATCTGAAAAGTGAAACCAATATGTCACTTTTTCACTTTTGTTTCCTTATAAACTGAAAAACAAAACAAAACTTAAAGCCACAGTATGTAAAATTTTAGCAAATAAATAAATAAATAAATAAATAAATAAATAAATAAATAAATAAATAAATAATAATATAACAATATATAAAACTTGTATCTCTCCATGGAGAATGTTCCAACAATGTGGTTTTACTGTTCTGTTTCCATGGAATCACAATACATACTGTACCTTTTAACAGCTCTATTTCTACATTATCACACAGACAATTTTAGCAGTTTCTTGGCAGTCTGCTTAGTTAGATATTCATCAAAGTACTATAAGATAAAGTAGAAGATGGCTTGCTAATGCATTTACAATCACCATAGTTACTTTTTTATGTATGTTTTTTCCTCTCTTTTTCTTTTCCTTTCTTTTTTTCTCAGTCCTATAATATGTGAAGATACTGTGTTACACAATTTGGCCTTGTAGTATGTGTGGACGCTCAATAATACTTTAATATATCCAGCTGTAGTTCTGCTTTGAATAACAAAAGCGCTATTTAAACTGGCTTGGCTCTGCGGCCTGGACACTTGATCACAGTTAGTTAGTGTACTGATATGACTTATATATACTCTTGTCATTAAATATGGTACATTATGGGCCACCTGTGCAGTCATGTTAGAATATAAAACAGCACTGGAGCCTTAAGCCCTGTTCACTGCAATGCAAATTAGAACCTGAGATCAGCTTTCCATATCCATAAAGTACATGGAAATACATGTTGTAAAATCATGTTGCATATTTTTACATAGAAAACACTTTATAATAACAGCACTGTCATTTGCCTTAATAAAGAATGAACAAATAATTAACACCCTTAATACCCTAACCTCTTCATTAAAGATACAGTATGTAACTTTCTGGAGGTAGCATGTCAGCTGCATGATTCCGCAGAAAAAGAAAATGAAAAGCATATTTTGGAACCTTCGTCGTGAAGATAGATACATTTTATGCCATACTGTGGAACATTATAGCCAAACAACGTTACCAGGGAAACAAGCAGGAAGATAAGACCAAATAAGAGTCAGGTTTGTGGAGATGCAAGCCTGCTCAAAGTAAAGATGCATGTTTTTCTGTTTTACAGTGCAATAAACAAAAAACAAAATGAAAAACATGCCATTACTTGAGTCAATTTTTGCCTAAAACGTTACACACTGTAGCTTTAAGTAGTTACTAAGCCTGGCATTCTTAAGTAACTCATTTTTTTATTCTAAATTACTGCAAAAAATCCGATCTTGCTACTTATTTTCATGTGAAGAAAAGATGGCGTATTAAATTGTAAACATTTGGGATTTTGCTTGCTGGTTTGTCCCTACGTTAGCATTTACCCAGAACCACAGGATCTAAATTACTATTTGCAAAAGCATAATGTGGTGCAAGATAAATATCGAGTGAAAGCCGATTTTCCTCCAACTTAACCCCAAACTGCAGCCTCATTACAGAGGTACAGAGATGGTACATTTGATTTTATTACTGAATATGGGCCATATCCAGGAAGTAGACAGAGCCGTGCAGGAACTTGTGAGTAAAGTTCACGTTGTATCCTGTCCCGAGTGCAAAAGTGCATTTCTTCCTTAAATGGATAAACGTTAAAGCCAGAGAATTAGACTTAAGTCACTACCTCTACCTCTCTATCTGTACTGTCTGTCATGTCCTTTGTGCCTCAGATTCAGCATTTTAATACTTTAAAATTTATGACCCATCATAATTCACTTGTAAATACAAAAGCAGCATTCACGGTTGTACTTATCAAGACTTAAAAGTGGCTTATAATATTTCATGGAGATGCTATTTTACTTTGAATGTTCCACAGTGGCATTAAATGTATCTGTTATGGATTAATTGAATTACAAGTGTTTTTAGTGCAAATAAATATCTTGAAAAACAGGCATTCCACAGCTGTGTCACTTTTCCACAGCTCTGAGATTTAAATTTAATGCCGTATTGAAATGTTCCACTTTCAGACAAAGTAGGTGGAAAATCTTCACAAGAAAGTTACATAATGCACCTTTAAATACTTTGAATTATTAGTGGTAGTAGTGGTAGTAAAAGTATTCCACGATTATGGTAATTACTATGTGACTCTGGGTTTAGACCTATCCCCATTCAATATTTTAGCTGCCTACACACTCGCCATGGTCTGATTCTGCTTTGCTCCTGGTTTGGACCCTGTTAAGTCCTGATGTAGACTTGATTTGGTCCGGTTTTAGTCCCAGTTTAGGCTTGGTTTATCGCTCAGCAGGTCTGTCAACACAAATTTCAGGGTCCAGGGTAAGAAGAATCACAGTACCCTCTAAATGAATAGAAAGAAGGTACATTTACTTCAAAAACACATTATATATAACATATATCACTTAAATAGCAATATAAAAGTACTTGTTTGCCAAATCAGACTTTGATAAGCTTAATATTTTGAAACTTCAGAGACAGACTTGATAACTCGGCTTTAAACGCCTTAAAAGGATCAAACTTCAGAATGATTTTATTGCCTTTGAGTGCGAGGTAAGTCAGCCGACAAATGTATCCCTCATTAATGATAATAATACCCTTCAGAGGCTATTTTCAGCTAACGGTGGTTGCCATGCGTTACATTTTTAGCCTGTTTAAACGCTCTGTGCCTTTTTCCAGCTCGTATATTCAGAGGGAAAATAGATGGTGATGGAGAGACCTCAGACCACAGCATGAGGCTACGTCAGGCCCATTATAAAACCAGGGCTCCGCTAAGTACAGGGAGCACTCCTCATGTCACCCCTCCTTTGCAACCCCGCTCTCTCTCTCTGTCTCTCTCCTCCTCTTTTCTCTCTTTCTCTCTCTCTCCTCTGTCTCTGTCCTCTCTCTCTCTCCCCTGTCACTCCTCTCCTCCCTCTCTCGCCTTCCTCTGTCTCTTTCACTCTCTCCCTTCTCTCTCCCTCTCTTGCCTCCCTCTTTCTCCCTTCCGCTCGTTCTCCTTTCTCGCCCTCTCTCTCTCTTTCTCTCTCTCTTTCTCTCTGCCTCTCTTGCCTCCCTCTTTCTCCTCTCTCTCTCTCTGCCTCTCTTGCCTCCTTCTCTCTCTCTCTTTCTCTCTGCCTCTCTTGCCTCCTTCTCTCTCTCTTTCTCTCTGCCTCTCTTGCCTCCCTCTCTCTCTCTCTTTCTCTCTGCCTCTCTTGCCTCCCTCTCTCTCTCTCTTTCTCTCTGCCTCTCTTGCCTCCCTCTTTCTCCTCTCTCTCTCTCTGCCTCTCTTGCCTCCCTCTCTCTCTCTTTCTCTCTGCCTCTGTTGCCTCCCTCTTTCTCCTCTCTCTCTCTCTCTGCCTCTCTTGCCTCCCTCTCTCTCTCTCTCTCTGCCTCTCTTGCCCCCCTCTCTCTCTCTCTTTCTCTCTGCCTCTCTTGCCTCCCTCTCTCTCTCTTTCTCTCTCTTTCTCTCTGCCTCTCTTGCCTCCCTCTTTCTCCTCTCTCTCTCTGCCTCTCTTGCCTCCCTCTCTCTCTCTTTCTCTCTCTCTTTCTCTCTGCCTCTCTTGCCTCCCTCTCTCTCTCTTTCTCTGTCTCTCTGCCTCTCTTGCCTCCCTCTCTCTCTCTCTCTCTCTCTCTCTCTCTGCCTCTCTTGCCTCTCTCTCTCTTTCTCTGTCTCTCCTTCTCTCTGCCTCTCTTGCCTCCCCCCCTCTCTCTCTCTCTCTCTGCCTCTCTTGCCTCTCTCTCTCTTTCTCTGTCTCTCCTTCTCTCTGCCTCTCTTGCCTTCCTCTTTCTCCCTTCTCTTGCTCTCTCTCTGTGTCTCCCCCTTCAATCTCCCTCTCACCTCTCTCTCTTTGTCTCTGTCTCATTCGTCTCTTTCTCTTTCTCCTCTCCTTCTCTCTCCGTCTCTCTCCCTCTCCTCTTCCTCCCTCTCTCTTCATCTGTATGTGTGTGTTTAAGTACAGCCTTTACGACATTTTGACCAGATACTTAGAGTTTAATGTGATGTTGTTAACTTGCTGTAATTTAGATGTAATTATGGTCTTTTCTTTTAGAATAAACACGTACGAAACTTTATTTTGACACTAAACCAATGAATAAAAAAGAAAAGTAGACTTTAAAGGCGCTCCATGTAACTTTTTCTGGAGGATCTGCCACTTACTTGTTTCCATAAATATGCTATTGGTTTGCCTCTAATGTTTTACAGTATTGCTTTAAACTTGTCTGTTTCCATGGAGACACCATGTAGATGTTAGATCTGAGGAGAGGCGAGCTCACTCACAGTAAGAATGCAGGTTTTATAAGCAATTAAATTACAAAAATACTACATAAATAAGTTTCCTTATTGTTGAACATTACAGGCAAAACAATAACACATCAATAAAAACATAACACCCATCAGAAAAGTTACACAGTGCATCTTTAAAGTCACAATGTGTAACTTTTCTGGTGGATCGTCCAGTCATATACTTTTCTCCATGGAGAGCCTTTTTATCTACATGGAGACCAAACCAGACCAGGTCAGATCTGTGGAGAGGCGACCCCGCTCACAGTCAGAATGTCTGTTTTTCTTGGTATTTTTGAGCAATAAAACCACCTGTAATTGAATAAATATAATGCAGAGCTTTTTAATGTCATGCTGTGGAACATTCCAGGCAGTGCAGAGCAAAGCATATCCATAGAAAAAAAGCAGGTGACGGACCCCCAACCAAAAAGTTCCACGTTACATCTTTAATATTGCTAACCTACATATTCCTGTTTAGAATGTGACTCATGACATTGCGTGCTCAGGGTAAGGAGTCCATATCTTTACAGTGGTGTGACAAATGTTTACATCAGCTGATCTGGTCCAACCGGCTCCACTCCCCGAGCAGGTGACGCAGCACTTTGGATAATGCTGCTTTGGAAACTTAAACAGAAAAGCTCAATTCATATTTTTGAGATAATTTGTTAAAAAAAAACAAAAAAAACTTTTAACTATGCCCATTGACACATGAAGGCAATCTTAAAGGTTGAGTTCAGTATTGGTTATTCTGATTTGCATTGTTGTTTTAATCATAACACAGTTGGGATACTTGAAATATGCAAATCTTTAAATTATGTCTACATCATTCACCTAGATAAAAAGCACTGTGGTGCTTGAGTTTCAAAATGATTTAAATCCAGTCCAAAATCCTCTCCACAGACTTGACCTGTAATTTGTCTCCATGGAGACATCAAAAACATACCTGGAGTTGTGTTTTGTTTCATTCACACATGTCTGACAGAAGTTAAACCCAGCATATTCAGGAAACACTCTGTTCCACCTTGTGATGTCATGTGGTAATACAGAAAGTGCTCCATTATATTTTTAAACTGCATACCCCTTCGCAAGAATCATTTGAATAATTTCAGCCCTAGAATTGCCAATCTCTACTGACCAAAAGGTAAAAGGAGCTGTTAACTTGAAAACTACCCCGACATGACATCACAACATGGAACAGAGCGTTTTAAGCTTTGGAGATGTAGACAGAATAATAATAAAGGATTATCCAAAGATGTGTGACTGAAACAAAACACAACTCCATGTTTCTGAGGCATTATAAGCTCACACAAAGAGTACATTTTGCACAGTATAGGACCTTTTAATGTTTGTTGTAAAACACTTCAGACAAATCAATAACGTCACCATGAGCTGGTAGCAGATTCTCCACTAGAAAAGTTACATAGTGTTTAAACTAACTCAACAACTCATTAATCACCAGTGTCTAAAATTAGCCTTTGCGCCCCACGTCCGCTCACCCTTCACACACACA
This sequence comes from Taenioides sp. WSHXM2023, assembly GCA_029959045.1. Classification (NCBI taxonomy): domain Eukaryota; kingdom Metazoa; phylum Chordata; class Actinopteri; order Gobiiformes; family Gobiidae; genus Taenioides; species Taenioides sp. WSHXM2023. The sequence goes on from CM057085.1 coordinate 10,333,552, forward strand.
GCTCTGTAACAGTTCTTATCAGGCCTCCACACTGTTGTGAGTGCTGCTCTTGTAAACACAGGCACACCAAGGTAACAGCCAAACCAGACCCAGGGCTGCTCCCGCCAAAACCTGACACAGACAGGAGCACGACAGGAGCGAGACAGACGGGAGCATGATAAAGACAGGAGAATGAAACAGGCAGGAGAATGAAACAGGCAGGAGAATGAAACAGGCAGGAGTGCGCTGAACTTTGGTTGTGTTGCCATTTTGACACAATTCTCTTGGCCTCCATGATTATCAACAAGGATGTGCTCCTACAGCGCTTCTCTGCTAAAACTAAACAAAAGCAAACCCAAAAAATGTTTGTGGAGTTTGCCTGAAGAAAAGGACTATGTAGGTTTTCTAGAAGTTCCAAAGTATGGCATTAAATGTATGCTCTTTATTAGTCTATCAATTACATTGTAGAAATTCTAGAAATATCTTGAAAAACATTCTTACTATAAGCAGGTTTCCTTCTCCACAGATCTGCTCTGTAACTTAGCCTAGTCAAGCTGGTGGTTGACCCTTCACCACAGAAGTTGCATAACACACTTTAAGCCACCATTAAACTGTAATTCCTCCTTATAAACATTATATATTGTCATTCACTAGTACAAATGCTTCTGTTCTGCTGTAATTTAAGATTTGATACTAGTTGGTATCATTTATCATGTGTTTGAACAGGTTTAAACCAGAATGAAAGCGGCAGTACTAATGTGCATGAAGCAGAACTGACCCAGTGGCCCCGAAAATCAAGGAAACTGTGTTGTACTAATAGCAGCCACACCACAGTTTGTAAACCATTGATCTTAAACACAACTGGAACTGTGTGTGTGTGTGTTTGTGGTTTGAAACTATTGTGAGGTGCAGTGACTTTATGACTTCATTTCTACCGTGACAGTGACAGCGCACATCGACAAACTCAAAAAGGTCAAAGTGTAGCTTACAGGGACTTTCCTCAAACAAAACGATGCAGAGAACAAGAGTGAAAGAAGAACAATGCGCAAAGACGACAAAAAAGGTCAGCATAAGGAATCAAAGCTTATGCGTTCTATGGCAAAAAAGATAAAAACAGACGGGGGCGCGTTGATACAGACAGGGGCGCGCTGATACACTGATAGTAAACATGAGGATAGCTGTATATACTGTATCATTTACCAACTTTTTTTTTTTTTTTTTCATTTATTTTGGGCAAGTAAGCAATTTGCAGAAAAAAAAAATAAAAAAAATAAAAAAAATGCCCAAAAAGGAGCAAAGATATGAATGCTTTCCCTGAAATGGTCCACACTATTGCATGAAACTTAAAACACAAAGACAAACAGATCTAACCATGGCAAGTTACAAGTCAAATCTGTGGAGAGGCGACTCCGCTCACAGTAAGAATAACATGAACCAAGGCAAGACATGTAAATTTAATGCCATACTGTGGAACATTCCAGACAAAGCACATAACATTCATGCTGTCAACCCTTTAATTTGAATAGATTGTGAAATGGCAGGTTTAATATATAATGTAGCTATAGTGGTATCAAAATGTTTGCGCTTGAACCCGAGTAGTCACTGAGTCATCTTTATCAGTACTGTGGCATTCTGGTAACTATAGCAACCATGGGCAGGGTGCACTCTGGGGATTCACTATAAGGTCATATAGAGTGTATGCAGTCACGTGACAGGAAGTTGTCAATCCGCCATATTGACGGTCTAATCATGACTGACCGCCAGTGCTCTAGTGACAACAAAAAGCCGTCTTTTACTCATACTGACTTCACTAATCACCGAGATAGTAATCAAAGAAAAGATATCAGGACAAGCTTGCTAATCTGAACATATCGGACCCCTACAGTGTGCCCCAGGTCCTTTTTACAGCCCTAACAGTGGTAGATTCTGTCCCAGACCTTCAGTGGCCAGATATTTACAACTATAAATTTCCCATCACACTTCACCGGGGAGTATAAATTTATGGTTTTCATATGGCTAATTATTAACCATTAAAAGAATAATAAATAAATATATAATAATACAAACATACACTAGAAAAGCACTCAGCGCAGACCTCCGCCAAGACCCATTTAACGCAATGCTAACGAAATTTTCAAAGTGATCCAGAATCCAGGATTTCTTCTGGATCATCACCAAAATTTAATCATCTGTTGGATTTACCATTAGGAACATTTCCTGAAAATTTCATCAAGATCCGTCCATAACTTTTTGAGTTATCTTGCTAACTAACAAACAAACAAGCTAACTAACTAACAAACAAACAGAGACGCAGGCGAAAACATAATCTCCTTGGCGGAGGTAATGATATGTTAAAACTTTGTGAATAAAGACCAATAAAGTGATAGCTATGTGCAAAAACATACAAAAACACTGCAACATCTGATAGTTACACTGTATTAATAGTAATTAAGTCTTCTTCCTTACAAATGTGAAACCACTCAAAGTGATTGACCTACTAGTAAAATTGTAAAGATCAAATCAAACCACACCTGATATGAAGTGTCTGCTACAAAGCCTGGAGTGTTTGGTTGGTTCCCAGGGCTTGTCAGCAGTTTTATGATGGGCTCGTCTAATCGCAGCAATCCACCTACTTCTGCGGTCAGGATCAGACTCAGCAGGAATCCTGTACAGCTGAATGTTTTTATCTTTGTCCCTTGTCTGAGAACACTGATAGGCACAACATTTCTCGGGCATTTTGTGACTTTATGACGCGTAATTTAGAATTGGACAGTGTGTTTACTATGGCGGCCTACGGAGATCTGGACCGCCGGAAGTGGATCAGGGGAAACCTGTGACGTCAACTGCATACACTCTATAGGAGTTATTTGTCTGAACACAGTGTACACTGTGTTCTCTGTACACTGAACACAGTGTACAGAGAAGATTAAAAAAGGGAGGACAAGGACAAAATGTTTCTTCAAAGACTATTTCAGACACTGGATTATGGGTCATCTTTTTTCAGCTATTGATACTTCCGGTGACATCGTGCTGGAGGTGTATTTCTGTGTATTTTTATGGTGGAATGTTCATTAGTTACCATGGTGACACGATGCACACATTAGCGATAACTATGTAAAAAGTTTTTAAATCAAGAAAAAACACAAAGTGGATTTAAACCACACATTTTCAGGAGTCTGTGATCGAGGTGTTTGATTTAGGTGCTTTGTGAGAGAGCGCACAAATCATCTCACCTGTTGTAGTTCCAACCAAATCACCTCTTTCTGGTTGCATAGAGCTTAACAGAGCAGTGCTTTCAGTTAGCATCACACCCTCAGATTAAACTGCGCTCGCTGGTGGTGTAGTGGTTAAAGACATTGCACTTATGTACTGTAGATGTTAGTTTCACTTCCCATCTACAATCACCTGCCGAATGTCTCTCCGCGCTCTTTACTCATTTCACACTACAGCTGTATGTCCCATAAAGCCTTCAGGACAAAAAAACTAAACCCTGAACTAATCCTGGACTCAGCCAAGAGTTTGGTGGGGTTTGGTGGGGTTGCATCACCTGCTTGTTTCTATGGAGATGTCATTGCTCTGCCTGGAATGTTCCACAGTATGACATTAAACAGCTCTACCTTACGTTTATTCAATCACAGGTGGTTTTACTGCTCAAAAATACAGAGAAAAACAGGCCTTCTCACTGTGAGCGGGGTCACCTCTCCACAGATCTGACCTGTGACTTGGTCTGATTTGGTCTCCGTGAAGACAGAAAGGTTTAATGCCATACTGTGAAACATTCCAGACAAAGCAATATCATCTCCATGGAGAAAAGTTACACAATGCACCTTTAACCGTTCTGCAACAAACACTATCTGCAAAAGAGGTGAAAGAAAAGCATCATAAAGACTAATAAATACGTAAATGAGTGACCAGAACAAACTGGTCATAAAAGCTTTGTGGTTTAATGGGGCTTTTCTTTCCATGTTAGACAATGTGAGCTTTGTATGAGTCTTCTGAAGAGGCCCTCACCTCACACACTCCTCCAGGTACTGTGGGACTTCCACACCTGACGATGCCTGGGGTTGTAAACTGGTTCCACTCGTGACAGCAGTTTATAGTAAAATAAAATGACATCAAAATGACATAAGTCAGTATTTTTCCAGTGTGGAGTATAATGACTAATTGCAGCTTATGGTTTATGGTCAAAGTGGGTTATGAGGTCTTACCAGTCAAACCAGCCAGATTCTTCTTCAGTTTTCACGAGTCCAATAATTAAAATAAGACATCAGCTGCACCCATACGATTTCCCATAAGCCTCACACGTGCCAGTCTAGTCTGACTGGTCATAAACAATGTGAAGGTGTGTGTTTGACTTTAATGATTTGACTGTTTACTGTCACGAATGTAAAGAGACTGACTCACTGTGTGTTTGTGTTTGTGTGTGTGTGTGTGTGTGTGTGTGTTTGTGTGTTTGTGTAAGTTATCTATGTGTTAACAAACAGAGATGATGACTTTAACCACAGTGATTGAGTCTCTATGTATATCACAGTTACTAAATACTGTAGGTCTGTGTGTTTATCTGTGATTCACTCAGTGTCAATGTCCCAGTTAGGCTGTTGCCCGGGAGACAGTCCCTCTGAGTTTCTGTTCGATGCAGGAAACCAAACGTGACATTTTAGGACAAGCCAATCACGGACGCTGGTTTATAGGACGTATCTGTCACTACGGATGATAACTACTCTGAAGAGTCTTGCATTTTTCACAACAAATACGTAAATAAGTATTTACCTCAGCTAAATAAAAGTTTGGTGTTTCACTTGTCGATTCTTGATTGGTATTTTTTTGTATGTATGCCGCCGTGTTAGTTTTGACATAAATGTGTTTCTCAGATTTGTTAATCCGCCTGTCAGTCACTTTAATCCAGAACCGTGAAGACAATTTGAGACTTTAACATTTTTGTAAAGTATTGTAAAAAGAGCATGCAATCTTGCCAGGCAGGGCATCTGGCATAAAACTTATTGTGTTGTTTTGTAGTCATTTTTATCTTTTAACATTCAGCAAAATCTATATCTGTCCTATCTAGTTGTCAATAAAATCCATTCCCAGATAAGGGAGATGGGACAAGATCTCGTGTCTCTTGTGAGATTTTTTTCCCTGAATTTACCTTTGGCTTTGACAAAAAAGCGTTAAGAGCAGGTGAGTTAAACAATCTGAGAGGCTGTACTTCCAAAAAGCAGTACTACAATGATCGCTAAAGTATTACATAAAATAAATGAAGCAAACATTGTGAAACGGGTTGCACTACTTGACTGGATAGTTTTAGAATTGTCTTCAAGTAAAAGACCAAATGAAAATAAAAAATGCCACTTATTTTGTGTTGAAAGCATCAAATAGTGATATGAAAATTAGTACTGCGTATCAAGCCTTATCTTCAGTACTGAGTTTTAGGATCATGACTACTACTCTGTGCAAACAAAATAGCATAGTTATATAGAGTACATACTAAGACAAAGGACGGTGCCGTTCGCGTTCAGGTTTGAGTCCAAAACACACTGTTATTCTTCAAAAAGCTCCATGTAGCAGCTCATGAAACAGCCTTAGATGGTATTGAGCGCATACATGTCTAAAAATAAAATCAGTGCGTATAGAGAGACCACATGTACCTTACACGGCATGTTACTGTGGTCATTACAGTTGCACATAAAAATAAACAAGCACGCTATCATCACCGGGGCTGTTCACGCTAAAACCAGCGCAATTAAAAAAGTGCTGATGGTTGGAGCAGCGTGAGGCCTGCCAGAACCAAAACCCGGGTCACAACTAAACACATGAGCTGACACCGCAATACACATGTACAATAACATGAGTGTTTGTGTGGTTTAAAGGCCCGATATTACACAAAAATTGACTCTTGTGAGATTTAAGTCATGTTATAATGTTGTTACCTCCTCAAAAACAGACCTGGAGTTGTGTTTTGTTTCATTCACACGTTTGACAAATCATTTGTTATTTGTCTAATAGTCTCCAAAGCTCAAAATGCGCTGCTCCACCTTGTGATGTCATATAGTGTTAGCTTTCAGGTTAACAGCTCCTTTTACCGTTAGTTCAGTTGAGATTTCATTTCAGGACTGAAATTATACAAATGACTCTAGTGAAAGTGTATGGCGTTTAAAAACACAGTGGAGCGCTTCCTGTATTACTACATGACATCACAAGGTGGAGAAAATAGTGTAATATTAAAGCATTCTAGTGGTAAATGTATAAACTTACACACCTTTAATACTCTGCAGTGACATCGCGCTGGGATATTCTACATGGATCTCTGTATAAGCAGCTTGTGAGGTCAAAATAAGTCCACTGTGTTTAACTATAAAGCATTTTATTGCCCGTTAATTAGGAAGTGTGTGTTATCTTGCTAGTTGTTAGTTTTACTGTCACAACAAAACTCCACTCTAGTTCCTGAGAGTTGTGAAAAGTGCTTAAAAACTCATCATGGTGAATAACTGGGATGTTCGTAAGGCAAATGAGGAATAACTTTGGATCACAGTGGAAAAAAAAAAAAAAATCAGAAAGAAAATAATGTTCATATAAATAAACAAAATGTCACCTTGTTTTGGGTTAAACTGGAGATTCAGGGCTATTCACCTTCTCGTATATTTTTCGACGAAGACCAAAAGTTCCACAGTGGTGATTTAAATCTCATAATGTTTGCTTACGATAGGTGTGTTTCTGTGCATACAAATGCTCAGTGCGCCATAATGACTCGATAAAGACTGTCATTAAAGCTCTGATTACAGGCCACGTCCAACACTGACAGGCTAATGGGTCTGAGCAGAGACTCTGTTTGATTTATATCTACTACTCTGTCTGAAGCTGTTACTCAAGTTAGACTTTAATCTGAGCTTTATTTCAACACAATCTGTCCAGGAAGAGTACAGGTGAAATGATTTGTGCTGTTAAAACAAGTTTTTTACACATAAAATTACAGTCACAAGCTCCTAAACACCTAAACAGGACCATGAACGCTTGTATTGATCACAGGTTCTTGAAAATGTGCTGTTTAAATCCACTTTGTATTTTTTCTTGAGTTTTCAGACAATCTTAAAACTTTTTTTTGTTTGCTAATATGTGCATTGTGTCACCATGGTAACTCCTAAACATTCCACCATTAGAGATGCAATGTAGAACACACCCAGCACGATGTCACTGCAAAGTATTCATTTATTAGGTCAATTATTGTTCAATTTTTCTTTCATATCTTTCATATCTGAATGAGCGAAATAAGTTATAATGTTTCACAGTATGGCATTAAACCTTTCGAGACCAAATCGGACCACGTTACAGGTCAGATCTGTGGAGAGGCAACCCCGCTCACAGTCAGAATGCCTGTTTTTCTAGGGTTTTTTGAGCTACTTGTATTGAATAAATGTAAGGTAGAGCAGTTTAATGCCATACTGTGGAGCATTCCAGGTAAAACAATAACATATCCATAGAAACGAGCAGGTGACAGACCCTCCACCAAAGGTTACATAGTGCAGCTTTAACAAATAAGGTAACGTAGATATTCTATTTTGGAGATTTCTTTCAAAAACTCTGAATCTCCCATAGATTTACATAGTCCCTTGCCCGCCACCTGAAATGATGACGTAATGAAACTGTAAAACGCAAACGCAACCTATTGTACTGTATATTTGAGTAAAAGTACACAAAAACTACAGGATATGGCGTGTGAGACTATAGGCCTTTTATACACCATAATTCATTTACACTGATGGATTCACGCACATATATTTCCCATAGGGCCCCTCTTCACTCTTCGCTCTTGTGTGTTGTGCTCTGAGGGTGGCCCCGATCTCCAGCCAACACCTGCTGCCCCAGTGTAGGTAAACAATCAGAGGAAATACTATAAACTTTTACATAGGCCTTTGCTGCTCCACTGTTGTTCCTCCAACTAAAATTAGACTGGCAAACTTTGCACATTAAGCTCCGCTCCAAGTGATTTACAGGCTTGGCTTATGATGTGGTGGTATGTGCTGAAAAATAGACATGTAACAGAGCCTCGGAGCAAAGAACAGTGTGGGTTTTGAACATTCTGCCTGATATAGCTATATATGGTCTGGAGATAAGCTACATAAAATAAATTCTTATGTGGTTTATTTTCACGGTACCGGATTCAGCAAGTGTCAGCTCTCTATTGCACCGCACTGGTCTTTCTGTGCAGCGTTTGGGACGTTAAAGGGACTATATGACACAAAATGGACTCCTGTGAGCTTTAAGCCATTTTATAATGTTGTTACTTTATCAAAAACATACTCGGAGTTGTGTTTTGTTTCATTCACACAGCCTTTATTATCAGCCTGTCTACATCTCCAAAGCTCAAAACGCTCTGTTCCACCTTGTGATGTCACGAAGGGGTAGTTTTCAAGTGAACAGCTCCTTTTGCCTTTAGTTCAGTAGAGATTGGAAATTCCATGGTTGAAATTATCCAAATGATTCTAGTGAGGGTGTGTGGAGTTGAAAAACACAGTGGAGCACTTCCTGTATTACCATGACATCACGAGGTGGAACAGAGTGTTTTAGTTTGAGGGAAGAACTCACCCTAAATATGCAGAGTTTGTGTGTTAAACATGTGAATGAAACAAAACACAACTCCAGACATGTTTGTGATGAGGAAAAACATAACAGTTCAGAAAATAGCGTAATATGGGCCCTTTAAAGGTACACTGTGTAACTTTTTATTGGAAAACCTGCCATGCTTCTCTTTATGAACGTTATATAGAATTTTCCACAGTATTAAACATACCTTGCATTTTATTAGTGTTTTTATCACAAAACATGTTTACCTTGAAACAACGCATTTTAGGTGTGAGCTGAGTGGCTCCTTCATAGATCAGATTTGTACTTTATCGTGGTTGTGTAACTGTGGAACATTCCAGGCAAAGCCACCATGGAGATGAGCAGAAAAGTTACATAGTTTACCTTTAATAGTGAATCTCTATTACACATACGCATGGAAATCGCACTGGACAGGCGGCTCTTATCTGTAAAGGGCTTGCAAATGTATATTTCACAGTCTAAAAGTGACATATTTATACTAGATCACATACTTCAATGCTATATTCAACCTGCCACTGGAGAATCATAATTTTAGGCATTTTGTGTGTTAAAATCGACTCAGTGCCAAAGTCAGTAAGTCACTTTAGCTTTGCAGTGTCCCCCACCTGCTTTTCTCCATCTAAATATTATTGTTTCACCCTGAATATTCCACAACATGGCATTAATCTGCCATGAAGACTAGAAGGTGAATTCATGCCCTATGCCAAATGCAGGTCGGATCTGTAGGCTGGTGAGCACACTTACAGTAAGAATGTTTTAGAGCAATAAAAACACCTATTCAAACAAAGACTTCATGCTGAAGTGGCACAACAGCCGAACAAGCCAAAAAAACAATCAAACTTACCCGTCTTGCACACACACACACACACACACACACGCACGCACGCACGCACGCACACACGCACACACACGCACACACACACACACAAATGCCCAAATTGCTTCCCTCTGCACGTTTTCAAAAACAAAATAGTCCACATTTCCACTAAAATAGACCAGTCACAGGTGTTTTTTTTTTTCTTTTTGAGTAACAAAACACTTAATGCCTCACTGTGGCATATTCAAGGCAAAGCAATAGAAAATGGTACACAGTCCACCTTTAAATATGCAAAATGTTAAAACAGTATAATTATCAAAATACAAGATAAACATTCCATGGCCGTGTGACTGTGTTGACTGACCTGGATGCCCTATATAAATATATATATAATCTTTCACACGTCAGTCTTGTTTTTCAGTGTCTGTCCTCCTTTGCTCTTGTATTGGAGCACACAAACTGACCCAGACAGTCTCCCCCTGGAGCCAATAACTGTAAGACTAGAACACTGTGTTGTGTGTTGTGTGTGTGTAAACAGGACCAGAGGACACAAACTCACAAACAGCATGTGTCTGTGCTCTGTTTGGTACACAAAGTCACTCAAAAGTAATAAATACATTCTACACTGTCTGATAGTACAACAGTATGCTTGGAATTCATCCGGAATGTGCAAAAGATGGAGAGATACCCACAAAATGTACATTGGAAAATGATGGTTTATTTTTAACAGTTTTGTTTTCCCTTTTCATATCCTGCCATAGACTTTTAAGGTCCTATATGACACAAAATAGATTCTTATGCGATTTAAGCCACGTTATAATGCTGTTACCTCATTAAAAACATGCATGGAGTTGTGTTGTTGGTTCATTCACATGTTTGTGTAACCCTTTATTATTGTCTACATCTCCAAAGCTCAAAATGCTCTGTTCCACCTTGTGATGTCATGTAGTGGTAGTTTTAAAGCTAACTGTAGATAGATATTGGCAATTCCAGGGGTGAAATTATCCAAATGATTCTAGTGAAGGTGCATGGAGTTTAAAAACACGAAGGAGCACTTCCTGTATTACCACATCACAAGGTGGAACAGAGTGTTTTCAGTTTGAGAGAAAAACTCCTAAATATGTAGGGTTTTTGTTTTAAAAATGTGAATGAAACAAAACAAAACTCCAGGTGTGTTTGTGATGAGGAAAGAACATTATAACATAGATCAGAAAATACCGTAATATGGGCCCTTTAAAGCATGTGTAAACTGAAGTCCTATAAATAACTACTAACCTAAAAAGAGGACTAAAGATGACTAATTTAACTCTAGATCAAACACTGGCATGCAGAAATAACCAACCCCAAGCCATTCAGACAATATATGTAACCAGTGCCCTGCTTAAAGTCAGCAAAGTCACCAAAACTCAAACAGAACAATCAGAGGTGAGTCCGCTCCTCGTCTGGGCTTATTTATGAGTCTGTCTGTGAGATAAGAGAACTGTCAGTGTGCACAGCGTGTTTGAACAGAATGACTTCACTGCACAAAGCATCTGAGGTCACACAGCACATGTACTATCCTGCTACGGGCTATCAAGCCAATAAACTTTCTATGTCAAGGCTGGAGATAGTGGAGACAGCTGCGTAGCACATAGTATTAAGGACACCTGATTTTATTTAAAACAACACACGCACACGTACCTGTTTTCTGTCAATCGATATTTTGCTGTGGGTGAACGATAAAAGGATATGGAGATCTGCAGCTTGTTGTGTTAAGTGGTGTATTCTAACTCATGTTAACGTGGCTGTAAATGTGTTAACTTTATGTAATGGATAACCTTTTGCAGTGGTGGAATGTAACGAAGGAAAAGTAGTAAAGTACTGAACTTAAAGGCGCATTGTGTAACTTTTCTGGTGGATGGGCCGTCAAATGCTTGGTCTGGATGTTTCACAGTATAGTATTAAAACTTTCTATCTTCATGGAGACCAAACCAGGCAAAGTTACAGGTCAGATCTTTGGAGAGGCAACCCCATCCACAGTCAGAATTTTTGTTTTTCTTGGTATTTTTGAGCTTTAAAACCACCTGTGATTGAGTAAATGTAAAGTAGAGTAGAACAGTCGACGCTGAGCACCGACATATCCATAAAAACAAGCAGGTGACGGACCCTCCACCAGAAAAGTTACACAATGCACCTGTGTGGAGTAACATAAGACAGAACATGAGGAAGATAGTCTAAATTGTAAAAATGCACTTTTGTACTACCAAAATCATAGTATCACAGTGGACTTTAATTTAAAATATTATATTTTTATTGTTGAAAAATGCTTATATGACATGATTCAACCCAAAATCAAATAATGGGTCAAATAATCACAAGTAAAGCAAAGACAGGGGGTAGATAAAAACAGGAATTCTTTGAGCACTAAAGCTTCAAATATATGCAGGACAACACAGGATTACTTCATGTAAAGACAACTACTAAAAAGTATTAAGAAACCATGTATTTATATGTAAACACCGGATATTAAACTCATAATTCACTCCCAAAGCTTTACTTTCTCTGTCTCTTCCCCTCTCTTCCCCTTCTCTCTCCCCATTGTTTTTACTCTCCTGTTCTCCCTCCTTCTCTCCCTTCCTATACTCTCAGTCTCCCTTCCTTTCTTTGTCTCCTGTCCCTCTCTTTCCTTTTTCTCTGCCACCTCTCCTGTCTATCTGTCCCTTATGCTCTTCTCCATCTTTTCTTTTTGTCTCTACTCTCGCTCCTGCTCTCTTGCCCTCCACCCCTCTAACTTCTCAATCTCTCTCCCCTTTCCTCTCTGCTCTGTCTCCTCTCTCTGCCCTCCCCCTCCTCTCTCTCTCTCCCTTCCTTCCTCTCCTCTTCTCTCTTTTCATCTCTCGTCTCGCCCCCTCTCTTCTCCATTAATGTCTCTCAATGCTGCCCCCATCGCTCCTCTCTCTCTCCTCTTGGAAGTTGTTCTCCTCCTCCCTCTCTCTCTCCTCTTCTCTTTCCCTCTTTCCTCTGTCTCTTCTCCTCCTCTCCCCCGCTCCTCTCTCTCTGTCTCCTCTCTTCTCCTCTCTTCTCCCACTAATGTCCCTCAATGCTGTCTTTCCCATCACTACTCACTCTCTCTCTCCTCTATCTCTTCTCCTCCTCTCTTCTCCTCCCTCGCTCCTCTCACGTGCCCAGACCTGCCTCTGCTTTAGCGCCTGGAGACAGTTAGCAGCACTTCTTCTCCCTGTTTTTCGCCGCAGTCTGAGCTCAGAGCTGGAGGCACGCACGCGACTCCCCTCGTCATTAAAGCTTCAGGATCAGCAACAGGTGGTTAGTATAAATCCAACTCAAGAGTTTTCCAAGACCGGCTGCACGCTCAGTAACAGGAGCTGAAATGGAAAAAACAAAAATGCCCCAGTACTTATTAAGACGGCGTGTCCGAATGTTGTTTTTTTCCCCTATAAGATGTCATTAAAGATTCACGACTGAGATTTACAGTAGTGTAATAAATGTTGTGGACAGAAAGCAATGAATCTCGAGGATATTGAGTTAACATGTGATACGGAAAGTTTAATGTATTTGGCAAACAAGTGCTGAATAAATCATACACCTTGTTCCACATTGCAACATGTTTTGAGTTCAGCAGGCATGTGTAAAGCATGACCGGATAGAGAATCGACAAAATGTACTGGTTAGTATAGTTTGCTTTTGGTAGTTTTAATGGTTTTGTTTTTAAAATAGTGTGTGATAGTGCTGTAATGAGCCAAACATACCTTAAACCTGCTTTAGGTAAAAAATAAAAATAAAAAACAAAGACAACATTCATTCATTCAAGTACTAAGAAAATAGTTGACTTTCTAAGCATCAGATTTAAACCAGAACTAAAAGCAGACCAAGTTACAGGACAGGTCTGTGGAGAGGCAACCCCGCTCACAGTAAGAATGCTGTTTTTGAGCTGTAAAACCACCTGCTATTGAATAAATGTAAAGTAGAGCTGTTTAATGTCATACTGTGGAACATTCCAGATAGATAATGACATCTCCATAGAAACAAACAGGCGACGGACTCCCAACCAAAAAGTTACATAGTGCACCTTTAAGGAACTGCATGTTGTTTGTTATAATTTGGTGTTTTGATTTTCAAGAGGATTATTCAACCACAAAGCAGAATGAGACTCACGTGAGTCTTGAGTTGACAGGTTCAAAGCTGAAATCCAGTCGGTTTAAACCTAAAACGCGTCTCTCTGATCTGAATGGTCACTACCTACACCCCAGCACCTACAGCCAATCCTGAGTCAGTGCTAGTGCAGCCTCTGCAGCTCAGTGAGTAAACTCAGGAGGTTCTGAGCTTTCACATGAGACATGGCCTGTTCATTCTTATTCTGAGAATGAGAAAAACATGTATGTGCCCTCTATCTGCAGGTTCAGGCTCTGGCGACCCAGGTTTATTTAGGATCGCAGTAAGAGCACAGGCTACATACAGATCTGCTAAGTGTGGAGTAACCAATAAGAAGACAACACATGAAGAAACTGTTTTAAATGATAAAAATGCATTTTTGTACTACCAAAGTCATAGTGGCATTTCACCATAGCAAACAGTGGATTTTAATTTAAAGGTGCACTATGTAACTTTTTGGTTAGGGGTCTGCCACCTTCTTGTTTCTATGGTTATGTCATTGGTCTATATGTATGACATTAAACATCTCTACCTTACATTTAATTACAGGTGGTTTTATTGCTCTCAAATATCTAGAAAAAAACAGGTATTCTGACTGTGAGCGGGGTCGCCTCTCCACAGACCTGACCTGTAACTTGCTCTGGTTTGTTCTCCATGAAGATAAAAAGGTTTAATACAATATTGTGAAACACTGAAACATTCCAGACAAAGCAATAACATCTCCATGGGAAAAAGCATTTGACAGACCCTCCACCAGAAAAGTTACACGATGCACCTTTAAAATAATGCTTTTTTATTGTTGAAAAAAATGCTTATATAACATGTGTCAACCCTGCATTATAACCAGGAGTCTGATTTTTTTTTTTTCCAAGTAATTGCAAGTACAAGACTGATAGGAGGTAAATAAAAACAGGAATTCTCTGAAGACTTAAGACTCAAATACAGAACAACACAGGATTACTCAAACATGCATGAATCAATTGAAATACAACTAGAATAAACTAATGATGAGGGAGAACAGGATTAAAATCTCATAGAAAGATGTTACATAATATCTCCCCTAAACCTTTCATTCAAAACCAACATGTCCTCTTTGTCTATTTTTTTTTGTCTATTTTGTAAGTAACCTGGAGTACTAAAAACAACACAGTGACAGACTTCATATACAGATTAACATTCTGTATAATCCTTATGTCTCATCAGAGCAGAAGAATGCAGGCGTGCCAGCAGTTTACCTGTGTGTGTGTAGTGTATTTATTTAGTAATTGTCATGGAGATGCACCTGCACGAGCCAAACCTCTTTAGGGCGTCACATTTACATTTTCTGGCATCAGGTCCAGATTTTCCCAGAAATCTGTGCAGCTTGAAATATATCAACACATGGATACAGAAAAACATGATGTGATAATAGATACGGTTCATTAAAATGCTAACTTTAGCTTCTTAAGCCAAAACACCTAGATCTCTGTGGAGACAAGACTCTCGGACTAGGTCTAGGCAAGTCTGCACAATCACCAATAAAAACACCCAGTAAAATAAATAAATAAATACATAAATAAATAAAAATAATAATAATAACATAAATAATAAATACATAAATAAATAATGCACTTTTTATCAACCTATTTTCTTTAATGGTTATTGTGTATACTGCAAATTTAAAAAGCCCATTTTACGTTATTTTCCGATATGTTATAATGTTTCCTCGTCATAAACACACCTGGAGTTGTTTTGTTTCATTCACACATGTTTAACACACAAACCCTGCACATTTTGTTGAGTTCTTCTCTCAAACAGAAAGTGCTCCACTGTGTTTTTAAACTCCTTACACCTTCACTAAAATCATTTGGATAATTTCGGCCCTGGAATTGCCAATCTCTCCTGAACTAAATATAAACTGTAGCTGTTAACCTGAAAACTACCACTTCATGACGTCACAAGGTGGAACAGAGCATTTCGAGTTTTGGAGATGTAAACAGAGTAATAATGCAGGATTACTCAAACATGTGTGAATGAAACAAAACACAACTTCAGGTGTGTTTTTGGTGAGGTAACAGTATTATAACATGACTTAAATCTCACAAGAGTTTTTTTTTTGTGTAATATATGAGCTTTAAACTAAAAGTGCGAATGAACCGTGAAGGATTTTTTTTTTTTACCTTTGTTTAGCTTGGATGGTGCTAAAAGATACATAATTAATTCCTGCTCTGCAAACATAATTATAAGTGCATATATCCTTTACAGCAGCAGCCACACCTAAATGAAATGACAAAGTGAAAATGCGGTGAGTTAAAACAGTACACTGTGTTCTAGTGCACATTAAAACAGCCCAGGAGCTCATCAGTCTTTACAGCGTGGCCTGCTCCAGTGTAATTAGCACAGGTCTGACTGAGGTGCATTAGAGACGCTCATAAATCACTGCACGGAGGAAACGGGGAGCGAAGGAGGGAGGAAAGAAAGAGATAGAGAGATCAGAGGAGGGGGTGGTAATACTTTATAATAACTAAACATATCTGTGACTTATAAAGCATTAACAAAAAGCTAAGCTAACCCCAAACTCTTAAGTAGTGACTAAGCCTGGATCATTAAGGATAATTAAAGTGTAATTATAGTAAAGTGGTACTGGGTGATTTCTACTCACCGGGATATGTTTGAATTTCCTTCGGGATCAAGTTTCTAGCTATCTCTATCTATTTAACAAGCCGTTTTCACCATTTTCCAGGCATGTAAAGTGTAGAATACTGACTTTAAAGCCTTATTCTGTAACATTCCTGTCTATTTGTGCATGTCCAACTTGTCACAATGAAGATGCTGCTGACTGGCTCGAAACTTTCAAACTTTCTTCTCATTTGAAACACAAAAATTGGGGGAAGTGACCTTACAATACTGTGACTTTGCTTTCAACGTTAAACTCTGTAAATCAACGGTCATGACTAATGGCTTAAAGTTCCGCACTAATGTGATATTATGTGTTTCTTTGCTGTTTCTTGAAACATTGAATGCACTTAGTAGAATTTTAGATTTTGTTTTCTAACGTTTATAAGTTGTGCAGAAAAACTAGCCAGTGGATGGGTTGTGTACAGGCAAGTTGATGATGATATGATTTGATGATATGGTACGTTACGCGGTTATGATAACGTACACTTTATTGTCTTCATCGAGAAAATCTGCTTTTTCAGGAACAGTGTAAACCATTTCCAGATATTGTTACTTTGCAGCTGATGTCATCAACATTCCCTGGGGGTGTGATGCTAACAGTAAGCACTGCTCTCTAAAGCTCTGTTACTCAATTTAGACTGTAATCTGATCTTCAATTTAACACAATCTGACCACAAAGATCCGCCTTAGTTGTAACTACCACAGGTGAGCTATTTATGCTGTTGAAGAAGTCTCTCTCACATAAAATTAGTCACAGCCTAGGTAACATTAGCTAACAGTTTTTCAGTTGCTGCGCTGAAAATCAAACATTAACAATGAAAGCTCGTATTCATCACAGGCTCTTGAAAATGTCATGCTTAAATCCATTTTATATATATAATTTTAGTTTTCAGACAATCTTAAAAACTTTCTCTGCCAGTTTGCTAATGTGTGTATTGTGTCTCCATGGTAGCTGATGAACATCCCGTTATAGGTATACATGTAGAACACCCCCAGAGTGATTTCACTGACAGTATCAGTTGAGCCAGGTTTGGTCAGGACTACATTAGCTGGAGGATTTGACCTTATGTTGGAAACATTTGTACCTGTACATCTGTGCTGTAATGGCCTGTTGGCTTGAACACACTGGTGACTGAACCTGGGAAAAGCATCAGCGCTGGGTCACCTGTGAGTGAAGAAAACTGCTTTTTCTTCTGGAGGATTCTGTCCAAGTTGGCTCGAGGAACGCATCAAAGTGGGTGAAGTCATGTGCAGTTACATCAAAGCTGATGTAATAATCATTAGCATTTGACGGCTTCATTAAACTCAATAACATCTTGTAAAAATCAAGTTCATTCTTTATTGCAAAAGGTCAACTCTTTCCCTTTTATCGATGCATGAATGAGATTAAATGAGATTATAACCAGAGGTGGGTAGAGTATCTGAAAAGTATATAGTACTCAAGTATAAAGTAGAGATCGAGTAATTTCAAAGTAGAAATTACTCAAGTAACAGTAAAAAGTATTTGGGAAAATGACTACTACTACTCAAGTAACTGAAATAGTAACTGTCAGAACGTAACATCTGATTTGTTAATTGAAGTTAATGTAATTGGGATGACAGAAGATGAAATACTGCAAAATCTGGTATTTTCAAAAGATAGACACAAAAAAAATGTGAAAAACGATTATAATATAATATAATATAATTCATATTGTCAACATAAAGCTTTTGTCACTTGTAGATTTACTCACAGTGGGAAGATTAACCAAAACTTTTACACAAGTAAGAGTACTGTTACTTCAAGGAAAATATTATTCAAATATGAGTAAAAGTATACTGCTAGGAAAGCAAAAATTATTTAAAAAGTTACTCAAGTAAATTACTGCGCACCATCCACCTCTGGTTCTAAGTCATATTTGGGTTTAAAGTGAACTATCTTTGACCTGGATACAAGTTCAAAGAGCTTCAATAAAAATATTACTCAAGTAGGAGTAAAAGTATGCTACAAAAGTACAATTTCTTTAAAGGTGCACTGTGTAACTTTTTTATTGGAGGTCCGTCACCTGCTTGTTTCTATGGATATGTAACTGCTCTGCCTGGAATGTTCCACAGTATGACATTAAACAGCTCTACTTTACATTTATTCATTTACAGGTGGTTTTACTGCTCAAAAATACCTAGAAAAACAAACATTCTGACTGTGAGCGGGTCACCTCTCCACAGATCTGACCTGTAACATGGTCTGGTTTGGTCTCCATGACACAGCAATAACATCTCCATGGAGAAAAGATTTGACGGACCCTCCACCAGAAAAGTTACACAATGCACCTTTAAAAAGTTCCTCAAGTAAACAGAACTGAGCACCGCCCACCTCTAGTTCTAACCCATATTTGAGACTACAGTGACCATTGTCTGTTAAAATATTACTCAAAAGTATGCTATGAAAGTACAATTTCTTTAAAAAGTGACTCAAGTAAACATAAGTGAGCAGCGCCCATCTCTGTTCTAACTCGGGACTATAGTGACCATTATTTGACCTGTTGGATACGAGTTAAAAGAGCAGTGCACATGTGAAGGTGGAGAGATGTGGCTAAAGACTGACTCAAGTAAATACTAGTGTGACTGTGTAAAAGCAACACCCACCTCTGTTTCTAACTCATATTTGGGATTACAGTGACCATTCTTTGACCTGCTGGACACGAGTTAAAAGAGCAGTGCAGATGTGAAGGTGGGGAGACAGTACGCAGCCAGTGAATAGTGCTTTATTTGGAGTTCACCCAAGTCCTCTCATTCCGAAGCCCGAAGCAGAGGCAGAGACAGCTGGAATACAATCCACCCAAGAACACTGATTTATTACAGCTATGGAACTTGGCAAACCTGATTCTTCAAGAGTTTTTGTCTCTTACTGATTTGTCAGATGAATTGGCAGTTTTTTGGCGTGATCGATGTCTGTGAGTTGTATTTTTGACACTGAAATTTTACTTTTTGGTTTGGTTCTGCAGGAAATGAAAAGTGCCTGCATTTTTTCCTCATTACTGTACTAGTAGAAGCTGTCAGAGCATGTGGCTGATGTGGGCCCCTCCCTCGTCGTGCGGTTTGTAAGATGTTAAGTCCAGGCTGAGTGAGCAGGTGCAGCTGGATCAGGATGACTGCAACGTAATCATAACTTCATTTACAAGATTGCAAGAACTATTTTTTGTTTTTTTTGTTTTTGTGGTTTAGTTTATTCAAGCTCATTGCCTCGTTCAGTTTTCTAGACCTGAAAATGCCTGAAATGTTCCATGGTATGACATTTATCTATCATTTATTCATTGCAGGTGTTTCCATTGCTCAAAAATACAATAATTCTCACTGTGAACAGGCTTGCCTCTCCACAGATCTGACCTGTAATGCAGCCTATAGTGGTCTCCCTTGAGATCGATAGGTTTAATCTCTACCGTGGAACATTCTAGACAAAGCAATAACATCTCCATGGAGACAAGCAGGTGACGGACCCTCCACCAGAAAAGTTGTGCAATGCAGCTTTAACAAAAATATAACCAAAATCAAAAGTGCTCATTGTAAACAAAAGTACAGAATAAAAAAGACAGTTTTAACCAGCTCGAAGAGGAGAGAGAAGACTTATTTACTCCCACCTTTAACTCATGCTCCTATTTGATTCATTCAGGTTGCGGTCACATAGAAAATTATAGCCTACATATTTATTATTCCAGTTTATTTCCAGTTCACATGTTTGCCAAAACTGTGGAGCAACACCTGGAATTGACCAGTGAATGTTGAAAATATATGTGAATAAAACACAGTATGTACTTGTTTACAGATGTTGTGTAAGTGAGCAAACACCTAGTTTTAATTTCTGGGCATGCCTCAATTATACAGTGTGGATGTATTTTTTAAAACCAGATTTAGTGCTTTTATTTCATTTGTATTTATTGTTTTTATCGGTTTATCCCTACTAAGAAGTATGGATTGTTTTCATAGGCATCATTCTCAAGAGCTCAAAATCACCACTGCTTACTGTAAATAATGAAATAGAGGTAATGTTTCTGTAGTTTATGCTTTTTATTTTCATTGAGATTTTTGCTGCACTTTTGATGACTTTTTTATTGTGACTATATCTGTAAAAAGTCATATATATACGTAATGTTAACGTACATACTAACACTATAGCTGCAGGTGGTGTTTTTGTGACATGGCTGGCAAAATTCCTTGAAATATGCATCCATACTTTGAGTGAACTTGCCTCTCCACAGACTTAACTCCTAATTTACAAGTTAAAGCAACACTATGGAGCATTCCAGGCATAATATATGTGACAAAAATGCAACACTTTGAGCAGTTCTCTTGTACTGACCTTCTGAAGGAATAATGCAATCAGTTTTGTGCCTCAGCGTTGGATTTTTTTTTACAGTAGTGGACTGAGCTTCAACTCTTTTTTTCCCCCACTTAACTCCATTACAAACCGTCTTATTTGTGTTTTCTCCTTTGATGTGCAATTTTACTGCTAAAGTTGGGCGAAAATAACACAATTATTCCAAAGGACATTTATGCACAGTGGTCTTGTGGTCTGAGCACAGCTGTTAGACCTTTTACATTTTCTATTTATAGACGTCTAAAACCCGTGGAGCAGAAATCAATTTGTACTTCTCTTAGATCCTGCTCAAGTATCGTTACCATCTTCTTCTTAACGATTGTACAAGGACCACTGGAACATTGAATAATGCAATCACCAGATTTTGCTTAAAAGTGAGAGACTGAGCAGTGTAATTAAATCAGGAACACAGCTGGAGCGTAATTGGTCACACAGAGAAATGTCCGCGGCCCCAGAGCCAAAGACATGACTAACTACCAGAGAGGAGAGTGGAAATCTCTATAACATACAAGCTCCAACAGCAGCAGCTCAGCCCATCTCATCTCACACCAAACTGTCTCTCCCAATTTATGTCACCGGTCACTATTTGGGAAGCTGTAAATATTCTTTTCAGGACAAAATTACATGCAGTGTACATGGCTTTAAACATGTGGCACCAGCGATTTCCTCTGTTTTGTTTGACTGCGAGCGTAAACTGTAGGAGGCCTGTTTGTTCTCTGTGGGTTTGGGATGGAAACTGATCCAGCGGCATTCAAGGATGGGTCAAATGCAGGGAAAAAAATATTAAGAAAGAAAAGAAATAAATTAAAATAAAGGCGCTGGTGTTGTGAATTTAGCGTTGCCTAAACAAAACAAAACAAAAAAAACTCAATACAGGCAGGATTTGAACTGGCAACACTGGGATCAACGGACAAACACTCAACTAAGACCAACTGACGCCACAGGCTCTCCTCAGGGCTGTGGTGTTTCTCCTCGGCTCTTCTCCCTGTGCCACACCTCCTCCATGAGTCTGTAAAGCGGATGAAGTTTGCAGACGACACCACCCTAATGATGAGTGATACATGATCAGGAGGGAGGTGTAGGCTGGTGACTGATGCAACTGCAACAAGCTAAAAACCTGTCATTTTTTAAAACTCTGTTGTAGTCATGGGTGGATTGATACTAAAATTTCAACATTTCTCCAATTGTTTCTTCAGTTTGTGACATTTTGAAATACACTATTCATATTTTACTGCATGCGTTTTTTTTAGATCACTTCAAGCTAGGTTTAAGTGAAGATAATGAAGTATTTATTGCAGTGCATTTTATACAATTGAATACAAAGCATATTTGGTTCTGTTATTGAAAACAGAAATCACTGGTATCGCCCATCACTCCTCTGTTGATGCATTAGACATCTCAGGATAAAAACACATTTTGAGTCTATTTGTAGTTTTTCTGTATTGATTTTACATTTTGCTTTTACATTTTGAGGCTGTAGTTACATTTTGACCATACAGACATGCCCAGACATGTTCCTTCCCTCTTTCCTCTGTCCACACTCTGTCTTTCCTGAAGCAAATAAACACAAGACTCACGTGAGCCGAAACTTTGGCCCGGGGACCGGACACCGCCCTGTCTGGACCGAGTGGAGACCTGAGCTGTGATCTGATTGGACGAGGGCCTCGGCTGCAGCCAGTGGTAGACGGGGCTAGCGTGTGGAGGACAAAAACATGGGGCGTCCTGCCAACAGCTGTCCCAGAGGTGGAGAGGAGGGAGGGAGAGAGGGAGGGTGAAGTAAGGAGAGAGGGGGAAAGGAAGAGTGGCGAGAGGAGGCGGAGGAGAAAAAGACAGAAAAAGACAGAAAAAGGGAGAAAAGAAGGAGAGGGAGAGTAGAGGGTGTAGGGAAGCAGAGGAAGGAGGGAAGGGAAGAGAGAGAGAAAGAGGAGAGGGGAAGTGAGAACGGAGAGAAGAGGAGAGAGGGAGAGGGGTGAGAGGGGAAAAGAAGGGAGGAGTGGAGGGAGAAAGAGGAGAGGGAGAAAGAGGAGAGGGGAGAGTGAAGAGATGAGGAAGAGGAAAGGAGGAAAAGAAAAAAGCGAGAGAGAGAGTGGGGAGAGGAGGGAGAGGGAGGAGAGGGGATAGGGTTGGCAGAGAATACGAGGAGGAGGAGGAGGAGGTGGTGGTGGAGGAGGAGGGAGGTGCTCTGTGAAGGCTTGGCTTGACACGGGACACTTCACTGGGACGGTTCCCAGTGCAGCACACCGTACATCTGCTCAAGAGCACATTGTCAGCACATGTTTACTACTCCAGACTTTAGTGAATGAGGAAAAAGTGTTTGTTCAGGCCAAGGTTTTACAAAACACTAAATCTGGAGCACAAAAGCAGGAGTTTTGAAGCTCCAAAGCAGACATAAGGATTTCTTAACCAGATTGATATGTAAGTTAATCAGTGTCTGCATCCAGAAGGTTTCAGGTTTGATTTCTGGGCCTTTCTATGCAGTGGTTGCGCGTTTCTCCCTGTGTTTCCACCATCATCCTAAAACACACAATATACAGTATATACGCACAATACAAGGTAACTGATAAGGTTCTTCAAGAAGTCCTGACCAAGATGCCTCCCAGAGTGCACTGCTCCTGACAGGTTACCCCAGTGGCAGTGAAGAATGGGTGAGATGCATTGAGCATTTGCAGATCTCCCTACGTGGAACAATAATGCGTACTTTGTCTTATCTTTACTATAATTATGACTTTTGCAAGATTTATGAATTATTTTTGTTAACATTTTAAGGTGGAAAAAATGTGAAGATCCATCCCATTCATTTTTATCACTGAAACCACTGTCTCCCAATGGCGCTGGTGATCGCTCACTTTGGAGTATATACAAGAAAGACATTTTCAAAAACTCTAATAACTATGATTCACATAAGAGCCGTCATTTTAGGAAGAGATGGAGTGGTAAAATCATGTATTACACTTGAACTTCCAGCCTTGTTTTGGCAGAGGGAGCGGGTCACATGTGGACTTAGCTTGAATCACTTTAGTCCATGACAGAAGTGACCTTTTCTCAGTTTGTGAATAATGAAGAGTGTCTGGCAATCAGAGTTCAGAATGAGCACACACAGCCCATTCATCTCACATGTGTTGTTGCTTTGCAGTCTAACCTGAGGCATATGTGTAGGAAGGATACACTGTATTTTGGCCAATGTATTTTGTCAACATCGATGAAGTTGTGACAGTTTGAACCGAGAAACTATTATATAAAGCAACGTGGACCAGTTACACGAATCCAAAATTTGCTTGCTCATTAAGTGGAAAAGTAGAATTATTTGCGGGAACACGAACTAATGGTTTTGGGAGTGGTTTTGGTAGTGGTTTTGGTAGTGGTTCCCAACTTCATATGTAACATTAAGTTGTGTGACAAGTATTCCAAAAGCAACATTAAACAACCCACATTAAAAGGGGGCGCTGTTGGACATATGTCGCAGTATAATTTGGTGTGTGAACAAACAACCTAATCACTTATTTTTCTGAGAGGACAGTCTGAAGTACGTGGATAAGCATTACTGAATGTAACATGATAAACTCCAGTCTGTGTTAACCAAATCAGCTATTGACATATACATATACTGTTCAATTTAACTTTGATATGCTACTTTTCTAGGCACAGTAAAGCGATGGTGTCTTTTTGTTCATACTGGTAACAGCGGCTGAGGCATTTGAGCAAATTCAAGAAGAGTGGAAGAGTACTGAGAGATACAGAACTACATTCATACCATACTCCATACAGATGTACAACAACTCACCTTTGTGTAACAGATTAGCCTGTGTTTCTGTCAGTAATCATATCATTTTGTACTTATGACCTCTTCTATACTGTATAACTGTGTGTAGTGGACCATTCAAAAAAAAGGCAAAGACAAGCTATAAAAATTTATGTTTAAATTTAATAAAGTCAAATAAAAGTGTAATTTAACAACGGTTCAAATTAAGTAAATCATGAACAAAAAGTCAGGCCCAACTGGGGTAACTTAAATCCAACTGAACAGAACAAAAACTAACCCAGACAGAGAAGAGGTGCGTTTAAAAGACGAGGGCGACTAAACTGAACACGAGAGGGGGAAATTACATTAAATAAATAACTAAAGCTACTAACTTAAAGTAACAAAAAAGCAAATACTTATAATACAGAAAACAAGCGATAATAAAATAACCTCAAACAAACTAACTAAATAGTGCTCCCCCCTTTGTTCGGCATCGATGGTCTCCTCCAAGGGTCCTCTGCCCGGCCACGCAAACAAAACAAAAACAAAACAAGTGTAAGTAATAATTCAGACTTATATTAACTAAAATGTGTGCACCCAAAATTAGAAAATATAAGTCTAAATAAAGGATTAAATTCAACTATAACTTAATAAAAATGTAAATGAAATGAAATACTAACACTATGGAGTGGTGGCAGACATACATTTATATGATTATGTCTTATTTGACACCAGTCTTTTGCTATTTTTTTTATTGCTACTTATTTAGAAGTTTTACCATTTTTACATTTTTACTCTTTGTTATTGTAATAAAATGTGATGTGTGAGCTACTTTGTCCAAGTAATGTTCCTTGAGGATCAATAAAGTCTAAGTCCAAGTCTAAGTTCCAATCCCACTTTGGTGTACTGTGTTTGGTGTACTTACTTTTGTGAAGGAGCATTCCTGGTGCTTTTTGAACGCAGCCTCTTCTTTATCAGTCCGTCCCAGGGCAGCTATGGCTACAGAATTTGCTCACCATCACATGCTTGCGTACTCTTAAAGCGGGGGTGTTATGCTATCTCACATTTTCTCATCAAAAACATGCCTGAGGTGTTTTTCTGAGTCGTTCATGCATGTTTGAGTGATCTTTCAGTCT
This sequence comes from Taenioides sp. WSHXM2023, assembly GCA_029959045.1. Lineage (NCBI taxonomy): Eukaryota > Metazoa > Chordata > Actinopteri > Gobiiformes > Gobiidae > Taenioides > Taenioides sp. WSHXM2023. The sequence continues at coordinate 10,358,982 of CM057085.1, forward strand.
CTCATGAGCACCGTGAACCCTTATGGTTAGGTGAGACCACGTCACCTGTCACAGACTCACTACGCCAGTCTATTTGACCAGGAAATGCATCTCTGAAACAAATGAAACTTGTTGTTTTACGCTAATATAGACTTTTCAAATCAACAAAAGATAATGTGGTGATCTAAATATTCTGTTTTAGCAATTAATACCCCATAGAAGTGTCATACCCTTTCTTAAACCTCCTATATTATTCTATTTTCTGATCTGTTATAATGTTGTTTCCTCATCGAAAACATACCTGGAGTTGTGTGTTGCATATTTAGGCTTTCGTGTAGTTATACAGGAAGTGCTCCACTGTGTTTTTAAACTCCATATTTGGATAAATTCAGCTCTGGAATTGCAAAACTTTACTGAACAAAAGCTAAATGGTAGCTGTTAACTTGAAAACTACCGCTTCATGACATCACAAGGTGGAACAGAGCATTTTGAGCTTTGGAGATGTAGGCATACTAATAATAAAGAATTACTCAAGCGTGTGAATGAACTCCAGATATGTTTTTGAGGAGTTAACAACATTAAGCATGCGTAATATATGACTTTTAAAGTGCAAGACACAGACACTAGCCTCTCATTAATATGCATAACAGGAAGTCAGAATTAATCATATCTTTATTATAGGACATCTACCTGCACTGTAGACACACTCCAAATCTTACTCATTTCTGTAATTAGTTTTGTCTTGCGTGACTCACCATTACACTAGATGTGAGGTTAGCAAAGGCCTACACCACAGCAACACAATATCAAAATAAAACATGCAACTATAAAGACTATTAAGGGCCCATATTACGCTATTTTCTGATCTATTTTATAATGTTGTTTCCTCATCACAAACATACTGTATCTGGAGTTGTGTTTTGTTTCATTCACATATGTTTAACACACAAACCCTGCATATTTAGGCTGAGTTCTTCTCCCAAACAGAAAACACTGTCTGCTGCACCTAATACAGGTAATACAGGAAGTGCTCCACTGTGTTTTTAAAGTGCACGACACCTTGGATTACTCATTTTACTAAAACACAGTTAACATCATTATATTTACAATTTAACTGAATATTGACCTCACCTTTTTTCTCCCAATTTAGCAATTTTTAAGGTTTAAAATTGTACTTTCTGGTTGGAGATCATGACATTACTCTAGGAAAATCCCTAACTGTTACTTAGCAACCATGCAAAGCTCCACTGATGTACACATAAATTATTATTTGACAAATAGAAATATAAGAAAACACCTTAATTTTGTTGAAATCATGTTTGAAGTATCAGAAAAATGTGTTTTTTGTGTGTATATTATGTCGAACTTTTGGACAGAATTCTCCCAGTGTGAGACTCTCTAAAATAGAACTCTCTACTTATTGTAATTTTCAATGTATTTTTCAGCTTTTCTTTAAAAATTGCTTCTTGATTGGTGTAAAACTATAATTTACATTTACAAAAGGTATTATCCCACCAAATGAAGTCAAACATATAGTCATAAAAAAAAAACATACGCACTTTAAACTCCATACACTTCACTAGAATCATTTGGATAATTAATTTCAGACCTGGAAGGTAGATTAACTAGGTGTGAGGTTACAAAGCAAAGCACTACACCGGAGCAAGACAAAATCAAGATAAAACATGAAACTATAACACTGTGAAGAAGTAGGCAGGGTTTCATTATGGTGTCTCCTTACCTTGTGCAGTTCCTATGTGTCAGTCTAGATGTGTTTTACATGTACCCGAGATAGATTTCAGACATGATGTTGTGTTACGATCTTGGCTAACAGTTACAGTGAGGAGATAATAACTACGCACTGACACTTGGAAAGCAATTTGTGTCAGTGTTAATTACCTTTGCTCCGAGGCATTCACTGCTCCGCTCTCTCTCAGTAGTAATTTGAACATTTTCCCTTCAGGCTACTGTTTCCATGTGGATTCGAAGTAAATACTGTGATTGTGAAAATGCAGTATGTTGTGGATACCAGTGGGAGTAGTAGTAAGAGGTTGTGTACTAAAAACAAGATGATAAAAATAACTTATTTGTGGCTTAAAGGTCCTATGTTACGCAAAACTGACTCTTGTGAGCTTTAAGTCATGTTATAAAGCTGTTTTCCCATCAAAAACATACCTGGAGTTGTTTTGTTTCATTCACACATGTTTTGAGTAATCCTTTTTTATTAGTCTTTCTACATCTCCAAAGCTCAAAATGTTCTGTTCCACGTTTGATGTCATGAAGCTGTAGTTTTCAAGTTAACAGCTCCTTTTACCTTTTGTTCAGTAGAGATTGGAAATTCTGGGGTTGAACTCATCCAGATGATTCTAGTGAAGGTGTATGGAGTTTAAAAACACAGTGGAACATCATAAGTGTTTTCAGTTTGAAAGAAGAACACAGCTTAAAATGCAGGATTTGTGTGTTAAACATGGGTGAATGGAACAAAACACGGCTCCAGGTCTGTTTTTAATCAGGAAACGATATTATAACAAGGAGTTTAGAAGGCAGCTAGCCCAAGGATTGAGAGAATAGCTGCTGACGTTGCTGGATCTGCTGAATTAAATAAACTACTGAATTTTAGAAATAAGATGAATTTTGGTGTGGTACTGGGCTATAGAGCTTAATGTGATCCTTGGTTTTGATCCAGATAGGAAAAGATTTAAAAAAAAATTTCCTTTATTTGTCTGTCTTACAATGGAGAGATTCCAGTGTTGCAACAGCAAGTACAAGAAGAACAGCAAGAGAAGATAAGAATGCAAAAAATATACATTAGGACTGCACTAGACCTATTACAAACAACCATGTTAAACTAAAAGATCAAAATATACTTTGAATAAAGTTAAAATACTGAAAATCGCCATACACTGGGCTATGTGGTAATACCATCTAACTTTTATTTAAATTGTAACATATCACAGTATTTTACTTACTTTACTTTACTTTATGGCAAAAGGAGAAATTTAATTTGTCAACTGGACAGAGTTTATTTGGTTGAATACGTTTCGCAGCTCATCCAAGCTGCTTCTTCAGTTCTGGTCAGATGCTGGTGGACACTGCTTTATATCTGCCTGAAGGGAGGAGCTAATTATAATGAAATTACTCTGAGACAACACATATTTATTTACAGTTTCTGTTTGTTGGGTGAGTCTATTCAATATGGAGTGGGAGTGGGGGAGTAGTTAACAGAACCATTCAGGGCCATGATGGGTGTTTTCACACCTCTGGACATGTCCTGGCTAGTCCCATTGTTTTCCCAGTTTGTTTTGATTTAGGTTTGAGGATAGAGTTATAGATGGGAGACAAATGATGTCTGAGACCTCCATTTCTGTTCAAGGAAGGATTCTCTTTCTTGACAAAAATAGCTTCTTTAACTCCCCTCTCAAACCAGTTCTTTTCTCTGGCCAAGATCTGGACCTCGCTGTCCTCAAAGGAGTGGCCTGTGGCTTTTAGGTGGAGATGTACGGCAGATTGCGGCCCACCTTGGTTTTCCCGTCTGTGTTGATACATCCTTTTGTGAAGTGGCTGTTTTGTTTCTCCAATGTAGCGCTCACTGCAGTCTTCACTACACTGAATGGAGGAGACCACATTGCTTTGTTTGTGGCTCGGTGTTTTGTCTTAAAGTGTTTGTGGGTTTGAAATAGACTGGGATTTCATGTTGTCTGAAGATCCTCTGTAGTTTTTCGGAAACGCCAGCCAGGTAAGGAATAGTTACACCCTTTACTTACTTTACTTTACTTTTACTTTACTTTCAGTCAAATGCCATGGAAATATGTTTAACTTAAATCTGGACAGACTCAAAACTGAATGCAAACGTTCATAACCAACTTCATGTGGGGGAAAAAACAAGAACAGATTTGACAAAGTTTTCCACCTTGAATGTTCCACAGTATCTCATCAGTCTTATCAAATTCTCCATGGAGACACACGTGACCCCACCCTGGCCAAATTTCAGGTCAGATCTGATGCATGTTTTTCAAGCTATTTTTGAGAAGTAAAAACTAGGCTAATTGAACGAATGCCTTACTGTGGAAATAACATCTCCATGGAAACAAGCAGGTGGCAGATCCCTTACCAGAAAAGTTGCATAATGCATCTTTAACACAGTAAGTCTGGGAGGGGTCAGAGAGAGCAGGATATCCCAGACACAGACTTAAGCACAGGACAAAACAGGAAGAGGGGGCGCTTATTTACTTCCTGTACATTGGCAGACACCTCCAGCTCTCTGCCCAGACGACACACCCACAATCCTCCTCTGCGCCTGCCTCTGAGTGCTACAGGCCCCACCTGAACCTGTCATAATAGGCCCTTTGTGTCAGACATCAATTTTATCTTCCCTCAAGACCCGTAATCCGCTCTGCATTGACTCAACATGATTCAAACTATAGCAGGCGCGTGTTACAAGGTGTGTTTAAGGATGCACTGTCTAACTTATGCACAGGGTCAACCATCTGCTAGTCTCTATGGAGATGTTTTTACTTTGCCTGAAACCTTCCACAGTATGGCATTAAATGTATCTACTGTATATAGCATTTATTTCACAAGCCTCTCCATTTAATCTAATTTGTACCTTGGCGTTGTCATCTGTGGGAGTTTTTTGCCTTGTTGTAGAAAATTCCAGTCAAAGCAATAACGTGTCTATAGAAACAAGAAGGTGGTATACTCTCCACCAAAAAGTTACATAATGCGGCTTTATGATGTTTCAAACTTAAAGGTCCTATATGATGCAAAATTAACTCCTTTGAGCTTTAAGCCATGTTAGATTGCTGTTACCTCCTCAAAATCATACCTGGAGTTGTGTTTTGTTTCATTCACACTTCTTTGAGTAATCCTTTATTATGATTATAAGCTCAAAATGGTCTGTTCCAACTTGTGATGTCACAAAATGGTAGTTTTCAAGTTAACAGTTCAGAAGAGATTGGGAATTCCAGGGCTGAAATTATCCAAATCATTCTAGTGAAGGTGTATGGAGTTTAAAAAACAACTTCAGGTGTTTTTGTGATGAGGAAACAACATAACATAGATCAGAAAATAGTGGTGCAACCATCTTTAGACTATACAGCTGAGATTAGCCTTTATAACATTTATAATACTTACTGAAATCACACCCAAAAACACACAATGGTGGCAACACAGCTCACAAAACATATTTTATTTTCAGCAAAGAAATAGCTGAACCTCCCAGTCAAGTCTTACCAAGATCCATCCTTTCTTGCTAAATTACATGTCATGTTGTTATTTTATTGGGTTGCAGTCTGGCTAATTGCTTACAGTAACTATTTAGAAAAGTGCAGCCAAAACCAAAATACAAAACCAAAATCACTTTACATGAGTCTTGCTTTCTTACATTGGCATTTATTATAATCACATTTCAAAGCAAGGTCTTGTTGCAATACAAATGAAAGCCTTTGAAACTGGCCTAAAAAATGAATTGCCTGATGTTGCAACCCGGGCGTTTGGATGGATGCATTAGCTAAACACACAGAGGTGATTTGGTGTGCTAACAGTGTGGCTTGTGTCACAGAGGACTTCCTGTGCTGTTGGCAGGCTGCTGATGGAGGATTTCTTCATGTCATCAGCTAAGGCATGACTTAACCAGGACATCAAACAGTCTTAATACTTCAAAGTACTGTATTACAAAACAATGTCTGGCTATGACGTCTCTAAGCCACTAAATTAAATATAATACATGGGTTCTTATTACTGCGTATGATATTGCTATTACTGCCGGTGGTTCTTGTCTGCTCTGTCTGGTCCTCGTGAAGTCCATTGCACTTAAATGGTAAATGTATTATTAAAGGGATATTATCAACTTTTTTGGTGGAGGGTATGCCGCTTGCTTGTTTCTATAGTGGTTATTTTTTCACCTATATGTTCGTTATTATGGTATTAGATGTGTTTTTTTCAAGTGTAGATGTTTTATTGTTTAGAAAAATATGCATTCTTACTGTGAGCAGGGGTTCTTCTCCACAGATCTGGCCTGTAACTTGACCTGGTAGCGTCACCTGCTTGTCTCCATGGATATAAATGTGGAATTAAACTTGGATCAAAGCAATACATCCACAAACAGGGGCAGGTCGTCCATCAGAAAAGTTACACAGTGAACCTTTAAAGGCCTCATATTAAAGGGCTGTGTTCTGATCTATGTTATTATGTTATTTCCTCATCAACAACACACCAGGAGTTGTGTTTTGTTTCATTCAGTTTTCTCTCAAACAGAAAACACCATCCACCTTGTGATGTCATACTCAAGAAGTGCTCCACTATGTTTTAAAACTTCATACATCTTCACTAGAAACAGTTTTATAATTTCAGCTCTGGAATTGACAATCTTTACTGAACTGAAGCTAAAAGGTAGCTCTTAACTAGAAAACTACCTCTTCATGACATCACAAGGTGGAACAGAGCATTTTGAGCTTTGGAGATGTAGACAGACTAATAATAAAGGGTTACTCAAACATGTGCGAATGAACAAAACACAACTTTAGGTATGTTTATGAGGAGGTAACCGCATTATAACATGTCTGAAAGCTCACAAGAGTCAATTTTGTGCAACATAGGACCTTTAATTTGGGCTACGTTTAGTTAAAAAGTAAAACTAAAGTAAAACTACATATAACCCTTGTTAATGTGGCTGTACACCTCTGGTTTGGATCATATACCCTGCTACATCATCACCTACATATGAGACACTACTTCATGTTCTCTCCTTATATGTAGATATTTATGGAAAACATAAAAGTTTAGGTCCGATGTGTGTTTCCTTTGGGCTCAGAGATAAGGAACGCTGACGCCATTCAAGCCATTCTAAGTGACATAAATCAGCCTTTTAAGTTTTTCAAGTGAGATGGGCCATCGCACTGACCCTTGCTGACAAACTTCCTGCATTTTTCACAATTCAAAGGCCCAACGATGACTCCACAAAGTGCCACTCATCATAAAGACTGGAATTTGAGCTATGTGAAGTGGATGAGATGTTAGCATATTCATTTCACTATAGTTAACATCATTATTTTAAAGATTTTACTAAAAACTTTGCCCTGTATTTCCTGCCGTTTAAAGGGCCCATATAACACTATTTTCTGATCTATGTTATAGTGTAGTTTTCTCATCAAAAACATACCTGGAGTTTTGTTTTGTTGCATTCGCACATATTTAAACTCCATACACCTTCACTAGAATCATTTGGATGTTTTCAGCTCTGGAATTGCCCATCTCTACTGAAATAAAAGTGAAAAGTAGCTGTTAACTTGAAAACTACCACTACGTGACATCACAAGGTGGACTAATAAACCAGCATTACTCAAACATGTACGAATGAAACAAAACACAACTTTGGGTATGTTTTTGAGGATAACATTACACTATAACTTGGCTTAAAGCTCACAAAAGTCCATTTTGTCTTTAACTGTTTTCATTATATTCAGTCTCTCTTCCTTGTATAGGGACATCGTAAGAGTCCCTAAGATCTAAGTCCGTAAGAGTAAGTTCCCATAGATCTTTCTAGAGGCTGGTTCAGGGCAGAGGTCACGAGCAGCTTACAAGACGGATAACAATAGAAAGATCTGAAGGAATGACGGGTTTATCTACAAAGTGTCAATGAGTCTGAAGTGAAAGTGAGAGCCCTGACCTGACACCTTATCCGCCCAGGTGATACAGACGGTCTTTGAGCTTTAGCTGTGTGATGGGGTTAACTACACCAGCATGCTGTGTGAATAATGAAAATGGATAGAATTTATCTTCTAAGTGATCAGTGTCCAAACATGCTGTTATTTATAGCTTGGCCTGAGTTCACGTTACAAGTGATGCCCAACTTAGGGGTCGGGACCTTAACTTTACATGGGGTCCCCAGGGGTCCCTAAAAAGCAGTCACAACCAGACTGTTTGAGTTGAATTGTAATGAAAGGAATGTATGTTGAAATGCTTTGTGGAAATATTTGGTAATGGAGGAAATGCGTAGCCAACTGATGGTTTAAAAGTCTCATATTACGCTTTTTTCTGATCTGTCATAATGTTGTTTCCTCATCACAAACATGCCCGAAGTTCTGGTTTGTTTCATTCACATAAATCTTGCATATTTAGGCTCTTCTTTCAAAGTAAAAACACTCTGTTCCACCTTGTGATGTCATGTGGTTATACAGGAAGTGCTTCACTGTGTTTTTAAATTCCATACTTCTTCACTAGAATCATTTGGATCATTTCAGCCCTGGAATTTCCAGTCTCCACTAAATGAAAGGTAAAAAGAGCAGTTAACTTGAAAACTATCCATTCATGACAAGGTAGAAAAGAGAATTTTGAGCTTTGGAGATGTAAACAGACTCATAATAAAGGTTTACTCAAACGTGTGAATGTAAATGAAACAAAACACAACTCCAGGTATATTTTTGATGAGGCTACAACATTATAACATAGCTCAGAAAATAGTGTATTATGGGCCCTTTAATGGACCTGGGTTTGAATTTGCTCTCGACTTTTAATACCCAGAATGCCGTGTTGTTCACAGCTGACATGAGTTAAACTTGTGTGAGCAAAGAAACCAACTTGAAACCAACAGCTCCAGGAGTCAAGGATTATAAAACCGTCCAACCAGCCAATCTATTTTAAAGCAAAACTAAGTAACTTTCAGTGATAGAGCTCCCCCTGCAGCTCGGTAATGAAAATACATTGTCAGCGAACAGACTCAATAGTGCTTGTTTTTTCTTCTGTTTTCGTTTTTCTTTTTTTTTTAATGAAATGAGGCAGTGTAATCACATAAAAGACACATAATGAGTCAGGGTTTACCAGGACAATTATCTTTGGGTCGTGTCCGCCATATTGCAAGGCTGGTTTGCAAACACCCCAAAACATAAATACATATTTAACCATCACGGAGACTTACAAAGACGTTTAATGAGGTAAAAATGTTACTTAGTGCTGCTGGAGTTGTTTTGTTCCATTCACACATGTTTAACACACAAACCGTGCATATTTAGGCTGTGCTCTTCTCTGTAGTTAGCCCTGAAATTAGCCCTGAACTAAAGGTAAAAGTAGCTGTTAACTTGAAAAACATCGCTTCAAGACATTACAAGGTGGAGCAAAGCATTTTGAGCTTTGGAGATGTAGACAGGGTAAAAGGGCAAAGGGGTTAAAAGGATTACTCAGACATGTGAATGAAGCGAAACACAACTCCAGGTATGTTTTTGATGAGGAAACAACATTAAAATTTAAAGCTCATAAGAGTCAGTGTAGCATAATATAGGACCTCCTTTCACATACACGTATAGCCTACAGCAGATTATATAAATACACTGCATTGAGCGTCCTTCGTCATTTCAGTGTTTACAGTCCCTTTTCTCAGTGACAGGTAAATTATGTATAATTTGACATATTACATTGTATGTAGTGATAATCTCAAACCAGGCTCTCCTTTGACGAATGTGTTTATTATTAAGTATGTTTGGGATATTTGCACTTCAAACGAAACCGCACAGAGGGCTCACACGCACGCTCTCCGTCTCCTCCCGCCATACGAGTGACAGGGCATCTGAACATTATTTTGTGCCCCTGAGTTGATGGCAGATCTGATCTTTTGTCACTATGCTAAAAGGCTTTGATGGCGCTGGTGTTACACTCAAAACAGATTATCTTTGTTTATGTTTGTGGCCTTTACAATGGCCCACCTCTCAACACCAGTGAAGTTTCCACAGCTCCTCGCGTGACTCTGGGCCTGCTGAGCTCCTCTTCCTCTTCTTCCTCCTCTGTTCTTCTCTTTGTTCTAATTTTAAAGCCTGACAAATAAATAAGCTGTGATGCTGGTTTGGGGTGACTCAGCGGGGCTTTTCATCACTCGCGATGTGTCAGGCGTCTGAAACTGGATCGCCCTCCGAGAGAGAGGGGGGCGGGTGTGTGTGGGAGGGGTTTGGCCTTTGACCCCAGGGCTCTGCGTCCTCTCATCTCTCGTGAAGTTGATGCAACGTTACAGGGTTTAAATGTGCTCAGTCCAGGCCAGTGCTTTTCTCTCTTAATACTGTTTGTTTAATTGACTGCGTGCTTGTCTCATAAAAATGTATTGCTTTGCCTCCACAGTATGGTATTAAAGCCACAGTATGGAACTTTTTAGCAACCAAATAGACTAAAATAAAAGCATGTTGTTGTTTTTTTTCGTTTTGCACTAAACAAAAGCATGTGTCCTTAAAGATCCTGTATTATGCAAAATTGATTCTTGTGAGCTTTAAGCCGTGTTAGGACGTTGTTATCTCATCAAAAACAGACCTGGAGTTGTGTTTTGTTTCATTCACACATGTCTGAGTAATTCTTCAAAGCTCAAAATGCTCTGTTCCACCTTGTGATGTCATGAAGAGGCCATTTTCAAATTAACAGCTACCTTTTACCTTTAGTTCAGTAAAGATAAGCAATTCCAGGGTTGAAATTCAATTCAAATCCAAATGACATCAACAAAGTGGAGTGTTTTCTGTTTGAGAGAAGAACTCAAATCCCAAATATGCAGGATTTGTGTGTTAAACATGTGTGAAAGAAACAAAACACAACTCCTAGCAAGGGCTTGCATTTCCACAAACCTGAGCCTCCTCCTGCTCATTTCCTTTTCCTATAATCCTCCACAGAATGACATAAACATATTTATCTTCACGTAGAATGTTCCAAAATATGGTTTTAATTTTCCATTTCCAATTTTCCCCCAGAAAGTTACATACTGTACCTTTAACTTATTGTTTTGGATTACAAAAAATATATTACAAAAACTATATAATATACTTTTCTAATTTGGTAGAGTCACCTGCTTGTTTACATGGAGATTGGAAGATGGTCTAGTTTTTACGGAGCATGCCAGACACATGAAACAGAGAAGTGTAATGCCATACAGTGGAACATTCCAGGCAAATGTAATATTACCATGGACATAAGCTCATGGCAAACCCTTCACCAGAAAAATGACATAGTAGAGCTTTAATATTGTTTTGCTGAGGTAATGAGTCCAGTCAGATCAGTAAAGTTCAGTTCCTCCTTGTCATTTCTATGTAGTTTTTTTCTTCCTGCATTCTTCACAATATCTTAGACACGGTTGCAGAGACACATTTTTACCCACTGAAATCCACTTAAAGTCAAGCTCCACTGAAGCCGAGTGTTTTGAACGTGCTAATAGTCACGCTGTCGGATAAAGGCAGAGATAGCAGCAGCTCACAGATGGTAATAATTAAAGCGGGGACAGTGGCTCCACTTTTCCAGGAAGACAGCGGAAAACAGAAAATATGGTGGAAAACGCCGTGGAAAAACAGTTTGGTTTGGACTTGGACATTTTCAAAACTCACAGTAACAGAGTGAGGAGGATTGATAGGTGTCTGGTGCATGTCTTTTCTATCTACCATGACTGCATTCACACACCACATCAACATTTATGATTAAAGTGGAACTAAACATCTACTGAAACTGGAGGAAAGCATGTCAAAAATTTTAATCACATTTTAGCTTATTATTAGCTCAAGTGTTTATCAAATTAACCAGAAGAGAAAGTATAGAAAATATATTTTAGAAAGGAGTAATGTTTTGTGACATTATTTGTGTAATTTAAAATCAAACCAAAAAAAGTGTGAAAGCAACCTATTTAATCTGCTGTAGATTCATGGCTTTCATCTTCCATTTTCAGTTTTAGTTAAGGAGTTATTTCCCATTTAAAAAGATTTATTATTTTGTTTTAAATTGTTAATCACTATGGTGACAGTCCCAGTTTTTCATTATTCTGATTCACAGAGATAGATCTATTCAGAGGTGGGTTGTACTCAGTTACTTTACTCACTTACTTACTTACTTACTTACTTACCTGAGTTACTGTTTGTACTTCTCAGGGTACTTTACTAGCAGCTTTTACTCCTACTTTGAGTTTTATTGAAGTAACCGTAGTCTTACTTGAGTAAAAGTTATTATTCTCTTACTTTACTCTTTTTTCTTTTCCATTGTTGTGTCTATTCTTTGAAAAAACAAGCTAGATTTTGTGCATCTTGACCTTCAAACGACATTAACCTCAAATGATAAATTAGATGTTATGTCCCAACAGTTGGTCTTTAAGTTTTAAAGTTTTTATTCCTACTTGAGTAATTCCTTGGACCACTACTTTGTACTTCTACTTGAGTAATATTCTTTTGAAGTAACCCACCTCTGCTAATACTGTAGTCTTCATACCAGATTCTCTTTTAAGACTGACCCTTTCCATTGATCTCAGCTTGTCTGGCATAACTCTTCATGGCTGCTTAAAGTTAAGTGTGTAAAAATATCCCAGCATTTTGTAAGTACACACACACACACACACACACACACATACGCACACACACGCACACATGCACACAGTCAGGATCAAAGCAAAAACCAATAATAAGTTACATGTGATGGACAGAACTAGTGACTGGTGACTAAGAACAGCTGGAGCAGATTAAAGGAGCGCATAACCAACTGAGACCAAGTGGACCATATAAACTTTCATCACCAACAGATTCTAAAATAAGGCTGTGGACAATGTCTTTGGATGTATTTGTCATCTGCGTCCATAAAACCCTCAAAAATTCTTCTGGTCCTTCTGACAATTAAACATTTAACTCAAAAGCCTCAGTCTGGCCAAGGGTTTTGAAAGATCCAACATGGACTGTCCCTGTGATGTGGTCCTTCATGTAATCCTGTCTTATCCGTAGACTTTATATATAAATGGACATAGCTAACGCGACAGCCCCCACGTTCCAAATAGGAAGTGAGCATCTTTAACTGCCGCTGTGATCCTCGTTATTCTGGTCTTAAAATGTTCATATTAATCCACTCTACATGATCCTCGGGTTTATATTTCACTATTCTGTCTCTAAATTAAGATGTGAACATTAACAACAGACCGACACCGTGTCTATTTTTCCTGAGGTCGCTCCCACTAGCATTAGCAGCAGGTTTGATTGACAGCTCCGTTGCTAAGGACCCGCCCTCTTCCAAACCAGCGATGTGGGGCGTACCTTCAACAGCCTCGCACCTGATTGGCTCTTTGGTTTCATGCTCGGATTTCCAAATGTGGTCCGTGGTTGCAAGTGAACGCTGCTGGTGATTTCACACTCCCTTAGTCCACTTCTATTAAACAGTCTATATGGTCTTATCTCAAAGCTTCCCACAAAGACGCTTTAGGTTTTCTGTGTTCTCCAGTATTTGGTGACTCTAAAGACAAAAGAAAAAATCAAAGTCAAAACAGAACTTTACTGATCTGGTAATACAAACCTTGTAGATGTCCTAGGCCTATATTAACTACTACTAGATTTTAAAGAAGACATTATATAAAACATTTTATTAATTTCTAACCATGTTACAGCGGTGTCCCATCGTCTTTTGCATGGATATTTCTTGTCTAAATAATCTCGTATTGTCCTGCATTTGAGGCGTGAGCATTATTGATATGAACAGTGGAAAAATGCACTTGTCATAATTAATCAGGATTCAGATTCAGGAAAGCGTTTTTGTGGGGAACAAATGAACACAAACTAGAAATGTGTATTAAAATGACAATGTCTGTTTACACAGACGCACAATAATAATCATATGAGGCTATTGGTTGCATGACACGTGGTTTAAAGCTTAAAGAAGCACTAAGCAGTAAGTTTTCCGGTAAAGGGTTTACCCGAGTTGTGTTTTGTTTCATTCACACAAAAACCCTGCATATTTAGGCTGTTTGAGAGAGTTCTTCTTCCACCTTGTGATGTCATGTGGTAATACAGAAAGTGCTCCACTATGTTTTTAAACTCCATTAACCTTCACTAGAATCATTTGGGTGATTTCAGTCCTGGAATTGCCCATCTCTATTAAAAAAAAGGTAAAAAGTAGTCACAAAGTGGAAGAGAGCACTTTGAGCTTTGGAGATGTAAACAGACTAATAATAAACAGTTACTCAAACATGCGGGAAGGAAACAAAACACAACTAAAGGTATGTTTTTGGTAAAAACATAACATGACTTAAATCTCGTACTATAATTTGTCACTTAATGAATAAAATTAGACTCAACACAAAAGCAAGTCCTTGAGTGAGTGAATTGTGTTAAACATATAAGGCTGAGCAAAGGACAGAGGAGGTGATGTGCTGAGACAGGAGTGGGCTGAGTGCAGACTGTTGATAACTGCTGTCTGCTGCACTAACCACAGAGCCGTGAAAACCACAGAGAGACAGAGCAACGGGGAACTGTCACCTCCTCACACCAAACACAAGACACACACAAACACACAGGCACCGTCAGAGTCTGTGTGAACAAAGCAGTCCTGGGAAGTAACTGAATCATTTACAGAAAATACATACTTAGAACACTAATTATGAGTATTCAAGTGTGGTGATATTACAAAGGAATATGTTGCAGTGGTTGGCTGCTTTTGTGGCGTCCTGGCTCACACACTGAGCAGAGTTTGAAACGTTTTGTGTTCAGAGCTCATTTTTAACATATCATGGGATTTTAAACCAACTAATAAGTGCAGCATGTGCGGTTCAGAGGACTCAAATAAGGGACTGTTGGATTTTGTGAAATTAACTGTTTGTTTTTCCTGTATCCATGGAGAGCGAGCTGACCCTACCTGACCAGTCCTCCCATTAAACTGCACTGAAACCTTTGAGACACAAAGGCCACTGAGAAACGCAGTGGAAATGTTACTGTAGCAACACTTGAATATTCCTCGGGATCAATAATTTCTCCCTCGCTTTCAGTTTCCTTCTCTTGTTAGTGATAAAAATACATAAACATTAAACTGTTTTAAGTCTATGTTGCATTATATAACACTATAATTTAATTTAGCTCAGTATGAAAGGATGTAAGAATACATTACTGTGACTGGGTAACAGTGTAGATATATTTTAATGCAGTTACGCAAATACATACCCGGAGTTGTTTTGTTTTATGTTTGAGTAATCCTGGTTTGATGAGGAAATAACAAATAACATTCTAACATAGATGAGGAAATGGCGTAATAAGGGCTCTTTAATGTACACTAAAAGCTATATTTAAACACATATCACCAAGCCTGCACTCTTATATAATATTGCCCTTTTAATGCTTTATTTCAAGAGTCAAATGAGGTTAAACAATTTTACAAAATTCACACAGTAGAAGTTAAAATTATTATAGCAATTCAGCCCTAAAAAGCTGTGACCAGTTCTTGTAATTTTGTAATATAATTTTACATTTTCCAAAAACTACACGGTCCAGGATTAGCATACAGGGCATTTTTGAACATAGATGCTTTCTGTATGTCCAGTTTTTTTTTTTTTTTTTTTTTTTTTTTTTGTTAGCTTTGCTTAATTCGCTCAATGCTTACTATGTGTTTTTTTTTAAGGTGCACTGTGCCCTTTCTGCTTGTCCTGGAATGTTGCACAGTCTGGCATTAAAATATGTATCTCCATGGTGACAACAGGCGGCAGCACCAGGCCAGTTTACAGGTCACATCAATAGAGATTCAATCCTGCACACTAAAAGAATATAGATTTTTTTTTTTTTTTTTTTTTTTTAGCAACGCAAATACTTAAGTTGATTTCCATGGAGACAAACAGATGGACCAGAAAAAGTGCATCTTTAAAGGGCCTGCATCAGACTTCAAGAAAACCTTTAACAGTACAGCCTATTGAATGAGCAGCCAAAAAGAGAAACTATTATTGGATTTTGTTGGATGAGAAAAATACACTAATTTGCCCTGCCAAAAATGTTGTTGAAAGATATGTGGAAACAATGGCCTTGGAGAGTTTTGTCAACATCAGAGAAGGGACTAAGTGGGCGGGGCTACCAGCTATTTCTCAAACACGCTCAGAAACATCAGGAACAGGACCTTTAAGTCAACAAAAAAATGATTAACCCAAAAATCAGGGGAGCTGACGGGGGGACAAAGGGGCCTGTGGTCCCAGAGTTTTAGGGGACCAGAATTGGAACCTCTGCGTATGAATTAATATCAGAGGAGGGCCCATGTGAGGCTTCTTGCCCCTGGCCCCAAATTTCTGTTGACGGGCCTGCCAAAAATATACAGTACGTCTGATGTGACTAGACAAAAAATAATGGCAAAAGCTTTAAAATGTAAATACCCCCTTGGTTTTCTGTTTGCACTGTTAATATTTGACACCTCAATGATCACATCTACTTTTTTAATGATTGACAGCTGAATTGAAGTGAATGAGAGTTGCACAGTGATTGCATCAGTTTTGACCTGTGATGCACTTGGTTCAATACTACAGACCTTTAGTATATATCCTGGTGTAACAGACCAGACTTGACCCACGTGGCCAATTTTAACTACTATGATTTTAAAGGAGGCACTTTATATAAACTTTTATGAAC
The DNA here is from genome assembly GCA_029959045.1 of Taenioides sp. WSHXM2023. Taxonomy (NCBI): domain Eukaryota; kingdom Metazoa; phylum Chordata; class Actinopteri; order Gobiiformes; family Gobiidae; genus Taenioides; species Taenioides sp. WSHXM2023. The sequence goes on from CM057085.1 coordinate 10,375,316, forward strand.
TTTTAATTGTGTCATAAGTGTAACATCATCATTAAAGGTCCTATATTACGCAAAACTGACTCTTGTGAGCTTTAAGCCATGTTATTATGCTGTTACCTCCTCAAAAACATACCTGGAGTTGTGTTTTGTTTTCACTCCAAAGCTCAAAATGCTCTGTTCCACCTCCGTTTTCAAGTTAACAGCTACATTTATCTTTTGTTCAGTAAAAATATTGGCAATTTCCAGGCTGAAATTATCCAAATAATTCTAGTGAAGGTGTATGGAGTTTGAAAACAATAGAACACTTCCTGTATTACCACATGACATCACAAGGTGAAACAGTGTTTTCCATTTGAGAGAAGTACTCAGCCTAAAAGTGCAGGATTTGTGTAGTAAAAATGTGTGTGTATGTTTTTGATGAGGAAACAACATTATAATAATGTAAATCATAAGACAGTGTAAAATGTCTTCTAAAGGGAAATAAGTCTAAGTATTTCCATGGTATCTGCGGTGAGTTGTCCCTGTGGGTTATGCAGGAGTAGCGGAGGATGGAGCGGGGTCAGGGGGTTCGTGTGGTCGCTGGGACCACAGTGAAGCTCCTGGTTTGGTGGGTGACTCTCCGGAGACGTGCTGCCTCACCGCACTCTGGCGCTCTGAATCACACACTGTTATGAAATCCCTGTTTGCCACATACAGGGCCCCTCGCTCACACACGACAGGCAAGTCAGAGCTGTCAACACACATCCCCTTTACTATTTTTAGATATGGTACTACACTGAGAGTCAAGAAATATTTGTAAATTAAAGTGAGCTGTTTAACTGACACTTGCTTGACTCCATAAACGTAGTATTGATTGATTTTTTTTTATTTACCCCTATTCAATATTTACAAAATATTATGAACTGGTTCACCAATACCTTACCTCTCCACAGATATGACTTGTAACGGCTTAGTGGCTGCTTGTCTCTTTAAAAACAGATACGTTTAATGCAAATTTGAGGAATATTCCAGCAAAGAAATAACATCTCTATTGTGACAAACAGGTGGCAGACGCTCCACTAGAAAAGTTACATACTTTCTGCATAATAACAAACTTAGTCACTCTTTTAAAGAAAAATGCAAAATCAGGTCATACGAGCTTTTCAAAATGTTTTTCCTCATCATGAAGTTTCCTTGGAGCTTTGATTTGAGTCATTCGTACATGTTTGAGTCATCTATTATCCTGCACTCTGGCCTTGAGATCTTGGAAACCTCATATCCTTGCACATGGATACTGTACTGATGAGTGGTGTCTCGATTAGAGGGCAGACAACAATCAATGCTTATAATATTACTTTGTTTTAGAGCAATAAAAAAATACAATAATGAAATATGAGTGTTTTAATCATAGACCGAAGCATAATATGTCTTGCTTTTCTGAAGAACCTAATGTTTTTTGTTTGACCAATGATTTTATAGCCTTTCAATATGAGTTTTTGCCATTCATTTTTAATGTGTATAGCTTTCAAATTTGGGAAGCTCTGTCTTTAATCCGTTAATATTTCACTAGAATTTCACTATTTATTTATCATTGCATTGTGTTTGCTGCATCCAGGTCTGACGTCATCCACATTCCCTGGAGGTCTGATTCTAACTGTAAACTCTGTTCTGTCTGAAGCTTTGTGAGACTTCAATCTGAGCTTTATTATAACTTAATCTGACCATAAAGAACTGCCTTAGCTGGAACTAAAGCAGACGCGGTGATTTGTACTGTTGAACAGGTCTCTCACACATTTAATCACAGTCCCAAGATGGCCTGCATTACTTTTTCAGTTAGTCTCAACTTTTTTTGTTGAAAATCAAACACCTAAACAGGACCATGAATGCCCGTATTGATCACAGGCTGCCGACAGTGTTTGCTAATGTGTGCTTTGTGTTACCATGGTAACTTCTAAATATTCCACCATAAAGATACATGTAGAACACCCCCAGCATGATGACACCGCAAGGTATCAAGTCGATTCAAGGTCATTGCACTGTATTCCTGTTTACATTCTACAATGTTACAGTATCCAACATAGACCCTTTAAAATCCTCATCAGGATGTTTAAAAATATTACAATAGAGGCAAAAGAGACAAAGTGAAGCATTTCAATTTCAATTATTAACTGAAGATCTAAATGTAAATGGTTTTACAATTTTGAATTTTCAAATATTAGTTCATTTGGTTCTCTGTTAAGAAGGATGGAAAAATACAAATTTCTAACCTCAAAATTGTATTTGAGCTTCACAGAAAGTATAACTTATGATGAAATGTGTGATATATCTGCAGATGAAATGGCAGACTGTAGTGGACTCAGCTTTTCTGTAAATATTTGTCCAGTAAAACCTCAAAATCTTTGTCAAAAATGCTTAGCGTCTATCATAATATTCTGTTAAATAAACAAATAATGTAAAACATTTGTAAACACAATTGTAAATGTTTTTAAACCGGGCCCATGACATCATTCACACATGTCTGAGCGGTTTTCATTTGCCAGATTTCTCTTGATTTGTTTATATTTTGTGTAACTTTTCTGGTGGGTCCGTCAAGTGTTTTTCTCCATGGAGATGTTATTGCTTTGTCTGGAATGTTTCACAGTATGGTATTAAAACTTTCTATTTTCATGGAGACCGAACTAGACCAAGTTACAGGTCAGGTCTGTGGAGAGGCAGCCTCGCTCACCGTCAGAATGCTTGTTTTTATAGGTATTTTTGAGCTATAAAACCACCTGTAATTGAATAAATGTAAGGAAAGTTGTCTGCCATACTGCAGAACATTCCAGGCAGAGCAATGACATCTAAAAACAAGCAGGTGACGGATCTCCAACCAAAAAGTTACACAGTGCACCTTTAATCCCAGTTTTCCCACTGAAATCACATTATGTCCCAGATCACTTTTGCCTCCAGTTGCCTTCATTTTTCATTTCCAGAGTTTTTTGGGGTTTTTTTGTTTACAATTTTTAGAGGCTGTATAGCAGTTATTTCTATACCGCTCCTCGTGCATGACAGCAGTAATGTAGCGTGTAGTTCGTGTTGGAGCTTTGCATGCTTGTGGCCTGTATTTGTTGATTCACGGACCATTTACTTTTCATGCTTTGTCTTGGTCAAAGCGAGCCAGTTAGGCAACTTCGAGATCCTGGCACTATTTCAAAGCATTGTACCCTTAATGTAAACGCTACAGAGAGCCAGTGTAGTGCTACTTAGAAATTGTGTTTAATTTCAGTTTGGGTTGCCGTGCTAAGTAAGAAATACTGCTGCAATGGCGAGCTTTCATGCAGTAGACTTTAAAGTACAAGTTGTGCGTGGGGAGCTATCAGCAAACATAATCATAGCTTGAAGGACTATGGTTTTGACTTTACAAATAAAATAAACCCACCACACAATTAAAATGGTGCTTTTGGGTTTCCTTTCAGTAAAATAAACATGAAAAGTAACAGAGCAATGTAGCGAGCATAATTACACAGAGTTCTTCAAAGTTTACATGTTGGGCTTGTAAAAACGTTCCCATTATTTTGACCAGTTAGATTTTCCACTAAAACTGCGCCGAAAGCTGTGGTGGAATGATATTGTCTACAAAGGAGCTGAGCAGATGAAAAATACATCTTTGAAGAGACTGGATTCAACCATAATGGGCTAATTACAAATGCAACAAGCACAACTCGGAAACTCTGATACCAGATGTTTGTGACAATATGGGAAGTGATACATTTATTTATTGTAAAAAAAAAAAAAAGGAGTGGTAATTTGCCCAAGGACATGAGGGGATTTTGTGGAATATCTGTGAATCCAAGTTTACAGTTTTAAACTCTTTACCCCATTAATCAAAGGTGCTGTGCCTGAACAAACAGAACTGAATTAGTTGTTGTGGTTTGCCTAAACTTATGCATTCTGAGCTTCCTGATTATCCACTGCGATTACTTCATAAGTGCATTTTTCAGCTTTTTTGTGATGGTAATGCTTACAACAACTAGCATACTAACAGCATGCTTCCTGATTCTCAGACAATAAAACGCTTTATAGACGTTATGAACACAGCTGTTGCCTGCTCACCCTGAGTGATGTGGCATGAAGTTGAAACACTAGCTGGAGATGTTGTTGCTGCACTAAAACAGTTTATCACAGTTTATCACCGTGTAAAATAAGTTCTGCTGCTAAATGTAAAATAAGTAAAAATAACCTAAACTTCAGTGGCAGGACATCCAGTCATAATTGATGGACACAACTAGCCCCGTCCCCTGGGGTCCTGGAATTGCCAATCTCTACTGAATTAAAGGTAAAATGTAGCCACTTCATGACATCACAAGGTGGAAAAGAGCATTTTGAGCTTTGGAAATGTAATAACAAAGGATTACTCAAACATGTGCAAGTGAAACAAAACACATCTCCAGGTTTGTTTTTGAGGAGGTAACAACATTCTAACATTTCTTAAAGCTCAAAAGAGTCAGTTCTGTGTAATACAGGGCCTTTAAGATATGATCTAATATGAAGTTACAGTTTTGTCTTTAATACATGCAGTTTTAGAAATAATTGGCAACAGGTTGAATTGGCAAGTCACAAGGTGGTGGTCATCTTCTGGACATCTGATTTTTTCAAATCAATATGCAAATCACTACACCAAATTTGCATGAAGAAAATTGGACAAACGTTTTTAAGAGTGAAAATACACTTTAGCACTCATACCAAGTAGCTTCTTCACTTCTGACAGGGTTCTGAACGTCATTGCCTTATATCTGTCTAAAGGGAGGAGCTAACTACATTGAGCTAACAGCAGCTTCCTGCAGAGAGAGAGGTGAGTGATGTAGTTTGATAATCCGTATATAATATGCAGAGTATACAGCTGACTTATTTTGACCTCAAGAGCCAAGGGTTCTGGGATGAACTTTGCTCAGATGCATAGGGACTAAGCCTCATATAAGTCTCTCATTTGGATTTCCAGTTTTAATGCTGAAATCCAGTTGGTTTAAACCTAAAACGCCTCTCTCTGATCTGAATGGTCACTACCTAAACCCCAGCATCTACAGCCAATCATGAAGCAGTGCTAGTGCAGCCTCTGCGGCTCAGTGAGGGAGTTCTGTAAGTGCATATACTGAGAATGAGAAACACTTGTGTCGTCTATATGCAGGTGAAGGCACTGGCAACCCAGGTTCAGTTGTGATTATTGTACAGTGAGTTTAAAGGGTCCATATTATGCTATTTTTTGATCTAAGCTACTGTTTCCTTGTCACAAACAGACCTGGAGTTGGGTTCTGTTTCATTCACACAAGTTTAACACACAAATCCTGCATATTTAGACTGAAAACATGTCATGTGGAAATACAACAAGTGCTCCATTCTGTTTTTGAACTGCATACACCTTTGCTAGAATAATTTTGGTCATTTCATCTTTGGAATTTCCAATCTGTAATAAACAAAAGGTAAAAAGTTTTTTTTTTTAATTAACAGCTCCCATCACTACATGACATCACAAGGTGGAACGTAGCATTTTGAGCTTTGGAGATGTAGACAGACTATCAATAAGGGGTTACTCAAACATGTGTGAATGAAACAAAACACAACTCCGGGTACATTTTTGAGGAAGTAACAGTGTTATAACACAAGTCAAATTTGCGTAATAAAGCACCTTTAAATTAGGTGTTTTTGTGTATTGATGCCTGTACTTCTTTGCATCACAATGGTCTCAAACACGTGCGTACTCTCACTATAAAACAGCAGTTAGGTCGTTTAATTTGAGTGTATACACAAGGGACACGTGGAGCCCCAAGGCCAAGAGCTAAATCCACTCTGCCACTCTGTTTATTTACTCCTGCTACACAACGCAGCGCGGCCATGTTTACCCACTGTCAGGATCAGTCACACTCTACACTCGTAACTGAAATAAATACAATAACACATGCATTTGTAACAATAAAACCAGCCCCGTGAGTCACCGCTCAAAACGCTTACGGCATACATTTGTCTATACGCCCACCTCGCCTCGCTGCGTTTGACCTATGACCTCATAAGGGAAAACACACGGTATCCACCCTGGGCATTCGAATGGAGCTTGCAGTCAGATCTGAAGATTGTGTTGTTTAAAGTGGTACGGTTAAGAAGGTTATCTATGAGCTGATAAGACAAGGCTACAATGACACGGGTTTGATAGACGGAATCAAAGTTCATTCTGTGTCTTATGAACAAATAAAGGACTCTTGGTGATTGGTAATGGGTGGAGTATGTTACCATGGTTACTCATCATTTGTTATCAGGCATGGAGCTACAACCAAATTGTCCAAAGTATCCATATAAGGAGCGGAGTGTACCAAGTTTGTAGATGGCACAAGTTAAAGAGCCCATATTACACTATTTTCTGATCTGCTGTATGTTATAATGTTGTTTCCTCATCAAAAACACATCTGGAGTTTTGTGTTGTTTCATTCACACATGTTTAACACACAAACCCTGCATAGGATGAGTACTTCAACAGAAAACACCATGTTCCACTTTGTGATGTAATACAGGGAGTGCTCCATTGTTAGTTTAAATGACGTGCGCCTTCATTAGAATTATTTGCATAATTTCAGACCTGGAATTGCCAATCTCTACTAAACAGACAGATTAATGTTACATCATTATTCAAACATATGTGAATGAAACAAAACACAACTCCAGGTATGTTTCTGAGGAGGTAACAACATTATAACATGTTCACAAGACTCAATTTCAAAGCTATTGTTTTTCTCAGATAAAAAAAAAAAGTTATATATTTTATTAGAATTTTAGAGAGGAGATGTTTGTCCGGCTCCAGCACCTTCTGGATTTGAACAGAATGTAGAAGGGACTGGCTGGTCAGGCAACATGTACTCCACAGCTTTTGAGCCCCAGAGCCAACTAGCTTTTAGTGTTACTTTATTCTGGTGACTGTGTTTTTCGTGACTCCCTGCACATGAGGTTAAAATGACCTCATAATAAAACGCTATTTTAATTGAATCTATAAAACCTGATCCCTTTTACACTCGGCTCAGAAACAAACATGACTAATGATGTTTTACAATTGAGCAACTCTGTTTTCAGATGCAGGGGCTCCCTGTGTGCATGAAGTGAGGACTGGCGTTATTTATTCTGGTGAAGTGCATACCATCTGTTTGTCTCCGTGGAGATGCTATTTTTTTGCTTGGAATGTTTCACAGTATGACATTAAACACAGAAATTACTAAAAAAAAAAAAACAAACAAAAAAAAAAAAAAACCCAAATGATGAACAACAACAAATGAAAAACAAGCATTCTTCTTTGATTAAAATTTGCCCATGTACAGATATATTGTATAAGCAGCTCTTGAGTTTAAAATATGTCTGCCAGTATTGTCTGCATCTAATGAGAGTGTTTTATTACGTCAGATAATTGGGAAGTGCACCTTAGTATGCTAGTTGTTAGCTTTATTCATTGCACCTGAAAGGGCCAATATTACACTATTTTCTGATCTGTTATAATTCTGTGTCCTCATCGCAAACAGACCTAGAGTTGTGGTTTGTTTCACTCACACATCTTTAACACACAAATCATAAAATATTTAGGCTCAGTTCCACCTTGTGATGTCATGTGGTAATACAGGAAGTGCTCCACTGTGCTTTTAAACTTTACACACCTTCACTAGAATTAATTGATTTCAATTTGGATGATTTCAGCCCTGGAATTGCCAAACTGACCTAAACTAAAGGTAAAATGTGGCTGCCACTACATGACATCACAGAGTGTTTTAAGGTTTAGAGATGCAGACAGACTAATAATTCAGGATTACTCAAACATGTGTGAATGAAACAAAACACAACTTCAGGTATGTTTTTCATCCGTTAAAAACGTTCTAATAATTTTGTGTACTATAGAACCTTTAACTAACAGAACTCAAGTCAATATGCCTCAGTTAATGTGTAACTCTGTGTTTTGTCTGTTGTTTACTGCCAGAGTATTTCACTGCAAAACAAGGATCCTCCATCACTGTCTTTACTCCACTAACCCTCTCTCAGGGCACCCATGGGAGCCATACATTTTCACACATGGCAAGCCCAGTCTGGATTTTATAGGCAGAAATAGTTTTAGGATCCTGTGAGAAGAGGAGATGTAAAACTTTAACTGTCTGTGGCAAGGAGTGAAAAGTAGGAGGACGGGAGGGGAGTTTTGATCATATGTTGTGAGAAAAACAAGATTACGAGTTGTTTTGCATTTTCGCATTAAGATGAATAAAAGACATTATGAAAGAGAGTGGTTTGTAGTCAGCTTGGGTCTCAAATGTCCTTGCGTTTGAAGACATTGGCTCAGTGATTTAAATCCATGCAGTCTTATGAGAAAATACTGCAGTGAAATTTACTGCTCTCACTGCTCCCATTGGGCAATACGGACATATACGTTTCATAAGAATTACTCTGAATATAAGAATCTTTATGGGGCCTTATAAACATTTCAAGTCTTATATAAGTTTGAGGTTTTAGAAGTATTAAAGTTTTGTTTTTTCACTTGACCTCAGTAACCTTGGACGAGAATGCACTGCCCCCTACTGGACCCGATCCTTCTGGAGTCCTCAAGATTTGTTAAGGCGCATGGTGTAACTTCTGATGGAGGGTCTGTCAGATGCTTTTCTCCATGGAGATGTTATTGCTTTGTCTGGAATGTTTCACAGTATGGTATTAAACCTTTCTATCTTCATGGAGACCAAACCAGGTCAAGTTACAGGCCAGATCTGTGGAGAGGCAACCCCGCTCACAGTCAGAATGTCTGTTTTTCTAGGTATTTTTGAGCTATAAAACCACCTGTAATTGAATAAATGTAAGGTAGAGCTGTTTAATGCCGTACTGTGGAACATTCCAAGCACAGCAATGACATCTCCTCAACCAAAACCTCAACCAAGTTACAGAGGATTTGTCATGAAGTCATCTAACAGCCTGATTATTTTAGGGGATACTGAAACTGGTCAAAATCTTCCATTAATTTTTCACTGCTCCACCTTGTGATGTCATTTGGTAATACAGAAAGTGCTCCATTGGGTTTTTAAACTCCATACCCTTTCATTTGGATCATTTCAGCCCTGGAATTGCCAATCTCTGCTGAACTAAAGGTCAAAGATAGCTGTCAACTTGAAAACTACCACTACATGACATCACAATGTGGAACAGAGCATTTTGAGCTTTGGAAATGTAGACAGGCTAATAAACCAGATTACTCAAATATGTGTGAATGAAACAAAACACAACTCAAGGTTTTTGAGGAAGAAACAGCATTATAACATGTCTTAAAGTTAAGAGTTAATTTTGTGTAATATAGAACCTCTAACTTTAGCTGCAAACGTAACAATTCACGCTCACCTCTATTTTCTTTGTGATTTGGTTCTGTTTCTAGAACAATTTATTCTTTGACCAACTACTGGCATTTAAATGATATGAAAAGCTGGACTGTGCTGTTAAGTTACATTATCTTATGATTGAAAGCTTAAGAACCAACCCCAAGAGAGGTGATAAAAGTGGTCCTATTTTTGGTCTGAAATGGGGTGTGTGAGAGGGAAGTGAGAGGCCCAGACCAGGGAGCGGTTTTATTGAAGGAAAAGTGATCTACAAAACAGAATCTTATCCAGAGGAAGTGAAAGAGTAAAAAGGTGCAGTTGTGTTTTTATACTGCAGTAAGAGAAGGGTGATGGTTGAATTGGGACAGAGTTTGTACCCTCTGACCTGGTTTTGTTAATCCCACCTGTGAATTTTATGACTCTTAAATGTCACCATTACTGTCTTAAAAAGTGAAAAACAAAACTGCTTGATTATAAAAGTTTGTAGTGATCCAAAGTTATTCCTCAGATTATCTTAATTATTCACTGCGATGAGTTTACAAATGCTTTTCACAACTATCAGAGTGGAGTTTTGCAGGAAAGCTAACAAAAACTAACATGCTATTGCACACTTCCTGATTATCTGACAATAAAATTATTTCTAATTAGATGCAGACAACGGCGGACATATTTTGACCCCAAGAGCTGCTTATAAAATGTAACTGTACATTAATCAAAGAAGAATGCCTGTTTTCCATAGTGTGTTTTTCTACAAATCTACAAAACAGAACCCAGAGGAAGTTAAAGAGTAAAAAGTTGTGTTTTCACAGTGCATCAGGAGGAGGTTGATGGTTGAATTGGGACAGATTTGGACCCTCTGACCTGGTTTTGTTAATCCCACCTGTGACTTTTATGCCTCTTAAATGTCACTCTCGGAGCTGGCGTCAGTTCCTAAACGTAAATGTACCTCCTCTGCTTGTGTTATACTCTGGTGAGCGTATCACCGGACACTGCGGGTTCAGCTCTATGTACCAGCCAAAGCTCAGCCCACACTTACAGGGCTGGACCGGCACACTGGGCAAGAACCTGGACAATAGTCTTTTTTTTAGGATAAGTGCCTGCAATTGTTTTCATATAATAAAGTAAAGTTGTCTAGCCGCATTACACATATATTGTAATGGAAAAGTGAAGAAAACCTTTTGGACACTGCAAACAAGACAGTAAAATTCAGTTAGCCCCTTTAATCGTATCATATTTTAGGCAGATACAAGTGTATATAAAAACATTTGAGTTGAAAACAAAAGAATGGTGAATTATACTGATTTTATTTACATCCGTCACTCTCTAGACAAAAAAAATTCTGATGGGCGGTGTTGGAGTTTACGTTTCAGCCTCACAACAAGGAAATTATGGGTATAGATATGTCTAATGCTATACATCCCCGCCTTCCTTGCCTTGAATCTGTTAAAATATGGCAATAAACTTCTGTCTTCATGGAGAGAAGCAGACGACACCTCCAGGCCATATTACAGGTCAGATCTGTGAAGAGGCTACACCACACACAGTTTTTCAAGTGTTTTTTTTTAGCAATCAAATCACCTGTATTTGCATCTCTGAGGTGGCCACCAGTCTCTGACAGAAGCCACCAATCCACGCACATGAGTCAAAGTAAAAGTCAAAGTGTCTTGCCCAAGGAAATAACAATAGTCTGCACTCGTCACTGCAGTTTGAACCGCCAACTACAGTACACCTGTTTTCCCCTTGCACACAGACACTAGCTCATTCACCTTTTGTAAGTCTATTGTGGATTTGCCACATTTGAGACACAATTGAAAAGTTGTGATTTGACTGTTAAAAACTTGTCTGAGAAATAATGTACTTTTTAGTAATTTTATATGGCATGTCTATTTTCCACACTCAGTAGCAGAAAGGAGCAGGCAGGTGCAGACAGGAACAGACAAGCTGACAGGAGCAGGTAGAAGCAGGCAGGAGCACGCAGGAGAAGGTAGGAACAGACAGGAGCAGAAGACATTAGCAAACAAAAGCAGTCAAGAGAAGATGGGAACAGACCAGAGCAGACCAGAGCAGTCAGGAGCAGACAGGAGCAGACCGGAGCAGACAGGTGCCTCGGGGTGGATTCTCAGACACTGCTCCCTCTCCCTCCTCTGCTCCGCTCCTCCGTGGCATCTGCACCAGTCTGTCATAGTCGTCTGGAAGGAAATCAAACTCATTTCACAGGGTCAGAGCTCTGTTCCTCTGTTATGTGATAGTGTATGGCTTTCATTACGACAAGATCTCAGAGATACTAGAGAAAATAATCAAAGAGTGGACTGGGGGATTTGAACCACATTTGGTCATGCACATTGTCTGCTCAGCACTCATTTGCTTTTTAATATTTCGTCCACAAGAAAAAAAGTCCTTAAACGGCTGTACACAATTTTATTTCGCAATACAAATCATATTCCAGGTTGATTTTTTTTATATTTATATTTTTTTTACTGAAATCTTTATCTCTTGGAGAGTCACATTTTGAACAGTTACAGTTAATAAGTGAGGAGATCCACATGTTATAAAGCATAAATTACACGGTGATTGCTGTGCATATTTGTAACATTAAACGGAATGACATGACACCAGCCCGTCTCGTGTTTATCACTGGATGTTTCGTCTGTCAAAGCCCCTGATTTGTGTTTAAAGTCCTGCTGAGCGGTAATTGTCCAGATGGCTTGGAGTTGTGACCCTCTTTCAACATAATCCAGCTGTTTACAGATGTGCTGACTGACTCGCTAATTCATACAAACAGAACCTGCTGCTCACAACATGTTTGCAGTTTCCATGTATGTATAATCGTTTACATATGTTGTTCAGATCGATCATTCTCTGACATCTCGCTGTAGATTTGTGTGTTTTTCGATGCCTAGAAGTATTCTGAAATGTGATTATTCATGGAGGCGTGTTCGGGGGGGATCTGTTGAGTGTCAGCTGAGCACAGTCAGGGCACGACTCATATCCTCCAGAGCTGTCTATAGAAGATAAACAATACAATATGTCTGTATAATGTAAAGATAGCACATTTCTAAACCAGCCCAAGATACAGTATTATATTACAATAGGACAACGGTTCTCAAGCTTTCTCACCAAGTACCACCTAAGAAAATATTTGGTCTTCTGAGTACCGCCAGATCCAAACCAGATCTAGGCTATAAAAGGACCCAACAGGGATAATTCAGGTCTAAAATAGAACTACACCAGTATTGAAACTTCGCAGCTCGAGTCATCAACAGACTTTATTCCGAGTTTTATTTTTTTTTTAACACAATCTGACCTTAAAGAACTGATTCGGCTCACGATAACTGATGAAATCCACTGGTCAAATCCACTGACCCACAGGTTGGTGGTGTGATTCTAGCTCCCACGGATGAATGCTGTTGTTGTGTCCTTGGGCAACACTTAACCCACCTTGCCTAGTGTCTGCTTACAGTGGTGTATGAATGTTCCTTGTTGTGAAGCGCTTTGAGTGCCATTTTATGTGACATTTACCATAGTTTCTCCCATTACAATATACATAAAAAATAACTGGTCAAATTAAGTATCACTCTGCCGGTATAAAAGCAGTAAGGAGTACCTGGAGTCATTTGTGTCTAAAATACTTTGAAATACATAAATACATCCAGTAGAAGCATTGGTTTAAACCATCACAACACATTTTAGTTTTGTTTGGTATCATAAATATACAGTGTTTTTTGCGGGGCTGTAATAATAAAATGTAGAATAACCAGGCAATTATATTTGAGGACATTTGAAGACACTCAAGATGTACTTTGCACCTCATTTGGTTGAGAAACTCTTGTACTAAAGAGTAAAATAAAGGTGGAAGTCTTTGTAAAGACTATGACAGTGTGTGAAATAGCAGCAAACTCCCAGCTGTAATCTCTGCCATTAGACTTTAATCAGCTGGTGGTTCAGTCCAGACCCAAACGTCTCCACTTGGCCCAGTCCGAGTCAGAAGAACAAACAAAAGCATGACAAGTAAAACATAAGGCCTTATTATTTTTTCCCATTGCTGGTGAGGTGAGTTGTGTGGTGAGTAATGAGATGATGGCAGCAGATGTGGAGCTTGGGTTTTCTCCAGAGCAGAAGTCTGTGACCTGCTGTTTCCTGTTTCCTGGTGCCACTTTCACACGCTTCAGCCCCGTCCATCTCTGTCTGTGGAGCCACTGCACAGGCCTGGACCTCTGTGTTTCCAACCAGAGCCAAACACGCAAAAATAACAATGATTCTGCAAGTTTGCATCGCATCGAAAATAACTTTGAATAGTGTGGGTCAGTGGTGTAGTTCTATTTGTAAACAGCGGTGGAAGGTAAGTAAGTAAGTACAAAAGTAAAACCTAAAGGTGCACTGTGTAACTTTTCTGCTGGAAGGTCTGTCAAACGTTTTTCTCCATGAAGATGTTATTGCTTTGTCTGGAATGTTTCACAATGTGGTATTAAACCTTTTTATCTTCATGGAGCTCAAACTAGACCAAGTTACGGGTCAGATCTGTAGAGAGGCAGCCCCACTCACAGTCAGAATCCCTGTTTTTTTGTTTTGTTTTGTTTTTTTTGCTGTGGTTTGATGTCATTCCAACTGATTATCTCTTCCTATCTCACTCCTGTCTCATACTGTTTTACTAATGTCCTGTTTTACTATATTTTATTTTTACTTGTACATACATTTATATAATTATGCCTTATATGACTTGAATTTTTTTTATTACCATTTATATTTTTACTATTTGTTATTATATTATATTGTGATGTGTGAGCTAATGTGTCTGGTACAAAGGTAAACAGTTACAAAAGTGAAAGTATCAGATGAAAAAATGTACTTACGTTTAAAAATGTACTTTAAGAGTAAAAAGTAAAAAGCAGAGATTTTTAGAACAATTAAAGAATTAAATGTAGTGATTTTGAAAAAGAATTTAGCAGATTTTAAGTGATTAATTTGATTTCTTAATTTTTCTGTCCGCTTTTGTGTATTTGGTTTGTTTAAAGTTGGGACGTTAACTCAAATTAAATGTGCTAAAAAATAAAGTCTCCACCATTTCAAAGAAAAGTACTTTTTGTCCAGATCTAACGTATCTAGTGGAGTAGGAAGTGCAGATTCTCAAATGTCGTTAAGTAAGTAAAAAGCATCCACTGTAAAATCGACTTAAGTAAAGTGCAGATACGTAAAATTTGTACTTTAGTATTGTATTTTTACTTTTGTACTTTCCACCAGTGCTTTTGATGCGTTCATGTCAGGGTCTGAAGGAAACGCAGCTGGATAAACTGTTTGTGTATAAGCGGAAGGTCAGTCAGAAAATAATATTATATTAAAAACGATAATAATCACAGAGAGAATACCTTAACTCCACATGCAGCAAAGGGTCATGGGAAAATGACACAGGACTTTAGGCTAAGATTAGATACAAGACACAATGGCAGTGCCGGGATTGGTTCTGGTCATCTTAATCCAAACAGGGATTTTGATGTTATATTATATTATCATTTCTTAAAACGCATCTGCTGCAAAGGTTTTTAAATGTTGGAACGCATAAACATCATGCTGCAAAAAACAATATCTAGCTAAATTAAAATGACTTAAATTAAGAACATTTTACTCTGAGTAGATTCAGCTTGACAAGTGAAATTATCTACCAAAGGAAAAAGTGCGTTTTTCTTAATTCAAGCAACATTACATTTCGTTTCTTATTTTAAGTGCAAAGCGTTGCGTTGTTTTTTCTTATTTTAAGTGCAGCAAGATGTATTTTCATATTTGAAGTACAAAACGTCCTGTTCCAATGGCAGATAATTTTACTTGTCAAGAGAAATTTATTCAAATCACGATAAAACGTTCTCAATTCAAGTCATCTTAACTTGGCTGGATTTTCGTTTTCGCAGTGCAGAACTTTGTGTTTTTATAAGTGGATTTGGCCTTGAATTTAGCAGGTTGTGCGTTTTTCTGTATTTCTGGGAATCAGTGCAGTACAGAAAATTTGTCTTAAATAGTAATTGAGTCGTATTATTAATTTGAGTGAATAATGTACTAATCAAATAGAGTGATGAAGAATAGAAGAATACTGTAGGGTGATGTGTCTCAAACTGTTGTACCTGTACTACTGCTGGTACTTGGACATCGCTTTAGTTTGTGGGTTTGTCTCAATTAGAGTTTTCCAGTTTTATCCACTTTTTTGTCCTTCTTTGGATCATTTCTTGTTTAGAACTACAATGACAATGATATAAGACACTTTTAGTCCTAGATTAGACCTGGATTAGTTCAAATAGTCACATCTGTAGTACTTGGAAAGCCAGATGTTTTCTTTTGGTGGTATTTGGTGTGAAAAGTTTGAAAGCGGCTGCTAGGGTTACACTAATGCTCAAAATGGAGTATGTTCAAAATGAATAAACCACAAGTACAGTAGACCGTACATATAAAGCACTTTGAATCTGTGTTAAAATGCTGTTTCCTGGTCAAAAACAGACCAAGAGTTGTGTTTTGTCACTTTCACACGTTAAACACACAAAACCTGCATATTTGCACTGAGTTCTTCGCTCAAACAGAAAACACTCCATTCCAGTTTGTGATGTCATGTGGCTCCACTGTGTTTTTAAACTCCACACACCTTCACTAGGATAATTTGGATGATTTCAGCCCTGGAATCACCAGTCTCCATTAAACAAAAGTTAAAGTCACTGTCAACCTAAAAACTACTACTTCATGACATCACAAGTAGATAAAGGATTACTCAAACATGTGTGAATGAAACAAAACACAACTCCAGGTATGTTTTTGATGAGGAAACAACATTATAACATGGCATAAAGCTCACAAGAGTCAATTCTGCAAAATATAGGACCTTTAAATAAACTAATGTTAACGTATTGTAACTAAGAGATTTATTCTGTTCATATGCTGCACTGTTACTTTTATTGTACATAATAGTTTTTAGGTATTTTATATTTTTGCTCCACCGAAACAATGTGTTACATTAGAGTCTATTTTTAAGTCTATTTTTAAATTATTTTTAAGCCATTATCTATTATCTTGTTTTATTGCATGTTACCATTTTCCTGCTGTTCTTGAACTGTGCGTTACAACACTGGAATTTCCCCACTGTGGGACTAATAAAGGCATATCTTATCTTATCTTAACCCCTTTATGTTGCATTAAGTTTGACAATGACACAAGTAAACACGCACACATTCCCTGTTACAATATAAGCAGAAGTTACACACTGGAGTCTTAAAGGTGCATTGTGTAACTTTTCTGGTCGAGGCTATGTCAAATGCTTTTCTCTATGGAGATGTTTTTGGGTTGTTTTTTTTCTGGAGTATTTCACATTATGGCATTAAACCTTTCTTTCTTCATGGAGACCAAATCAGACCAAGTTACAGGTCAGGTCTGTGGAGAAGCATCCCTCTTTAATGTCATACTGTGGAACATTCCAGACAGAGTAATGACATGTCCATAGAAACAAGCAGGTGACGGACCCTCAAACAAAAAGTTGTTACTATGGGGATGTCATTGTTCTGCCTGGAATGTTCCACAGTATGACATTAAACATCTCTACCTTACATTTATTAAATTACAGGTGATTTTAGAGCTCAAAAATACCTGATCCGACCTGTAACTTGGTCTGGTTTGGTCTCCATGAAGATAGAAAGGTTTAACGTCATACTGTGAAACATTTCAGACAAAGCAATAACATCTCCATGGAGAAAAGCGTTTGATGGACCCTCCACCTGAAAAGTTACACAATGCACCTTTAAGTACAAAGAGTTGTTGTGAGTGAGTGTGTCATCTCTCCATAGAGCTGACCTGTAACTCTGTGACACCTGCTTGTCTATTGTCTATTGAGATTGAGAAGTTTAGTACCATACTTTGGGATATTCAATGAAAAATATCTCCAAGCAAGTGATGGATCCTTTGCCAGAAACGCTACACAGTGCACCTTTATTAAGAATTGTAGCCATGTAAGAAGTTACATAATGCACCTTTAAAGTGTGCGTGGATTATAATGTTATCTCTCATCTCCAAAACAACAGTGAGTCCTCTCTTCTCGCTCTGGGACAGGGCTTTGGCTTCTGTCCAAGAACAATATTTGTGAGCGTAGACTCCACTCTTCCTCTTTATTCCACTCTGCAGCCCTTTTTCACGCTCTGGAAAAACGGGGAAAATAATCTGAGGAAAATCTTGAAACTCAAATGTTCTCAAACGTTATTTCTTAAAACTGTGGTACCTAATTTTTAAATGGTGAACAAGTTGGTATTTAAATCTACACAACTCATACAACTTATTCTGCTAATAATGACGCTAACTGTAGGCACTGCTCTGTCTGTATTTCTGTTACTCAAATGAGACTTTAATCTGAGCTTTATTTTAACAGAATCTGGCCAGAAACAGCTGATTTGATTGGAAATACAACAGGTTAGATGATTTGTGCTGTTAAACAAGTCTCTCTCAATAGCCAACAGTTTTTCAGTCAGTCACTCTCACCTTTCACTCAACTCAGGCCAAGTTACAGCTCAGATCTGTAGAGAAGTGAGCTCGCTCACAGTAAGAATGCATGTTTAGTTTTGTTTGTTTTATTATATATATTTGTTTAATGCCATACTGTGGAAGACAATAGGCAAAACAATAACATCACCATGGAGACAAGCAGATGAGTGACCCTCCACCAGAAAAGTTACACAGTGCAGTTTTAAACAATGTTGACTATGTTGACATGGCTTTTCAAACGAATCTTCCTGGACTTATTACGAATCGTGCACTGTGTGTCTTTTTGTTTGCGGGTTTGTCACCTGCTTGTTTCTATGGAGATGTCATTGCTCTGCCAGGAATGTTCCACAGTATGACATTAAACATCTCTACCTTACATTTATTAAATTACAGGTGATTTTAGAGCTCAAAAATACCTGCTCTGACCTGTAACTTGGTCAGGTTTGGTCTCCATGAAAATAGAAAGGTTTAATGCCATACATGGAAACATTCCAGACAAAGCAATAACATCTCCATGAAGAAAAGCATTTGACGGACCCTCCGGCAGAAAAGTTACACAATGCACCTTTAAGTACAAAGAGTTGTTGTGTTTCTTACTTCACAGTAACTAGTAACCAGGTGTATTTTCCTCTTTCAAGTACAAAAAGACTTATTCCCTTGGTCGGTAAATTTACTTGTGAAATTTACTCAAAGCAGTATAACATTTTCTTAAAAAAAAAAAAAAAAAAAAAAAGAGTACAACTAAATCTTTTAAGAGTAAACTATGCATGTGTTAACCTGATTTAGTGGTTGGTTTTATGTAATGATTAACTCAAGGTCTAAAACATTGCTAGACCTACTGCGTAAGCCATCTACTGTTGATTTTACAGTGTAGATAAGTTATCTGATTGGACGTCTTATGTTTTTAATCAGAACTCTTCAAAGATGCTGTGTTTTTAATCATAGTGCCAGCTGCAAAGGCAAAACCCATGTATTAATATTTCATGCACTTCATATGGTCCCAGTGTATTTTTTCCACCCTTTTGAGAGCTTGATTTAAAGAGGTCCCGTTTCACATGTCAGTCTGAGGAGGGCTGGATACGTGAGTCATTTCAGTGAACCGTGGAAATTAGCATCTTAGAGAGAGGGCTAACGCTAGGCTCATTATTGTAATGTTCAAACTTCTCTGTGAAGACGTACCAGCTGGAAGGCACTGCACAATCAGACATACGGCACCTGCGTTCCATAATCCGGCCATATCCTCGTGTACTGTCGCATGTAAGTGCAAGGATACATGGGAAACATATGGCGTACTTAGGCACCGCATACAAAAAGAGAGAGTTACACTTTTTTTTTTCAGTGTGTGCTATGATACTTTGCAGTGACATCATGCTGGGGGTGTTCCACATGTGTCTCTGTGGCGGAATGTTCAGCAGTTACCACAGTGATGCAATCCACATTTTAGCAGCCAAAAATTGTTAAGTTTTTAAGACCCTGTGATCAATCCGAGTGTTCATGGTCCTGTTTAGGTGTTTGATTTTCAACAAAAAGGTGAGAGGGACTAACTGAAAAACTGTTGGACAATGTTAGCTAGCTTGTAACTGTGATGTTATTTGAGAACGACTTGTTTAAGCGCACAAATCAGCTCACCTGTTGTAGTTCCAGCTAACTCAGTTCTCAATGGTCAGATTGTGTTAAAATAAAGCCCAGATTAAAGTCTAATAGAGCTTCTGTCAGAGTAGTGCTTTTAGTTAACATCACACCCCCAGGAAATATTGATGACATCAACTGCAAAGTATCACAGGTAGAGAGATAATTTGACATTGAATTTACTTTTTTTTTCCAGTATGTTGAGAGTATAAACAGATTATGGTGACTGGCTGTCTGTGTGTGCATTATGTCACTATGGTAACTGCTGAACATTTCACCATAGAGATATACTACATGCAGGCCCGTCCACAGAAATTTGGGGGAATGGGGCAAGAAGTCACACATGGGCCCCCTCCTAATATAAATTTATAGAAAGAGGGTCCAGTTCTGGGTCCCTAAAACCCTGGGGCCCGGGACAACAGACCCAAAGCAAAACCACTTAAAGTAAGTGCTGTTTTAAATTTTACACTTCAAATGTCTAAGTTCTAAATATTTGTCCAGGGTGATGTAACCTTAAAGGCTCAATTCCCAGATACGTAGATGCCCCCCTCACATTAAATGCTGTTTGCTTCATATTTGGGACATGATCTCACTGGAGATGGTTCCTTCTTCAGGCCTGGTGTCTGAGTTACTGAAGCAGGACGGTATGTCTGGAATGTGACTCCAGTGGCACGCATTACATACACATTCTCTCCTTTTCCTGTTTTTCATTCAAGAAATAGACTTCACTCACTCCACTGTCGACCTCTGGAGCATTTACAATAATAAAATAATGGAAATAATGCCAAATTCTTGCACTTTTTAAAGGGCTTATGTCACGTTATTTTCTGATCTGTTATATAATGTTGGCCTCATCAGAAACATTCTTGGAGTTGTTTTGTTTCATTCACACATGTTTAACACACAAACCCTGCATATTTAGGCTGAGTTCTTCTCTCAGGCTTAAAACACTCTGTTCCACCTTGTGATGTCATGTAATACAGGAAGTGCTCCACCTTGTTTTTAAACTTCATACAACTAAAGGTAAAAGGTAGCTATTTAACTTGAAAACTACCACTCCATGAAGACATCATGACATCACAAAGTGGAACAGAGCATTTCGAGCTTTGGAGATGTAGACAAACTAATAAAGTAGGGTAAAGTCAAAGGTGCAGCATATGTAACTTTCCTGTTTGAGGGTCCTGCTTGTCTCCATTGGGATTGTAATGCTACGACATTAGACACACCCAACAAGCTTTTCAATTATGGGTGTTTTATTGATCTAAAAATCCCAAAATGCATTTTTATAGTGAGTGTGTCATCTCTCCATAGAGCTGACCTGTAACTCTATGACACCTGCTTGTCTCTATTGAGATTGAGAAGTTTAGTTCCATACTTTGGGATATTCAAAGAAAAATATCTCCAAACAAGTGATGGATCCTTTGCCAAAAATGTTACACAGTGCACCTTTATTAAGAATTGTAACCAACTAATCTCACAAGTCACTGTCTTGGTATTTTGTCTGGACTTTGGGTTATTCTCCAAAGGGCCGACCCAGTGATTTATGGCTCCAGTCTGGGGTATTACTGTAACATAATCTTTTTCTCTAATAAGTCTGAAGATTTTGGTCTAAATGTCAAATGTATTTTTCAATGAAACATTAATAATCTTTCCCTAAATCAGTCTTATACTGACAGTTGATGAGTAGGAGAAAAAGAAAATATCAGATTTGTTACTCTTAGAAATTACAGTTCTCCATGTTTATGTCGTAGGTTCAAGGTTTTCCGTTAGTCTTCCAGGAAAGGTCCATCAAAGGTTTCAAAGGTGGACGGTGTTTTTCAGATGTTTTGACTCTCATTCAGACACTGTTCTCAATTCTGAAATTTTATAGATTTACACTGCCTTTATAGAAAGAGATTACCTTCAAACATACCCAAGACTTGTTTATTTTCTGGACAAAATTTTCATAATATTTCTATTTTAACTTACATACAAACTTACAAATAATAGGTATTATGATGTATCTGGCCTATGTGTAATGTATGGATTTATCTAATACGGCTTAAAGCTCACAAGAGTCCGTGTAGGACCTTTTAAACCTTATGATCACATGACTAAACTTGTTCTTAAACCTGCTCTAAAAATAGAAAGTGTCTGTGGGCTGTAACAGTGACCCAAACGCTCTCTTTATGACCCTGTTCTGGTCTCACACCGGCTCAGGCCTCCGGGAGTTTAATTATTTCCAACGCACTGTGGGCCAGAGGGGCTGATTACGAGATGCTGTGAAACTTTAAGCGAGACCTCCCAGGGACCGCTTTTCAAATCTGTTTTTGATTGGCTTCGATTCATTTGAAAAACATTTCCATATGCAACCAGATCCTGCCGATTAACCAGAACAAATATATTCTTACCTGGACGTGAGCGTGTCCAGGGGCAGATAATTTTGAGTGGGAATTGACCGCAAAATTACAAGTTTTGTTTCTACGGGGTCGGCTGAAGGATTACGCAGATTTCAATGTGGGATTTCAGAATGAAGATAAATTGTGGAACCAAGAGTGAAAAAACAGAATAGCTTTTTATTTATTATCTTTGTTATTAATATATTGTAATGTGCGAGCTATACTGACTCCATTCTCAATTCTAAAAGACTGTAGAGTGTCATGTGGTAATAAAGAAAGTGCTCCACTGTGTTTTTAAACTCTATACACCTTCACTAGAATCATTTGGATGATTTCAGCCCTGGAATTGCCAGTCTCTACTGAACTAAAGGGAAAAGGAGCTGTTAACTTGAAAACTACTATCTGTTACACAGATTTCGATGAGGGATTTCAGAATGAACATAAATGAACTAACCAGTGTTATAGGGTGAACAAAGAGTGAAAGAATATATTTTTTTTCTTATCTGTTATTATTTTTATATTGTAATGTGAGAGCTATACTGTGTTCATCTATTTCCTTTTGTGGATCAATAATATTTGTGTAAGAAATAAGTGAATGCAGTTTACCATTATACTTTATGTTATGATGAAGAACCCAATGTTATGATGAAGAACCCAATGAAGAACCTTTTAGAGTGGTACAGTTGGTTTTCATTTGGTGGGACTAGTTACTTTTCTAAAAATCTAAGGAATACCTGAGTACTTCATCATGTAATTTTGTCTTTGAACTGCACAGAGTTAGTGAAAAAAAAAGAAAAAAGAAAGTAAAGAAAACAGCTCTTACAGTATGTCCATGTGTGATTCTTTTTGTCTCTAATTAGATAAAAATAAAGTTGTAATTATTTGTCGTGCTTTTCACACTATAATATAATGCAACTATTCAGAATACAGTATATTCTGATTGGCGTAACAGAAAACATTACAAACTACCTTTTAATGCAGGTATTCAGTATTCTGTAACAAAATACATTTTTAAAGTATTCTTCTCATCACTGATTACAACATTTACAACTAAACTCAGTGCAGTGGCTGAAGTGACAGCGAGTGCCTGGACAGGGACAGTGTCAAAGTGCCAGGGGAAACTTGTGACGTAACCTCCACACTACGGTTTACACAGGACATAACAAACTCTCAGAGCTTTTGTTTGGAGTACGTTTCTCTGCTCACACAGTCAAGTTTAACTGGGGCCAGCTGTGAACAACATGGCATGCTGGGTAATGAAAACGGCAAGATTCAAGCTCATGTGCCGAGCGGGATTCAAACCCTCAGAGCTCCTCAGACGTCCAGTGTCTCACCAGCTGCGACCTAAAGGATAGAGGGGTTCATTCTGCTTTATGATTGGATAATCGTCTTGACAACCAAAACAACAAACTATAACATAAATAAATGGGGTTTGTAATTAAGAATAAATCAGCAGTAAAATATCAGTAAAAGCTATTGATACGTGCAGTGACATCGCTCTGGGGGTGTTCTACATGTGTCTCTATTGGCGGAGTGTTTATCAGTTACCACGGTGACACAATGCACACATATACATAGCAAACACTGACAAAAAAGTTTTAAAACTCAAGAAAAAACACAAAATGGTTTTAACCAACACATTTTCAGGA
The DNA here is from genome assembly GCA_029959045.1 of Taenioides sp. WSHXM2023. Taxonomy (NCBI): domain Eukaryota; kingdom Metazoa; phylum Chordata; class Actinopteri; order Gobiiformes; family Gobiidae; genus Taenioides; species Taenioides sp. WSHXM2023. The sequence continues at coordinate 10,398,779 of CM057085.1, forward strand.
GCCTGTGATCAATACGAGCGTCCATGGTCCTGTTTAGGTGTTTGATTTTGGCTAAAAAACAACTGTAGGCTAATGCTATCTCGCTCGTGTCTTTAGTTTTATATCTGTGAGACGTGTTTAAGCGCACAAATCATCTCACCTGTTGTAGTTCTAACTAAACCGTTTCTTTCTCGTCCAATTGTTTAATTAAAGCTCAGATTAAGTATAACCTGAGTAACAGAGCTTCTAACACAGCAGTGCTTTCAGTTAGCATCACACCCCCAGTGAATGTTGATGACATCAGCTGCAAAGTATCAATATTTGATTTGAACATTTTACCTTTACAGTTTTATAACATTTTAAATCAAAATCTTACATACAGTTCCTTTAATACAACCACATAATGAGATTTCTGTCCAAATAAAGAGAAATGATCCTCTAAAACGTGTGCAAAAGTATTGAATTGTTACTCATGTCATTTCAACATAAATACTTAGGTTTGTGTCTGATTAGAGCTGTTATTGTGCTCTGTTTTGTGTTTCCTGACGACTAGCTTCATCTGGTTAGGACCACTTTAATGACACTTTAATGACACTTTAATGACTTTGTGTGTGTGTGTGTGTGTGTGTGTGTGTGTGTGTGTGCGTGTGTGTGTTGGTGTGTGTGTGTGTGTGTGTGTGTGTGTGTGTGTGCTTCTCCTGCTGGCTGTACCTGTTTCCCCAAACGCTCCCCACATCCCAATGCACATCTGGATCTGATGGTAATAAAACACCATTTGTGTGACCTTTATTTATGTATCTGATATCTTTGGCCCTTTCAGCTCCAATGTGTCTGCTAACTATTTCCAAAACAACAAGGAACACAGTGTGCAAATGCTCCATCGTTGTGGCCAAGAGAAAATGCAATGAAACAGCAAATCAGAAAGAGATATATGCACAATTTATCCACTTTTGGTAATCTGACTTTTGTATGACCTGTACTTACTTCACATTAATTCAGTATGTTCTCCTGAGGGCCAGAGAAATCAGGTTAAGAGCACTTTTTACAGTTTCGCACTCTGAGTTCCTCTGCTAAGACCCCTGGCAAGTCTATTAATCTCTCTATATAAGTTTTGTCATGTATCCAGCCTCAGATGACTCAACTTTTTACTAGATTTATCTGGTTTCTGCCCTGGAGATTAAATATGGACTTAATGTCTGTTTGAAGGTGCATTATGTAACTTTTCTGGCTGCTTTTCTTTCCTCCATTTTGTGTAATTTAGGACCTTTAAACCCATGTGCAGTCACGTGACTAAACCCGTTCTTCTAAACTTGATCCAAAAATAGAAAACTGCTGTGGGCTGTAACACTAACCCGAACACAGTGGTTTTATTGAGATGTGAACCTTTTTTCTGGAATGTTCCTCACTATGGCATTAGTTATATATGTCTTTTGCATTATATCTCATTATATCTGTGCCTTTAGGCAAAACACTTCACCCAACTTGAATATTAAAGGTCCTATATTACTCAAAATTTACTCTTGTGAGCCATGTTATAATGTTGTTACCTCGTCAAAAACGTACCTGGAGTTGTGTTTTGGTTCATTCACACACGTTTGAGTAACTCTTTATTATTATTCTGTCTACATCTCCAAAGCCCAAAATGCTCTGTTCCACCTTGTGATGTCATGAAGGGTAATTTTTAACGTTAACAGCTCCTTTTACCTTTAGTTCAGCAGAGTTTGGCAATTCCAGTGCTGAAATTATCCAAATGATTTAAGTGAAGGTGTATGGAGTTTGAAAACACAGTGGAGCACCTCCTGTATTACCACATGACATCACAAGGTGGATGTCTGAGAGAAGAACTCAGCCTAAATATGCAGGATTTGCGAGTTAAACATATGTGAATGAACGTACTCCTCCTGAAGCACAGTCTGTGTTTATCCAAACACAACTCCAGGAATGTCTGTTCCACCTTGTGATGTCATGTGGTATTACAGGAAGTGCTCCACTGTGTTTTTAAACTCCACACACCTTCACTAGGGTCATTTGGAACATTGATTCAAACATGTGTGAATGAAACAAAACACAATTCCGGGTATGTTTTTGAGGAGGCAACAGCATTAGAACATGGTGTAAAGTTCACAAGAGTCCATTTTGTTCAGTAGAGGACCTTTAACCATGCCAACAGAGATTGCCTTTGAGATACTACAGGTCTACAGTGTATTCAGTAAAAACACCATTAAATACCAAGGCTACTGTCCAACTATAAAGCCCTACCATGGGATTCGTAAGTATTGTTTTGCATGGAAACTTATGAGAGGCATTTCCTTTTCACTTCACAGAGACGTACTCCTCCTGAAGCACAGTCTGTGTTTATCCAAATGTTTCTCATAGACCGAGTACCAGACATTTTTGTGAATGAGACAAGGTGATGGGGTATTTTTGGCTCCAGCCTCCTCTTCTTCAGTCTGCTTTAAAGATACACAGCTTCACCCCTGTGTCCACCAGACTCTGCCCTGTCAGGGATCAGGTAACACCAAACATTTGACTCCGAACTCAGGGTCTTTTAAGGCAATCGCATAAATTAGCATACTCAGGGTTTCAGCACCTAATCTGTTGAATCTGAAATGTTGAACTGGACTGGGGTTTTGTTTATTATATCAGTTCTGGTCTGGACTGTGAAGTGTTTGCCTTGAATTTTATAACACAACTTTTGACAGCGTCGATGTTGTCTTTATGAATTGTTTCATTTGTAATGTCGGAGAGGTTAGCTCTGGTTCAGCAAGGTTATTTCCCCCATGAGACATTTTTCCTTGTGTGTCACGAATCCTCAGAGCTTTAAAGGTGCTGTATCTCATTTTTACGGCCTTCAAAACATGAAAAACACTACTAGTTTATTTTAAACGATTTGCAGAGGTACAAAGTTATTTTTCATTTTATAGCACAACTTTTTTTTTTTTTTTTTTTTTTTCATTTTTTCATATTAGACACAGCTACGACAATTATAATTACAGGTCCTTCCTACATTACTACTTTGCTCCATATTAGCAAAATAGCAAAATAAAAACACCAGGGTCATGTAGAGTAGGTTAATACGAACATTTTAAGACCAAAATGACGAGGCTCACTGAAGCAGTTACAAAGAGAGGGGCCACAGTATTCCAGTGTAAGTCAATGGGAGCCAGGGTCAGTAGGAGCCGGAAGCGCCCGCATATGAACTTCCTATTTGGAACGCGGTGGGGCTAGCGCATTAGCTATGTTCATTTATATACAGTCTATGGTTAGACTGCAACATTTAAAGGACCCATATTACACTATTTTCTGGCCGATGTTATAATGTTGTTACCTCCTCAAACACACACCTGGAGTTGTGTTTTGTTTCATTTACACATGTTTGAGAAATAATAATAATAATAATAATAATAATAATAATAATAATAATGATATATCAGACTTGTATAGCCCTTTTTTGGACCCTCAAAGACGCTTTACAAACAAAATAGGAAGTAACACTGTAGAAAACGGGGGAATCATGGGGGCAATGCCAGCTTGAACAGGCGAGTTTTTAGTAGTGACTTGAAGTGCTGGAGTCAGTCCGAGTTCCTGATGAATTTTGGGAGAGAGTTCCAGAGCGAGGGGATGGCAGCAGCGAATGCTTGGTCCCCCAAGGTCCAAGTAATCTTTTATTATTAGTCTGTCTACATGTCCAAAGCTCAAAATGCCCCGTTCCATCTTATGATGTCAAGAAGTGATAGTTTTCAAATTAACAGCTACATTTTACCTTTTGTTCTGTCGAGATTGGCAATTCCAGGACTGAAATTATCCAAATGATTCTAGTGAAGGTGTATGGAGTTTAAAAACACAGTGGAGCACTTCCTGTTCCACGTGACATCGCAAAGTGCAACAGAGTGTTTTCGGTTTAAGAGAATAACTCAGCCTAAATATGCAGGGTTTGTGCGTTAAACATGTGCGTATGAAACAAAACCCAACTCCAGGTGTGTTTGTGATAAGAAAACAACATTATAACATCAGAAAATAGTGTAATATGGGCCCATTAAACATTGACTTTTTTATTGGGAATCACCAGAAATAACCATGGCATTGTGTTTTGGCAGATTCTTACGCTGGCCCTGCAGTATTAGGCAGGGCTGTTGTTTACTGAAGTCCAGAGAAATACTATGAATAATAGGTCCCAGTGCGATGAGGATCAGGGCTAATTGACAACATATGTAAAAGAGGCAACCTGATCTGGGGACAGTCCTACCCCACCTGCTGTAGTTTGGACCGCGCTGGGTTTTGTCCACCATCACCACTTGGTTTTGTCCGCTCTAGAGACAGTTCACATGAGGACACTGGACCAGACTCAAAAATCAATCAACTCTTTCAGTTAAAAGTTCAAATTTTGAGTTTTTTGGCTCAAAGATCTGCACATGACTTAGAGAGCACGAAAACACAATTTCTTCAAACTGTTTGTTTCTTAAAATTCCACTATGGGACTTTTTTTTTGTTGTTGGAGAGAGTGCTTTGCCTGGAATGTTCCACAGTATGGCATTAAACGTATCTATGGCATATTTATTACATTGCTGTTGGTTTTATTGCTCAAATATACATTGAAAAACATGCATTCTCATTGTGAGTGGGTCATCTTCTCCACAGATCTGACTTGTAACGTGGGAGTGTGCTTGTCTCTGAATTTAAAGGTGCATTGTGTAACTTTTCTGGTGGAGGGTCCGTCAAATGCTTTTCTTCATGGAAATATTGCTTTGACTGGAATGTTTCACAGTGCAGCATTAAACATTTCTATCTTCATGGAGACCAAACCAGACCAAGTTGCAGGTCAGATCTGTGGAGAGGCAACCCAGAACGCCTGCTTTTTTTTTTAAGGTATGTTTAGACTATAAAACCACCTATTATTGAATAAATGCAAGGTAGAGCTGCTTAATGTCATACTGTGGAACATTCCAGGCCCCCTCACTAGAAAAGTTACATTGTACAGCTTTAAAAAGAGAAGAGACAGAACTGAATCTTTCTTCAAAACAAAGCCGATCCAACAGTGAAAATGGTTGTCTGGATCTTTTCACTCTTTCATTCTGTTCTGTTTGGCCAGACAAAGTTTCACCTTTCCCAAATAATGGATTCCTCAATATTGAACAAAATACTCCACAGTGGCCAGGTTATTGCAGCCAAGTTCTCCCATATTTCACTTAGACACTCAGCTTTATTAAGTGTCTCAGGTTTGGGTGTTAGCCAAGACTAGCCTCGTGAGCATATCTTGTTTTTTAAGGACGAAGAATGCGGTAAAGCTCTCTGGTCTGTATAGATGGGACAGTGCCAGGTCCTATACAGCTCCTCCTGTCTCCAGTCCTGTAACAGCCCATAGGAGTCAATGGCCTTTGGATGGTCTTCAGATAAGATAAGGCGCAGCAGACAGCTTCCTCTGTTCCCACATCTATCACAGTAGGAGAAGCAGCTACCTCAAGTGAACTAAACCAGGCATATTTAAGTCTATAAGAAAAGTCTGAGCCAAAAAAACAAACCAAGGGTGTATACTTTAAGGTACATGATGTAACTTGTCTTCATTGAGATGTTATTGCTTTGCCTGGAATGTTTCGCAGTATGGCATTAAATATATCTATCTTATCGATGTTTTTACTGCTCACATACACTTTGAAAAACATGCTTTCTTACTGTGAGTGGTGTCGTCTCTCCACAGATCTGACCTGTAACTTGGCCTGATGGCGTCGCCTGCTTGTCTCCGTGGAGATAGATAAGTTCAATGCGAAACAGTGCCAGCCAAAGCAATAACATCTCTACAGGCCCTCCACCAGAAAAGTTACACTGTGCACCTTTAGATATTTGCACAAAAAGGAAACAGCCAAAGGGTTAAAAAGAAGAGCTTGAAGAAAACAAAACTTTAGTCTTTGAGACAAACCTCCTTGTCAAAGCCTGATCTGGTCTGATCTCAGAAGCTAAGCAGGACCGGGTCTGGTTAGTACTTGGACTGCTGTAAATACCAGGTGCCACAGTGGGGCAAACCTGTCATTGTGTCCTTAGGCAAGACACTTCACCCACATTGCATCCATTGCCATATGAAAGTGGTGTGTGCGTGTTTGAGCATCTGTAAAAGAGCTATATAAAACTAATGCAAGATTGTAATAATTAAGTAACTGTTTTGTAATTGTGTGTAACATTATTACATTGGACAAGGGACATAAGTACGCATTACCAGAGCAGACTGACGTTAAACTGGATCTGAACATGAACTATGGTTATAGATTATATTTTTACTTAGACCTAGACTTAGACAAACTTTATTGATCCATAAGGGACATTATTTGGACACAACAGTCACAATATATTATAATAACAAAGATATAAATGCCAATATAAATTCAAAATAAGTAGCAAAAGTAATAAGAGACTGGCGTCAAATAAATGGCCTTGTTTTGAATCACATTTTCTAATTGTAAAGTCCAGGAAGTAATTAAGTCCAATCAAGCACCATCTCATTCATCAAACATGAGCTAACATTAGTCTGTCAGTATATTCTGTAGTGTGTCCAGTGTTAGCTTTATCCTGTCTTGAGTTTTCTGAACATGAGTACCCTACATGTGAAATTTATTCCAGTCTATACGTTACACAATAATGTCTTTTCAGCATGTGGCTATCAGACTCCATTACATCACACTGGTCTTGTTAAAACATACCTTTAAAGACACTGGTCCATCCACAGACTTCTCTGGTGGAAAAATCAACCAAGCTGGAAGAATATACTGTAGTTTTGGGTTAGTGGAAGTATTTATGTGTGTACAATTTCTTTACAGTAGTGGGGATAATTTTTTTTATGTTTTTGTTGTAATACAATAAGATTTGTAACTTCTGTGGCTAATTATTTTTTATTATTTGTTCTCAGGTCTTTTAATGATACTGTATATTTAAAAATGTGTTTATTGAGATTCGAGGGAGTTGATAGCGGGGGACAAAGGGGTCTGTTGTCTATTAATTAATATTAGCGGGGGGCTCATGTGAGGCTTCTTGCCCCGGGCCCTTAAATTTCTGTCTACGGGCCTGCTGAGATTATCCTGCTTTGTAACAGTGGCATAAAGAACTTTCAATATTATCGTTTATCTTGACATTTCTCTGCAGGATTATATAATGCTTCAAAATCTGTTATCGTGACAGGTCTAAATATTACTCAAGATCCCTCCAATAATACTCAAGTTAGAGTATAGAAGTATTTGGGGCTAATGGGTATTGTATTATTTGGCAAGTCCACAATGATGTCTCTGTATTTTTATATAGATGGATATGAGTTCTGACATTAGCACCAAACACAGCCGTGCAATCAGATTTGTTTATATCAGTAACGCATGTGAAGCAATGGAGCTCACTGGTCACATATCATTCACAAACACAATTAAACTTCTCTCACCTCAGATTAAGTTCTGTGTTTCGCTCATTGATTCTGCAGAAATTCTCAATGTTTTTCAGTCACTTGGGATATAGTTTTTCCATTCTTTTTTTTTTTCCTCAGAAGCAGCTATGTTTGTTTTGAGATGGATGGAGCATTTGTGTCCCTGTTTGGCTCGTTCACCTGTCAATGACGCTCATGTGAACGCAAAGATTCACCAGTGACCAGACTCGCATCTTTATTACGTATTGGGAATGTGTGTTGTGTGGATTCCAGGAAAGGTACTGTAAGGACAAAGCATTCAATATTTTACTAAATCTGGTATTTTCAATGGACAGACAATAAAACTTTGACATATTTTCATATCTTAAGGAGCAGTGCAAGAATCCCAAATGTAATATAAAGGTCTATAATGTTTCTATAATGTTCTTCTCTCAAATTGAAAACTAAAAAGACATCACAAGGTTGAACAGAGCATTTTGTGCTTTGGAGATGTAGACAGGCTGATAATAAAGGGTTAATCAAACATAATATAAGACCTTTAATATTGTCAACATGAAGCCTTTTGTCACTTATCTCAAAACTCAAAAATTTGACTCAAATAGTTAAAGTTTCAATGTTCAAAACTAGTCCAAGAAACACAGTTTTATGACCAAGCTACAAGTAAATGCAACAGAGTAGATGTAACTGAGTACCACAGCAGTGCAGTGCCTTTTACAGAGGCATAAACTGCAGTGGAGAGATACAGATCAAAAAATAGGAGGAAAATAGCTGCATGTTTTGTATTATGGCCATTTTCAGAGGAGCCAGAGTCTTACAGTAAAGATACAGCGATCATATGCACATCTCCAGAGAGCTGATAGGATCTTGGCAGCACACGGGAGCAGAAACCTGTGGAAACTTTGGACAGCCAAGTTCAGTTCAGATGCCCAGAATGTAACTGGGCCAGGGATATTGTCTGTTGCAATAGTAAAACTGTCAGATGGGAGAGGATCTGCCAAAACTGAAACCAAATACAAGTGCTTTTGCTTAAACATGGATAAATATTGAAAATGCATTGAGGTACGGACCATTTGCTCCATTAGTCCATGTTTGACTGCAGCAGAATGGACAAAGGAAAGAAGCACAGTCAGTTTCAATATGTAGTCTTATCTCAGTGCTGGAACGTAACAAAGTAAAAATAGTAATGTATTTTTCTTAAGTATACGTTTTAGGTATCTGTATGTTACTTAAGTTGATTTAAGTGCATCATTTTTACTTTTACTTCAATAAATTTGAGAGCAGGTATCTGTACTTTCTACTCCATCACATTTTTAAACAGGACTGAAAAGTAAAAGTATTTTTTTATGATAGTTTGAGACCTGCTGTAAAAGCTGAGGGGTTTATCTTTAACATGTTCATAGTTGGAGCAAACAAAAATATACAAAGAAAAACAGTTCTATTGTTTCAGCACAAATCAACATCGCATTTGAAGCTTTATTAAATCTCGAAGAATGTGTGAAATACTTTTATTTTTTACTCTTTAAGTACATTTTAAAAGGGTACTTTAATATCTTTACTTAAGTAGATGTTTTATGTGATACTTTAACTTTTTTGCTCCTGTAGCTGTACTTTTACTTAACAATATTAGTAACAAATGTACTTCTTAACATTTAAATGACATTCAAATGAGTACTTCTTCCACCACTGAATCTTACTTATTAACTTAAAGGCCCTTTACCTGATTTTCCCCCCATGTATTTGAGCAAAATACAGTAAGTTGTGCTCCAGGCATCTAATTAGAAAACACTAATCAGGAAGTGTGTGTTAGCATGCTAGTTGTTGTTATTTATACCATTATAGCAAAACTTATCTCTGGTGTTTGAAAGTTGTGAAAAGGGCCTATAAACAGCTACATTTTATCTTTTTTTCAGGGGAGATTGGCAATTCCAGGACTGAAATTATCCAAATGATTCTAGTGAAGGTGTGTGGAGTTTAAAAACACAGTGGAGCACTTCTTGTATTATCACATGACATCACAAGGTGGAAGAGAATGTTTTCTGTTTGAGAGGAGAACTCAGCCTAAATATGCAGGATTTGTGTGTTAAATATGTGTGAATGAAACAAAACACAACTCCAGGTGTGTTTGTGATGAAAAAACAACATTATAAGAGATCAGAAAATAGCATAAAATGTGCCCTTTAAGTAGAAAAACAAACTTGAGATGTGATTGCGAAGATAACGTTTGATTAATATGAGTGTAGCATTACTCACTGTGTGTACGGTTGTCAAGCAGTGAAGTGTCTGAGTAAATATGAGCTCTTCTCTCAGCACTCCTCCCTCCCCCCGCTGAAAACCTCCAGCCCCGAGCGACTCCCAAACGCACCTATAATTACTCCACTTACCACCCCCTGACATCATAAATCACCACAGCAGAAGTACATTTGAGCAAATGATAATGACTAAAACAGGCCTTGCTTTATACACTGCAAAAATAATATCGAAGTAAGTTCTAATTAGTCACATTAAGACGATTTAAGTTGATTTGATTAGATTTCACCGGAATCACTGGATAGAATCATGCCCCAATGGAATAAGGTTTTTTTTCTTAATTCAAACAACAGATGATTTAGTTTCTTGTTTTAAAGGGGCACAGTGTAACTTTTTGATTGGAGGTTTGTCACCTGCTTGTTTCTATGGATATGTCACTGCTCTGCCTGGAATGTTCCACAGTGTGACATTAAACAGCTCTACTTTACATTTATTCAATTACATGTGGTTTTATAGCTTCAAAATACCTAGAAAAACAGACATTCTGACTGTGAGCGGGGTCGCCTCTCCACAGATCTGACCTGTAACTTGGTCTGGTTGGGTCTCCATGATGATAGAAAGGGTTAATGCCATACTGTGGAACATTCCAGACAAAGCAATAACATCTCCATGGAGAAAAGCATTTGACAGACCCACCAAAAAAGTTACACAATGCACATTTATACAAAGAGTTGTTGTTTTTCTTATCTTCAGAATAACTAGGTGTATTTTTCTATTTCAAGTACAAAAAGACGTGTTCCCTTGGTCGATAATTTTACTCAAATCAATATCACATGTTCTTAAAGCTGCACTATGTAACTTTTCTGGTAGAGGCCCCGCCAATTGCTTGTTTCCATGAAGATGTAATTGCTTTGCCCGCAGTGTTCCAAAGTATCAATCTTCACAGAAACAAGCAGACGCCGCCAGGCCAGTTTACAGGTGAGATCTGTGAAGAGGCAACCCCACTCACAGTCAGAATGGCTGTTTTTAAAGTTATTTTTAAGCTATAAAAACACCCTTAATTGAATAAATGCATTTTAAATAAGTTTAATAACATATTGTGGTACATTACGGGCAAAGCAACAGCATCACCAGTCAACCTGAAAAGTTACGCAGTGCACCTTTAATTCAAGTCATTCTAACTAAACTCAAGAGTTTAGTTTTTGTAGTGTATTCCCGTGTTTGCAGCCAGTTGTAATTGTCCGTTCAAATGGTTTGTGTGAGCCCAGCCACTGTAAAAAGTACAACTGTTCTTAAATGCGTCTGTTCAGGTACAGTGGCTCATATTACTGCCAGTGTATCTCTTTAGCAGATGTAAAGGGGTCTGCAGGAAAATCTATTATGGTGATTGTGAGTGTGATTGGCAGTTCCACTGTTGATGTTGGCACGATATCTGTGTGGAAATGGGAAAGTTAAATGGGACAGTCTGAGGGTTCTTGCATGCGAGAAGTCTAGTGTCCAAACGAGATCCCGATCTAAACCACACATTACATTACATTAAAGGATCAACTTCTTATCTCTAGATTTATTAGAAATAGTTTTACATCACCTGGTAAAATGTAATGTAAGTGCTATTATTCGGTTTTTAAAGGCCCCATTTTACGCTTTTTATGTTCGGAGCTATGTTATAACGTTTCCTTATTAAAAACATAGGAGTTGTGTTTTGTTTCATTCACACGTGTTAAACCACAAATCCTACTTATTTAGGCTGAGTTCTTCTCTCTTACATGAAAAACATTCTTTTTCACCTTGTAAAGTCATGTTGTAAGTGCTCCACTGTGTTTTTAAACTCCAAACACCTTCATTAGACTTTGGATAATTTCAGCTCTGAATTGGCCATCATTACTGAACTAAAGCTAAACTATAGATGTTAACTTGAAAGCAACACAAGGTGGAACAGAGCATTTTGAGCTTTGGAGATAATAAACCAGGGTTACTCAAACATGTGTGAATGAAACAAAACACAACTCTGGATATGTTTTGAGACCGTAACGTTATAATATGGTTTAAAGCTTAGAAGAGTCAATTTTGTGTAATATAAGATCTTTAAAGTCATCTTGCACTGTGTAAAACTCATCACAACAAAGAGCCGTGTAGCTGTTGGCACTGCCGATGGATAGCTGCACATCACGCTAGCAAGCTGCAGATTTTAAAAATTATACTAAAATGACTACGTGACACTGCCAAATCCTATGCATATCACAGATTAAGAAAATAAAGTTGCCGGTGCCAGTAAAAACAGGACTTGAAAATAAGTGATTAAAGATTGCTCAAACATGCATGAATCACCCCAAATACAACTTCAAGAGGGTCAATGAGAAGAAGGAACTTCAACTACAACATGGTTAAAAGCTCTAAAAAGTTGATTTTGCATAGTATGTCTGCATTAAAGATATTATAAAGTATTTGATATGAAATGTCTGCACACACTCGATTGTGTAACTTATATTACAAAGGTTAAGAACAGGAAAAATAACCCTGTCTGTAGAGATGACAAACAGATCTCTATAGGACACACACGGAGCTGCTCTCACATGTGGACCACTTGAGCGATGCGTCTGAGATGTGACAGTGAAAGAAGAAGACCACCCAAACACACACCCAGCCCTGTGTTCAGACAGACGCCTCACTCATGAAACACACAATAAGGTCACAGATAGAGAGACGGATAACGACGCACAGAATGCTCATTATGTGGAGAATTCCTAGAGAGAATACAATAGACTGTCCATTACCGAGTATGGATAACAGTTTATAATAATTAGATTTTTAATAGCATAAAGCCTGAACGAAGACGCAACAAATAGTTTATCCTAGTAACTACTTAAAGGTCCTCTATTACGCAAAATACATGTGCTATAAAGTACAAAGAATTCTCCCTAACCACTCGTTTCAATCAGACATGTCAGTATTTTCAATGTTGTTTTGTATACAGTGTGTTAAATGGTGACAGGCTCTTAACACTGGCACAGGAACAGGACATAATCAGAGCTCAGACAGGTGCAGGTCATTGTTACAGTGGCACATGTTTCCTGTTTTGGAGCCCAATGACAATATGCGGGAAAATGTATTAAATATCTTGAACCAAATGATAACAACCTCGTATCAGATGAATTAAAGGTCCTGTATTACGCAAAATTGACTCTTGTGAGCTTTGAGTCGTATTAATTTATTAGTTATTAGTGTGTCTACATCTCCAAAGAACAAAATGCTCTGTTCCACCTTGTGATGTCATGCAGTGGTAGTTTTCAAGTTAACAGCTACCTTTAACCTTTAGTTCAGAAGAGATGGGTAGAGATGGGCTGAAATTATCTAAATGATTCTAGTGAAGGTGTATGGATTTTTTTAAATTAAGGAGAATAGAATAAAACACTATGATAAACACAGAAACAAAAAAACATATACATAAAAAGAAAAATGAAACTACAAAGCTCACAAAACCCTAACCCTCTACTTTCCCCAAAAAACTAAGGATAAGACGAGCTGTATGGAGTTTAAAAACACAGTCGAGCACTTCCTGTATTCCCACATGACATCGCAAGGTGGAACAGAGTTTGTTTTCAGTTTGAGAGAAGAACTCAGCCTAAATATACAGGGTTTGTCAGTGAAACCAAACACAACTCCATGTTTGTAATAAGCAAACAACACTATAACAAAGATCAGAAAATAGCGTAATATGCGCCCTTTAATAATTCAAATAAACCAATACCCCATCACAGTGTATGCTAAAAGAAGAAAAAGCATATGTTTCTCCAACAAGCAGTTCTTTTAAGTCTAAGCCTGTGTGATCAGATGGCATGACTAACATCAGTGTAATGTATTGTGTCTGAATATGGACAGTTCCACCCGTCTGCCCCAGATCTGTGTGTGTGGCCCCGCTCTGCCCCCACTGCCCCTCCCGTCTGTGGAGACTCTTACATTTTCCTGTCTTTAAAAATGTAAAGTCAAATGGACAGAAACCAAGCGGAAAAATACAAATGCCACAGGGTTTTCCGCTTTAACTTAACTGGTCTTTACGTCCAGCGGATCTGTCTCATGTCTGCGCCCCTCCCTGTGAGTTCAAGCTATCGGAAACTTGTTTAAAGGCCCGTATTACGCTGTTTTTTGATCTATGTTAAAATGTTGTTTCCTCATCACAAACATACCCGGAGTTGTGTTTTGTTTCATTCACACGCAACCTTGCATATTTACGCTGTGTTCTTCTCTCAAACAGAAAATGCTCCACTATGTTTTTAAACTCCATACACGTTCACAAAAATCATGTGGATACTTTCAGCCATGTAATTGCCAATCTCGGTGAACTAAAGGTAAAAGGTAGCTGTTAACTTAAAAACATACCGTTTCCTGACATCACAAGGTGGAACAGAGCATTTTGAGCTTTGGAGATGTAGACAGATTAATAATAAAGGATTACTCAAACACGTGTGAAAAAAACACAAAACAAAACACAACTCCAGGTATGTTTTTGAGGAGGTAATAACATTATAACATGGCTTAAGGAGTACATTTTGTGTAATATAGGGGCTTTAAACAATCATTTCTAATCCTATATAATATTCCCTGGTATATTCTTACTAATTTTTTATTCATAGATAATATTTGAAGATATTTTCTAAAATTCTACCCATGATTATGGTTCTCTTCATAATATAACATAACATTAAGCCTCTTTTCCGTTGGCCTGGTTCACTTTGGGCCTTGGACTCATGTTTTCTTAATAAATAAAATCAGAATCATATCTGAATTATACTCTGAATTATACAGCAGATCTCAGCAATTCACAAAGATTAATTCTAAGTGTGTGGCGCTGTGAGATGTGGCTAAAACTAGCGTGAACACAAAAGTAGTTTCAGTTTATCGTCTCTTATTTTACGGCACATTTTAGCGTCTCTTTATGCAATAAAGTAGGTTTGTCTCATATTAGACGCATTATGCACTGGAAATATCAGAGTTTAGATCTTTAGATGAGTCTCGTGCATCGATTAACAGGAAACGGCTGTTGCAAATGTACTAGCTTTATTTTTTGCAAAGAATATCAGCTTAACATACTGTATTAGTTGCCTTAACTGGATATTGCGTTCAGTGTTTGCTGAGAAATGATTTTATGTTTACATTTACTTTTTGCCGTCTTGTTTTGGCCTGAGTCTGTGTTCTCTCTGGTGGTCAACCACGCCTGGAGCTGTCCCGTACAGACCTCCGACTCCTCTGAGAGCCAGTACCCTCCAGGGTCCACATGGGACCCCTGAAACAGAGCAGTACAGTTCACTTTAGACAGTGCAGACACTTGAAACTGTACCAAACTGAGGCCAATGGAAGGGAGGCTTTACTGTAAATTGCAGATTTGTGGTAATTAATCCTGTCGTCTGTTATTTCTCCTTTTTCTCTTTCTCTCTATTTTCATCTCACTCTCTTCCCCTCCCTGTTTCTCTTACTTAACACTCTCCCTTCTGTCTCTTTCTTTAGTCTCTTTTCGTCTCTCCACGTCTCTCCTCCTCTTATCTCTCACCCCCACCCTCTCTCTGTCCCCTCACTCATCCTCTCATCCTCTCCTCTCCCACTCCTTCTCTCTCCGTTCTCCATTCTCTTGGGACGTGATTCACTCTATGGGCATGTGTGGCAGTCTGCAGCTGGGCTATGCACCTGTAGGGCCACACACTGAAAATCATCAGAGAAAAAAATATGATACACCAGGACTGTTTTTTTTTTTTTTTTTTTTTTTTTTTTTAATCAAATTCTGATCCAATCATTTCAAATCTGCTCTCAATCCTCTACTAGTCAGTGTTTGTAAATGAAATTGCCGTCTCATTTTGTGCATGCATTTAAAGCTGTCATTTGTCAGTTTATTTCAGTTTTTTGTTACCAGTAGACGTGATGTGAACCATGTCCCTCCTTCCCTCACCTGGCCTTAAAAAGCATAAAAAGTAAATCAATTAATATGGGAAAAACATTGGGGATTTGTCATATTGCCCAGCCCTATATACTGTAACACGTCATTTTAGATCAATATTAGACATTACACCCTAAAACACCATATACATTTGTAACATCAATTACGTTTTAAGGTTTTTTTCACCTTGCACATGACAAATATAACTAAATATTTTTATACTTTTATTGCTCGTGATGAAATACTGATGAAGTTAAGCTCAGAACCATTGCAAGTAAAGTCATTTAAGTTGAGAGGTGTGTGAGAACGAAGGAATAAATTATTTTAATGTGACAGGACACGTTTTGATGTGACTGATGTAAAATGCCCCTCAGTCTCAGTACCGCCCTGTACCTCCATAAACCACTACATAAATAATATAATTAGCACACGCAAGCCCCCGAGATCTCCGAGCCTGCCTCACAGACCTGTGCAATCATGTTCTAATCCGACATGTGGTTAGTTTTTATTTTTAATTCGATTTTCAAAAGAGATAATCATCTAAGTACTCACAGTGTTGCTGCAAGACAATACAACAGTGTTAGTGATTGGATTTCTGTGATGTTGAAGTAAATGTAGTTGGATAAGAAAGACTTATTATTTATTATTGTAGTTTGAACAAGATGTTGTCAAGTGTAAGATAAGATTTTAAGGTCAGGTTATGCGTCTGGATAATTTCATCCCCATTTCATCACCAGTGGAAACAACAAAGAGGAGTGAGGCTTTTCCTGTTGTGTTCACCTGGACTCTGCTGTGATGCTGCAGGACACAGGAGGGACACTTTTGGCTCTTCCTCTCCTCAAACTGTCCTGACACAGATCTGCTGACCCTCCCTGACCAGTCGTCAAGTTAAACTGCACTGAGACCTTTGACTGAGACACAAAGATGACTGAGAAGGATCAATAATGTATCTCTCTCTTTCTGTAGCTTATCTCCGGCCAGACAGTCAGGGTCCCAAATGTAAAGACTGAAGACCTAAAACAAGATCATTTCATGTTGCAGGTTAATGTGTAATAGCAGTTTTGGTGAGCGTGTATTTGATGTTGAGCCTGCTCCACACTGAGGTGAGGTGTGGAGCTCCAGAGCAGGAAGCGGGTTTGAGGGGGTCAGTGAATCCAGACCATAATTACCTCCGCTGTTAGGAGCCCTGAACATGGCCAGGTGTTTAACGGGAAACACTAACTGATAATCTGTGGCCTCCCTCACACAAGACATATACATTTGTACACATACATTTACACACTCCCAATAAGAATTACCAGATCACAAAAATGCAGAAATATCATCTTTAGGAATGAAGATTAGACTGGCATTTAAAGATTCTCTGTTACGCTAAATTTACTCAGTTTAAGCCGTGTTATAATGCTGGAGTTGTGTTTTGTTTAAAAACATAGTGGAGAACTTCCTGAATTACCACAAGACAACACAAGTGTTTTCTGTATGAGAGAAGAATTCAACGTAAATATGCAGAATTCATGTGTTAAACGTGTGAATGAAACAAAACACAACTCCAGGTATGTTTTTGATGAGGAAACACTATAACAGATCAGAAAATAGAGTAATATGGAACCTTTAACATTTCATTTGCAAAACCGAGAGAGCCATTTGAAAAAAGAACAAAAAATAAAAATAAATAAGCCTACAGATTTACTCTTTATCCAGTAGTGTTTTCTAAAGTCATGTGATTGTATTGGTTTAAAATTAAAGGTGCGCCGTGTTTCTCCATGGAGATGTCTTGCATTTATTCAGCTACACGTGTTATTTATTGCTAAAAAAATATCTTAAAAATCCTTACTGTGAGTGGGGTTGTCTCTCCAGAAACTTGACCTTTTATTTGTTTTGCAAGTCTCCATGGAAGTGCACAAGTTTATGGCCATACTGTGGAACATTCTAAGCACATCTCTATGGAGACAAGCAGGTGATGGACCCTCCAGCAGACAAGTTACAGAATACACCTTTAATATCCCATCCCATCTTGTGAAAATCTTCTCAATTATGTCACCTGTTTTTGCAAATGAGCACTTTTATTCTTGCTGCTTTTTTGACCATTTCTTATAGATAACAAAGCTCATATTGTAATTTGCATCACATCCAAACAACAATATAACATTTTAGACCATATCTCCCCTATACTTCACACATATGTAAAAGAATGTGATCTGTAGAAACACGTGAGCTGTCAGAGGTCGTCTGTCAACACGGCGATTCATTTCAACACGCCTCTGTCCCAAAGCAGCACCACACAGGAAACAAGCCCACTTTCACTTATGAGCTGTGCTTTTGTACGGGCAAAAACAAAGGACGAAATGAACTGAGAGAAGCAAAACACATCGTAGGGCAAGGAAAAGGCATTCTAATATGTACTCTCTTATTGACTATACTGATCTGGGGAAACAAAAGGTTGACTTTTTCAAACAAAGCAAAAGAAAATTAAATTCAAGAGAAAGAAGCCTGTGGAGTTTGAGACAGAGAGAGAAACTGGCGATACTGGATTCATCCCAAGGGAAATTTAAGTTTTGCTGCAGTAACATTTCCACTGTTCTTCTCAGTGACCTTCGTGTTTCAGTCAAAGGTCACAGTGTCCTCTGTGTCCTGCAGCAACACAACAGCCTTCAGGGGGAGCCAGGTGAACACAACAGGAACTTTCTTACTCCGCTCTGGTGTTTCAGTTGGTGATGAAATGGTTCATTCCCTCAAAGTATTTCCTCTGGAAGGTCTGCCACATTTGCTGCCACATATGGTGTAAAAAGCCTGTAGCATCTCAAATGTCCATAGCTAGCTCCTTAACTTAAAATATCAGTCTCCATGGATACAAAAAAAAAATCAAACAGCTCATTTCACACAATCCAACAGTCCCTTGCTTGTGTCCTTTTAACTGCACATGCTGCACTTCTTAGTTGTTTATATTCCCATCATATTATGTCAAAAACTGAGCTCGTAAAACAAAAAGTCTCAGGAACTGGTGTGTGTGAGTCAGGTATCCACGAAAGCAGCCAACCACTCCTTTGCCATGATTCTTCTTTAATTCTGCTTTATTTCCACTACCTCACCGCCATGACCCCATTAAACCAGCCAGTACATACAAAGCAGTATCTTATTTACGATCTGTGCTATTTGCCAAAAACAGCAACACCTTTTGAAGTAACCTCTCTGTGTATCTGTCAGCTACAGCAGGTGTGTAAATGTGTCATTGATAAAAGCAGGTCATGAGCCGTACAAAGCCCTGGGCTCTGTTCACTCGTCCTCTGCTGTATTTAGAGAGCGCTTTAGACAATAACAGGCCTCTGCCCTGCACCTGTGTGGCTGTGTTTCTGCTGACAAACAAGAATCTCTGCGGTTCAAACCTCTGCAACATGTGTGTGAGTCAGAGCCTAAAATGGTACAAAAGTTGCAGACAATCTTTAATCAACAACAGAAGCATGTCCAAGGGTGTCTCTTTTATTTGGTCTTTATTGTAATAGGCTCCGTGCACATTAGCGCCTTCCACCACACTGTTAACGTCACTTCTTCCTGTCCATTTGTGCATTTATGGGTTTTTGCTGAGTCGTGCTGAATTGAATAAATATTTAAAGATAAAGCACTGGACAGGGAGCTGTGGGTGGATGTGACTCACACCATATTAAAAGGCACACAAATAAAATGAATACTTCAACAGAGGAAAAAAGAGATCTTTGGTCTCAGTACTAACACTAATGCTAATTTTGAGGCATAATAAATATTAAAACAACACCACGAACTCAAGTATTTTACAGTTATTTGAATTTTAATAGGTTGTTTATTTTATATTTTACAATTTGAATAAAAGTTTTGATTTGTGATTTGAATAAAAGTGACACAGTGAGCTAGCGGGCACAGAGCCTGTTGTCTGACAGGTTGTATCTAGAGGACCCTATTGGCACAGAATGGCAGCCTCACATCCGTCAAACCGCCCCTGAGGCAGAAATAGCTCCTCATCCGTGAAGTGAATCATTGTGAAACAGTTTGTAGGAGTTGCATTAGTAATTCTTAAAATGTATTTTTAGTTTGGCTTGAGTAATGCTACAGTGACAGACTCATTTTCGAATATGAATTGAAATTTGAATTACAGTTTCTACCACTGGAGACATGTGGTCACTCATTGTGCAGTGTCATTTTCTCAGTAAAGAGGCACATGTCACTTTTCTGCTGGAGGGTCTATAACCAGCTCTCGATTGCTTTGCCTGGAATGTTCCACAGTATGACACTGAACTGATATATGTCCATTGAATCATGCATGTGACGCACCAGGCCAAGTTACAGGTCAGATCTGCGGAGAGGCAGCCATGCTCAGAGTAAGAATGCAAGTTTTCAAAGATATTTTTTAGCAATGAAAAACATATGCAACATGGATATGTTTAATGCCATACTGTGGAACATTCCAGCCAAAGCAATAACCCAGTAACCTTAACCAGAAAATATTATTTGGGTTTCCAAGTTTAGGTCCTGGTTTGGTCCAAGTTTAGGTCCTGGTTTGGTCCAAGTGTAGGTCCTGCTTTAGTCTAACTTTGGTCCTGGTTTAGTCCAAGTTTAGGTCCTGGTTTAGTCCAAGTTTAGGTCCTGCTTTAGTCCAACTTTTGGTCCTAGTTTAGTTCAAGTTTAGGTCCCGGTTTAGTCCAAGTTTAGGTCCTGGTTTAGTCCAAGTTTAGGTCCTGGTTTAGTCCAAGTTTAGGTCCTGCTTTAGTCCAACTTTTGGTCCTAGTTTAGTTCAAGTTTAGGTCCAGGTTTAGTCCAAGTTTAGGTCCTGGTTTAGTCCAAGTTTAGGTCCTGGTTTACTCCAAATTTAGGTCCTGCTTTAGTCCAACTTTTGGTCCTGGTTTAGTTCAAGTTTAGGTCGTGGTTTAGTTCTGCTTTGATCCTATAGTTTAGTCCTGCTCTAGTCCTGGTTTAGTTATGCTTTGATCCTGGTTTAGTCCAAGTTTAGGCTCTGGTTTAATCCTGCTTTGGTTCAAGTTTAGGTCCTGGTTTAGTTCTGCTTTGATCCTATAGTTTAGTCCTGCTCTAGTCCTGGTTTAGTTTTGCTTTGATCCTGTTTTAGTCCACGTTTTCCAGGTTTAGTCCTGCTTTGGCACTGGTTGAGTCTTGCTTTAGTCCAGGTTTATGTCCAAGTTTAGTCCAGATTTTATGGACAGTGCAAAAAGTGTACAAGTGTGAACCTGATATGAACAGAGCCTAGGTAAAGTTTAGGTAAAACCAGGACACAATCCCTGAGTCAACAGAGTGTTTGAGCTTTGTGGGCACTGTAACAAAACCTCATTGTGTAACATGAGAGGGCATTACAGTGAAATCTTATAATTATAAATCTGTGGGTAGAGGGGGAGGGTGTGTTTACTAAACTGTCATCTTAACTAAACAATTTAAAGCAACATGGGCTTTTATTAAAACGCATCGCCAAAAAGGACAAGCCACAATGTAAAGAGGGGCTGGCTATATTTGCTCACTTGTGAAACCTCTTGTGACGTCACTGAAAAGAAGCGGGAAAATGCAGTTCACTTTGAGGAGATGAACTACTGCCCTCTACTGGAAATGTTAAGAAGTGTTATGTTCAGTAGATGGAGTCTCTTCAGTGAGTATAGAGCAATGAGTCCAAAAAGTGAAGGTATTCAGGGCGGTGGTAACGTGACACTTCAGAGGAGATTACTTCTTGGATAGAAACTTCATTTTGTTTCCTAAAAAGACAAAAATTAAACAGAGAATATTTTTTAAAAAGATTTCTAAAACATAAAGGTTTGGCCTTGTATTAGTGTTTAAATTAAAGCAATTACGAGAGTTATCTGTTTGTGGTGCTTTTTTCCATCTTATATCTTACTTTCTCTGGACAATAGGGGACAATAATATGAGTCTTAAAGGTGCATTGTGTAACTTTTCTGCCGGAGGGTCCGTCAAATACTTTTCTCCATGGAGATGTTATTGCTTTGTCTGGAATGTTTCACAGTATGGCAGTAAACCTTTCTATCTTCATGGAAACCAAACCTAGGTATTTTTGAGCAATGAAACCACCTGTAATTGAATAAATGTAAGGTAGAGCTGTTTAATGTCATACTGTGGAACATTCCAGGCAGAGCAATGACACATCCATAGAAACAAGAATGTGACAGATCCACTATGGAAAAGTTACACAGTGCACCTTTAAATGCAGGGCAACTTTTCAAACATTATGTGTGAATCAATAAGGTTATGAACAAGGCAAACCATTCTAATAATATCGTTAAAAGCTCAGTAAAGCTCATAAGGCACAATGGTGTAGTGTTTTTAATGTCACTTAGTTCTTACCTAATCCTTTGAGAAACCTGTTAACTCTTCTCTGGTCATTATCGTGGATGGACAATAGATACTCATGTACTCTGACTTCAAACAGACCTGTCAAAATACAAAGGAAAATTCACTATATCACGGTGTCTTGAGTTTTAAATCAACTTTACCTAAGATATGTTTTTATATTTCTTTATCTTAGTATTTAGCCCAAAAGAATGTATTGTTTTAATGTGTACATTTAAGGAGAATTCTTTTTTTGGGGGGCCTATGTGGTCATTGCATCGATAGAGGGGCCACGGCACAGCAGACTTTGGGAATGGCTGTTATATATAATAGAATATATAATATCTCTTTATCTTTTTCAAGTATTCTGCTAACAACATTCAGACAATATGATGTCAGCCACACAGAGATGTGCTAAAACGTGGAGTAGAAAGTACAGATACCTGCTCTAAAATGTAGTAAAGCAAAAGTACATTACATTACAAAAGTACAGATATCAAAATGTATACTTTAGCACAGTACTTTACTACTTTTACTTCATTACCTTCCACCAGTGATCAGACAGAATGTGAAAAAGTTCACAAAAAACACTTTATACCCTTTACAACAATTTCTTCTCTTTTTTTTATAAACAAAATACCTGATATTCAAATTTAGCATATTTTCAAAACAACCTTCTCCTTATTTCAATCCATTGCACACGTCTTCTACCCCTCTGCCTCTCCCTCTGTCCCTGTACCTCTGAGGGCCTGTGTGTGGAGCTCCCTCTCCTGGACAAACAGACCAAACATCTGCGTCTCCATGAAGACCTCCAGGAAGCGCCGAATGCTCTTCGAGGGGATGGCTTTTCTGAAGGGGTCCCTCTGGAAGCTGCAGGAGCCGGGGGACGAGGAAGAGGAGGAGTATCCGTCCTCCCTCTCCCCTGTGACGAAGAGCGGGTAATGTCCCACCAGCTCCACAAAGAAACGCACAAAGGCCTCAGAAACAACTGTGCTCAGATGGTCCGTGTCTAAAGAGAGAAAAACAATGTCAATGTTTATTTATTTTTACTGAAAAATAATTTGGCTATGCATTTTATATTATATATGATGTGTGTGTTTTTTACTTTAATAAATCAAGTTTGGAATTAAACAAATCCTTCATTACTCTCTGTCAAAATATTGCAATAAGTAAAATATAGTACAAGACTTGCAAAATTGACTTTTGGTTAGAGACTGGATCGATTTGTTATTTACACATGAAAGCTTATATTTTGAGAGACACCAAATAGACAGATACAGTACACCATGTCGCCTTACGGTTAGATTTGATTAGTATAAATTACTTTTACATGTTTCTGTTAATATGCAAAAAAGTGTGAAGAAGAATAAACAGTACCATTTGAAATCTGCCCCCCTCTCTCACTGGCCAGTTCTCTTCTTCTTTCCAGCACATTTTCTAAAGCTGACTGAAGTTTGCATGGGAGAATGGAGTCCTCATCGTCCAACTAAAAGCAACACATTAAAATTAGTTAAATAATACATTATTGGTGGTCTTGGTTCAGATGGAAGGCAGGGGCTTATATAACTGTATGGGTGTTTCAGTGTTTTCGATACAGAAAATCCTCATATTTGGAAATTTTTTACCCGAGGTTTTAACTGGGATTAGGTCTACAAATTGGCCATATTAATCGTGTGTTTCATTTATTTATTTATTTATTTATTTATTTATGTATTTATTTATGTATTAATTAATTAATTTATGTATTTATTTATTCTTGCAACTGACAATTGTGACAGTTGTTCCTATGCATTTGAATTATGTCATTGTTTATATATTGTTTATATATTTTAAAAAATCACCATATGTTATTACAAAAATGCAAATTCTACCAAAAACCTCTGATCTACCCTCCATGTCAGTTTAAAAGTATGGGCAGATTTAAGATTAAAGAATTTATTATGAACCTCAGCCTTTTACATACCTGCCGGAGAAACCGCCTGCTTCCAAGATCAACCAGTAGAACCTGCACAAAAACAAGATATTCTAAAGTAGGAAATGCCAGTGTTTCATTTCATTTGTTCCTCTCATGAAAATGCAATGAACAGCAATACATAATTTTGATGTACATAACAGAAGGCATTTCCATGATAAAAAAGGAGCAGATATGAAGAAAAAATCTTATGTTAGTCTGCCCCTTTACATTTCAATGAAATGATCTGATTGCCATTATCCCATACCCTCACCTGCCTGAACCTTAATTCTTAATATATATTTTACATTTATTAATCATCCAGACTATCCAGTTGGTATTGTTTAAAACATTTCATTTTATACATTCAACTGTAAAATAGTTTGGCATCTTTTTAAATGATTATCCAGACAGTTCCATAGTTTTAGCCCTTTAACAGAAACACACATTTGTTTAAGAGTGGTCTGTGCCACTTGATGCTTAAAATTAAATTTCCTCCTGTGATTTTTATCCTCTGACGTAAACACAAATATTTTTTGTATGTCTTCTGGGAAAGCTCAGTTTCTTGCTTTAAATGTAACTGATCATGTCTGTAATTCTATAATGTTTTTAAGTTTCAATAACCCTGACTTTATGAATCGTCCATAAAAATCTATTTAAATGGTGTGTGATGTCTTACTGCTGACCTCCTCTAGCGGCAGATCAGTGAGGTGGGGCAGGGAGCTAGACAGTAGACCCACAAAGAAGGGCGTAGGAGTGCACACGATGTCCAACATGTCAGAGGGGAGCACTGGTATGTATGTGTGCTGCCAAACAAACGGATACAGCAGAGCCAGTACTGCATGACAACACTGAGAGAGAGAGCTGAGGAGAGGAGAGATAGAAATGATTGATTATTACCATTTATATTTTGGCTCTTTGTTATTATAATACATATAGTGTGTGAGCAACTGTGTCAAAATAATTCACAAACTAACAAAGTAAAGGCTCTTGTATCCTACAAGCTAATGAATATCTAGATGAGTTAAAGGTGCAGTAGCTTCTCCATGGAGATGTTAATGCTTTGCCTGGACTTTTCCACAGTATGGCATTATCTGTTTCCATGGAGACATGCAGATGATGCCACCAGGCCAAGCTAAAGGCCAGACCTGTGGAGAGGTGACTCCAGGATACATGTAGCAATACAGTAAAACATCCAGGCAAAGCAATAATATCTTCAAGTACCAAGATCACCAAAAATGTTCACCGGAATTTTTAAGAATGTCATATTGGGGACTGAAACAGCAAATACAGGCATGTTATAGTAATGTTCCCTGCAATCTACAGTATTTCCAAACTGAGATCAACACACATTTCAAACAGAAGAGGGCGCTGTTTCTCTCATTACATTAAATCACACCAAATATTCCCTTAAAATAATTTCCCACAGAGCTCAGGAGCGCTCCATGTTGGACCATCTATCGCTAACGTCATTGCACATTCCAGTCTGTACTACAGCCTCTGCCTCCGACTCCCAGAGCACCAAACAAACTGAGCAGGGGATGAGGGGTCACCGGGCCACACTAAAAATACTGCCAAAAATACTGCTCTGGGCACGCTCACGGAAAAACACTGAAGCTACTGTGGTTCATTTGATTTATTATGTGGAAGTGGAGAATATGTGGATTAAAGGGTAGGGGGTATTATGTAAAAACAACTTGTGTGAGATTTTTGCCATGTTATAACAGTGTTCATTTATCATTATGCACACAAGCTTTGCAGACATTGCGTATCTTTATTTATTGCCTATCTTTTCATCTTAGCTCTTAGTTGTATTTTGATTAATTTATGCATGTTTAAATAATCCTGTATTGTCTTGCATTTGAGGTTTGAGTGACTCCTGGTCATCTGTAGCAATTTTTCAAGTAAATCTGCCACTATGAGGACCACTTACTAGTAGTTGTCAGGTAGTCAGTAGACATGTTTATATTATTAAGTTGTTTAGCTGTTTAATATGCCAACAATATGCCCTCAAAGTGTCATGGGCCCCGGTACGTCGGACCGGCTGCACCGCCAAATGCTATGCCACTGGATGTTGAAATTGGTGCTACTTTTTGTTTAATTTGAAAACAAAAATATTAACTATAAACCAAGCCAAATTGCTTGTACTTCCTGCATTTTGACAGCAAATTCTGCAATAGGATTCTAACTCAACCTCAAGCTCAATTTAAAGGCATTTTATAATATTCAGATATCCCAGCTTTGTTAAACCAGACGAATGTAGTGAATTTAAGTTTGTCTGTGATGAATATGGAGCAGGTATCACTAGATATTAACCACGAATCAGAACAAAACATCTGCATTTTGAGAGTTAAACAAATAATTCTACCAAGAATTCTGTCCTGCCTTCCAACTCATGTTTACTAGTATACTATGAACAGGTTAAAATTTCACATGAACTCAGCCTAAAGTTAAACCAGACTTATAGTAGTGAACCTGAGTTTGTCTGCGGTGAAGATGACCCGTCTCTCCAACAGTAAAGAGCTGAAGACCCCGAGGAGCTGCCTCAGACTCAGAGACGAGAACAGACACTCGAAGTCCACGTGCTCCAGATGAGAGTCAGAGGGACGGCACAGCTCCATCACCTACAAACAACACAGAAATCATTCAGTAAATACCACCTGTATATTTTACATCACTGTCTTAGTTAGTTAGTTAGTTACTTTGTTAATTAGTCATTTATTAACTAACTACCATCATTAACAAGCTATGCACATGGTCCCACATTCATAGACCAGGTGCATGTTTCATCTGAAGAAATGTGTACCTTTTCAGATGATTGCAAAATAAATAAAGATTACAGGTGTATGTTTGTGCACAGATGTTTTTTTTGTTTTTTTTCTGTGGCCGAATTGCTTATAATTAGTATGGTTTATTAGAGTAAGGGCATTACTGATTACTTGAGACTTGGAAACGTGGGCCCAACAAGCATTTATTTCAGTCAAATTAACAGCTAACTGAGTGTGTTTTACGGCTGTACCCATTTTGCACTCATTTGTTTTGGGATTTTACCAGACAAAGCTCTGCCTTGCCTGCAATTTCTGGCAAATAGAGCTCCCCACAAAGCTAAAAGTGCACACAGGCAACCTGGCACAGATTAAAAACATAATTAAAAAATCAAATCAATATATATAAAATACAGTACCTCTGTACCGGAGCCCGGGAGGAAGGTCCTGATGGTGATGGTTTTCCCTGGAGCAGGAAACTGGGCCTCCATGATGGCTCTCATAAAGGGCTGCACCAGAGCCGGAGACAGGACCCTCCTCCTCTCCACCTCGTCCAGCACCTAAACACACACACAGGTCATGGTCAGTTAAAAAGATGTTTTTGTTTATTATTTTTACTACTTTCTACATTTTAGACACATACGGAAATACATCAAATATATGAAGCGAGATATATGAAATTATGCAGCAAAGAAAAAAAGTTAAATAACTGTACAAAATATTTAATAAAACTGTTTTTCTTTGCTACATAATTCCATATGAGTGTCCAAATATTTGACTGGTAGTGTACGTTAAAACACTTTTCAGTCTGTACCATATCTGTTGGGACTGTTGGGTTTAGTTTCAATTCGATTTTATTTTTAGAGCAGTTTTGTGCTGTTCAAAGCAAGAAGCATTAGTTGAATAAATATACAGAAGATACGGTAAAAAAAAATGTACCTTTGAAAACAAGTTGAAGCAGCCCAGATGGCTAATAATACAGTAAACCTCTGGAAGACGTTTGCCTTTTCCAATGGGCTACAAAAACAACATGAAGTCAGATTAAAACTAACTTTTTATATTAATACAAATTATACATTAGTTTGTCATACATGGTGGTGGTAAGATAGTTCTAATCATTCACTTTCACACCACTTTCAAACTATATATAGGCAAGGTGGGTGAAGTGTCTTGCCCAAGAACACAATAGCAGTATGTACAGTACTGGTCAGAGGTAAGACGGTGCCATCATCTTAATGTTAATGCCCTTCTTCAGTTCATAAACATTTGGATACTCAAGTTTATCTTATATAGTAAAAAAAAACAGTGGTTCCTGGCATCTGCACACACATACGTGGATCCGACATAGTTTCCCAGACACACACACTTCCTCTAGTTTAAGATGCACTTTTTTCCCACAGGCCTCAGACTGTTTTGGCACGACTGTTTACACAGCCGTCGTCATGGTTTTCAGTCACTTCCTGTTATGCTGTTAGTTTTTTTGTATTATTATTATTATTACATTGTATTTACCAGTAATCTTCGGCAGTATCCGAACCTCCTGCTCCCGTCAATTCCAGTCAAAACAAAGGAGAACATTTCGCTGACGGAGAAAAAACATATGGAAAATTAACAATAATAACAACACATTATAGAGTGACTATTATAGAGATGTGTGCGGTTTAAAAACTGCATCCATCTCCTGTATGTTACTCTTTAAATGTGATTTAGTGATAATTTGAGATACTTTTAGCTAATATTAAACTCAATGCACCTTGGGTAATGGTCCACGGGCTCCCAGTCTTTGGCGTCAGGGAAACAGAAGAGAGGGATGCTCCGGAGCTGGTTCTCTGTCTCCTTTATGAGTTTGAAACTTTGCTCCAGCTGCAACACAAGACATTACATTTAATACACACAGCAAGATAATTTCATATTAAGTGCATAAGACAGGTTTTCATATATTCATCATAGCTTATAAGTTTAGTGGCAGTTTGTGCATAAAACATCTTTTAAAAGTACAAAAATACAGCAAGTAGAGGTGCCATGAAAAAGCCAAACCAAAATGCAGGTACAATTTATTATATTGAGTCAACAAAGTAAAGACGTAGATAATTATTTTTAGTAGTCTAATCATAACTATTGTGAAATGTAAACAAGTTTTAGCCCTTAATAACAATGTAGTTGACTGTGTTGTATATAGAAATAGATTAAATAGATTAAATAGATTAAATAGAGTAAATAGATTTTTAAAAATTGCTAGATAATCATTACCTACATATACGTCATATCCAACCGGGAAGTAAAATTATAAACAACATTTTTATAACTATATTTTATTGAAAAGAGTACTCTAACCTGTCATATGCATTTTAAATTCCTCACAAACCTTTGGGGGAAACTGCTGTGTGACCTCAGGCTGATACAGACCACTGGACTTAGACTTCTGCAGAGAAACCACCACGAAACATTCAAAGAGTCTCCTCTGGTTTTGTCCTCCTGAGCTGCTCCTGAGGCTGGGACTGAGTCTGGACCGGTTCTGGTTTGGACGGCTCAGGATGGACTTCGCCGAAACAAGACGCTGACGTTGAGCTGGAAGATAAAAACAGTGCAGTTAAATTCTGAACTTTAAATGTACTTTGGAACAGTCAGATTAAACTTTATACCTTTGCCTCTTTCTTCAAATTCGCTCTCTGAAGTACTGTCATCTGTAACTGCAAAAACACATGTTAACAAACATCAGGGCTTCCATAACTATTCAATTAACCAAGACTTTACAAAATTATTGACAGCTATTTCAATAAATTTTCTTATTTAAAGTAGATTTTTTGTTTTTTTGTTTTTATTCTTTCAGTATTTCATTCATTTAACCACTATCTTCAGATGTAGTTAAATAATTAAAATGAACACTATAAACTATGAACTGACTCTAAAACAAAAAGGTTTTTTTTTAATCTTGAAGAAAAATACAGTTTTGTTGTAATATTCTCTATTAAGGGGTTTTCAGTCTGACCTAATCATGAACACAAACATCTTGGAATAGACTTAGACTTAGACAAACTTTATTGATCCACAAGGGAAATTACTTAAACAAACGAAATTACTTTATTTGTTTAATTGTAATTGTTTGTCTGTGTACTAAGTGAAAAAGCTGGCTAGTTGAGTTCTAAAATAACACATTTCTATAGAACCTAAATAAATGAAACTTGTCTTAGACCTGATAAATGGTCAGTTATTCTCTATGTTACTTCAGTTATTTTATTATATTTGGATGTTGGGATGATGTAATCCTTCATTCATCGAGGAGTGGTTCAATGTAGAGGCGATTTCAACGACAGTCAAACAGTGTCCAGACGACCACCACTGAAACCGCCTCTACATATTTGGATGTTATCAAAAGTGTTATCAAATACAACAAGACTGGAGTGGAGCCTACCTCTGCCCGAGCTGCTCTCAGCGTAATGGTAGATCCTTCTTAAATGCTTTTTCCCAATTCGAGCCTCAAAGATACTGTTGATCCTCAGCACAACCTGACAACAATACATGAACGTGTTTATAGCAGACACACACACAAACACACAATATTAAAGACCTCTTTTTGCCACTGATAACTATACTGTAACTCTAAAGCAGGATAATCCCAGTAAATACTTTTCCAAATGAATCCAAATGAACCATATTTTATAATAATTTATGTTTTATAAATAACACATAAGTGACAATAGACAAAGATAACGCACAATGAGAAGATTTGAGTAGTTAGTAAGTACGTATATAATGAGTCACAGATTAATTATTCAACTCTCTACTGCTTAAGATATTACAAAAAGTCTAACAAAGGTCCCTAATAGTCCAAGAAAAAGTAATACATGATAAATATTACAGGTACAGGCCTATGCCCATGCGTCACTCACTGTGGGGATCCTCTGGCAGGTGCGGTTGGGCCCTTCACTGTTGGACCATGAGTTTCTGTCAGGGGTCCTGGGGGTGGAGGGGGGGCTGAGGTGAGGGGGGGAGGACACTCTGCTGCTGCTGCCGCTCACCGACTGTTGAGCTTTACGTAAATCGAGTAACTTAAAACTACGACCAGAGTTCTGTCTGAAGAAACCTGGTCTCAACACCTAAAGGCAAATCAGACATTTATTTGTTCCGTTATGCACGCTGGATGTGAAAATGACAATTTAAGGAGCAAAATTTAACTTTTCTGGTGGAGGGAGCCCCATTGCTTTGCCGGGATGTTCCTCAGTATGGCATTATTGTACCTATGTGGAAATTGACGCCAGGGCCAAGATACAGGTCAGTGCTGTGGAGAGGTGGTCCCACTCACACGCTGTTCTTGAACTGTGCGTTGCAACACTGGAATTTCCCCACTGTGGGACTAATAAAGGTATATCTTATCTTATCTTATCTTATCTTATAACAATGCCTGTTTGTAATTGAATGAATACAAGATAGATAAGTTGCAAAATAGAAATTCAATTCTGTCAACTGGAAAAAGGTTTTTGATCAAATACTTTTCACAGCTCATTTCTCTCTCTTCTCTCATCTTTCTCTAAGAAGCAGCTTGGTGTAATGCCATACTGTGTAACATTCCAGGCAAAGCAATAACATCTCCACAGTGTTATTGCAGGTAACTAACCCATTATTTGAAAAGTGACATATAATTCACCTTCTAATTATCTTGAAGTGCATGAGTGTTTATCTTGATTTGAGTGTATTTGCATAATCCGACATAGATTCTTCATTTAAAGGTGTATTGCGGAACTTTTGTGGTGGAGGGTCCATCTTCTGCCAGTCTCCATTATTGCTTTGCCTGGAATGTTCCATGGTATGACATTAAACACATCCATCTAGCATTTATTCATGACAAGTGTTTCTGTCGCTCAAAAATACGATGAATAGGGTTGCCTCTCCAAAGATCTGACCTGCAATAACATCTCCATGGAGACAAGCAGGCGACAGACCCTCTACCAGAAAAGAGTGTGGCATGTCAGTTATGTGAACAGGACTTGACCTTGTGATTGTCCGCTCCAGGAGAAGAAGGCAGGGACTGTTGGGAGCATGAACTCTCCAGCTCTATGTCCTCATATGGGTTTTCTTTGTCTGCAGAAAGAGACGCATAGTTTTAGCCAGTATGTTGTTACCTTTAATAAACCAACACTTATGATACAATTAATTCACTAAAATGTACAGTTAGTAGGCTATTTGCCATTAAAGAGAATGCAAAACACGGTTACATTTATAGAAAAAACAAGAATAGTGTACTGACCTAATATATCTTCATAGTGGTGCTGCTGAGACAATGACCGAGAGAACAGAGACTTTGTCGATCCCAGAGTGTCCTCCAGTTCAAACGACTTCCTGTACGGGCCACACACAACCATTTATATGAGCACACAATTTTACAGTTTACAAAAATGTGGCCTGAAATTTGACACAGGTGAAGCAAACTTGAAATGAAGCTCTGTTTTTATCGTATTGGAAGAGGTGTAACGTGTAACTTTTCAAATAGATCGTAGGGCACTTGCTTGTCTCCATAAAGACGTCATTGGTATTTATCTTCATGGAGACAAACAGGTCGCACCACTGGGCCGGCTATAACACCTATAATGAAATAAATGCTTGATAAAAATGTGAACCTGGGATGCTGACATTTTTATTTTATTTTCTCTAATAGCTGAACCTAGAGAGTTATATTTTTTGCACAGTTTGTGAACTAAAACTGATTTATTTGAGCGTGTGTGTCTTTCTATTTAAAGGTCTTATACTACACCCAACTCCACAAACTCACTCTGCGAGCTTTAAGTCATGTTATAATGTTGTAATATCGTCAAAAACATACCCAGAGTTTAGTCTTGTTTCATTCACACGTTTGAGTAACCTTTTATTATTAGTCTCTCTACATCTCTAAAGCTCAGTATTCTCTGTTCCACCTTGTGATGTCATGGAGGGGTTGTTTTCAAGTTATCCGCTATCTTTTACCTTTAGTTCAGTAGAGATTGGCAATTCCCAGGACTGAAATTATCCAAATGATTCTAGTGAAGATGTCTGGAGTTTAAAAACACAGTGGAGCACTTCCTGTATTACCACATGACACGAGGTGGAACAGAGTGTTTTCTATTTAAGAGAAGAACCCAGCCTAAATCTGCAGGGTTTGTGTGTTAAACTTGTGTAAATGAAACAAAACACAACTCCAGGTGTGTTTGTGATGAGGAAACAACATTATAAAATAGATCAGAAAATAGCCTAATATGGGCCTTTAACACTTTATGAACTACATTTCTTTCAAAACCTGTCTTACCTTGCGTCTGCCCTGGTCCGATACACCCCTGTCGGCGGTTTCGAGGAGACGGGTGCATTTTGGGATGGCAGGGGCGGCAGGTGTCTGAATCCTCTGGGGAGACTCTCGCTATGGGATGGGTGCTGGAAGGTTCGCCTGGGTTTGGGCACTGGGTTAATAGGGGGAGATCCTGGTGCATTATAAACACTTTCTTGAGAATTTATTGTAGTCTTTTTTTCAGTAAAGTCCTTTTTCTTCACCTCTTCCTGCTTTCTTTTCGTTTGAGGGCTGAAATAGTTCCCAAGTTCAGTTGTAGGTTTGTGCTGGCAATCCTCCATTGCTTCTAGCTTCTTAAAAAGACTAAAAACTGCTTTCCGTTCTTGGCTTACAGGCTCCTTATTTCGTTTAAGACTTCCACTTTGTAATTTCTTAACCATAACAGGAGAATTTGAACTCAAATTCTCAACTTTAACATTTTCCGTCTCACCATGATTGTCATTTAATCCATTCTTTTGATTTTCAATTTTAGTATTTACATTTTTTCCAGTAGATTTCGTTTGGTCCTCTGTTTTTGAATCTTTAGGTAACATAGTCTTTAGATCTGTACCTACATTTTGCCCTGTTGTGTCTTTTCCGTTCAAATGACTATTCGAGCTGTGACCTGTTTCCATATTACCATTTTTGGTTAATGAACTCCTCCTTGTTACACTAGAATTTGAGCTGGTGGACTCCTTCCCTTCCCAAAGTGATATTTTATCCTTAATGTTGACCGCGTTGGATCTTGGGAGCTTATTTCCTGTCATGGTCCCATTTTCTTTGCCCTGTGTATCGAAAGTAGTTCTTCTGTAAGACATATTGAGCATGTGTTCCTGCTGTTTTGTGGGTAAAAAGACTTCAGTGGTGATTTGGAAGAATGGACAAAGGAATCAGTCTCACTTATGAACCCTTGCTTTGACCTGAAAGAAAGAAAAAAAAAAAAAGATCATAATATTGAGAAAACTGATAAGGCAAGACACTATTTCATAAAGAATAAAAAAAAAAATGCATGCAGACAGGTTTAAAATTCTTGGTTTATAAAATTTAATTTAATTTTTGCCTTTTCGATAAATAAAGCTAAGTACAAAACTACTCTCTATTAAACTAAAGCTAAAAGGAGCTGTTAACTCAAAAACTACCCCTTCATGACATCACAAAGTGGAACAGAGCATTTTGAGAATTGGAAATGTAGACGGACCTGTAATAAAGGCTTACTCAGACGTGTGAATGAAGTATTTCAGTGTACTTCAGTGTATGTGGGTGTATTTCAGTGTATTTCAGTGTACTTCATTGTATGTGAGTGTATTTCAGAGTATTTCAGTGTATTTCAGAGTATGTGAGTGTATTTCAGTGTACTTCAGTGTACTTCAGTGTATGTGAGTGTATTTCAGAGTATTTCAGTGTATTTCAGTGTACTTCAGTGTATGTGAGTGTATTTCAGAGTATTTCAGTGTATGTGAGTGTATTTCAGAGTATTTCAGAGTATTTCAGTGTATGTGAGTGTATTTCAGTGTACCTCAGTGTATTTCAGTGTATGTAAGTGTATCTGAGGTCTTTGGGAAAATGTCCTGGAGTCAGTGACAGGCCTCTGACAGAGCATCATCTTCACATACCACTGTAAACACAGGCCTGGCCCACTGCCCATTTCTACTGTTCTGTTGCAGTAAATAAATACAGCAGAGGAAACTGTATCTCCGACCTTTGACCTTTTTATTAAGTATGTACTGAGAAAAAATGTAATGTTAATTGCCTTTCTCAGGGTGATTTTAGTGCCAAATATAATCAGACTTACCTGCTGACAGATCCTTTTTGAGCTTTGTCCATTTGTCCATTTGTCACTATTGTTTTTCTAGAAGAGAACAAAATGTATGTGTGCTGTTTAGAGGTAAAATAAATAATAACAATAAAACATTTAAAGGTGCATTATGTAACTTTTCTAGTGAAGAGTCCGCCAGCTGGTTGCCTCCATGGAGATGCTATTTTTTCCCTTTCTTTTCCTGTTTTTCCTATTATGCCACAGTATGACATTAGAAAGTTCCACTGAGACAGTTGTGCCACAAGATTAAGTCACAGGTAAGATCTGTGGAGAGGCTACCCCACTCACTATAAGAGTTAATACAGTGGAGTATTTGTGGGAATTCCATAAAAACAAGCAGGTGTCAGACCCACCAGAAAAGTTATATATACTGTAGTGCACCCTTAAAGACAGATTTGATTTGAAAATGTGCAAGCCAACAAAATAAATTAAAGTAATAATTTAGCATCAGTCGAGTGACAAGAGATGAAAAATAACAATTTAAGCTAATTCTGGTACATTTAGATAGGTAGATTTTTTTTTAATTAATGTACATTGGCCAGATTAAATAAACTATAAATAAAATAATCGCCTGTATATTACAGTTACGCTAATAATGTCTATCTGAGCACACTTGAAAAGAGCAGTGACTGTGAGAATGTCCCATCATCACTTCATTTCCCATATAGAAAGGTCATATCTGGAGCCCTGATTTGGGGTCATTGTCCTCTGAAGTATGTAAGTCTGGTTATTATTCAGCTATTCAAACTTTATGTCCACGGAAACGAATATATATTGTTGGCGAGTGTCATTAGATATCTATAAATGTGAATTTTAAGAGGCCACAAAAAGTCTGTTAACATTCTATTCTTCCCTGATCAAACATTTCTCTGTGTTTTCTATTTACAATTTTTCAAATACCTACATAAAATAATTCATTCCTTACATACATCCCGCATAATTTATTTTAGGATTTTTAGTAAAATTTGAATCAAATCGTACCAACAACATTTGCACATCGCTATAATCAACTGAGGGAGTTTTAGGGGTGTCAAAAGTATCAAAAATCAGATACTAATCGATTCAAAAACTAGTATCGAAACTAGATACGAATTTGAACAAGAATAAGAGCACATAGACTAGTATACGCCCATGGACCACTATGGAACCTACAGGACTGAGGGATTACACACATATAAGATCACATGGGAACAGAAAAGAAAGTACTATGATTTAATGTTGAAACTCACATTCTGTTGTCTAAAGAAAGAGTGTTTTTAAGTATTGCGGTATTGGGATATTTTAGCCTTATCTTCCAGCCCTATTAAAACATAGTAATAACTTCCAACATTGCTGATATATTGTCTTACCTTATTGCCTGTTCCCATGGCTTTTGGTAATCCAGTTTCCATCACACAGAAAGATCAAATTAGAGAATAAACCAAAACTTTTCTTCCCCTTGTCAACTGCACACTTCAAACTCCATCCCAAAATGCATCTGTTTCCCTCGCTCACTCATTTCCTCTCTCTGTCTCTTTCTCTCTCTCTCTCCGTGTGTGTCTCTCTTTCTTCTGGACAAATAATGAATGAAATTTAGTTTGTCCAACACTCGGGTCAAAGGTCATCAGATTATTTCCTGTCTAATTTTACACTTTTTCCACAGGATCAGCGGCTGTTTACAAAGTGCAGCTGTGCATCTCACACCAGCTCTATAAATGTGTTTAATTGCTTTTGGAAAATGTATAAATATAATAAAATCACTCACTGTTTTGACATGGATTTGAATGCATATTTGGGTTGGTACGTGGCTTAAAGGGCCCATATAACGCTATTTTCTGATTTATGTTATAATGTTTTTTTCCTCTCCAGGTATGGTTTGAGGAGGTAACATAAGTCTTAAAGCTTAATTTTACGTAATATAGGAACTTTAATGCTCAATTGTCTATCTGCAAATACCTAACTGAATTTCATGACATTAAACTAGTTAAGATAAGATAAGATAAGATAAGATAAGATAAGATAAGATAAGATAAGATAATCCTTTATTTGTCCCACAATGGGGAAATTGCAGTGTCACAACGCAAGTTACAGAAACAGTAGGAAAATAAAATAAAATAAGAGCATGCATCAAAATCAAGATAAATAATAATAAGTATTTACAATCAACTAAAAAACACAACACTGTAAAGCTAAAAGGCACAGGAACGTTGCACAATAAGTGTCTTTGATTCTGAGCAGTGAACAAACAGCAGTTAAAGTGACTCCAGTATAGTAATATATAATATTACTACAATAAAGTGACTCAGATGATTGTGTACAGTGCAGTGATGGACAGTGGTGGTTAAATAAATAAGTAGCAGGTAAAGTGACTTTAAATAATATTGCACATTGTTATTATTACTATGGAGATGACACATGGTTGCTATGGGGATGACACATGACTAGCATTGATCATTGTACAGTCTGACAGCAGCAGGAAGGAAAGACCTGCAAAATCTCTCCTTTACACAGCGAGGGTGAATCAGTCTGTCACTGATGCTGCTCTCCAGAGCAGACAGGGCGTCCTGCAGGGGGTGACATTCATGGTCCAGCATAGACATGAGTTTAGCCAGGACCCTCTTGTCCCCCACCTGCTGCACCGAGTCCAGAGGACAGCCCAGAACTGAGCTGGACTTCTTGATGATCTTGTCCAGTTTCTTCTTCTCCCTCTCTGTGACGCTGCTGCTCCAGCAGACCACACCGTACAGGATGGCTGATGCCACCACAGAGTCATAGAAGGTCCTCAGGAGTGGCCCTCTCACTCCAAAGGACCGCAGTCTCCTCAGGAGATAGAGCCGACTCTGGCCCTTCCTGTACAGTGCATCTGTGTTATGAGTCCAGTCCAGTTTATTGTTCAGATGCACACCCAGGTACTTGTAAGAGTCCACTCTCTCAATGTCTCTTCCCTGGATGTTCACTGGTGGGGGGGCAGTAGAGTGGCGTCTGCGGAAGTCCACCACCATCTCCTTGGTCTTCCCCGCGTTGATGAGAAGGTGGTTCCGGTGACACCAGTCCACAAAGTCCTGCGTTACTCCTCTGTACTCCGTGTCGTCATCGTCCGTGATGAGACCGATGATGGCGGAGTCATTGGAGAACTTCTGCAGGACACAGCTGTCCGTGTTATGTCTGAAGTTGCTGATGTAGCTTTAATTGATTTATTGATTAATTAATTCATATATATATATATATATATATATATATATATATATATATATATATATATATATATATATATATATATATATATATATATAGATAGATAGATATATCATATTTTCATATTTGGGGTTACGCCCAAGTGGCGTAACCCCACTTTGTTGTACATGTAATGCCTATTACATGTACAACATGTACAACGGTTGTACATGTAATGCCTATTCAGATCCTTCAGATGACGTCTTTTTGATATGTTTTGGTTCAGCTCACTAAACAACGCCGCTTTTTGATGTGCAGATGTGCAAACTAAATTGTGTGAATTTCAATAAAAGAATTACAAGCTTCTATACCTTATTTTATCATAATTACTGTTACAATGACACCTTTTCTTACCAGAAAATATGCCTACTTATTATTTCCTTATAAGACAGCAGGAGGTAAAAAGAGAGGAAACGGTTGGGAACCACTAGCCTACAATTTCAAATCTTTTTTATACAATTTAGCAGCAAAATACACGAACATACTTACGCAACATTTCCTTTCTGAAACATAACGCAGGGTGGCACTTGACTGTGGCTAAAAGCGTCGTGTGCCCCTCCTGTCCTGTGGGGGCAGCAGAGAGTCAGAGGCGCGCGGGTCATGTGGCAGAAGAAACAAACAGTAAACACCCGGAGCGCGAGCCGAGGAACCTGTTTAACCAAAAGGTAAGCCTTATTTTCATTAGATTCATCTGTAGAATTAACATTGATTTGCTTTTTGATACTGTAATGATTTGAGTATTTGAGATGATACGACAGTATCCATGGGAAAAGCGAGATTTTTGAGATTTGTCACCGTGGTTTTGTGTGTTGTACCTTATGCTTGCGTGTCTTGGTTTCACTGGAGATGCGCATACGTAGATAGGTGCAAAATGAAACTAGTAACGATACAATTCGCTGTTTAAGCATATGCTAACCTAGTATGGGTCTCTTATGTAATAAGCACGTATATCCTATGAGCTAACCACAATAATGCATTATTTTATTATATAATTACACCTTTACCAATAGAGGGGCTGTGGTGTCCAGTACCTTTGTGTCTCAAGTCCCCTACATTTCCTCTCACATCCCTTTACTCTGCAATAATGATACTGCATTAGGTATTCATGTGTTTACTAATCTATTTACATTGAAAGCTATTACATTTTATTGCTTTTAATTATATAAAGACTTAGACAAACTTTATTGATCCACAGGGGAAATTATTTGGACACAGTAGCTCACACATCACAATATATTATAATAACAAAGAGCAAAAATATACATGGTAATAATAAATTCAAAATAAGTAGCAAAAATAACAAGAGACTGGTGTCAAATAAGGCATAGTTATATAAATGTATATGTACAAGTAAAAATAAAAAAAGTAAAAAAGAACCCTTTACATTAACATTCTACTGCACCTTCTTTTTATAGATAAATAGATAGATACTTTATAGATCCAGAAGGAAATTCAAAATGCATTGTATCAAAAACATTACAAGTATCCACAGGTCAGTGAATTGACTTGCAAATAATAATACATAGGCTGGACTTGTAATGAAAGTAGGATTTGTATGCTGTTCTGTTTAACACTATGGCAAGGAACGCAATTATTACATTATACATTTTTCAAGCTATGCACTCAAATGTCCTGGAGGAGACTGGGGTGCTCGGTACAGAGGCCCCATTGATGAAAATAGCTGAAGAAAACCAGCCATTGAGCCTCTTACCTGTGGAATTACTGTGGAACACTGCTGTCTTTGTGTGATTTTAGGGCATCTTTTACCAGGGCAAAAATAACATTCTCCCCCAGGTTAATCAGGCAGTCATGATACTAAAACTATTACCTGTACTGTCCCACTGCTCTTTGTTTGAATCAATAAGAGGGGTTTTTAATAATTGTTCAGTAAAATGTACTGCAGTGTTATCAGAATGTTGAAAATTATACAATGGAGACAAATGGAGGCAAATGTTAAACACCATGACATGGTTTCAAGGGTTGCTGCCAACAATTTAAGTATTTCTAACAAGAAATAAGGTAAAAATTTTCTTTCTTTCTTTTTTTTTTTTCTGTACACAGGGAAATACAAATGTTGTTTCAAGCCTCCATGATATCTGAGCTTTGCAAAGAATTGTGGAGAAGGATGTTAAAAAGTTAAAGGTACAATGAAAAAGCTGTATATGGTCAACATTTCTAAGATTTTACAGTAAAAAATTTAAAGTCAAGATTTCGCCTTCATCAAAAGTGCTGTGTGTATAATTGTCTCCTATCAGATAAACAAATACTATGTGTTAATATTTTCTAACCATGGTCTGATGTTGCTTGCTTGTACGTGGTTGTTTTTTCATTTGCCAAAAGGATCTTATTTTATTTTCAATATATTGGGTTGATATTTGCACTGTTAAGCATATCAGCAATCTGCCTTAAATTTTCAGCACAGGTTGATATTTTGTTTTGGCCGACCTGCTGCATAAAGAACATGCATAAAGCTTTATTTGAAAGAGATAACTGCTGAAAACCTGACTACACAGCTCTCTTATGGGTCTGTGGTATAAAGGGAAGGCTGTGGGTAAGTTTGTAGTTAACTGAAATAACATAATTTGAGGAAAACGATCTTTGCTTTGCCTTGTCTTGCAAATTCATATCAGCTCAAAATATCAGCAGATCTTATCGACCATCAGTTACTCTGGATTCCAAACAATCTCCATCTGCCCTTAAATAGCCTATATAACAATCCATCTCTAGTCTATTTCACATGGTTTCACCCCCATTAACCCCATTATAATTGTGTTTTTATTCTAGCTTTACTGTTGGCATGGAGACGTCTTGGTCGGCGTAGTGGATCAGACCCGTCCTGCCTCTGTCCCTTTCGCCCACAGCGCCCCCTCCTGCTCCGGTGATGCCTCCCTCGTGCTGTGGTCCCCAGTCACAGTACACACACCACCACCTCATCACCTTCTGTCTCACTTTTTTCAGGTAAAAGATTGAACATACCTTAGGCCTGTCATGATAATAACAAATACTTTTCTCCATGGAGATGTTATTGCTTTGTCTGGAATGTTTCACAGTATGGTATTAAACCTTTTTATTTTCATGGACCAGACTAAGTTACTGGTCAGATCTATGGAGAGGCAACCCTGCTCACAGTCGTAATGCCTGTTTTTCTAGGTATAAAACTACCTATAATTGAATAAATGTAAGGTCGAGCTTTCATACTGTGGAACATTTCAGGCAGAGCAGTGACATATCCATAGAAACAAGCAGGCAACCAAAAAGTTACATACAGTAGTGCACTTTTTTTTTATTTACAATATTGTACATTTAGAATAGTTTTGTGATCTAAATCTGCTCTTCGATTTTTGTATTACTGGCATAAATTGGTTTCAATCTTCTCATTTATTGTCTATATTTACTCCAATATATCAAACTTCTAAATTTGTTATCATGACAGGCCTAACATACCTACTATATTATGATTATTTTTTATCTTGAGGGACTGCACAATTTTGGGAAAAGACATAATGATGTTTTGCAATATATGTTCCAGTATCATTAACATTTGAGACAAAACTGAAACATGAACTGATTAACACTGACTAATGCAAGAATCCCATGCATT
Source organism: Taenioides sp. WSHXM2023 (assembly GCA_029959045.1). Classification (NCBI taxonomy): domain Eukaryota; kingdom Metazoa; phylum Chordata; class Actinopteri; order Gobiiformes; family Gobiidae; genus Taenioides; species Taenioides sp. WSHXM2023. The sequence goes on from CM057085.1 coordinate 10,440,277, forward strand.
TCAGAACATGCTGTACCTGTAATTTAGACCTATATAACCTACATATTTTCTATAAAAAGATGAGATATTTGAGTCTTTGCGACAAATCCAAATGCGTTTTTGTTTTGGTAGTGATATATTGTGCAAACCTTTGATTTGTGACAGTATGTACAGAATGATCTCTATGTTTTTGAGCTTGAAATTTAGGTTAAAGGTCCAGGGTTACGTCAGGTCAGGTCAGACTATTTAAAGATAGGATTGCCATATGTGCAAGCCAAGGTTTAAGTTGTAGACTGTTTTTAGATCGTAGAGTATACAAGAAACAAGGAAATTACTTGTGCTCTTTAATTTGCTTAGTCTTTTAAAGGTCCACTATTTCGTAAAATGGACTCTTGTGATCTTTAAACCATGTTATAATGCTGTCACCTCCTCAAAAACACATGTTTCATTCACACATGTTTGAGTAACACTTTTATTATTAGTTTGTATTGCCTCAAATGTTCAAAATGTTCTGTTCCACCTCTTGATGTCATGTAGTGGTACTTCTCAAGTTAACAGCCACCTTTTTACCTTTAGTTCAGTAAAAATTGGCAATTCCAGGGCTGAGAATGGTTTCAGTTTGAGGGTTTGTGTGTTAAACATGTGTGAATGAAACAAAACATAGGTATTCAGGTGCTTTTGCGATGAGGAAACAACATTATAACATAGATCAGAAAATAGCGTAATGTTCACCCTTTAAAAACTCAACAGAAGTGTGTGTTGAAGCCTATGTCAAATGTATTTCCTGATTAATTTATTTCTTTTCAAAAGGTCAAACCAAGAATATTCAGTAAGAAGTTCTTTAACAGTCATTGTAAACCGCCCTTCTCTCTTCTCAGTTAAAGTAGAGGTTAATCTTTAATAATAGTTCAATATTTGTGTGAGACTCCTGTGGGCCAATGTCATGACTTTATCAAATCAGCTGTTGGCATAATTTTGTCAGTCAGCAGAAAACAGTTTGTGCAGTTAAGTTGATATGCTGTCCCCTTTTCCAGATAATACAGGTGCAGGTATATTAGTCATTACTTTGGACGAGTTTGTGTTAAGGTTGTCAACTTGCCAAAAGTATCAATAGAAATATATAATAATAAATATCAGATGCAAATCTATGCTCTAAAGTAAATCTAATCTAATCAAATAGACCAGTAGACCATTCCTGAATAGTTTTATTTAGAATGGTATTTGCTCTTTATCAGAATTAGTATAAGAATAAGTATAATATTAACTACTAAATACTATTTCTGTTGGAAATTACATCCTATATTTCACAAAATGGACTCTTGGGAGCTTTAGAGCACATATGTCAGAGTCAAGGCCCGCGGGCCACATCAGGCCCCCGAGAGGGTTTTCTATGGCCCTCGGGATGATATTGATTTATTATTTGAACTGGCCCGCAGGCCGCAGATGTTTTACACGCACCAATACTACATTTCCCACAATGCAACGGTGACGCACCGAACGGGAGGCGGCTTCATTTCATTATTTATCAGCAGTCATTAGCATAACAGCAAAAGTTAACTTTCAGATACCCATACTCCCCGTTTTGACCCACACGCTCTTCCGGGTTTCCCTTGGTGGCCGCGCTGTCCTCAGCTCAGGTAAAATCGCAAGCTTAAGCTCCAGCGCACCTTACATTCATACTTACGCCATCACCTCTTCTTTTAGTGCCGCTGCTCGGCCGCAGCTCAGCGCCGTATCGGTCCCTCGCTCCGTAGTGCGTAGCCCGTAGTGCGCGCCCCATTCCAGGTAATGACAGGAATGCACGCCCGATACATCCATCAATTCACCCGTGCCTAAATTCTTATACGTTTTTCCTTTAGTTGTTGCACAGTTTGCACCTCACTCCACTAAGTTTTGCTGTTCGCCGCTGTGTCTCCCAAACCGTGGCGACAGTGCGGCGTGTGACTGGTGACCCGTAAAAGGGGTCTGGCGTCGATCCGTGTTTGGACCACGTCTGCAGCAGTAATCGGTGCAGTTTTGCTTTTTACACAAGCCTGGGATTGCGTGCCATTTCCACCGTGGTAGTTGCCTGGAAAAATCCAGACTCATGGCTATGGATCTGTATTACAAATACAGAGAGATATCCTTCTGGATTTCCAGGCAATACTGATGGTGCCTTGAATAATACAGCTTCATTCATTTAATGTTCATGTTATGGGTATTTTTATATAAAGGAAATTTGTCTTTTGTGCCTGTTGAAAATTAAACATTACTGACAGAGCCATAAGAAAATATTGCTTTATTTATCCGATCATATTGTAATATATTTGTTAGGTTTTCAGTAGGTTCAATTTGGTTCACTAGACTATATGCGGTAATTTTAAAATTTTTCAATGAACATTCGATCAGTCCGGCCCTCGAATTTTTTATTTGGCCCTCCGTCCATTTGACTTTGACACCCCTGCTTTAGAGTAATATGGGCCCTTTAAGTTTAACTGGACAGCACTAGTTTATGTTTAGAATATGACCTTGGGCCTCATAAACGGTCATATATTATTTTATTACTGCAGTTTTCTCACATCCTCAAAATGAGACCGCTGTGTTGGGGTCAGATGTGTTTTGACTCATGTTTGACTTTGCGGTTTCTGTTTTCAGTTATGTGCTGCTACACTCATCCAGGAAAACATTCAGCAACGTGAAAGTCAGTATCTCGGCTCAGTGGACTCCGACTCTGCAAAATGGCACCTCACTTAATTTCTCTCCATCTGAGGTACAGGCTGCATCTGCATTCATGTAAAGTGTGTATGACAGATTTGATGATTCTCTAGTTTTGACTTAATTTGGTGGAATAATACCTGTTGTAAGCATAAATTACAGTTTTACACCAATCAAGAAGCAATTAGTGAAGAAAAGTTGAAAAATGTGTTAAAAATCACAGGAAGTGGAGTGCTCTAAACATATAAAAAAAAGAATGGGACTAGGGAGAATTCTATCCAAATGTTCAGCACAATTTACACACAAGAAGCACATTTTGTCTGAGGTTTCAAACATGATTTCAACAAAATACAGATATATTTGTCAGATTATCATTTCTGTGTACATTAAAGAAGTGTTGCTAGGTAACAGTTATGGAAGTCCCTACTGGGATGTCACAATTTCCAACCAAGAAGTAAAATTTTAACTCTAAAAAATTGCCAAACTGGGGAAACAAGTGAGAATGTCGTGTTTTTTTTTTGTTTTGTTTTTTTTTTTCTCGTCGTTTTTCAACCTGTCATAGGCACTTTAAAGATGTACTGTGTAACTTGCATCGAGCTGTGCCTAGAATGTTCCACAGTATGGCCATAAACTTCAGAATCTCTATGGAGACTTGCAAGCCAAATTATAGATTAGATCTGTGGAGAGGCGACCCCGCTCACAGTAAGAATGGATGTTTTTTAAGATATTTTTGAGCAATAAATAACACCTGTAACTGAATAAAAACAAGATTAGTTTAATATCATAATGTGGACAATTTAAACCAAAGCATTAACATTTCCATGGAGATAAAACAGGTCGCGGACCATCTTCAGAAAAGTTACACAGTGCACCTTTAAAATCAATAGGAAAATACTACAGTTGACCATGAAATCTAATGTTGATTTTATTGTTTTAGACCTGGGAGGATAATCACCTGTTTGCAGATGAGCAGGAGGCCACTCTGTTTCTTGGAGCACTGGACTCTATCTTCCTGTTTTCATATGCTGTGGTAAGTAGAATACAATAATACAGATTTTCACAGTTAAAATATTTATTACAACCTCTCCATTTTCTTGCATTCATATTTTTGTTTTCATGTTTGACCTTCCAGGGCCTGTACCTCAGCGGTGTGATCGGAGACAGAATAAATCTCCGTTATGTTCTGTGTGTTGGCCTCTGTGGATCAGCTATAGTGGTGAGTAGTGTAAATTTCTATCATTATCTGACTGAAATCACAAATGTAAACTGTCATAACGGCCTAACCACAAAGGCTGTTATTATTTGGTAGACTGTTTTCTGTCTTTATAGTTTCAACCTCCGCAAATGTGTGCAATGTTCAGAAATGCATTACTTTTCTGTTAATTTAGCAGTTTGTAGATCCTTAAAAGTCACATATTGCGCCAAATTGACTCTTGTGAGCTTTTCGTCATGTTGTAATTCTGTTACCTCATCAAAAACAGACCTGGAGTTGTTTTGTTTCATTCACACATATTTGAGTAACACTTTATTATTAGTCTGTCTACATCTCCAAAGCTCAAAATGCTCTGTTCCACCTTGTGATGTCATGAAGCGTTACTTTTCAAGTTAACAGCTCCTTTTACCTTTTGATCAATAGAGACTGGCAGTTCCAGGGCTGAAGTGATCCATATGATTCTAGTGAATGTGGGCCCTTATTTAGAACTTAAATTGCAAATCTAACCACAAATTTTCATGCAGCTGTAGTCGTGAGCACACTGACCCTTGAACTACAGTAACGAAAACGCCATTGATGTTTTGATAAGAGTGAAAGTAGAAAGTGGCTGATAATTGTCTGTGTTTTTAGGAGTTTGTGTTTGGCACAGTAACAGAATGGCTGAAGATCTATAACGTGTACCTGTACTGTGGGCTGTGGGTGCTCAATGGGCTCCTGCAGTCTGCCGTCTGGCCCTGTGTGGTGGCTGTGATGGGAAACTGGTTTGGGAAGAGCGGGTGAGTTATATTTTTATTTCCTTTGGGGCATGGATCTGACAAAGGCTGTGTCTCGTTTTTCTTTCCTCGCTTCCTTCTCCTCAATTCTGCAGGAAATGGGTGAGGACGTTCCACCCGCAGAGGAGACACAGGGAGGAGAGAGGATCTAAACTCCTCATTGAAACCAATAAAGTTTGATTATTTTATCTGACATCTGTCTCCTGAAGCCTGCCTCATGTTTACGTCATGTTTATCTCCTCAAGGAAAAGGAAGCGAGAAAAGAGAAATGAGACACGGCCAAAGATGAACACGGCTGCTAATTGATTTTTTTATTTGTAAATACTGAATTTGAAAGATTTTATGTTCAAGGGAAATTTAGTTGGTCTCGGCAGTCTTTTGCACAATAGAACATTAAAACATTGACATAGAACTGTAATAAAATAATAAGAATGCTGTATATTGATACTTTGCCGCTGACGTCATCTACATTCTCTGTGGGTGAGATGCTAACTCAAGACTTTGCTCTGTCTGAGGCTTTGTTGGACTTTAATCTAAGCTTTATTTGAACTCAATCTGACCATAAAGGATTGACTTAGCTGGAACTACAACAACTGCAGGAGTCTTTTGTAAATAGAAAGGGTGTTTTTCTTAAAGGTCCTATATTACGCAAAATTGACTCTTGTGAGTTTTAAGCCGTCATCAAAAACATACCTGGAGTTGTGTTTTGTTTCATTCAGAGAACTGACTTAGTTGGAACCGTAGACTGTATAAAGAAATGGACTAAGCGAGTGTGACATCACCCATCGCATTCAGCTCCAGTCAAGCTTATGATGCTTGCGGTTACTGGATTGAATTTGGAGCCACAAAATAGCAAAATAAAACCTCAAGGATGATTTAGAGCAGGTTAATACAAACATTTTAAGACCAAAATCACACAATATTCCAATTTACATCAAAGGGAGGGTAGAGTTTAAAAGCAAAATAGTGTAAAATTTTACCTGGAAGCCTAAGGGCCAAGAAAAATTGATCCATAGTTTGGTTATGCATAGTATATAGTGTGATATTTTCACATGTACCCATATAAAAGGCTATAAAAGCAAATATTATAATATAAAGTACAATATAGTGCATAAGTATGAGTGATATATTGATGCCAAACTTTATATTGGCTGATTTTTCTTTTTTTCTCATCTCCCCCAGTCTCTTTGTACCATTGTCATTCCGAGTTTGTCCGAAGTGCATCAGTCATTTTAAACAAACTAATGAGTTCAAATGGCAATAAAAGAACAATTAGGTTAAGGAGGTGGCTGTGTTTACACAACCATCAAGAAATCCTGTATCCTGTTAGCAAAGCATACCTAAACATAATAATAATTTTACTTTGATTGATTTGTTTTCCAGGCGTGGCTTCATCTTTGGTCTGTGGAGTGCCTGTGCTTCTGTCGGAAACATCCTCGGTGCATTTCTGGCCTCTAGTGTTCTGAAGTATGGATATGAGGTAAAGTTACATATTAGATACAGAGATGGTTGACAGGACAGAAATTAACCTTTCCTGAATAGTTTTAGAATGATCTTGAGCCAATTCTGTCAGTAAAAGCATTTGGTTTGGAGTTCAGAGTTCAGATTTGGGTTAGGAAAATATTGTTGAAAGCCATTTTTATAAGTTTTTCCATATAGTTTTTAGACAAGATCAAATGGAACAGGAAATTATCTTTTTTTTTTTTTTGTTCATATCGCCCAGCCCTACTTTACCCTCTGACCTGTATCTGTTTTGTCCAGTACGCCTTCCTCGTGACGTCGGTGGTGCAGTTTGCTGGTGGGATCGTGGTCTTCTTCGGCCTCCTCACATCGCCAAAGGAAGTGGGTATGTACCTCACTGAAAGAACTGAATATTTCTACCACAACTAAACCCATGTGTGTTAAACTTTGACAAATATAATGTAGGTAAGTTAGGCTCTTATGTAATTTTATGTTAAAACTTTTAAACTATTTGCAGTGGTCCAAACTTATTCCTCACTTACCGCTTATGCATCATGAACATCCCAATTTTTCACCACGATGAGATTTCACAACTTTCAGAGCCCGTGACAGTAAAGCTAACATCAACTAGCATACTAACCACACATTTCCTGATTATCAGTCAAGAAAACACTTTATTTTATTAGATACAGACAGTACACAGTGAACTTATCTGACCTCAACAACTGCTTATATAATTTATGCGCTATATCTTCACTGGTACATTTTGCTCAAATACATGGAAAATGGTTACAGGGGATTTAAATACCTACTTTGTCCTTTAACGTTTTGAGAATAAAGTAATCCAGCTTTAATCCAAAACAGCCATCTGTAATAATTGTTTAAATAATGAAATACATTTGTTGTGTTTCAGGTTTGAGTTCAGAGTCAGAGACAGGCCTGGGTCCGGTGGAGACAGACTCGGACAGTCACAGACCCCTGATGAGCGACGAAGAGGACGAGGTGGAGGTGGAGGTCTACGCCCAGAGAGACCACCCAGTCCAACAGACTGACGAAGGACCACCTCAGGACCCTCAACCTATAGGCTTCTGTCAGGCCTTCTGTCTCCCAGGGGTGCTACCTGTAAGAAATCCAACAAGCTCATTTTGTTGTTTTCTTTTTTATTATTTATTATTTCAAGGCGCACTATGTAACTTTTCTGGTAAAGGTCCGCCACCTGCTAGTCTCCATGGAGATGTTATTGTTTTGCCTAGAATTACCACAGTATGGCAGTAAAGTAAATGACTCTTGCACTTTAATTGAGATTTCAACTATTGATTCTATGTATTGTTCCTGTAAATGCTCCTGACTTGGCCAGGTCCCCCATGAAAAAGAGATTTCGATTTTGCTTTCCTGGTTAAATAAAGTTAATTACCATGGCGATATGCAGGGCATGCCACCAGGCCTACCCGAAAAGTTACATAATTCACTTTTAATCATGAATTAATCTTGACTTGTGAAAACTATTGTTACATATTTTGTGAGAGCTTGTATTTTTGTCTTGCAGTATTCCCTGGCATATGCGTGTTTAAAGCTGGTCAACTACTCCTTTTTCTTTTGGCTCCCATTCTACTTGAGTAACAACTTTGGCTGGAAAGAAGCAGAGGCTGATCGTCTGTCTGTGTGGTACGATGTTGGAGGAATCATTGGTAAGATCAGAAATTATTATTGTGTTTAATATACTGTTTATTTAGTTTGATTAAAGGTGCATTGTGTAACTTTTCTGGTGGAGGGTCCGTCAAATGCTTTTCTCTATAGAGATGTTATTGCTTTGTTTGGAATGTTTCACAGTATGGCATTAAACCTTTCTATCTTCATGGAGACCAAACCAAACCGAGTTACGGGTCAGATCTGAGGAGAGGCGACCCCGCTCACAGTCTGAATGTCTGTTTTTCTAGGCATTTTTGAGCTTTAAAACTGTAATTGAATAAATGTAAGGTAGAACTGTTTAATGTCCAACCAAAAAGTTACATAGTGCACCGTTTAAATGAATATATATGTGTATTACTATTACTATGATAATTCAACATAACTACTTTTTTTGTTTCAGGTGGGACAATTCAGGGTCTAATATCTGATTTCATGGGGAAGAGGTCTCCAGTTTTGGCTTTGAGTCTGCTGTTTGCAATGGGAGCTCTAGGAGGATTTAGCCGTAAGTTAGACAATAGTGTGGAAATCCATTAGAAATATGATTCAAATATGTCTGTAAATGCAGTGGGAAGAGGAATTATTATTATTACTTTTTGTTCCGTTTTTAAATACGTTTTATTTTTGACTACTTTACTAAACTATACCCAATATTTTGCTTTATTTATTTTGTAGACAAACTGCAGTGCTTGCATTTTTCAGATTTCCATAGCAATGTTTTTCTGTCACCTCTATTTCTTATTGTTCCATTACATTTGCATTGTTTTTATCCTGTTAGTATTATGAGAGATATTTTCACTGTATTGCCACACACAATATCACAATATAGCTCAAAGTGTTTGTCTCTTTTCACAGACTCTCCCAATAACCAGGCCATAAATGCAGTGTTGTTGGCCACCACTGGTTTCTTCACTGGAGGTCCTTCAAACATGATCAGCTCAGCCATCTCCGCAGATCTGGGTCGTCAGGACGCGCTCCGGGGCAGTCAGGAGGCTCTGGCAACAGTCACAGGGATCGTGGACGGGACCGGGAGCATCGGAGCCGCTGTGGGACAGGTAACTATAAAATATACTTTGACGCTATTACACTATTTAAAGGCCCCATATTGCGCTATATCCTGATCTATGTTGGAATGTTGTGCCCTTATCAAAAAATACTCTTGTTTTGTTTCATTCACACATGTTTAACACACAACTCCTGCATATTTAGTTTAGTTAATTTTCTGAAATAGAAAACACTCTCCGCCTTCTCATGGCATACAGGAAGTGCTCCACTGTTTTTCTAAACTCCACTCGCCTTCACTTGAATCATTTGGATAATTTCAGACCTGGAATTGCCAAACTCTACTGAACTCAAAGTAAAAAGGTAGTTCATGACATCACAAGGTGGAACAGAGCATTTTGACCTTTGATGATATAGGCCGAATAATAATGCAGGGTTAATCAGACATGTGTGAATAAATAAAACACAGCTCCAGGTCTGTTTTTGATGAGGTAACAACATTATAACATGGCTTAAAGCTCACAAGAATCAATTTTATGTCAAATAGGACCATTTAATATATAATATATTTGACAATGTGTTTTCCTTCTTAGTACTTGGTGTCCCTGATCGAGAGTAAGCTGGGCTGGATGCATGTGTTCTACTTTTTTGTTGTCATGGTAAGTACATGTAGTGATTTTAAGATGATCTGTTAATCATGACTATTACATCAGCAGTTATTATAAAATGATCATGTACGGGCTTGTACAAAGACTATGGTGGCATAAGTGCTCCGTATTTGAATCCTGTTATTTAATACAGTATTTTGGTATATAAAAACACTGAATTGAAAAGTTGTTTTTTTCTATTTCAATGCACATTTTCTGTAAATAAAAAATAAGCTTTTCACTTTCGGATAACATTAAAAACTAAGATAACTGATCTTACTTTTATTTAAAATTTTCTCATCTTAAGCATACACACTGCAAAGTACGCATCCTTAATAAAGAAATTAGGCTATATTCTTTCAGATTAAAATGTGATGTAATACTACCAGATGTGGGGCAAGAACCAGTTGTCTCTAAATAATGTCATACTAACTTGTTATATAAAAACAAAAGAATGCATGTTGACAGTAGTATTTTTACCTGCCCTCCCCATTGCCAGTATGTTTAATTGGCCTGTAGAATCTTTTCATGTCATCTGAAACCCACCCGAACACCTTCACTTACTTAAATCCACGTGGTTGTTGTTTTTATCTTACAGACAGGGGGCAGTATTGTCTTCATTTCTCCCTTAATCTTCAGAGAGGTGAGAGCGATGTGGAGAGAGCGAAGGGCCGCTCAGCGACAACTTTGAAACAAAACGAAAAGAGCGAAAAATATAGTCTAAAATATTTCTATTACTTTTACTGTTACACTTTTAACCCAGAAAGAAACTCCCATTAGGTGAGTGTTTAGTGTGAGTGAAGGTTGTAATTTTAAACTAATATTTTTGGTGACAGATGAAGTGCCTACGTGAAAGAATCTAGGCCTGGTGCCCTTCAAAGTAATGGTGTAAATATTCAAAAACTGAATGGGTGTAAATAGAACTTACTGTGTGTGAGGCTTTTAATTTGAAAGGCTTGCTGACCCCTTTTAGAATGTATACTGACTGCATTTTAGCCTTTGTAAATATGTACAGTGCTTACGTGCTTTTATTTTGAAATATGAACCTTGCACTACAGTAGGTAATGTAATTTTTCAGGGTTTTTTAATGTAACCACTTGAATTCAATTAGTAGTACACATTTATATGTACAAATTAATCACTGAATGATACTGGGAAATTACCACCAAAGTTTTTATGTTTATATTAGGCTTTGAAAGTAATTATTGGTTTTCATTTTGACACTTACTTACACCAATCCAGAGAACGACAAGCAAGGAACTGTCTATATTTGTAATTAATGATTTACCTATAGATAGGACTTTTCAATCAGGGTGGACTCTATAGTGCAATGCGTTTTATTTTGGTGCAGTTTTTTCTAGGGATGCACCGATACGATACTGGCTTTGAATATCAGTGGAAAACATTGGAAAAATTTGAGCTGATATCCTGTTTGGGCCTTTAAGTTAATTTATTAAGACTATTTACAGGCTGATTTTGGCCTGGAACTTGTCATGTTTTAAACTTTTATTCATTTGAAGGATAAATAACAGTTATATAACACAATTGGATCTCTTGTGTAATAAGTTAACTGTATTTTAAGGAAATAAATGCATTTTTTTTGTCCCTACACTGATAACAGTTAATATTGGGTATTGGTTGATATTTAAAGTAAAAATATTGGTATCAGAACTGAAAAAGCTCGATAGTTTTTTCATAGACTTAACCAATGTCTTTTTTTCATTCCATAAATTTCACATTTTATATTCTGTTTACGAAATTATTTCTGTTTACATTTTGTGTTTTTATTCTATGAAATATACTGGCTGCAATCAGATGTACTTTATTGATGCCTTTTTTAAAACTGTCTTTTATTTTTGGATTTCACGTTTGTTTTTTATTTGCTTAATTTTTTTTTTATTTATAAATCTGTTTTCTTGTTTAATAATGGTTGCAAAAAAAGTGATTTTACTTAACTGACAGGGTTTTTTTTAAATGGCTTGTATAGAAGGATTTTAAAGGGGCATTATGTAACTTATTTGATCGGAAATCTGCCACTTCCTTGTCTCCATGGAGATGTCATCACTTCGCATGGTATGGCCTTCACTTTGTATCTGTAATGCATTTATTCAGTTACAAATGTTTTTAAAGCTTAAATATATCTTGCATCTTTACTGGGAGTGGGCTCGCCTCTCCACAGATCTGATCTGATGGTTTTTTTCATTTATCATTAGTTAATTCAAAAGGAAAAAAACAATTTACAATAGCAGCCAAGGCCACGCCCACTTGCTTGTCTCCATGGCAATAGAAAAGTTGAACGAACAGTCCAGGCAAAGCAAGAACATCTCCATAGAGACGACAGGTGCCGGACCCTCCACCAGAAAAGTTACACAGTGCATCTTTTAATACAGTTGATCATTTATGCATCTTCATTTCTTATGATTTTGCACAGTGACTGTTTACACTAACCACTTTTTGCCTTAGTTTTGTTTTTCTTTTTGGCCTTTTATTGGGGCTCGTTCCTTTGTTTGTGACCTCACCTGTCTCTGTCCCTGTCAAACCAGTGTAACTGAATGTACAGGATTTCAGTTGAATGTGCAACAAAATCTGTGGTGCATTTTCCAATTTTTATCTTTTTCTTTCATTTTATTTATGCACACCACTATGTTTTAAAATGGAAATTATGAATGGATTTTACGTTTTCAATTAAACGTGAAGCACATTTAAACGTTTTATTGATTTGCCATGTTTCGTACAGTAGTTGCACTTCTTTTTGTTAGTTTCCTCATAAATTACTAACACATAGAGTGATAATACATAAGTGGTATAAAGCTACACTATACTACATTATTCTGGTGCTATGTGAGATTCCCTGTATTTCTAGTTTGGTTGGGGTTGGACCTTATAGAAATACTTCATGGTTTAGTCCTGTTATAGACCGGGTATAGTCCTATTTAGATCTGTTTTAGTTCTGTTATAGTTGTGGTTTATTCTGGTGGTACATAATCCACATTTTCTCAGGTGTGAAAAGTTTAAGAACTGATTTACTCCATTGCATTTCACTGTCAGGATAATATTCACTTAACGGGCCTATATTACAACTATATTATAATCTTTCCTTATCAAAAACATACGCGGAGTTGTGCTTCGTTTCATTCAGACATGTTAAATACACAAACCTTGCATATTCAGGCAGTGCTCTCCACCTTGTCATGTCATGTGGTAATAGAGGAAGTGCCCCACTGTGTTTTTAAAGTCCATATGTCTTCACTAGAATCATTTGGATGATTTCAGACCTGGAATTGCTGATCTCTACTGAACAAAAGGTAAAATGTAGCTGTTAACTTGAAAATTACCGCTTCGTTGCATTACAAGGTGGAACCGAGCATTTTCAGCTTCAGAGATGTAGACAGACTAATAAAGGATTACGCAAACGTGTGATGGAAACAGGAGTAAATTTTCCTTAATATAGAACCTTTAATTTACCATTATTCACACTGGGTTCAGCAGCATTGCCTCATGCTCAAAATCAAACATTTTCTTTTCTAACCTTTAACCTTGAATCAATAAGAACAGACCTTTATCAGTTGTTTTGCACTTCACATCATGAGCCAGTTCACATATTTATAGTAAATGTTTTGCAGTTGCTTAAAATATCCTGTAGGATGTGATGTTAATCTATATTATTGGCTGTCAAACTGCGACGAGCTTCTTTTGGTACACTGGCAGCTCTGTAGTGGTTTAACCCATGGATCTATTAAAAAAAAATGTAGCTTAATAACAGTAGATTTATTTATGTTTTTTTTTTGTTAAAATGAATGTGATTGTGGTAGTCTTAAATAGTCTTAAATCAGGCATGCTTTCTTTTTTTTTTAATGCACCATTATCCAAGTTATTGTTTCCATTTATGCACCTCTAGAGAATAAATATTAACACTTCTGAAATTAACTAGCTTTACATTAATGACAAGATGAAATTCCCTGGGAGTGTGATGCTAACTGAATGCGTTACTCTGTCTGAAGCTCTATTTAACTTCAATCTGAGCTTTATTTTCATACAATGTGAATAAAAACAGGTGATTCAGTTGGAGCTACAACATATGAGCTGATTTGTGCTGTTAAACAAATCTCTCACACGTAAAATTACAGTCATTAGCCAACAGTATTTCAGTTAGTCACGCTCATCTTTTTGTTGAAAATCAAACACCTTAAACAGGACCATGAACGCTTGTATTGATCACAGGTTGTTTAAATCCATTTTGTTTTTTGTTTTTTTGAGTTATCAGACAGTCTTAAAACGTTTTTGGCACTGATTTTGCTCATGTTTGCATTGTGTCCTCACGGTAACTGCTGTTCTGTGTTCTGCATGTAGCCCGTCTCTAACATTCCACCATAGATATACATGTAGAACACCCCCAGCTTGGTAACACAAAATATAAACAGGTTAACATTTGCTGCTTTAACAAAGAAGAGTCTCCAAAGACAAGGTCCTTATTTAATTTATTCTTTAACACTCTATGTGAAATCAATGATATAAGGCAACAGTGAACATCCCAGCAATTCTCCTCTATTAAAGAGAAAAGATTCAAATCCATACAACTTAATAGACATAATGCAATGATACATAAATTACATTATTACAAATGTTATGCAAAGATACACATTCATGCATATACAATGTACATAAACACTACATTTTTATAGCTGCAACATGTGAATTTGATAAGCTTGTTTTGGGCAATTCTTCCACTATTTTTTTTATAATTTTATATTTTGTGTCAAAATAATTGCCCATCTTTCTGAATGAGATTTTTTTTTGTTTGTTTTTTGTAGAATACCATATAAAATAGGTCTCTTGTCAACCATGTTTAGAGTAGTGCAAAGATATAGTTTCTGAAACATAATTAGTTATAGGGAGTTTATAATTATATCCCTATAAAAGGAAATCAAATAAGTTAATATAGAATTTTTAGATTTGAAAAGACAAACAAACATAAAAATGCTGCTATATAAAGAACAGAATTGAGTTAAAGATGCACTGCGTAACATTTCTGATAGAGGGTTGGCCGCCTGCTGGATGGTATTGCTTTGCCAGGAATGTTCCACAATATGGCACTGAGCTTGATTATCTCCATAGTGACAAATAACATTTTAGATCTGTGAAGATGCTTTTCAAGATGGTATATCTGAGCAATGAAAAACCTGTAAGTGTAATGCCATATTGCGGAACTTTCAAAGCAATTCAATTCATTTCAAGGCAAACTTCTTCACTAGAGGATAACTAGGTGACGGACCCTCCACCAGAAAAGTTACACAGTGCACCTTTAATGTGATTATTACCAACTGCTTTCAGGGCCATTGTTGGTAGTGGCTGAGGCAGTCATGTGGAGAAACAGAGAGAAACGAACAAAAGCAAAATCTGTCTAAATCAGAGCCACTTGTCTGGACCCAAAATCCTTTGAGCCAAGGCTGATCTGCTGGAGTTTGGTATAATGCCGTTTCTTTCCCCGTAAGCACATTGTTCTGTTCAAGGAAAGAGCCAGGAGACAACAAAAGAAGTCTAGACCAGGGACTATTCTTCATCTTTAGTTCAAATTCAGTGGCTTTACTTGATGTGTTTTAAGATAAGTCCACTTACACAATCACCACATCAAAATTTGGACTAACTGAACTAATCCTGGACTAGAACAGGACTAAACCAAGACTATAGAAGGACTGGACCAGGTCTACCATCTGGACTAGACTGGGTTCAAATCAGGACCCAACAAAAACAAGTACAGAGTCCTGGTGGTTAGTCCTGGTGTAGACTTGGTTTAGTCCTGTTCTAGTCCCAATTTGATGAGGTGTATGTGTTAATTGTATACTTTTGTATTCTATAGTTTTGTGCATATATAAGAAAATATAGCTTCTTTCTGTTTCACCACCGTACTCACAAAATAACCTGAGAATTAACTTTTTTTTTTTTTTGCTTTTTGAGTAATTTTAATGAAATGACATTATGAGGTAGAATTAACGGGTACTATATATATATTTATGGCTTTTGATCCAGATGTTACTACAAGATCTGTAGTGAGGATGGTCACTACTCCATTACCAGTTATAGGTCCCATATCAATAATAAACTTGTAATGTTATTTAGACCCAGAACTGGTTTCTCTGAAGGTGAGATTCAAAAGTGATTCTTCTTTGGTTTAACTGCCTCAGCTGCCACAAACGCTACAGAAAATGTCACAAAATCAAACCCTCACTTCAGAGTACAGAGACAGAGCAGTGCCTCCCTCTGCCGTTCATTTAAAACAGCCCTAGGCCTCAGCTCTGCCCTCTGCACTCACAGTGAGTGGAGATGCTACATGTTCAAAGCATAAAACTCATAAACTGATAATAAGGTATGGGACTGTTGCCAAAAGATTTAAACCTCCAATATAAAAGCTTATAATACAATACAAATGTACATGTTTATGTTGTTTTGGACAAAGTGTATTTTGAATGGCAACGGTGGAGTGTCTAAGCCCTGATTGACCTAAAGTCAAAACATTATAGGGGCAATGGCACAAGTTTCCACAAAACCTTATCTACCTCGTTTTACACATTGCTCTTTTTATATTTTCTTATATTTTATTTTATGGTGACATGGCACCTAAAATAAATAGATTGAGACATAATATTATTCTAATTTTAAGTCACTATAGTGACTGCATTACCTCATCACCTCCACCGCTGACCTCTGATGATAACAGGACTGAGAGTTTGGGAAGACAAAAATAGTCACTCCTCCATTTATAATCTTGTGACTTCAGCGAGTAAAGGTTGTAGGTCGTAGGTCACAGACCCACACAGATTCTATCAAGGGCTCACTCAAAAACTGAGCCTGGTTTGGATAATTTCCTGAAGAGTGCATTCTAAAATATTCACAGTATAATCGAAGTTTGGAATACAGTATTAAGAAATGATATTTATAACTATGCACAAAACCGTAAAGTCTGAGCTTGATTAGGTAGGTGGCTGGTAGTTTCTTTGTACTGAATTTAAATGTGGTGTTGTTTTTAAGCCCATAAATAATGAGCTTCAGGACAGTCAGTTTGAAAATGCTACATATTTACAGATACAGATGTGAGCTTCAACTTTGAGGTGATGTGGAGAAGAAGGTGTCCACTATGTGGCTCTCCTGAACTTCCCCTTTGGGTTTCTACAGTCGGGAAGAGTCTTTATAATGCAGGAGTCTTCTCCTCTTCACTTTGAAGAAATCTGCAGAAAGAAACCAGGTAAAATTACACTCACTGAACCTTCAAAGTGCCACTTAAATATAATGTCCTTTTCATTTGTCTCACCTGTGATGACAGCCTGCCGGCGCTTGCCTGACTCCAGCCTGTAGTACCCCCTGGTGGTTACCTCAAGGTACTCCTCTCCTGAAGAGGACAAGCTGCTGGACAGTGGAGAGCCCTGCTCAGAGGAGGAGGAGGAGGAGGAGGAGGAGGAGGACCACCGTTTGGGCCGTTTGGCCCCTGCTCCTGACTGTGTAGATCGGACTGTGCAGCTGCGGTAAAAGGCAGGCACCTCCTGGAAACTCAGCTCCTCCCACTCCATGTTGGGGCCCGATCCGGGCTCATCCCTTTGGAAGTCAAAATTCCAGCGCTTGTTTGCCAGCTCCACTCCCATACGAAGTACTCTCTGGAAGTCCTGCTGCAGCTGCTGGTGGTCCACCGGCCCAAAGAGGCTCCTCTTCACAGGGCCCACCTTCAACCGCAGTGCCTCTATGCTTCCAGGAGGGGGCATCTCAGACCGTCCCGGTGTAGATGCTGACGGAGGGGCCATGGCAATGTCCCTAAAACACAACACACTGTGAGAAAGGGCAGAGGCTGAACTCAATGAAGAGTCAGGTGGCTTTTATAGGCCAACACTCTCACCCTAAGGCTCACCCACTTCATGCAGCTAAATGTTAAATGATCAGATGCACATGTGCCCACAAACTGTTGAGTAATTACAGCCTGAACAGGTCCCTGGACAACACCAAATAAAAATCAAACATAAAGCGGCTTTACTCTGACACCTGTTCAAAGTCAAAGGCTCCACATTTAACATGTGCAGACTTTATGAGGAATGTGCTCCTGCCACACTTCATTAGACCCTCAGTGCCTCTGCAGCCTCTCGGCCCCCACGCGTCTAATTAACTTTAGCCTCAACTGTCAGTGTTACCATGACAACCTGCAGGATCTCTATCTCGCGCACAGGTGCACGCGGACCACACTGTGCCACTCCCTGGTACTCAAAGGTACATTTTGTACAGTAAAAACAACTGTTATACAATATCGCAATACAACTACTGAAATACTAGGTCAAAATGAGACCTATTCAGATTGATTTAGTCAAAGAGATTGGTAAAAAAAAATAGCCCTCCAAACAATAATTATAGCCTATCTATAATCTTGATATAATTCAGATCAATACAATAGTGGACAGAAAATGAATGGGTTATCATCAGCTGTGGAGCCAACAGTACACTCAGTACACTCATTCAGCCCAACTCTGAACACGTCTGAAAAAAGTTTGAAGAATTGTAGCTGAGGCGCCAATGCACAAATAGGTCAACCATTTAACCAGAAAGCAACAATTATATTTTTTGTGTTAGTGTATTTCCACAAATCTTAAATACTGGACAGCTTTCTTTTCTTTTCTTTTGCAGTGAGCGCGACTCCAGTGAAAGTTGTTTGCGTCGAATGTGAAGTGGGCGCGGTTTGCAGATCAGGTTTCCAACGGTGGTCGCTCGACCCACTTCCACAAAAACACCGTCCTTCTCCCCCATTAACAATGCAAACTACACTTATTCTGATTAAGTGACCAATACTGCAGTAATATTAAAATCTCACAGACAGTTCAGTCAAAATGGAGCAATTACAGACATTTGTTCTAGAGCCTTGAACATGCCACAAGATCGGAGAAAGTTTTGGTGACGCAGTTACGCACCACAGATGTGGGTCAATGAGATGCAGCATCTTGTCAAACTCCGCAGCGCTGAGAGCAAATCCACTCAATGTAAAAGTTTCACAGACAACACCACGTAGAACGAATGACACCACTTAAGCAAGAAATTAACTTAAAACATAAAATGAGTCAGAGGATCTTACCATAAGCGATATTCAAAACGTCGTATTAATGAAAAGCCACAAAAAGCGCAGTACCGCAGAGCTCAAACAAAAGCTGAAATCTAAAAGCAACTGTGCCAGTCTGAGGACAGAGGTGTAGGTGACAGCCCCGTGGAAATAAACACAGTCACGTTGAAACCTTGAAGACACTGCCCACGGGAGGGACGTGCCTGTCCCTTATCTACAGCGTGTTTGTTATGGACTCAGGAGACAAGGGGACGGCCTAAGAGCAGCCAGGTCACATGGGACCCAGCAAAACACTCATTGTTGGAGCGTAGCCAGAAGGTAAACAACGCTGACATAAATATTTGTACTACAAAGCTCTGAAAAGTTTGAGGACCAAACTATGGAAAGTTATCAGGAGACAGACTTGTGCCTGGTGCATGGAGTCAAAAAAATCAAAACATTTAAAAAATGTTTTACATATATAAACCAG
This sequence comes from Taenioides sp. WSHXM2023, assembly GCA_029959045.1. Lineage (NCBI taxonomy): Eukaryota > Metazoa > Chordata > Actinopteri > Gobiiformes > Gobiidae > Taenioides > Taenioides sp. WSHXM2023. The sequence continues at coordinate 10,459,286 of CM057085.1, forward strand.
CGGATAAATGAACGATTCTTACAGTTCTATAAACGAAATAAAAAGTTTTCTTACCCCATTATATGTACTCAAAAGTCCCGTTCAAAGCGCGCTCTGGTGCAGACCTGTTGCTCTGGACTCCGCTGCGCTCTGCTGTGCGTCTCCTGCTGCTGGAGGAGAAGTAGGTCAAATATCTGCGCAATGGCGGCCATTTCTCTCTCGCTCAAATGTGACACACATTCTCGTGTTGGGTTTGCATCACGTTTTGTTTTGGCCCCTCGCCCACTCCCTCAAGTCACGTTGAACTGCAACGTGACATCCACTTCTGCAATGTACCACATCCCTATTTGGACCGCGGCAAATGTGGGGCTATAGGTGGAAAAAGTTACAAGCAGGAGGACAGTGCTCATATGCATGCAAAAGAAAAGTTTATAGAGCTTGGAAATAACTTAAACAAAATTACCAAGACTTTCAAAAAGACTCAACCTTAACGTTTGTATCAAGATTGTGCAACATAAAACGTATTTCTAAGTTGTTTATTGCATTCAACTGGCAGAAAACTAGCCATTATAATTACACTTCAAATAGTCTATTTATTCCACATTAAAACCCACATCCTTCAAGGTGCACTATGTCACTTTATAGCTGGAGTCTGCTACCATGGAGATGCTATTGCTTTGCTTGAAATGTTCCATAATATAGTATTAAAGATATCTGTTTTTAAGAAAAATATGCCTTCTTCTGTGAGCAGGATTGCCTCTCCATGGATTTCATCTGTAACTTGGCATCACCTGTTCCTCTCCATGGAGATTGATTAAAAACAAAAAAAAAATCAGGTAAGACAATTACATTTCCATGGAGATAAGCAACTGCATAAAGTTACATAGTGCGTCTTTAAAACCTGCCATATTATTTCATTATAGGAGCCAACTAAATTAAACTAGTTTAAATCACTTTATTGCCATTACTATTAGGGATGCACTGATACGATACTGGTATCAGATATCGGTGCTGATACTGAAAAATTTGCTGGATTGAAATTTTTATTTACACAAAGTTGTTCTGTAGTTACTTAAGAGATAATTAACTGCCACATAACAGACACCTATGGATCAGTTTTGTCTTTTATTTTTTAATTTAAAGGAAATAAATGCTGTTTCAGTCTCTGCTCTGGTATTGGTTGATATCGAGACTTGGCAGATACTAAAAGGTATAGTATCGAATCAGTATCGGAATGGAAAAAGCTGGATCGGTGCATCCCTAATTACAAGTGCCCAAAATAGTCATGATCTTTATGTGTGTTACTGTAATTCTTTCATGATGATTTAACCTACTGACCCGTCTCCTCCTTTAGACTTGTAATTACAGAAGTTGTCGTAATTCACACACAGTCACACACACATACACCACAAGTGCTGTGTGTGTTGCTCTTGTGTTTTCTGTTTGTCAGTGACGTGATGAACTCACACCTCGATCTCCACTTCCTGTGTTCTTACTACTGCTACTGTTCTGTGGTGGATGAAGTACTCAGTTTTGTTACTTAAAGTTGCACTATGTAACTTTTCATTTGGTGGTTCGTCACTTGCTTGTTTCTGTGGATATGTCATTCCTTTGCCTGGAATGTTCCACCATATGGCATTAAACAAGCTCAAACTTACATTTATTTAAATTACAGGTGGTTTTATAGCTCGAAAATACCTAGAAAAACAGACTTTCTAGGTATTTTTGATTGTGAGCGGGGTCGCCTCTCCACAGATCTGACCTGTAACTTGGTCTGGTTTGGTCTCCATGAAGATAGAAAGGTTTAATGCCATACTGTGAAACATTCCAGACAAAGCAATAACATCTCCATGGAGAAAAATAATTTGATGGACCCTCCACCTGAAAAGTTACACAATGCACCTTAAAGTAAAAGTATAGATACAGTAAAGTACAAGTAAAAGTATCACATGAAAAAAATAGTATTTAAGTACCCAAATGTGTATGAGTAAAAAGTAGGTAAGTATTTTGCAGAGATTAAAGCATTAAAACATCAAATGTAGTGATTTTGATAAAGACTGTAGCTGATTTTAAGTGATTCAAGTGATTTCTTAATTTTTCTAGCTGTTTTTGTGCTTTTGTATATTTGCTTTGCTCAAAGTTGGGACGTTAACTCAAATCAAATCTGCTAAGAAAATAAGTCTCAGCCTTTTCAGCAGGTCTCAAACCATAAAGAAAAGTACATTTTACTTTTCAGTCCAGATCTAAAATGTAGTGGAGTAGAAAGTACAGATACCTGCTTTCAAATGTAGTGAAGTAAAAGTAAAACGTATCTGCTATAAAATCTACTAAAATAAAGTACAGATACCTAAAAATTGTGCTTAAATATGTAGTACTTTGACTTTTGTGCTTCATTACCTTTCGCCACTCTGCTTTTGTTTATACTTGTAGCTAATGCCTGGCTTGTGTTGTGCAGAGGAGTGGTGTACGCTCTAATATTGTCAAATACGTAGGAGTGACCAGGGGGTCTTGTCACTGACAGCTTTACTCGAGTAATTATGTCACCAGGCTGGAATGCAGTTATTTACTATTAGCTGCTCTCATTAGGGGCATATAAGGACCAAGGATACTCACAACAAGGGTAAAAACTATACATAAATATACACAGTATATATAAGTTTAACCCAAGTTAAACAACACAACATTCATTACATTCTAACCTTTGTTTCTTAAGGTGTACTTCTTTGGTGTAACTTTTTTGGGGGAGTTATTTAGGGTGCATGCTTGTCTCCATGGAGATGCTTTGAATGTTCCAGGCAACGCTATCAAGCCAAGTTCCAAGTCGGATCTGTGGAGAGGCGACGCGACTCACAGTAAGAATGCATGTTTTTCAAGTTATATTTTAGCATTGATTATTGCAAGATATAAGTTTAATGCAGTACTGTGGAACTTTCTAGCCAAAGCGCAAAACCCACCTGCCACCTGCTTGTCTCCATGGAAACGCAGTCCCCGTACCTGGAGAGTTCCATAGTGCATCTTTAACAGCAGCTATGTGTTGATCGATTTGGGGCTGAGTGTTTGCTCACTAACGCAATGATCATAGGTTTAATCCTCTTAATAATCTGTGCATTCTGCTGTTGACCCCTTGAGCAAGACGCTTTGCACTGTTTGTCTATGGCTGAGGTTTGATTAATTGTTTGGAGACTGGCTTCTGTCTGTCTGAGAAAGCGTGCTGCTGTCAGTGTGGAGCGAATGATATAATAATGATGCAATGTAAAGAGCTTTAAATTATTATTACCTCTTGGACATATATTTACCTGTGTTTCGACTTACAACATTTTGACTTTTCCCCATTTTTAAACTGTTAATCGCTATGGCAACTGTGCAAATTTTTCATCATTCTGAAACCCATGGATAAAAACCAACCACATAATCCTGAACATACATGCCAATCAACACTACTTTAAATATCCCGATTGAATCCTTATACACTAATAATCTTTAACTGTAATGTTATACGACAGTCTAAAAGCCGTCCTATTTACAATCTTTTCTGTTTCTACACAAAATTACATTAGTCCACGCAATTACAGTGAATTAGCCCAGCGCCCCAGCTCCCTAATGCCTTCTAAACTGTGCGCCAAGTGGGCCTTCCCCAAACACTTGTTGTCTGTGTCCTGTACTTACTGTAGTCATCTCATTATCCCATGTTAAATTCCTAATCTCTGTTATGTTGTCTGTTGTGTCTGTTTTGGCGTTCCCTCCTCCCTCCGCCCTCCCTTAATCCCGCTGAGCTTGTTGATTCTAGCGCAGTATGTCGCACTTGGTTGATGGAGTCATTATAAAACATTGTGTCTCATCCACGGTCATTGCCCTGTTCCAATACATTAGCAACAATAATCTAAAAGACAACAGTCACTCGCCTCATTGGGGTCGCTCACAAATTGATGCTTAGTTTTTAACAAAGAAGAGATTGGGGAAATGTTGTGTTCCCGCTTTTTCCATTTGATTGAGTTTGAGTTATCCGAGCAAACACGTAACAGTCTATTAGCTGCTATGTGCTACAGAGGCAGGCCGCATCCTTGTTAGTCAAACTGTATTGAGTGGAAATCAAGCGGAAAAGTTCATAGTGTAAAGGAATGCTGAAGAAAGTAACAAGTTGTCAGAAAGTTCAAATAACAGAACGTAGTATCAAGTTCATTATCAGATTGGAAATTAAGGGCAGGTTTCCACAGTTTATCACTTTATTTAGTTTATTTAGGAGATCTGACCTTAAGCTATGTTTAAAAGCCAAGTTCCCTTTTTGACTTTTTGTGGTTGATTATGTTATCAGGATTTGGACAAAACATATGTAATAATCAAATCTTAATGATATTGTTATGTTCTCGTTGGGATAATTAACAGACCCTTTAAGCCAAATGCTGATTGACTTTTTGGCTGCATTATAATGACATAATAATGATTTGTTTATTTCCAGCATTTATCTAGGCTCATTTTTCATACTTGTCCAAGAAAGGAAAGAGAAAAACAAAATACATGAATGCACTTTGACTGTATCACATATAAAACATGTCTTTAAACTCAAGAAAGGGAGTGAGGTGAAGTAAAACGTACTTATTGTGCCCCCGTATTGTGCATGTAACATATATGTCTAGTATGCTTCCTGTATTTGCATTATAAAGTCACACAAATCTCATAATAATATAATATTCAGATAGATTCAGATTTACATATCCAAGACAAAGCGGTTACAGCATTGGTTGATAACAATAATAAAGTGTAACGCGCCCTTATAGCTCGCCTCTATACTCTGAACAATGATGTTTTTAGACATTTTCTTAAATCTGTGAATACTTGTGCATTACCTGTGCTGCTCCACAGGTTGACCCCCACACGCACGGACACTTTTCCACGTAGTTTGGACGTGTTTACTTTGAACTGTCCACTCTTCCCAGTTGAGCTTTCCTTTGTCCCTCTATATATATATGATCCTCCTAACATTGACTTATTCTACTGTAAGACACATTTTAATTCCAGTCTCAGAATATACATATTATATGAAATATACAAATAAACTACCCAAATTATGGCTTTTTAAAACACAAATTGTCAAACAAATTGGTAACTTTATTTTTATTTTTCCACTCTATGGAGATGTCCAACATTAAACTTCCATCTTGAATTTAATCAGTATATTTTGCTGCTCAAATATAACTGGTTTCATTATTTTAAGACTCCTAGTTTCACATTAGATTACACAAACGATTCAGAATAAGCCATGACATGAAACTTGAAACTTTAATTTCGAATGCGAAACCTGTATATTGTGAGTTTCAGAATTTAAAATAATACTTCTGCTCACACACTTACACACTTCCTTTGTAAAGCGCTGATAGAGTCACAGACAACCCGAGGAAGTGGCTGGTCTACAGGTGCATTGTGGTTTCCATGAACTTCTGCCCTTGAATGATTTAACAAAACACATTTCTTCACTTAAACGCACACACAAGACAGTTTACTGGCCATCACTTACTGCCATGTGTTTACGTACCAAAAGGGGAGGACATTGATTTAACAACAAGCAAATAAAAGATAAGGTTTTTGCGTCCGTCAAGCTTTAAGAAGTCCTCACCACTATTGGCTGGTTGATTTTCTTTGTAAACACGGAGCTCACCTCGGGGTAGTTTGTGTGCATAGTGACAGCAGAAATGTGTGCATGCAAACACTCGGAGATGGTAATCTAGGGAAACTGAGGAGCCTAAAATAAAGCACAACAAGGACCTCTGCAGGCAGCATCGGTACAAACTGAGAAACCAGGAATAGGTGGAAAAGTTTGGACTCACCCTCTCATTCAGTGCTTTGTTTCTTTTTTTTTTTTTACTATTTTCTACATTTTAGATACATATGGAAGACATCAAATATATAAATCAAGATGTACAGAATTATTTTGTAAAGAAAATCCATGTATCTTACTTCATATGATGTCTTCTGTGTGGATATAAAATGTAGAAAGTAGTGAACATATAAAAAAAAAAACACTACCAGACAAAAGTATAGACAACTGAAACTTTATTTAACATTTGTATCCATTGTTTTCAGTTTTGAATTGCCATACAAATTGACAATTCAAAATCAAATATTACGTCTAGTGAATGGGCAAATTATCACCTATAAACGTGAACTGAAACATCTTTTTTTTTTTTTTACATGGAAAAGCTTGACATGTACTTACAACTTATAATTATCAAGTAGCTTTTTTTTTAAGTTCTTTAGCTTGTTTTACATTTATTACACACTTGGAAAATCTTTCATTTAACATATGAAGTTGAATGAGCCACACATGCGTTTGCGCTGGAATCCATAGATAATTTAAATATGCAGGTCATGTTGAGAACCATACACAGTTTACATTTTGGACTTTTTCTCGATATTCAAAGACTTTTTACCCTTTATACTCATTCAGTCATATAAATAAATTTTAACTTGTCTGTGTAACCTCTCCATTGTCTAGGTAGGGTTCATAGCAATTGAAATTTAATTCTGTCAGCTGGACAAAACTGAATATGTTCCGCCACTTTTGACCCGATATATATATTGCTCTTGCTTATATTTGGCCTGCAGTGTTTTAAATATATAAATTGCATGTGGTTTGTAGTTGTCGCTATTTAAATCTCCAAACCTGCTCATTTGGTTATTTGAAGTTCAATGTGAAGAGGGGGAGGGGGCTTGTGTGAGAAATGCATAAGACCGCCATTGAACCCCCAAACGCGACTGACACATAAACAGGGCCTGTGTGTCAGTGGGAGGGGCATCCATGGGAGCCGTAGCCCAGCTGTGGAGGCCCTCAGGTGGGGGCCCAGGGCAGAGGAGAGGGGGTAGGGGTGGAGCTCTCTGGGTCTTTGGTTTCATGTTTGTATGTATGGGGAGTATAGGAAGAGTGATGTGCGTAGTTGCTTCTTTATAGCAATCTTGGGCCTTTTTTTTTTTTTTTTTTTTTTTTGGGGGGGGGAAGTTGCTTGCTAATTTTGTCAATTTTTTTTTTTTTTATGAGTTGGTTCCTAAGTGACAGTTTCACATCATAAATTAGGTGATTTTTGTCCTTTTTTCGGGTCTGTTTCTCATAATTGATCCAAAATAGACTGAAATACAGGCTGTTAACAATTGTTTAAAGGTCCTATATTACACAAATTTGACTCCTGTGACCTTTATGCCACATTAGAATGTTGTCATCAAAAAAAAAGTTGTGTATTTGTTTTTTGTTTTTTTCATTCACACATTTAACCTTTTATCAGTCACCAAAGCTTAAAATGTTCTGTCCCACCTTGTGATGTCATGTAGTGGTACTCTTCAAGTTAAGTTTTACCTTTTATCTTCCATTCAGTAGATATTGGTAAATGATTCGAGTGAAGGTGTATAGAGTGTAAAAACACAGTGGAGCACTTGTTATTTGGGAAAATAACTCAGTCTAAATATATGCAGAGTTTTAAACATGTGTGAATGAAACAAAACAAAACTCCAGGTATGTTTTTGATGAGGAAACAACATTATAACATAGATCAAAATAGAGTAATATGGGCCTGTTAATGTTTTAAAGCCGTTTTTGATGCTACTAAAAATATGCGCATCTCTCAAGCGCTGGTCCAACAGTGATATACAACGTCAAACTTTAATTACTTATTTTTTGCTCTTAATGTGTGGAGCCTGGTTTGCTTGTTTTGGGCTTGATCGCTTATTGCTGTCTGAAAATCTGGCAACCCTGGGATATATGAGGAGTAATGTCAGTGTGGAGATGTGGGGTGCAGCTGGATATTGTCAGGGGTCTAGTGCAGAGCTAGCATGTCAGGGTGAATGGGTTTAAGATGAAAAGTGCCCAGTGAGACCCCTCTTCTGTGTTTGCTTTTGTGGGGGCGCGTAAAGAGGAGGAGGGGGCGATTGTCCTTGAAGGCTGTCCTGTGGGGTAACAAACAAATTCAAGAGCGGATTAAGATACTTTAACTTTAGGTGGCTAACTTAATTATATTTATTGAAAGGTCATTGAAATTCTCTGGGAAGTTTATTTTAAAGGGGAAAATAATCATATTCAAGACTTAATTTCGCCTGCATTCAAATGTGCAGTTCAGTTTCACAAAGTTTTCATGCCGAATATCTTTTTTATGGGACATTACTAACCATATAGGCTTGGGACTGGTAAGCATTTAATTACAGTTTAAGACAGTAGTAGTAGCAATAGTAATAGAAACAGTAGTAGTAATAGTAATAATGGTAGTAGGAGTACCACAGTTATAATAGTAGTAGTAGTAGTAGTTGTAGCAATAGCAACATTATTTGCCTGGAAGTTGGATATTTGTGTCTATAGTACTCTCATTTTGTTCTTAAGGTTAAGGTGAAGTATGAATGTGGTCAGTATAATTGATTGGTGGTGGTGGTGGTGGTGGTTGTATTGCAGCAGATTGGCAGGCTTGCTTCCGTTAGTCTGCCCCAGGGCATCTATGTGTAAAAATAGCTTATACCAACATTGAATGATTGAATAATGCACTAAATTCTAAAACTACTTTGAATGTTTGATAAAGCTAAGGAGCTAGCTATGGAGGTTTGAGATGCTACTGGCTTTTTACACCATATGTGGTAGCAAATGTGGTAGAACACCTTCCAGAGGAAATTCTTTAAGGGAATGAACCATTTCCGAAACGCAATAAGAATGAGGCCTTTCCTGTTGTGTTCACCTGGTTACCCTTGGACACTTTTAGCTCTTTCTGTCCTCAAACTGCCCTGACACAAGTCTCCTGACCCTCCCTGACCAGTCCTCCCGTTAAACTGCACCGAGACCTTTGACTGAGACACAAAGGACACTGAGAAGCGCAGTGGAAATGTTGCTGCAGCAAAACTTGAATTTCTCTCTGGAACAATAAACAATTTATTTATTTATTTGTTTATTTATATACCAGGACAGTGCATATTAACAACAGTAAAACCTGTAACATGCCAGAATTAGCCAGAGGCTAGTTTTCATCTGTAGTCCTGTGCCAGTTGTACAGTAGGCATCCTAGGGAAAGCAATAAAATATTATCAACAATACACAAACATAGCAATATAACACAACTGTAAAACTGTTAGTCCATAACAAAGTATGGACTAACAGTATCTCTTTCTCTCTAAAGTCTATAAAGTGAATAATTAAACCAGTTCACTTTGATTTTTATAGCTTTATGTCCTCTTCGTTCTAAGTTTAGCTGGTGAAGTACTGTTTTGCGAGTTTGTGGCCGTGAGAAGCAGGGGGAGGTAGTAGTAGTCGTAATAGTAGTAATAGTAGTAATAATAGTTTGTCTATCTATATTTTCCATAAAGCTTTTTCTTTTTTCATACACCCAAGTTTTTTGTAACCATGTTGTTTAGTTGACTTACCTTTTATAAACTGTATATAATTAAACCAATGAATTTTACCGTTGAATTTACTTCTGTAGCTCTTCATTCTAAGTTTAGCAGCTCTGAGTTGTTGATGATCTGGTGAAATATTGTTTTGCCAGTTTGTGTGGAGGTAGTAGTAGTAGTAGTAATAAAACTTCCTTTTATCATTCACTTCTTTCATTGTAACCATGTTGTTTAGTAGACTTACGTACTAATAATTAAACCTGTCCTCTTGGTTCTAAGTTTAGCAGCTCTGAGTTGTTGATGATATCTGGTGAAGTATTGTTTTGCCAGTTTGTGGGCGTGAGAAGCAGAGGGAGGGGTAAGCGGGGGTCCAGCGGGGGTGCCGGGGGGGTCCAGGGGGCAGGGTCTCGCAGTGTAAATCAATCCTTTGTTTTGGCCCTGGGTGAGTGTGTGAGCGCTGCCTGTTTTGGTCAGATTCACAGGCAGCTCAGACACTTGGGTCAATGTCAGGACTCAAATTGTATAGTTGAGAAAAAGAGAGCAGGTCATTTTCAATAGCCTTTACTAATACACTGTTTATGTTTGATTTGGTTGTTTTGGTTCACAGGCCAGTTAGCCAATCAGAAAGCCAAAAGAGACCCTCGCTTTGGGTTGCCAGATTTTACAACTTAAACCAACTTGTGTCCTCATTACACGGCTAATGGCATCCCGGTTGCATTTTGTAGTATTTATTTACTGTTTTCATCAGTATCAGGCCTACTTTCAGATTTTATATAAGCTCAGATGTAACATTAAACTTGCACTGTGTTCTCGTTGTCATCTGTTTGTCTCCCTGGAGATTTTATTCCTTTGTCTGGATGTTCCAAAGTATGGCATTTTGTAGGCATTTCTGTCATTTTGTGAGTTAATATTGCTGAAAAATACCTTGGCCTGATTGCGACCTCTGCTTGTCTCCATAGAGGTGGACAAGTTAAATGCCATACTGTGGAACATTCCAGGCAAAGTAATGACATCTCCACCAGAAAGGTTACACCTTAAAAGGGTCCATATTACGCTTTTTTAAAGATTTATGTTATAATGTTGTTTCCTCATCACAAACTTACTTCTCTCAAACAGAAAACATCTTGTGATTTCATGTGGCAATACAGGAAGTGCTCCACTATGTTTTAAGTTTACACATCTTGCATAGAATTATTTGGATTATTTCAGGTCTGGAATTTTCAGTCTCTTCTAAGCAAAAGTAGAAGCTAACTTAAAAACTACTGCTTCATGACATCACAAGGTGGAACAGAGCATTCTGAGCTCAGGAGATGTAGACAGACTAATAATAAAGGATTACTGTGAATGAAATTAAACACTTCTCTGTGTATAACAAATAAAAAAATAACAACATTCTAATATAACTTAAACATCACAAGAGTCAGTTTTGCTTTGTATATATCACGCTTATTTCCACAATAGAATTTACCCGGTGTTTTGCCCTAGCGTTTTCCCGCGCTGAGCAGCTGACGTAGAGAGGTGGGGCGTACAGCTGATGTGTTTTTGGCTGCGTCTCATCATCTGGAAAACATCTGGTTTGAGTCTGGCATGGCCGCTGTGCACTGGCCTTCTCCGAGAGCGTGACAGTATGACTGTTCGGGAGGAAAATAGTGAGATTTTTGGCAGGGGGGAGAGGAGGAGAGGAGGAGAGGAGGAGAGGAGGAGAAGAGGGGGTTTGGAGATTGTGCGTGACTGAATGGGTGAGTGCAGGAATGACGAGTGGGCTGCCAAGTTACTGAGCGAGAGAGAGAAATGTGAGGGATATAATCATGATTTTGAATAAGGGGAACTGTACAGAGTTTGGTAGCCTACATTTTGCACCCAAATGTTTTTTTAAAGGTCTTGTGAGCTTTAAGTCATGTTATAAAGCTGTTTCCTCATCAAAAACATATCTGGAGTTGTGTTTTGTTTCATTCATACATATCTGAGTAATTCTTTATTATTAGTCTGTCTACATCTCCAAAGCTCAAAACGCTCTGTTCCACCTTGTGATGCCATGAAGCAGTTGTTTTCAAGTTAACAGCTCCTTTTACCTTTAGTTCAGTAGAGATTGGCAATTCCAGGGCTGAAATTATCCCAAATGATTCTAGTGAAGGTGTGTGGAGTTTAAAAACACAGTGGAGCACTTCTAGTATTACCACATGACGTCACAAGTTGTTTTCTCAGCCTAAATATGCAGGATTTGTGTGTTTAACATGTGTGAATGAAACAGGACACTCCAGGTATGTTTTTGATGAGGAAACAACATTATTACACAGGTCAGAAAATTGCGTAATATGGGCCCTTTAATGTCCCTCTTAATGTCTCATCTAAAGGCACATTTGAATGTAACAAGGGGAACATGTTGTAGTAAAACCTGTTAAACAACAAAAGAAAATTCTTAATTCAAATAATTTTAAGTAATGAGCTATTTGGGTCGTGTTTTGCAATATGAAAAATGTTCTTTATTGACCCCTTTTGGCTGGAGTTAGTATAACTGCTGTACTGCTAATTACTGTTATACAACTTCCCATATTTTTTTCTTTTGCTTGTCTTCAGTTTCTTTCAGTTCCAGCCAATAGTTTTTCCAGTTGTCCCCACTTTTTTTTTTTTTTTTTTTTTTCTTTTCTCAGGATTTTTGTTTCCTGGGGTCACAGTGGGGTTGTGGGCATATATGCTTTTCGCTGACAGACATATTAGACTAAGCTCTGTAATGACAGCAGTGAGTTTGGAGTGAAGAGGAAGAGAAGAAGGAGGAGGATGAAGAGGAGGAAGATGAGTAGATTCCTCTGAACTGTGCTATGGAAGAGTGGCTAAAAAGGACCGGAGGAGCCAAAGGGAGAAGCTGGTTCATTACATCTCTATAATGACTCTAGTTCAGTGTTTCTCTAAATGTGGTAAATGTGGCTTCTTAACCTGCAGGTCTAGTGTATTTTATAAGTTTGTCTGTTTGTAAAACTTAAGTCACTGTTAAGTTCTATTTTAGGCCAGGTTTAGCCATAGATTTGACCCAATTTAGTCTTGTTAGACCTGGGGGTACTCAGGAAACTCAAATATTTTCTTAAGAAGGTTTTGCTTTACTCAGATATTTGTATATTCTGGACTGGCTGTATTTCGTTGCAGTTTGCCCAAAGTGCTTAAAGGTACACTATGTAACTTTTTGGGGGTTCGTCACCTGTTTGTTTCTATGGATACGTCATTGTTCTGCTTGGAATGTTCCACAGTACGACATTAAACAGCTCTACTTTACATTTATTCAATTACAGGTGCTTTTATAGCTGAAAAATACCTAGAAAAACAAACATTCTGACTGTGAGTGGGGTCGCCTCTCCACAGATCTGACCTGTAACTTGGTCTGGCTTGGGTGCCATGAAGATATAAATGTTTAATGCCATACTGTGAAATATTCCAGACAAAGCAATAACATCTCCATAAAGAAAAGCATTTGACCGACCTTCCACCAGAAAAGTTACACAATGCACCTTTAAACTAGTAGTTTTTGGTCCATAAAGTCATAAAAAATGATTAAAAAAAAAAAAAAGTTTATAATTGTAAAAGACGCCATAACATAAGTGCCACTATTTGCAGATCTGTGGTCCTCATTCACAGCGAGAATACAAGATACAACAATTCAAGATACATATATTTAGCAATAAAAAATCCTGTAATTAAATACATGTCATTTATGTTTAATATCATAACTGTGTAACATTCCAGGATAAGCATTAACATCTTTATGGAGACAAGCAGCTGAAAAGTTACACGGTGCACCTTTAAATAGGTTACATATTCAGTTTATATGAATTATTTTCCAGTCTAGTAATGATCAGAGTAAGTTCATGCTTCTCTTTACAGACACACTTCTTTAAGTACAACTCCAGCCGCTGTTACATATAGGTTATGTGTGTGTGTTTTTGTAAAAAGCATAAGTGAAAGAGAGAGAGAGGGACAGGAAGTAACAGGGGCCCCTCTCCACCACAGAGCAACAGTAGTATCATAGTAGTAGTAGTAGTAGTAGTAGTAGTAGTAGAAGTGAGTAAGAGAGTCTTTACAGGGGAATGTGGTTTGTGTAGCCTTTAATGTGTAGCAAATATTTATTGTAGTATATTATTATTATTGTAGTATATAAATATTATTGTAGTTTTCTGTGATTTTGAGTATTGTGATATTTTATTGCAGATTTTTTTGAAGGATCATTCAAATTTTACTTGAAAACACGTTGATTGTAATAGCATTTTTAAAAAGAGTTGTTAACAAAGCTATAATGTTGTTTCCCCATTAAAAACGTATCTTGAGCTTCGTTTTGTTTTATTCACACATGTTTAAGACACAAACCTGGCACATGTTTTTCTTTCAAATAGAAAACGCTCTGTTCCACCCCGTGATGTCATGTGGTAATACAGGAAGTGCTCCACTGTGTTTTTAAACTCCATACACCTTCAGTAGAATCATTTGGATGATTTCAGCTTTGAATTTCCCAATTTCTACTGAACAAAAGGTAAAAAGTAGCTGTCAATATGAAAACTACCTGTGATGGAAATGTATATTGTAGAAAGATTTCTCTCAATCTGTCTTTGTGTAAATGAATGTGGTTTCTCTCGTAATATGGATGCAAATCAGATCAAGCACATCTGGGCACATCTCGGTAGGAGTCGTCACATTCTCACTTTGAAATGTACGTCCTCTGGTCAGCTCAGTGTATATAAACTCGGTGCTTTGTATCATTCGGGGTCGGGAGTTGGAGGAACATGCTGCTGGTTAAGAGACGCTGTTGTCTGTATTTCAAAAACTCATCGGGCTTCGCAAATGGATTAATTATTTATCATTAAGAGATACATCATTTTTTCCACAACACTACCGCTTCATCACAAGGTGGAACAGAGCGTTTTGAGCTTTGGGGGTATAGACTGACCGATAATAAGGGGTAATGCAAACGTGTGTATGAAACAAAGCACAACTCCTGGTATGTTTTTGATCATGGTTAAAAGCTCACAAGAGTCAATTTCACGGACCTTTAAATTCAAAGTTTAATCTCAGTATATTGTTGCCAGTTTGTCCAATCATTTGTCCCAATATTAACTTATGTTTATAGGGTCAACATGGAAAACAAATCCATCATAGCTATCAGTGCCTTATATACTACAAAAGACGGACTTCTTTTGTGAGTCTGTGTAACTTCCTTAATAATTGAATGTGGCCCTTCAGCATCGCCTCCCAGAGCTACACCCCGTTCAGACTCTCATGTTGATGTTATCGTGAGGCGTTCAGGGTATTTCGGAGAATCGCATGTTTGTATGATATAACAGGGTCAAGGGGCTCCCTGTGGTCTAGTCTGTAAACACTTCTTAAAAGTCTTTCTTTGGCTCAGACTAATCCATGTTTTGTTCTGAATGCTTAAGGCCTCTGAACTGAATGGCCCCATGCAGCTTGTGACCTTAAAAACACTTACGCACGGATCCAGTGGGAGATTTAAAAAGTGAATGCTAGTAAATTGTTATACTGGGTTATCAAAAAAGTCAAAACCCAGACACTAATTAATACAACATTTAGATACTAATTTAAAGAAGTATTGGTACTGAAAAACACACATAGCCTAATTAAGTAAATTTGAGGTCTTGCTCTATATCAGAACAAGAACATTAAAGAAAATGCATTTATTATTTGTTGGTTAATCAGATACCAGTTTTGATGTAATTTGGTGATAGTTCAAACAATATTGTGTTTGAAAAAAATAATATAATATGAGTTGTTTAGGTAATACTTACTTTTTCTTTTTCAAATATAGTAAATGTTCAAATGCTCACACTGTTTGTTAGTGTAGTTTCCCCTTATCGTTTCTAAACAGTGAACAGCTTCATCAGATAGACTTCTGTGATCTCGTTGTGTTGCGCCCTCTGCTGCTGTAACACAATCTCAGATATGCACGTTTTGCCTGCGGCTAAAAGTCAGCAGCTGGAAGATGACAAGTGCGCCCTCTAGCGGTGTTCTTATGTATTGCAGGGAGTGAGCATAAGTAAAGCATGTCTACTACAGCTGTACATTGTAAACCTAAGCTTAAAGGTGCATTGTGTAACTTTTTGGTTGGGGGTCCGTCACCTTCTTGTTTCTATGGATATATCAATGCTCTGCCTGGAATGTTCCACAGTATGACATTACGCAGCTACCTATACGTTTATTCAATTACAGCTGATTTTATAGCTCAAAAATACCTACAAAAACAGGCATTCTGGCGGTGAGCGGGGTCGCCTCTCCACAGATTTGACCTGTAACTTGGTCTGGTGTGGGTTTCATGAAGATAATGCCATGCCAACGTTTCACAATGCACCTTTAAAGGGCCCATTATACAGTATTTTCTGATTTATGTTATAATATTGTTTCCTCGTCATAAACAGACCTGGAGTTGTGTTTTGTTTCATTTACACATGTTTAACCCACAAATCCTGCATATTTAGGCTATGTCCTTGTCTCAAACTCAAAACACTTCCACCTTGTGATGTCATGTGGTGATACAGGAAGCACTACACTGTGTTTTAAACTCCACTCACCTTCACCAGAATTATTTGGATAATTTCTGGCCTGGTATTGTCATTCTCTATTGAACTAAAGGTTAAAGGAGCTGTTAACTTAAACTACCGCTTCATGACATCACGATGTAGAACAGAGCATTTTGAGCTTTGGAGATATAGAGAGACTAATAATAAAGGATAATTCAAACATGAGTGAATGAAACAAAACACAACTCCAAGTATGTTTTTGAGGAGGTAACAACATTATAACAAGGCTTAAAGCTCATAAGAGTCAGTTTTGCATAATATATATAAGACCTTTAAATACAAATGCATTAGTTTCCCTGTAAATCACTTAATGCAATCCAAACATGTGCATGTGTGTGTGATCTGGGTGTAGACTGAGAATAGGGAGGATCCAGTGTTGTCAGAACACACAGACCTCTCCACCCATTCACTGTAGCACGCCCCGTTAAACATGAGTGGTTTTAACGGGGGTTAGGACAAAAGAAGAGGAAATATTAACTGGATTTACATACTCGTAAGTGGATTTAAAAAGGCCCACAAACATGTATTACCTGTCATCCTGTCTTTGTCAACTACACTTATTAACTGAAATAAAAATACAGTCTTCAAAGTGATAACATGTATTAGCCTAATGAGGTGTTAGGGCTTAGGACAGTTAAAAGAAAATGTTAAAAAGGTTTGCGCACTCATTGGCTTTGAAATTGAGCGTCAAATTTTATAACCTGTCATCCTGTGTTCATCAAATGTAGTTCTATTGTGCACCGAAATAACTGTACAACGAAAATAACACCCTGTCAAAGTCATTATACGAAGTCAATAATAACAATTAAGACAAAAAAGAAATCAGTTAAAAGGTGCAGTCATTGGCTTTGAAACTGAACACAAAAGTGTATTACCTGTTTTTCGAGTATTTATTATATGCCTAAAGAATGAGAGACAGATATCGAGGTATCTTGATATCGAGGGAAATTCAAGTTTAGTTGAAGAAACATGCTCTTCTCAGTGGCCTTTGTGTCTCAGTCAAAGGTCTCGGTGCAGTTTAACAGGAGGACTGGTCAGGTAGGGTAAGCAGATTCTGTGTCAGGGCAGTTTGAGGAGAGGAACATCCCCAAGACAAAAGTGTCCCTCCTCTGTGTCCTGCAGCATCACAGCAGAGTCCAGAGGGAACCAGGAGAACACACTTTTATTTTAGTTAATTTTTTGGCTAAAAGGTTGAAAAGTACATACTCTGACTTTAAGATTTTAAGGGTTTATACACTCAAATTATAGAGCTTTTAGGCTATAAGTGTTGTTCAATAGCCTTGCTTATCCAATGTATGCACTGAAACTATACAACAAAAACACAACCTTCAAAGACAGACTACCTGATTGAAACTATTTAAAAACAAATATATCACACTCAAAACATATATTTTTATTTTATTCTTGTAACACACAACAATTCAAATAGATTTTGAAATAGATTAATATATGATTTAAGATGCTTTAATCCTTTAATAAATAACACATTCATAAAGTGTAAATGCAGTACAGGCTATAAGGTGGATTCACCACTAAAATGTTGAAACGTTTTGCTTATCTTAAAGTTAACAGTTTGAAGAAATATAGTAAAAATCATTTAGCACCCATGCATGTTGACAAGAGTGCTAAACATTGTGTGGTTTGCTTCATTCATTACTGTCACCTGTGGATATGAGGATTTCACATCTCAAAATGGTGCAACAAATCACATACTGATCCCAACTGCGAGTTAACCCAGAGGCAATGTCACATGAGCCAGTGACTGAGAGCGCATCGATCCCCAAGAGCTAAAAATAATTATGTTTGAATCAGTGATATGCAAAAACTGGAAAATCAATAGTGTAATTAAAAGCAGGAAAAACAAGAGATTACAAACAATACAAATGTTATGTGTAAAATAAGGGTTTAAAATGAAATCTCTGTACCTTTTGGTCATTTCTTTTAAAGTTTTGTACAATATTTGAACCTCAGCCCACATATGTATTGCCTTTTAGCAAATTTCTGCTGGATTGTCATAGTGTTTTTTTCTTTTCCTTTTCCTTCTAACTGTAGTATTGCAATCAAGTCTAATCAAGTTTCAGTCCTTTCAGATTGCAGGTTTTCTTGGGTTTATGATTGATATCTCTGTAATTACTAGCCCTATCCACACGAAACGAAAAACTGGCAACCTTTAACTTTGCTAACATTAATCTTGTCTTCATTTACAATATCATATTTGGTTTTAGGCAGACAATTTTGCTAGATGTTTTTACACTGACAAGAAAACCAAAGTGACTACGGCAACGTTTAATGTCTTCTCTGCGGGTAGAGATGAACTAAACTGAAATTAATTATTCTCAATTGCTTCAGTGGTGCCATTATTCAACTCCAAAAAGTGAAATCTTGTCATCAGTTAAAAAGTTTAAGACAAATGATTTATATGGCCAGTCCCTAACAACAAGTCCTGATAATCACTGTATCGACTTCAATATATGAAAGCTGGAACAATATAGTTAGTTTTATCGCGTATACACGTTTCTATAGATATGAATATATTATGTATGGACATTGCTCTGTCTGGAATGTTCCACAGTATGACATTAAACAGCTCTACTTTACATTTATTCAATTACAGGTGGTTTTAAAGCTCAAAAATACCTAGAAAAACAGGCATTCTGACTGTGAGCGGGGTTGCTTCCCCACAGATCTGACTTGTAACTTGGTCTGGTTTGGTCTCCGTGATGATAGAAAGGTTTAATGCCATACTGTGTAACATTCCAGACAAAGCAATAACATCTCCATGGAGACAATGCACCTTTTTATGCAATACGAAATTATTTGAGCTGTAGAGGGTAGAATCACTAACTTCTATGGCTAATTATTGATTCATTCTGGTATTGATTAGTTGTAGCTCAGGCAATTTATTGATACTGTAATAAAATATATTTGCAAAAGGTTTACTAGTATTATCCTGCTTTATAATTATTGTGTATAAGTGGTATAAAGTAGTTTCTGTATTATCTGTTTCTCTGTAGCAATATATGGTGCTTTAAAATTTGTTATCGTGACCGGCTTTTTAAAAATAAATAAATGGAAAGGTTTAATGTTTATGTATTGTAAATTTGGATATTTCCAGGGACCGATCCAGCTTTTTCAGTTCCAATACCGATTCTGATACTATAGCTTTAAATATCTGCCAGTACCGGATATCAGCAGATACTATTGCAGAGACTGAAACCAGCATTTATTTCCTTTAACAAAAACAAAATGAGACTAAACGGACCCAAATGTGTGATGTACGTGTTATTTATCTCTGAGGTATCTACAGAAATGCTTTGTATAAATGAAAATGCAAACTTTCTGGGGGAATAGCCATATTAAATCAATTTATATGTCCAGTTTTTCATTCCTCAGCTGTAAATATCCCATAAGGTTACATAGGCCCCTGCTTTTCATCTGAAATCATGACTTCATTGAATTCTAAAACATAAACGCAAACGCTCGAAACCTCCCTCCCCTGTGTGCACCTCCAATGTTGAAATACCAAGCCTGTGAAGTACATATGTTGTGTCCCATATACATTACTTTACCATACTGTCCACAGGAATGCGCTCCACACCTCCACGCTGTGTTTGATCCAGGTTCTGTAGCATTCCAACTGCGTGTTCAGACACTTCTCCCTGAAACCGAAAAGAAAATATCAACATGTACTCCCTATTCCCACTCGTCCCAAAGAAACCACATGTCTCTACTGGACCTAATATCAAAACAGGTACGTTTCACTTCGTATTTTACCTGTATTCTTGTTGTGATTGTGCAGCGAAATGTGACTGTTTTGTTCAGATAGGGGCAGGCTGCAGAGGTGGGAACAAATGAGCTGCACTGAAACTTCTGTAACTTGTTTTTAGGTATATTGACTTATTTTTAATGCATTTAACTACTAGATATTTAACCATGCATCCCAATGTTTGTTTTAAGATATGAAAATATATACCATATGGAGGCATTTAAAAGCTGTATGTTTTCTCGTCTCTTTTTCAAAGTGCACTTGTGATGAGCTCTGGCTTGCAACACAATTATTTTTAATATATACTGATTATTGGTTGATGTCAAACAGTTTTACAGGACAAGGAAAAGTACAGCAACAATCGCACAAAAGCAAATGTAACACACCAGCACATTCACTATACATACAATTTATTTCAGACAGTTAATTTGAAGTTAAAAGTTAAAATTATTTTATTATTGATTATTATTGTATTTATTTGGCATTGCAATCAGACATAGTTACAAAACAAAGCTTGCAGTATGAGTATATGAGTATGAGTATATGAGTATATGAGTATGAGTATATGAATATGAGTATGAGTATATGAGTATAAGAGTATGAGTATATGAGTATGAGTATATGAGTATGAGTATGAGTATATGAGTATGAGTATATGAGTATGAGTATATGAGTATATGAGTATGAGTATATGAGTATGAGTATATGAGTATGAGTATATGAGTATATGAGTATGAGTATATGAGTATATGAGTATGAGTATATGAGTATGAGTATAAGAGTATGAGTATATGAGTATGAGTATATGAGTATGAGTATATGAGTATGAGTGTATGAGTATGAGTATATGAGTATGAGTATATGAGTATGAGTATGAGTGTATGAGTATGAGTATGAGTATATGAGTATATGAGTATGAGTATATGAGTATATGAGTATATGAGTATATGAGTATGAGTATGAGTATATGAGTATGAGTATGAGTATATGAGTATGAGTATATGAGTATATGAGTATGAGTATATGAGTATGAGTATATGAGTATGAGTATATGAGTATATGAGTATGAGTATGAGTATGAGTGTATGAGTATATGAGTATGAGTATATGAGTATGAGTATATGAATATGAGTATGAGTATATGGGTATATGAGTATGAGTATATGAGTATATGAGTATGAGTATGAGTATATGAGTATGAGTATGAGTATGAGTATATGAGTATATGAGTATGAGTATGAGTATATGAGTATGAGTATATGAGTATGAGTATATGAATATGAGTATGAGTATATGGGTATATGAGTATGAGTATATGAGTATGAGTATGAGTATATGAGTATGAGTATATGAGTATGAGTATATGAATATGAGTATGAGTATATGGGTATATGAGTATGAGTATATGAGTATGAGTATATGAGTATGAGTATGAGTATATGAGTATATGAGTATGAGTATATGAGTATATGAGTATGAGTATATGAATATGAGTATGAGTATATGGGTATATGAGTATGAGTATATGAGTATGAGTATGAGTATATGAGTATGAGTATATGAGTATATGAGTATGAGTATATGAGTATATGAGTATGAGTATATGAGTATGAGTATATGAGTATGAGTATATGTATATGAGTATGAGTATATGAGTATGAGTATATGAGTATGAGTATGAGTATATGAGTATGAGTATGAGTATATGAGTATGAGTATATGAGTATGAGTATGAGTATATGAGTATGAGTATATGAGTATGAGTATATGAGTATATGAGTATGAGTATATGAGTATGAGTATGAGTATATGAGTATGAGTATATGAGTATGAGTATATGAGTATGAGTATATGAGTATGAGTATATGAGTATATGAGTATGAGTGTATGAGTATATGAGTATGAGTATATGAGTATGAGTATATGAATATGAGTATGAGTATATGGGTATATGAGTATGAGTATATGAGTATATGAGTATGAGTATATGAGTATGAGTATATGAGTATGAGTATATGAGTATATGAGTATGAGTATATGAGTATATGAGTATATGAGTATGAGTATATGAGTATGAGTATATGAGTATATGAGTATGAGTATATGAGTATATGAGTATGAGTATATGAGTATATGAGTATGAGTATAGCTGCTGTCCCTGATTTAAATTTACAGCTTTTATTCATTGGTTCTATTTTAACAATTGTTTATCACTGATTGACTTTGAAAGCTAAAAAAGCTTCCCCCTTTTTAGAGCACACAATCAATAAAATGTGTTAAGATTTCATATGGCACTTTATATATTAATTACAAACACCTTATTTCCTATACATACCTCCTATACTAATTTTGCTCATTTTTGCTTTCACTCATTCTTAAATAGCCTATTATTTTCAAATAAGATAGATAGACAGACAGACAGACAGACAGACAGACAGACAGATAGACAGATAGATAGACAGATAGATAGATAGATAGATAGATAGATAGATAGATAGATAGATAGATAGATAGATACTTTATTGATCCCAAAGGAAGTTGAAAATAAACATGGCTGACGTACATGTTTCCATTTGTTTTGAATAGAAAAAATAATAATAATAATAACTCACCAGATTTTTGGCTCCTGGTCCATGTCAGTTGCTCATCTTTTTGTTGTAGTTGTGGATGTACCAGTAATGCCAGTAACATGTGGAATTTGTCGTTCGCTTTCTCGCCGCGGGCACCCTTCTCTCTCTCTCTGTTTCTCTCTTTCTCTCTCTCTGTGTTTCTCTCTCATTACTACAGAGCGATCCACTGCAGTGCTGGTGTGGGGCATAGGACCTGCTTCATATGGGACCGTGCTAGTGTAGAACTGACCCTCCTTTTGCCCCCCTCTCCCCATGGCCTGTCACTGCTCCTCTTCAGGATCCTATACTGTGGTCATTATACCCCTCAAGACCACCCTGTCCAGCCTGGATGCACTGCGCTTCTACCTGTGGGTGAGTACATACGGGATGAGCCTGGTGTGTATGTATATATGGGTATTGTGAAGTGGAATACGATGGGTATCTAATCTACTGTGAAGAGTGTTGAGAATATTCTGCTGATGTTATCTTTTGAAGTCTTATCGTGCTTGGGAATGTTAAAAAGAGACTAAACTGAAACATAAATGTAAAAAATAGGTAAAAATATGTATACTACTACTTATCATTAACTTTATTTTATGGCTGCTCTATTACTTTTTATTATTTGTTTTGAATTATGAGTATTTTTTGGTATTTCCCTCATTAATTCATTTGTATCTCTGTAAGTGTTGTGCAGTAACTAAGCAGTGATTCAGTCAATGTTCAGTGAATTTGAAGTATAGAAATGTATGAAAAATGTTAGTATAAAAAATCACGTATTGACATTACTAAAGGAGACACTTTATAAGAAAAATAAGAAATGAATGTATGAAATATTAGGCTATATTTCCTATTAAGAGTCTGTCCCCAGTCCCATATTCGATACAGGTTTTAAAAAGTCTTATTCACGTGGGTGTTTTCTATTCTGTTCTGGTGATCTACTGCTCAGCAAATGAATCCTGTCTATATTTACCTCTGTGGGTTTTTCCAGTTCGCTGTCACTTGTCTGTTGTTTGGTGGAAAATCTGATACATTTCCTCTTTTCAAAATAGTTGCTGATAATAATAATATAATAATGCATTGGTCTTATGTAGTTTTTCCAGGTAGTCGCCTAATGGGCCCATATTACACTATTTTCTGATCTATTGTTTCTTCATCAAAAACATATCCAGTGTTGTGTTTCGTTTCATCCACACATGTTTAACCCTTGCATATTTAGGCTGAATTCTTCTCTTCCACCTTGTGATGTCATGTGGTGTACAGGAAGTGCTCCACTGTGTTTTTAAACTCAGTATGCCTTCACTGAACAAAAGGTAAACGGTAGCATGAAACAAAACACAACTCCAGGTTTGTTTTTGATGAGGAACAACTTTATAACATGGCTTAAAGCTCACAAGAATCCAAGAAAGTTTTATTATAATAATATAATGCCCTGGGGTAGACTGACAAGGGCAAGACCGCTAATCTACGTCATCGGCCTCCTGTCACCATCAATCACTCCCACACACACACCATACAAAAGCAAGAACACAATATAATAAGAACACAGTAACAGTTAAGCTTCAGCATAAACTGAAGCTGGTATTGATCCTTTGCAGCTGATGTCATCAAAATAACCCTGGTGATGTGATGCTAACTGAAAGCATGCCCTGTCTGACACTTTGTTAGACTTTAATCTGAGTTTTATTTTAATCTGACCACAAAAAACAGGACCATGGACGCTTGTATTGATCACAGGCTTCTGAAAATGTGCTGTTTAAATCCATTTTGTATTTTGCTAATATGTGCATTGTGTCTCCATGGTAACTGGTGAACATTCCGCCAACACACATAAATGTAGCACACCCCCAGCGTGATGCCACTGCAAAGTATCAAGCCTGTAAAAAACTTAAAGAGTGATTCTTTAGCTTTAAATATTTGCTAATCACAGATACAGTAATATGAGTTTCTGTTTTTTTTTTGAGAAAGTATATTATAGTACTTCTATATTTCCTGTACTTTTACTTCAATAATTAATTTCACAGCACTGAATACTCCCACTAAATACAGATATTGGTTGAGAAATTCTTCAAGCTAATTCAGTAACATTGCAGTACTGATACTTTGCAGTGACATCACGCTGGGGGTGTTCTACATGTATGTGTATGGTGGAATGTTAAGGAGTTCACACATTACGAAAGTTTTAAGATTATCAGCAAACTCAAGAAAAAATACAAAATGGATTTAAACAGCAAATTTTCAGGAGCTTGTGATCAATACGAGCATTCGTGGTCCAATTTAAGGTGTTTGATTTTCAACAAAAAGGTGAAAGTGTTGGATAATGTTAGCTATCTTGTGACTGTAATTTTATGTCTGATAGACTTTTTACAGCATAAATCACCTCATCTGTTGTAGTTCCAGCTAAATCAGCTCTTTCTGGTCTGATTGCGTTAAAATAAAAATCAGATTAAAGTCTAATTTGAGTATCAGAGCTTCAGACAAAGCAGAGCCTACAGTTAGCATCACACCCTCAGAGAATGTTGATGACGTCAGCTGCAAAGTATCAATAGACACATTTTGCCTTGTAAATGACTTGTGCATTGCTCTTTTGTTGTCCACACACTTGATTCCATGAGCCTGCAGAGCCCCATGAGCCCATTTGAACTGTGCATAATCCATGTGTGTGGGACAATAACAGTGAAGACCTCCTGCTGCACACAAAAACACAACAGACAGCTGGACACACACTGCTCACACACACTTTTCATACCCCAGTAGCATGTAATGTCATCAAATAAGGCTGGGAACCTAATCAAACAGCAATCAAACATTCAAGACCTGGTAAATTTGGTTGGTAAACTTGGTAAATACATGTTTTTTCTTTATTGATGTTATTTAATTGATAAAAGAGCCACAAAACAGATTAAAAACATTTAACAATAAGCCTATTTGCATAGAAAATAATGCTGATGGTCCCTGGTGTATGCAAAATCATTACCCAGTCCGTGTGCTGTTGTGTTTCAGGTAAAGCGTCTGAAGGACTTGGAGCAGGAGAAGGACGCCCTGTGGTGTGGTCTGGAGGTCCTGGAGAAGGCCAGACTCTGGTACCTGCAGCGGCTACAGGAAAACAGGCACAGACAGGACTACAGCGCCCCCACACGTACATCAGAGGTACTGCAGTCCATGGCTGTAGTTCTACTACAGTCGAGTGTTTCTCAGTCTGTGGCATGTGTCATTGTTGATGCTACTGGTGATTCTTCTGGCAATCTCCTGACCTGGTGCAACTTACTCCTCTCTAGTTCTGATTTAGATCTCATTTTGTTCAGAGTCTATAAGCAGACTTTTTAGAAAGTGAAAAGTATCTAAAGCAGTGGTTTAAGGTTGAAGCTTTGGTCCTGGGCCCTACAGGAACACACACATATATGTGTGCATGTGACAGAGGACAGTGAGCAGTCTTATTCATAATAAGTGTGTGTAACAACATAAATTTCACAAGGGCCTGAGTGGGCCCACAGGTCCAGGGGCCCCAGTGTCTGAACTGCCAGATATAATGTCCCTATTAAACACTGCCAACAGCCAGAGCATATCCAGAGGTAAAAAGCCTGATGATTTCTTATGTGTGTGTAACAGACGGGCTCGTGCCTCCTGAGGTCTCGGATCCAGCGGGCAAACGGCTCTTTAGGTTCAGTGATGAATGAGCCCAATGTGACCAGCAGCACTCACTCCCTGCCTGAAGCTGTGGAGGACAGCGACCTCCGGTGGCATAACACATTACTGACTAAGGTATACACACACTTTGCTACTTTCCAGATTTGTTCTAGTTGATTTTTAGTTATTGTAATTATTTCTTTGTTTTGTTTATTCATTTTTCCCTGTTTTCAGGAGGTCAGTGAGATGAATCATCAGATTTGTTTGCTGCAAAAGGAGAAGGATGCACTCTTGGAACAACTGGAAGGCATGAGAGTTCACTGACAATGAATATACAGAACTTGTTGTAAATATGTATTTAAAATAAACATTATATTAAATAGTAATTAAGTTATTTTTTCCTACGTGCACTGATTGAAATATGCCACAGTTGTGCTTCCTCCCGCAGATGTGGGCTCTTTGTGGTTCTTTCCTGGTTGTCCTGGTCTTACCTCCATCTTCTTGTATCAAACATGCCTTTCATCACAGCTACAGCCAGGGGAAGATTATTAGGCCTCATAACAGGATGACCACCTCAGATTGTAATGGAGGGACGAGATGTTGTTGAAAAATGTGGTGGGACATGGAGGGCCAGTTTGGGGAAATGTAAAATCCTAGATAATAACTGCAATAATACCATATGAATTCTTATTAACACATAGGCAGATTGGAATAGTAATATTGCAACCCTGAATGCTAAAGCATACCCAAAAATCCTGATTTCTTTGTGGGAAAAATATGTGTAAATGCAAATCTCACTTTATTACCTCCGCCAAGGAGGTTGCGTTGTGACACTGCAATTTCCCCATTGTGGGACAAATAAAGGATTATCTTATCTTCTTATCTTATCTTATCTTATCTTATCTTATCTTATCTTATCTTATCTTATGTTTTCGCCTGAGTTTGTCTGTCTGTTTGCTTGTTTGTTTGTTTGTTTGTTTGTTAGTTAGCAAGATAACTCAAAAAGTTATGGATGGATCTTGATGAAATTTTCAGGAAATGTTCATAATGGTAAATCCAACAGATGATTAAATTTTGGTGATGATCCAGAAGAAATCCTGGATTCTGGATCACTTTGAAAACTGAGCTGCTTGGCGGAGGTCTGCGCTCTCTGAGTGCTTTTCTAGTTTTTTTTATTTATTTTTCACAACGTGGCATCAGTAAAAAAAAAAAAAAGTAGAACATTCTCAAACATAAGTGGCATAAGTGAGGAGCAGGGGCCACTACTACTACTCATAACTGTTGGGTTGTGGGTATGGGTTTATTTTTATAAACTATAACCTATAAAATCTGCAGAAAGCGCAAGACTCTGATTGCAATCTCTGTTAGGCTTATCCTCCAGAGACTGTGGTAAAAGTAGCTTCAGTTATCAACCACTATCTCGCCATTGAA
This sequence comes from Taenioides sp. WSHXM2023, assembly GCA_029959045.1. Lineage (NCBI taxonomy): Eukaryota > Metazoa > Chordata > Actinopteri > Gobiiformes > Gobiidae > Taenioides > Taenioides sp. WSHXM2023. The sequence continues at coordinate 10,486,615 of CM057085.1, forward strand.
CCATCAAACCCTGAGTACCAGCACTCGCTAATTACCGGCTCTAATTCCCGGAGGCACCGCAAACACCTTTTGTTAAAACCGTGTCACGCCTCCATGACCGTCAATCCCGCTCTTCCTCGTCTCCACGGTCCACCGACGCCCTTTCTGCTGGCTCTCAAACTCTTACAGCCTACAAAGCATACAATATCGTGTTTATTATTTTTATCATGTAGCTCGAAAGGAAGTCAGGGAATGTGCTGTTTCCATGCAGGATTCCGGAGGGAGATCATTCAGATCATTAAACGTATTTTCTGAGGCAAAACACAAGACAACAACAATGAAAAGGTATTTGATCACATTATTATATTCTGATAAATGAAGAACACATTCAATCTTAAAATTCACTGCCAACTTGAATATATTAGAAACTGTGAAGAAAAAAACAAACCAAACCAAAAAACAAACTACATGGCATCAACATTTTTGGAACATTGAAAGCCACAAATGCTGAAATGCCATAAGGACCTAATGAAAATAATGCATTAGTGTGTTCCCATGTGACAGAGCAAGAACAGGACAGGTTATAGCCTTATGTCTGCAATCATATTAACTCCTCATTTGTTGGACTAAGATGTTTAGATCCATTTACAAATGTTCAAGTCCAAAGTTGTCCAGTGTCACCATCTAAATAGTCACTGTAGATCAGTAATTTAAAATAGTCCTGATTTAGGCCTATTCACTTTTATCATCTTTGTTAAAACAGTTTGCCAAGGTCTCATCATTTTCTAAGTGTTCCCACTGGCCAGTTTTCCTCTCTCCATCCTCCTCCACTGTCTGCGCAGGCACCACAGCAGTCTTTAACTCCAGCAGTGACTGTAGGTGTTTAATGTAGTCAATAGCTGCTCGCAGAGTCTCCACTTTACTGAGCCGTTTGTCCTCGTGCGGCAGGTGCTCGCGGAGCCGTGCGTAACCTTCGTTTACGCAGCGCACCCGGTGACGCTCCCGCTCGTTTCTCTTCCGAATAAAAGCTGGTTCAAAGGTATACTCACACACACTGATAGGTCCATGGAAGGGGAAGTAAGAGAGTCTTCTATAGAAAATCTGCTCGTGGACGTGGTCGAAATAGGCCGTGTCAAAGAAGGGGGTCCCCACGCGTAGAGCATCCTTGTAGCGCGCGTCTCCAAAATTCATGGGCAGGCCGTGGAAAGGAGCCGCAAATTGGACCTTATCGAAACTTTCATATTTATGAGAAGACATTTTTTCTATAGTAAAAAAAAATAATAATATTAAAAAGTCAGTATGACATCTTTACCAAAGACGAGCTTGTGCCTTATAGGACAGCCTGCAGACTGCACATTCAGGAGGTTATCCTTGATCACATGTAAACTGAGTGCACCCGAACACATGGGTTTTATAGCCTACAGGTAAAATGCGGTTTTGAGGCGGAGATGCAGGAAGACTTTTTCATCTAGATAAAAGTTGTTGACAATCCCCTCCTTCCGTTCCCACCTGTGGTTTCCACATGTCTCCATGGCAGAGACCAGTTGCAGCAACGCTCTCTCACTCTGTTGAAAATGTGGAAATCAAAACCTATTTGGAACACCAGTTATAAACCTGATGTTTTATTAAAAATACTTTTGTTTGGGGAGTTATTTGGATTTATTTGAAGCTGCCAAAAAAGAAAAACAGCCGCGTAGGCCCAAGTCACTGCGCATGCGCACTAGGCAGACCATCATGGCCCCGTTCAGGGAGGTTTTGTGCAGAAATGTTGTTGTTTTCAGTCTCATTTTTGTTCAGTTTTCCGCGGATTTAGCGTCCGGACTTGAGCACATTTCCCGATCACGATGACGGTAAGTTATTCCATCGAGACCTGCTGTTAATGGGGTACTTTTTTCTGAAATAATGGTTTTAGATGTTGTTTGTGCTAGCGTGTTAGCTGTGAGGAGAGTCGTGTTATTTCATTTTTAGACAACTACTTTCCCTCATCAAGTGTAAAAATATGACCATATTCTGCTCTCTTTGTCTAGGGCTTTTGTTACACACGACTGACGATTATTGAAACTGTGCTGTTAGACATTGTTTAATAAATTCAGGTAAGTGTGGTTTTGTTCATCATTGCTTATCTAGCCACACAGTTTACACCCCCATCTTTTCCTAATGGATCTTTGTATTGGTTTTCCAGGATGAATGACATGAATTTGAGTCCAGTGGGCATGGACCAGCTCAATGTGCCCTCAGTCAGTGCCAGTCATCTTGGTCTACCCACTTCGCCCACACATAACCCTATACCCACCCCAGGTAAGGGGGGTCCATCATAACTACAAGAAATAAAATAAAAGATTTAAGTCTCGTACTGTAGTGGTGGACGACACTGACAAAAATTTGTACACTAGTATTTTCTGGATTATCCTGATGACAATATTTAGTAGTAGTAGTAGTAGTAGTAGTTAGTATTATTGCAATGCATCAAAAATGTGACCTTAAATGTGGTTCAAGTATGGTGTAAAACATTAATGGAGAGTAAAATTAAATGTAATTCTTGGATGATTACACTGAAAATTTCCCTTTTTTTAAACTTGTCTCTTTTTGAAGGCATTTTGAACAGTTTTATTTACCAAAATAGGTAGACTGCAGACAATTAACAATTGCAATATTGTCTGCCTTTCCACTCTTAATTGTACATACTTTACTTTTACTCTAATAACTTGTCATGTTTTTAGGCATGCCTGTTGCCATCCCCAGCCTGGGTCCCTCTCTGGGCTCTCTCCCCTCGGCCTTGTCACTGATGCTGCCCATGGGTCCCCTGGGTGACAGAGGAGTGATGTGTGGTTTACCCGAAAGGAACTACTCCCTGCCCCCTCCTCCTTATCCTCATCTGGAGAGCAACTACTTCCGCCATATACTTCCAGGTGGGTTACAGCACAGTGAAGTCTCATTTGAAGTTACGATACACTTTACTATGTTTGACAAAGCTGCTGACTAATTCACAATGAGAAATATACGATTGCCAAGTCAATTATTTTACTTAAAGAAAAGTTATTTTTTAATTTGTGCTTGCTAATTCTTTAAAATAAGATGCATAAACACAAAACAGTGCAAAGATGATATAATGATTGACAGGACATAGGGTTATCTGTAAGGGTGAGCTGCTGTACAGTTGTATGGAGTATGATATCTCTCACAGTTTGAGCAGAGCTGTGGGAGCCTGTTGGAGAATAAGCTCCTTTGTCCCTCTATAGTCAGGTTGTAGCCATTACAGCATTTTGCAACATATGCATAAAAAATGACTTGCTGTTATTTTATCCACTGTTTCCCTAGGTATTCTGTCATATCTGGCTGACCGCCCTCCCCCTCAGTACATTCACCCCAGCAGCCTTAACATGGATGGACCTCTGTCTGTGGCCAGCAATAACCCCTCTGGGCTGGACCCTTACAGCGCCCCTGGTGGACCGCTTGAACAGGGCCTGGTACCTATGGACTCCCGGCAGGTCAATACCCAGGCAGACCTCCATCAAACAGGCCACGAACTCACCCCTACAGCTTTAGGTATTGTGTCCAGGGTTAGTAGTCCCATGTCTGACCGAATGGGAGAGGAGTTGACTTCAATGGAAGTAGGTGTAGTTTCTGTGTCCGATACGCAACAGCAGCTTGGAGGAGGGAGACAGCCTCAACCACACGAAGGGTTAACAGGAGTGGACTCATCTGGTGGTGTAATCCCTCTCCACGGACCACCGGTGCTTGAGCTGCCCGAAGTGATGGAGCCAGACCACATGGGGAGCAGAGTGGGCACCACAGGGGAGCAGCTTCACCCAAATGGGGAGATGAACTCGGGTGTGGTTAGCGTGGTGCTCACTGGGTCCATGGGCAATCAGGGGCAGCTGGAGCCGGTGTCTCTGCATGGGCACATAGGGATGGGACTGGAGGCTGTGAATGTATCTCCGATCACTGCAGAAGTGTCACTAGAACCAGAAAACAACCTGGTGCTGGTGAACTCCACGCTGCAGCTGGAAGACTCTACCTCGAATAAAGAAAACATGGTCACTACCTTCTCTATATGTAAGCTCCACTGTTGTTGGTTATGATGTTGTTTTAGTATTGAGATTATGGTAGCATGATCAGAATCAACCCATATGAAAATAATTTTATGTAATGCATGTTTTTAGAGAATGTCACTTATTGCGTTTACTGATTAAAACACAAGCATTGGTTACAGATTTTAATTTTTTAGTTACTGCTATATGTTTATGACACAACATGCATTAAGTATGTTGTTTTTCCCAATTTTCCTCAGTTTGTTTTTAATAGAATAGAATCCTTTATAAATTGTAAACACTGCTTTATTGCACCTTCATTATTGTTAATGGAGAACCAGTTTGGCCATTGGTACCGAAATTTTCTGGATACCAGGATACTGGACTTTGAAAAATTACTTTTTGATACCAATGAAGTTCAACAGTGACCGCCCACCCCGTGGTTTTGGAACTACCGTATTTTCCGGACTATTGAGCGCACCTGAATATAAGCCGCATCAACTAAATTTTCAAAGAATTTTATTTTTGTACATATATATAGGCCGCACCTGTCTATAAGCCGCAGGTGTCCACGTCTTCAAGAAGTTTTCAAGTTCCGAGCATCTGCTTGTATTGCCTCTAAAGCTTTTGTCGTCTTTTTGCATTGAGTCAGTTCGTCACGCGCGAGAGTCGCTCTGGCGCTCTACTGCGCATGTCTCGAGCAGAAAGAGCCGCTGTCCTGTCTGGGATCATGTCAGTGTCTTGTATCATGTCAGTGTCTTGTATCATGTCAGTGTCTTGTAGGATTTCAACAGGATTTCAGGCTCTCCGGGGGTCGGGGTTAGTTGTATCGATCATGTATGAGTGGATGTCCCGCTACTGAAGTTTGAGACGTTTCGTCTCGTCATTTACATTAAGACGTAGCCCACTCACTAATGTTCATTTAGCAGCAGAACTTATTTTATCACGCAGCGATAAACTGTTTTAGTGCTGACAACAGCGCTAGCGAGTGTTCTAACTAACCCTAACCCATGTTCACCGCACAGACAGCGGCGCTTTCTGCACTCAAGCTGCGCGCGCATCCGCTGTGTTCATAGACGAATAATTATTCGTCCATATATGAGCCGCATCGGTGTATAAGCCGCAGGGTTCAAAGTGTGAGAAAAAAGTAGCGGCTTATAGTCCGGAAAATACGGTAAATAAAAAAAAAATAATAATATCAAAAGTTCAAAAGTTTTCTTAAAAGACCTACAATTTTAGGTTTTAGGTTAAGTCTGTTTCTGAAACTTTATAAACTGTAAAATTATTAAAACATTTCACAGAATCTTGCACTTTAAACGGCCTTTTTTTTTTTTTAACTTAAAACTGTGTTAAGGCTTTTTGTTACCACGTAGCTGATTAGCCTCTGTGATGTCTTTGAACTCTTAATATTTGATTTTTTTTCAAATGTCTATAGGAAAAGTTAATGGAAAATGAACTTCTAGGACTGGAGTGGGGGTCACTGATGAGCTCCATTGCTGTGATACTGATTAACTCAAACGACAAGAATAATACTGTTCACATTTGTTAGAGATAATCATTTTGAAGAAACATTGATTTTGTTAAATAATTAGTTTGATTATTAATTAGATTTAAATAATCAATACATATGTTTATTTATGTATTAATATAAACTTTTGCTTCTGATTTCTTAGGGTGCACACTGTGTGAGCGCTCGTATACCTCAGACTGTCCGGAGCATGGACCAGTCACCTTCATCCCTGATTCTCCCATTCAGACCCGAGCTCGCCTGTCTCTGCCCCGTCCGCTATGCCTGCGCATCTCTGTCACTGAGGAACCTCTAGGTAAGAAATATGTTATCGGCAAAATGGTATTAAACACAATTATGTCAATAAGGCTGTGTTCAAACTTCACACTGTATCAAACTGGGCTCAAACTACAGTATGACAAATCCCGGACTAGTGTGAATGAAGTTAATGTTATCCAACCAAAGTCACTAAAATACTAACGTTGTACTATTTAATGTTTTAGGAGTTTTTGCACGAGACATCATAGCTCCAAGAACCTGTTTTGGGCCGATGGTTGGGCAGCACTGCAGTAATGTAGACCTCTCAGATTGGCCAGAGAAAGACACACCACAGCTATGGAAGGTTAGTTTTAATATAATTTAATATAATACCACTACTACTACTTTCAAAACTTGTGTTAGATCTGTCATATAAAAAAACACTTTCTATTAAAGATGTACCATAACAATGTGCTGGAGTTCTACATTGTTACGACAGATGAAAATGAATGCAACTGGATGATGTTTGTCCGAAAAGCCAGGTTTGTATTTCTTTGTTCTGTTCACTCTCTATATGGACTCGACTGCCACAAAAACACGTAAACAATTATTAAATTTTGTTTTCAGAACTCTTGAGGAGCAGAACCTGGTTGCTTATCCATCCAAGGGCAAACTGTTCTTCTGCACCACCACAGAAATACACCCAGACCAAGAGCTACTTTTCTACTACAGCCGGGACTACTGTAGACTTTTAGGTAAAATAACTGCTTGTACTTTTCTTAATGATGCACTGCGTAACATTTCTCATGGAGGGTCTCTCACCTGCTTGTCTCTAAAATGTTCCACAGTATAGATTACGAGGGAGACAAGCAGGTTACAGCACTACGCTACGTTACATTTCAGATCTGTGGAAAGTCACTATTCGCTGTTTATTATTGTATTTCTGAGCAATAGAAAGACCCGTAATGAATAAATGCTAGATGTATATGTGTAATGTCATACCATGGGATATTCAAGGTAAAGCAAGGCATGGAGAAGTTGGTAGTGGACCCTCTACCAGAAAAGTTGCACAGTGAACCTTTAACAGTGATAGCATGGTAATTATATGGACATGGTATTGTGACATGTAAGTAATAATAAAAAAAACTGCCTAAAGGCTCAAGGAAAATAAAAGGAAATATAGCTATTATTTTCTCTTGAGTTTACTAAACTCAACAATTACAACAATTACAGTAAATACAGAGATTAAAGGTCCTATATTGACTCTTGCGAGCTTTAAGCCATGTTACAAAATTATTAAATGAGTAACCTTTGCCCTTTTCATTCTGTTACTGATGTTTTTAAGTGAAGTGTGATCAAATAAGGCATTTTCCATGTAGTGTTCTAGGCTTAGACTTGGACAAACTTTATTGATCCACAAGGGAAATTACTTGGACACGGTAGCTCACACATCACAATATAATAACAAAGAGTAAAAAATGTAAATGGTAATGATATATTCTAAATATGTAACAAAAAGATAGCAAGAGACTGATGTCAAAAAAGGCATAATTATATAAAATATATATGCACTAGTAAAAATAAAAATTCTCAGCTATATATAGAGGTCTGTTGCACATTTGAAACCGCACTTTGATCGGATATTTGTCTTTTCCATTTAATTTCAGGAGTTCCCCAGGTTCCTGAAGGACAGCTCTGCCAATGTGGAAAAGAGTGCTCATCTTTCACTGAGCTCAAGACTCATTTAAACAATCATAACCAGCCCGCCCACAACCACAGCCCGTCACAGCAAGACCACCCACCCCCTCCTCCTCCTCCACCTCAACAAATGGACCAAACATCACAACAGCAGCACCCTCACCACGACGACAAACTGACCAACGGGGCGTCCAGTTCCTCCTCTTCTCCCTGGTCCAGCCACCCTCACAACCAAACTAATAATGATAACAACAGTACAGAGGACAACAGCAATGGTATTTCCAGTAATAACACTACAGCGAAAGGAAAAGGCCAGGGGCAAACGAGAGAGAAGAAGTTTAAGTGCAGTATGTGCTCCAGAGCTTTTATAACTTCTACTAAACTGAATGTGCACTTCATGGGACACGTGGGGATGAAGCCTCATAAGTGTGAATACTGCAGTAAAGCGTTCAGTGATCCGAGCAACCTCCGAATGCACCTCAAGATCCACACAGGTACTGTACAACCCATGCATGCTGTTGTACCCTTGTTTATATTATTCACCTTTTTAAAACTGAGGAAAAACAAAATGTGTAAACGGGAACAAATTGGCATCTTTTTTATGTTTAAATATCCAGTTCTAATTCATAGTTGCTGTGTAATATCTTTGGTCAAATTATGATTTAACTATTGCAACCAGAACTACAAAAATCAAATATAAAAATCTTGATTGAGGAAATGAAGGAGGGAAAACGGTGATTCATTTTTGCCATATCTCCTTGCCCTAAAATATAATTCTTTTAAATTCACATTTCTCTTTTTCTCTGTCTAAATATCTTTAATACCATTTTGCAGGCCTTTAATATGGCAGGTGGAAAAAATGGTATTAAAGAAATGTGTAATTTTTGCCGGTCCTTAACATATTCTTGCCATTTTCTGTGTCTGAACAGGCCAAAAGAACTACAAATGCACAGTTTGTGAGAAGTCGTTCACTCAGAAGTCCCATGTGGCCTCTCATATGTTGATCCACACCGGAGCAGAGAAACTCAAGTGTGACCTTTGTGAGCGAACTTTCATCAGGAAACATGACCTCAAGCAGCACATGTTCTCACACACACAGTATGTTTTACTTATCACTTTCTTAAAATGCAAAACTGTAATCAGAACCATTGTAAAGAATTAAACTACTAATAACCCAACATATTTCTGACATAGTCTAAAGTTCTGGTGGAGGGTCTGGCACTTTTCATAGGCCACGTTTACATGATGTTTTTTAATTCTGAATTAAATACTTCGGAATTAAACTATTCTCCTTCGAGTTTACATGGAAATAATAATTCCGAATTGAGGTTTACATGGAAAACACGTTAAATTGCCTTTATTTAATCTGGGGGTCGGGAAGAGTTCTGATTGGACAGGGACACAAGCATATTTACGTCTACCGAAAGAAAACACACAATCAGCTGCTACCGGCTTTTTTGTCATCTCGGTTTGGTTAGTGTTTTTATGTTTTCTGCCATCCACTCTTTTCATTATTTGTAGTTCTTCCAGTCCAGCTCCGGGCCACCATCTCGCAGTGCGTCATTGCGTCAGAACGGCGACCCAACGAACATGTGCCAAACGACCAGAATTATTTTTAAGCAGAATAAATAATTACATGATCGAGGAATAAATTAATTTGGCTTTAAAATCGGAATAAACCACCCAATTCGAATTAAGTTTAATTCTGAATAATAATATTCAGTAGGACTTAAGTTTTTACATGGTCTTTATAAAGCGGAATTAATTTTTATTTGGAATGAACTTACTTTTAATCGGAATTAAAGCTCTCATGTAAACTTGGCAATAGAGATGGTATTGCTTTGCCTTGAATGTTCTACAATATGCCATTTCACTTGTCTCCATAGAGACACAGAAGTGGCCAGGCCAAGTTACAGTTCAGATTGGTGGAGAGGTGAGCCCACTCACAATAAAAATGCATGTTTTTCAACCTATAAAAACAACTGTACTTGATAAAATGCAAGATAGATGTGTTAAATGCCACACAGTGGAACATTTCAGGCAAAGCAATAACATCTCCATGGGGAGAAGCAAGTGGAATACCCTCCAAGTTATGCAGTCCACCCTTATAAACCAAGATTTTGTAGCTTAATTTACTAACTCTGACCATAAATTTTGAATACATAAAATAAGAGCTATACCTGAGGGAGAAGTGTTAAGGCCAACACACACTGGGACGCTTTGTCACATGGCAAAATTACAGCTTCCATTATTTTCTATGAGCCAACAAACACTGGGCGTGCGCCTGCTCACGGTGGCGTTTGAACCTGTGCCATGATTCAGATTTGTTCAATCGGGATGTGGTGTCGCGTCTGAAAACACATGCATTTTGCACTTCTGCAGTGAGTACAGACATGTCTCTGCTCTGTGACTGACAAAAGGAGCTGTAAACTGTGAGCAACTTTTTTTAAGAGCCATGACATGCGGGGTTCAGTGTGTGTCGACCTGTGGGTTAAACATGTGGCAATTGACACACCATGGCGTGCCACGTTTTGGTGTGCGTTGGCCTTTAAACAAAAAAATTGCAGTAAAATAATTATAAATTATATTATTTTTAATGTTGTAGCAAATATTTATATGACAACTACCTAAGTGTACTAACTAACTTAATAAATTCTATTTTATTTTCAATTATTTCAGTGAACGCCGGATACAGTGCCCTAAATGCAACAAACACTTTCTCAAGACCAACCATCTTAAGAAGCATATGAACTCCCATGAGGGCCGCAGGGACTTTGTTTGTGAAAAATGTCATAAAGCTTTCCTCACCAAATACCACCTCACAAGACACCTCAAGATCTGCAAAGGACCCAAGACCGAACGGACATCACGAAAAGAGCGTGTGGACGGAGAGGATGAGGAAGAAGAGGAGGAAGATGACAGCAGTGGGAGAAGAGAGGCTGAGAGACTAGACTCTGTCAGTAATGAAGCCTGCGGTTTAGATGTTGCAGGATATAACTCTGAAAAATCATTATCTCCTCCACATTGAGAAACACAGTGCCTCGTTATTAAAGTATTTTTTAGTATTATTTAACAAATACTGGTCTGTAAAAGGTTGGGTTGGACAAAAGGACACATTTTTTTCAAAAATCAAATCAAACTATTGCTTTTTATGTATTTAAACAGGAAGAGAGTTATAAAGTAATTTAAGACCTAAAAACTAGTATATCAGTAAAAATTTGAATTGACTGAACCCCATTTCTATTCGAATTTGATTATCCAGCCCTAGCAAAAAGTTTATCAGCTCTTTCTTCCTTTTCTCTCTTTTAAAGTTACTGATGTGATAGAGTGGGTATTACTCGATAAACTACAATGTTATCCAAAACAAATTTCCTCAAATGTACTTTTTGTAATATGCTTTTTTATAAACGTAGGTGTATAGGATTCTCTATGATGAAGGATAACTTCAATTCAACAACAATATCTAACTGATGCTATTACCTTGCCACAATGGTCTTGTTAATTTATATTTTTGTATTGCAATATTTTGTGAACAGAGGTTGATGTTTAAATTAAAATGTTATTCATGGTCATTAATTAATCCTCTGAATATTGGCCTTTTGTGGATTTATTAAAGGCTATTTTATTCAACTCGCCCATTTTCTCTTTTTGTTACTTTTATTTTGTAAAGTAAACATGAAAGCGGAAGTACTCACTGAAACTTCCGGTTAAAATACAAATTATGCAGCGCCCCGGCTGTCTGTTTCTTCAGCGTGGTATGATTAATTATTGATTTATTTAATAATTTCTTACATCTGAATTAGATAATACCACCTGCTTTAGTTTTGCTGGATATAAGGAAACACATGCCCAAAGGAGAAGTCTTGATTTCCTTGTTTTGTAGTTGTTTGGGCAAGCTAACTCATGCTAAGCTAACGTATCCTTTTAGGAATAGCACAGCAGCTCAGCCATTTGTTCTGGTTCTACTTACAAAGTTTGTGCAGTTAGTTTTTATCTGTCCATATTATGAATTTTACTCTGTTATCTTTGTCCGGATAGCTGTGTATTTCCAAAAGTTGGTATCATCTAATTGAATTTTCTATGTTTGAGTTGTCTGACCAGTGAAATGATGTTGACCCCGCCGAAGGAAGGGACGCCGAGTCTGATGGACAAGGCTCTGCGGATGAGACGGGAGGAGCAGGCTCGGCAGGTGGTCCTGGCCTGGGCCGTCCTCAACATGTCTTTAGCTGGAATGATTTATACTGAAATGTGAGTTTTTCCTTTGAGCTTGTCCTTCCTCTATCACCATGGCTTTATAAAGGTGCACTGTGTAGCTTTTCTGGTTGAAGGTCTGTTTGACTCCATGGTGATGTTATTGTTATGTTATGCAGTAGGGCATTAAACCTATCTCTCTCACACAATTGAAACAAGGAGGTCAGGTCTGTGGAGAGGTGACATAACTCACAGAATGAATGCCTGTTTTGAACATTTGTATCAATAAAACACGTGTAACTGAATAAATGCAAGATCAGTTTAATGCCATACACTTTTTACATTTCAGGCAAAGTGAAAATAACGTCTCCATGGAGTCCACAACAGCAAAGTTACATAGTGCATCTTTAATTCAATTCTAAATTTTCTTTTGGTTTTTAATTTAGGTCTGGGAAATTGCTGAGCAGATACTATAACATCACCTACTGGCCTATCTGGTACATAGGTGGGTGTCGAAATATCATTACACAAATATAATTCAATATGATGTTAACTACAATTATTAAAGTACTCATGTCCATTTTCTTTCCTACAGAATTAGCACTAGCCTCTTTGTTTAGCCTTAATGCACTTTTTGACTTCTGGAAGTATTTTAAGTACACTATGGCTCCAGCCTCAATTGCTGTATCTCCAGATCAACATCGCCTTCTTGGACTTACAAGAACAGGTGAAATACTGAACAGTTATGAACAATTTATTTAATTTTACTTGTTGTTTACATTTCTCTTGCAACTTCCTCTGTTATTTTGTTATATGTTTTTAGGTATTCAAGCCTCTCCCGTGCAGAAACCTGAGAAGAAGGAGACCCCCGCTCCAGCGCAGTCGTCTCCACTGCAGGGTCAAAGCGTACTGAGCTTCAGTCCGTCTCGACCTCCAACCACAAGTCCCAAGTTTTCTCCCACCTGTGTACCTGGCTACAGCCCCGGACTCAGTAACCCGCCCACTCCAAACAGCGTGGGAGGGCCCTTTTCACCCTCAGTCAACTTTGGAAAGGTTTTGAAATGACAAAATAAAATAAATACATGACATATTTATTTAACATTTCACATTATTAAACAAAGACAGAACATAAACAGATATCTTAGATAAACAGTGTAGGAAAACATTTGTAGAAATAACGCCTAAACAAATAGACAAATGCACATACATACATGAATGAACAAAAACTCTCTGCCCATCACTATCTCACCTTTCCCAACATCTTCTCATTCTCTCCTTTGACATATTCAGTGTAGAAGTATTGTATTAGTATATGTATAGTATTTACTTCCAAATTTTAATTATAAGCAGGTTTGTTTGAATTTTGCCTGTAAATAATAAGGTATCCATTGAGCAATGTATATAAGTATAGTGATATATTGAATATTTACATTACAATCATTGCATTATTACTTCACTCTGTACTCTGGTCTGTCATTGAGGCAGACTGCACCTATCACAATCACCACAGATAAGGGGGGTGAAGTGTCTTGCTTGATGACACAGTAACATTATCATTGGTTTGAACTGTGATTCAGTATTTGACATGTTTACATAGTGCCCAAAATATCCCTCTCATTTTAGGTGCTGAACTACAGTCCATCTCCGGGCTCTTCTCCTTATCCAAGCAGCATCGGTCCAGTTGAAGGTTCCAGCTTAAGGGCTCGATATCGTACCTCACCCTCTGTGTTCAACTCCCCTGGAAACAAAGAGGACTACATGGAAGATCTGAAGAGCTTGGAGAGGTTTCTACGCTCAGAGGAAGAGAAAAGTCATAGAAGTCAGTTGGGTAGGTCACTGTTTAGCAAAAATCTAGTCTGAGATGCAGAACTTAGAGGTTGAAAGTGCAATTCAGAATACAGCTGACTAAATATAACTTGCATTAACAGGAATAGAAAAAATAGAACAATGAAATAGCTTGCATGTCAATTCAATAGCACAATTTATTCCCAAAGGTTGTCTTTTAAAGGTGCACCATGTAACTTTCCTGGTGGAGGGTCCACTCATAACTTGTTTCCATAAAGATGTCATTGCTTTGCCTGGAATGTGCCACAATATGGTATTAAACTTGGCCATTTCCATTAAAACAAGCATATGATGCTACTAAGCTAAGTTACAGGCCAGATCTTTGGAGAGGTGACCCCACTCATAGTAAGAATGCATTTATTTCAAGGTATTTAATAGGAGGAGGAGGAGGAGGAGGAGGAGGAGGAGGAGGAGGAGGAGGAGCAGTAGTAGGAGTAGTAGGAGTAGTAGGAGTAGTAGGAGTAGTAGGAGTAGTAGGAGTAGTAGGAGTAGTAGGAGTAGGAGGAGTAGGAGTATTCCAGACAAACCAGTAACAACATCACCGAGACAAGAAGGTGCATCTTCTTGTCTCGGTGAAGATGCACCGAGACAAGAACAGTACACATAAAAATAATCAATCAGTAATGAGACACAGAGGAACTGTTTTTTGGGCACTCATTTATTTGTATTTTTCATTGTGTTTCTAATTATCAAATGTGTAATTCTGATCTTGTTAGGGAGTCCAGAATCTGTGTCTCCAAATCACAGTCCAACGTTTTGGAACTACAACCGCTCTGTGGGTGATTATGCTCAGAGCTTGAGGAAATTCTTGTATCAGCCAGCATGTCGCTCCCAGGCCCCATCTGCACACAAGGATGAGACAGACCTTGGCTCCAAACAGGCTGCAGAGGAGGTATGAAAACAATTTGTCAATTTGTTCATTGTTTATTCCAAGAGTATTGTGTTTTTTTCATTGGCATTTTTCCTTGGTATTTTTCCTGACGATTTGCGTGCAGGTGTGGGCCAGGATTACAACTACTCGCTTCGTAGTGGACCGCATTGACAGCTGGACGGCAAAACTTAGAAATGTAAGTGCTATTATTCACTGCACTTAAGATTCAATATATGAACAATTTGGCAATTAGCTGCCACTCTGATTGAATGAATAGTTTATGAATAGTTTAGTTTATGTATTATGTTGTTTATGTAGTTTATTATTGTTTTGTTTCATTCTGTATATCAGTGGATAAGTGACACCATCTTAGTCCCCTTGGTCAAAGAAATAGACTCTGTAAACAGCCAGTTGAGAAGGATGGGCAGCCCTGAACTCCAGATAGGAGGTGAGGAGCAAGTGACAATGAAATACAGTCCCTGACAAAAGTCTTTTCGCTTATCCATATTGTAGAAACAAAAGCTTATAACCTGACTTTAAATTAATCGATTGGTTTTAGAAATGTCTCATATGAAAGCTAAAACCCTCCCAAATTATGCTCAATATACTAAAATAAATTTGCTTCACTGAAGAAAGATTGATAATTTAATGAACACAGAAAGGTCAGATTTTGGCAAGACAAAAGTCTTGTCGCCTACAGAAAATTGCACACATAATTTACTTCAAATACAAAAATATGTTGCATAACGTCAGTGAATTAAGTAGTGGTGCTGTGAGATCCATATTTAATATCTTGTATGACTTCCATGAGCTTGAAGGACTGCATCCATGCGGTTCGACAATGATTCATACAATTTGTTGATGAAGTCATCAGGAATAGCAAAAAAGCAGTCTTACATGCCTCCCAGAGTTCATCAAGATTCTTTGGTTTTGCCTTCCATGCTTCCTCTTTCATTCTATCCCAGACATGCTCAATGATGTTCATGTCTGGTGACTGGGCTGGCCAGTCCTGGAGCACCTTGATCTTCTTCGTCTTGAGGAACTTTGATGTAGAGATAGAAGTATGCGATGGAGCACCATCCTGCTGCAAAATTTGACCCCTTTTATGGTTGGGAATGTAAGAGGTAGCTAATACTTCTTGATATTTTAGGCTATTGATATTGCCTTCCACCCTGCAAATGTCTCGCACACCCCCATACTGGATGTAACCCCAGACCATGATTTTTCCGCCACCAAACTTAACTGTTTTCTGGGTGAATCTTGGATCCATGCGGGCTCCAGTAGGTCTCCTGCAATATTTGCGGCGGCTGTGATGTAATTCAACCGAGGATTCATCTGAGAAATCCACCTTCTGCCACTTTTCCAGTGTCCATCCTTTTAGCAGGCTGTGGGCCTTGGCAAATGCCACATGGTTTTTTAATTGCCTTTTGTTTAGTGCTGGTTTCTGTGCACTGATTCGACCATGGAGGCCATTTCGAGACAGAATTCTACAAACTGTTGTGGTTGACACAGGGACTTGAGGTGACCAGGCCTGGTGGAGCTCTGCTGCAGTGGAAACGGGGCTGGCCTTGGATTTTCGAATCAACAAACGGTCCTCCCGAGCAGTTGTCTTGCGGGGTCTGCCGGACCTGGGCTTGTCAAAAACATCTCCAGTCTTTTCAGATCTTTTTCTTATTCTTTGTACTTGACGCTGAGACACATTGAAGGTGTCAGCCACCTCAGCAGTGGATCTGGTCTTCAGCCTCTTGATAATTAACGCTTTGGTCTCAGGGTGGATCTTAGGCATGTTGTCAGAGGTCAAGTTGCAGTTGATGTGAAGGTCTGGTGTGCTGGGGTTCTTTTTATACACATCCACTAATTGATTGATCAGTAACTGATCACAGGTGAGGCTGTAATCTAGGATTGGGTGCATCATATGACAAGGCGACAAGACTTTTGTCTTGCCAAAATCTGACCTTTCTGTGTTCATTAAATGATCAATCTTTCTTCAGTGAAGCAAATTTATTTTAGTATATTGAGCATAATTTGGGAGGGTTTTAGCTTTCATATGAGACATTTCTAAAAACCAATCGATTAATTTAAAGTCAGGTTATAAGCTTTTGTTTCTACAAAATGGATAAGCGACAAGACTTTTGTCAGGGACTGTAGTCTATCTACTTAAATGTTTTAACTAATACATACGCGATTGATTTCATTTTGTACACTAGAGGCCAGTATAAGTAGCCTAAAGCAGGCAGCAGTGATGAAGGCTTCATCCATCCCTACAATAAACTCCATTGTCTTGTACCTGGACATCACTCCCAATCAGGAGTATCTGGTGGAGCGGATACGGGGTAGGATCACCAGTTAAATACACTGTAAATCTTAATGTTGTTTGGATCAAAAACACAATCTTTATTTTTCCTCTTAGAGCTAGCACACAGTGGCTGCATGAGCTCCTTCAGGTGGAACGGAGGTGGTGATCTGAAGAACAGGAAGTGGGACAATGACCTCCCCACTGACTGTGCTGTGAGTATAAGACTATAGGGGTCTTTTCATTGAAGTAATCCATTTGCATCATTCAGTCAGTCTAAAAGCGCTTTGCTTTTTCTCTTCAGATCCTTATGCATGTTTTCTGCACATACTTGGACTCCAGACTACCTCCACATCCCAAATATCCAGATGGGAAAACTTTTACTTCTCAGCATTTTAGCCACACTCCAGATAAACCTGGTAAAAAATAGTTAATAGACCTTGTGTCTCAGTTGTATCATCTAATTTACTGTGTGTCATTCTGAGATATTTTCTTTCACAAACCTCCGCAGATGTGACCAAGGAGAACCTCTTTTGTATCCACCAAAGCAGCACTACACCACCCCATTACCAGCTCATCTATCAAGGGCACATCTACAGTCTTCCTAAGGTGACTAATTCAACTAGAAATAATAAAAACATCATTAAAGCTGCACTCTGTAACTTTTCTGATGGAGATGTCATCGCTTTGCCTGAACTGTACCTTAAACTTGAACAGTAACACTAAACACCTGTAAATGAATAGACGTAAGACAGCTGCATCTACTCATTTACAGGTGTTTACATGCATTCTTGCTGTGAGGGGGGTCAGCACTCCAGATCTGACTCGTAACTTGGCCTAGTGGTATCACCTGCTTGGCGATGGATAGGTGTAATGCCGTACTGTGGAACATTCCAGGCAAAGCAATAACACGATGGTGAACTTTCTATCAGAAAAGTTACATAGCTCGTCTTTTAAACATCAATATCCATTTTTGTACCTTTTCCTTTGTTAATAAAGCCCTAAAAAGTATGCAAGTAGTACTTTTGGACTACTGTTTTCCTACTCATTATTTCAGTAATTATATGCTTTAATGATGTTATTACACAGATGACTATAATCTTTTCCTGAAGTAAACCTGCTGACTCTGAGCTGTCCGATTTCTGTTCCAGGGCAGGAACAACTTGTTCCACACGATCCTCATGTTTCTTTATGTGATTAAAACCAAAGAATCAGGGATGCTCGGGTAAGTGCACGCTGTTCCACCACTAGTGTTCACAGTGATTATGTGTGAAATGTAGAGGGAGAGTATCACCTGCCACTGTCACTTAAAGGTGCATTGTGTAACTTTTATGGTGGAGGGTCGTCGCCTGCTTGTTTCCATCAATATGTCATTGTCACATTAAACAGCTCTACATTTATTCAATTACAGGTGGTTTTATAGTTCAAAAATACCAGCAGGCATTCTAACTTTGAGTGGGATTGCTTCTCCACAGATCTGACCTGTAACTTGGTCTTGTTTGGTCTCCATGAAGATAGAAAGGGTTAATACCATACTGTGAAACATTCCTAACAAAGCAATAACATCTCCATGAAGAGAAGTATTTGACGGACCCTCCCCCAGAAAAGTTACACAATGCACCTTTAAGTATTGAAAAGAAATTAGCTGAATAGTACTGAATTAAAGCTTTAAAATGAGTATTGTGTGTTCATGATTCGAAAACTAAAATAACGAATTACTTATTCTCAAGTTAAAGTAACTGAGTGCATTTTTAGCTTTTTACTTTGTGCATTTGTAGTAGATTTTTGAAGTTGTACTTGTAATTGAGTATAATTTTAGCTATGTAACTGTAATTAGTTACATTTAAAATGAAGTTACTGAGTACATCACAAGTGCCAATCCCAATCCACAGCTGTTTGCTCTATACCTACAAACACACAGAACAGCTATGCATCCCCTGCTCTGATTGGCCAGTGCTCAGAGAATATGCAGTTTAATGAGTGAAGTCAGATTTACGCTCAGGTTTTGTATAAAAATGTTAAAAAGTAACGTGTAACTAGTACTCTGAGTAGTATTTTTCATGCAAACTTTTTATTTAAGTACACCTTTGGCAGCAGTATTTGTAATTGAGTACATTATTAGCCATGTAACCGTGCTTTGACTTTTCCAGCACTGCTAAATTCTAAAATTGCAATAATTACAACCTCATATTGCTTATTATTTTTCACAGGAGGGTGAATCTTGGTCTCTCTGGAGTCAACATCTTGTGGATTTTTGAAAGCTAAGACACAGCCATTCAGTGGACCTGTCCATTCTGCTCATGGATTTTGAATTAAAATCATGAGCACTTAACTTGGGCTCAGATTGTGAGTTTTGGAGTACTGGTGCTGATTTGGACTTTGATGCAGTTAGTCGAATGAACTGCTGTTTGAAATACGATTTGTGTTTAACTTTTGAAGCACAAATGTAGCTCATTTTGTCTTTGCCGCATGCCAGCCTTGTAAATAACAATGACTTGCCTGGATGTAAATATTATGTTTCTGGAATGTTTTGTTACAGCTATTTCACTGACTGCAGAACTGTAGATATTGGAGCTATCTATTTTGTACTGTCCAAGCAACATAAAAATACTCCACAAATGTTAAATGGGCTACACACAAAATGTAACAAAGCATGTCTGATGTATTTCAATTGCCCAAGTCAGGAACTTGTATTATTTTTATATAAAAATAAACTAAATTTGAGTAACATCTAAGAGTCCCTTTAAAAAACAAGCATACAGTTGCACTTATATCCAAAGTCAGGGATTTGTTGTATTATTTTTATATACAAATGTTATTAATCTGACACGAACCAACTCCTTTTTAAACAAGCATGCAGTTGCACTTTTATTTAATGTCAATACAACTGAGGGAGATGGACACTAAACAAGTAAACCTCTGGGTGGCAGTGTTGCTGAGATAACGCGTTTGACCTTCTTGGGACCATTTTCTCAAACATAGGGCATCTCTGTGAGCGCTGTTTAATTTGACGCACTCAACAACCAGTTGCTGTAGAAATAAAAACATATCTTCTCTTTCAGTTGGTTGCATTTTAGGTCCCAAGATAGAAAATAGTAGCAACGACTGCAGCAGTAATTTTCCTCTCAATTGCAGTGGTCTAGTTTGTAGTTTCAAAGCACTTGAATTAAAAAAGAGGGTACAGGAATTCTGCAATACAGCATAATTTGGGTAAAATGGCATTAATCGTGTTTGTTTTGTAGTTTTAAATCGTCCTTTATTTATTATGGACTGCGGTACCCACGATGCATTGGACTGTATGCGGCAAACTGTAGGGAAATGTAGTTTAATGCTCTGTTAAATCAGTAATTTAAATTAAACAGATCAAAGAATGTATCGTGTAAATTAAAATTAAATAATCAGTTCTAGTCTTTTAAGTTATAATACACAAAGTTTGTCAATAACATCGAGTTTTCTTTAGACAGCTACGCGATTGACCAATCACGAAGGACTACAAGGACCACAATGCACCTGGCCGCATTTGCTCCTGCGCTCACATCCGCTCGAGCAATCTGTGTTGGAAAAAGGACTTTGTGAAACTGCAGCGATGTCAGTCCAGGTTGTGGCAGCGAAAATGGCAGAGGTCGATCTCAAAGACGTTCCCAGCAGCAAAGACCTGCCCGCGGGATCCCCGGTGTCGCCCGTGGCAGACGCCAAAAACATCGCCAAAAACGAGGCCAGTTGCTCCGCCGCAGCCTCCCCAACAGCGGAGTCCTCCTCTGCGAAAGCCGGGGAAGGAGCGCTCAACCCGAACCCCGGGAAGATGCCTCAAGCCTCGGCTCTGAAGCGCACGGATCCGCAGCAAAACGGCGGGGAGGCGTTTGTCAACCGGGACGGGACCGTGGCCGAAGCTCCGCGGATGAAAAAGGTAAAAGAAATTCGCTTTATGGTGGTGGGAAATGGGCCGTAAGCAACAGCCCCTCGCCGCATTGAAAGCTCTCCAAAGCAGTGTGTCTATGCTAACAGGCTAGCTGGTCTTAAAACCACTTAGACAGCTCAGAATAACTAGATAATGCAGATTGTCATTGTTAAAACCATTGTTGGATCAAAGCTATAGATTGCTCTACTCATTTGACAAGTATATGTTTTTAAATTGCTAGCTGACACGATTTTAATCTAGATAAAAATGAATAAAACTGGCTCGCAAGTTAAGACCACATGCTTGCACACTGGCTCAAGTAAATGAAATGATTTAAATTATAGTTGTTGATTTGTGTTTTTTGCCTTCAAGACTCCCAATCAGCAGTTTACAGAAAGTCTAGCCTAGGGACACGTGGAACCACCTGCATGATCTGATTTAAGATTCTGTTGTCCAAACATTCAATTATTCTACGTTTTATTTTGGTCAAAATAAACGTTTCCTAATCCCGTATTTAGAAGGGACAGTGATTGTATTTACAGTTCAAACCATACCATAGACTATATATGGGTCTAACTTAAGTAATGGCACAATTATAGCCAACTTATAATGCCTGAAACTACTGATAATTCTATGCTGTAATATAACTGGGCAAAGTACAATCAATGCCAGTGGTTAGAATTCAGTTACAAGTTACAAGTCTATGGTACGTCTTCTTTATACATTTATCAGTTATGTTGTAAGATTACTTTGGTAGCATCAGCAAGTTCCTTTGTGAAACCAATTTTAGATGCTTGTGACTGGCTACCAAAATAGCTCTGCATTATAGTGCAATACATATTTGGGCATGTACATAAATCATATATCTCCCATTTTATGTCACACCTGATGTTATTTTAAAATTATGCTTTTAACTTCGCTGGAATCCAGAATACACACTTCTTGCCTGTCTGGCCACTGTTGAATCTTCCAGTTTTTAAATGGGTTTGACTGACCGGAAGGTTAGCCAATCAATGACACGCATTGTCCACCGTATCAAAAAAATAAAGGAAAAACAAATCACACGGCAGTGAAAAACAGTAGGTTTCTGCTGAGTAAACTCTGGGGGGCGATAAAGTTGATTTAATTTGTAAATGAAAATAAGACAAATCTGATTGCTCGATGATGTGTGACAGAGGGAGTGGAGACCAGACTGATATAAATATATATAAAAAAATACAGAGATATTATTCTGGATTTGCCTGGCATCTTCTAACTATTGTTGTACTGCAAATATTAGACTTTAATTTGGCACAAAGGTTATTTTGCCTTGGGACTGGACAATTAATTTGATTAAATTTTAATTAATTTGTGTTTTTAATAATCGTAATTTTGAAAATTTACAAAATCATGAAATCAACAATTATTATGAAACAAGTTTTCTTCTGACTCCTTACTTGAAAAGCAGGGATATTGTGCAATTACTGTTGTCATTATTATTATTATTATTATTATTATTATGTACTACTACTACTACTACTACTAATAATAATAATAATAATAATGATAATGATAATAATAATCGAATATGATGAGTATAAAAATGTAAAGAGCTTCCCATGTTTGAAAGATGATCCCTGCTCTGACTTCAGTTAAAACCATTTAAAATTGTAGTCGTCTAGGGTGTGCACAAACATTTTTATTTTATTTTCTTGCCTATCTGCCCAGCCCTAGTTTGACTCATGTGCTATCCAATACAGACATTGCAGTAGTGAGCAGTCACTCTAGTTTTTACAGTCCATTTTTAGCCTGTAGACGAGAGCTTTGAATACTGATGCTAGATGAGATTTTGTATCCCATGACTTAGTATAAAATTATATGGCACGCAAACAGATTGGGGTTAATTTAACCTGAGCTAGGTGTGGGTTATCCATTATTATCTATTATTTTGATTGTCACTTAAATTTATATAAAGGCCAGCGTTCAAGGATTGATAAGAGGGACTTCGAGGAATTGGCTTCCATAATTCTAGTGCCAGAGATATTGTAAAATGGTGACAAGAATAACTAATACCTTTTGGTGGACTTATCAGATTGTTAAATTGATTTTGGATATGCATTCTTGAGACTCTGACTTTTTCAGTATTACATTATGCTGTAATTCAGATTGAGATATGAAAATACAAAGTAAATTACAAGTACAACAGAGGTATTTGGTAAAGCTGATAATATCTAGGATTATTTTTGTTTGTCAACTATCAACAGTTAATTCTCATGTACTTAAATAAACAAATAAATACAATAATATTAATGAAAGAATAAAAAATAACATTGAAATAGTTGAAAATGCATTCTGTCTGCCCATAAATACAAATCCAAACAGTGCATTTCCTGATCAGACACTTTTATCCTCATGGGGCAGAAGGTCGGCCTATTTATAGCCCTCCAGGAGTTGTGGCTCTTATAGCACGCTATAGGACAGACCCTCATGTCCTCACACATCTGCTGAACCCAGCTCTGTGCAGGACGATGCAGCAGAGACAGGGACCACAGCTCTTTAATCCTTGTCTTTATCATGTTGCCACACGAGCGGATTAAACAGCAGCTTTGTGTTGTGGAAGGTGGGCCCAAATGGAAGAGAGAGATGGAGGGAGGGTTTGATTGTGACCAGTGCAGCTTAGTGAGAATAATGGCGGAATGACAATTAAAGTTGGGCAGGGATAGCTTGGTATGTCCGGCGTTGCCTGTTTGTAACCTTGGCACAGACTAAAGAAGTGTGACGTTAGTCATAATGTTCAGCTCCAATCAAATGAAGCTCACAAGGCTAGCAGTCAGCGAATTTGTAGCCGACGGACAAAATGGCGAAATAAAAGCACCAGGATCATGTAGAGCAGGTTGGTGCGAACATTTTAAGACTAAAATGACAAGGCTCACTGCAGCAGTTATAGAGCGAGGGGTGACAAGTTTTCATTTTAAAGTCAATTGAAGTTGGAGTTGATGGAGCCAGAAGTGCCCCCATGCTCACTTCCTATATATACTGTCTAATATGCTTCTTGGAGATGAATAAGTTCAATGCCAAACTGTGGAATATTCCAGGGCCAGGAAAAGCAATATCTCCATTAGACACGGTGGATGCACTAGAAAAGTTATACAGTGCACCTTTTAAAGCTATCTGTACATTTACCAGTAAATGTTAGATGTGAAACCTGTTCTCCATTCCCTCACCTTTGTTCAGACTCACCTGTCCTCTCTGGTCTTCTTCTGTCAGACCAAAGCTGCACACTATCAGACAGCAGCAAAGCAGAGGGCATCTAGTGGTGTTGTGTGAGAATACAACAGGGGCAGGTCAGCCAACCTAATTACAAATGTTAGCTTTAACTTTAGTCCAAAATATTACCGCAGCTACTTGGGTTAAATTTAGGAATACAAAAAAAAAAGTTGATATTTTAAAATATATGATCTCACATAACTGCATTAGAAATATAATGATTTAAATAATTATAAGACATATTAATGGGTTTCATGGAAATGATTCCTTCCAGATTTGAAGGATCGTGTGTGGACCTTTCTCCATTCAAAAGATATAATATTTTGATTTGCATTATTGCTCAAACAGTGGAGCCTTGCCAAATCAAAAAATTACCATTATTTGACTGATATTGTGAAAAAAAAAAAAAAAAAAAAAAAAAAAAAAAAATATATATATATATATATATATATATATATATATATATATATATATATATATATATATATATATATATATATATATATATATATATAGTGTCAGTTGTTTATTTTCCATCTATGTGTCAAAACCAAACACTTAATCATTCAAGGCATTATATAAATGCATGTAGCAATCTGTGTTTTGATTAAATGTCCTATATTACGCAAAACTGACTCCTATGAGCTTTAAGCCATGTTATAAAGCTGTTACCTCCTACTAACATGCCTGAGTTGAGTTTTGTACAACACCTGTTTGAGTAATCCTTTATTATTAGGCTGCCTACATCTCTAAAGCTCAAAATGCTCTATTTAACCTTGTGACGTCATGAAGTTTTTGTTTTCAAGTTTCAGCGGCTACTTTTTACCTTTAGGTTTAGTAAAGATTTCCAATTCCAGAGCTGAAATCATCTAAATGATTCTATTGAAGGTGTATAGTGGAGCACTTCCTGTATTGCCACATGACATCACAAGGAGTGTTTTCTGTTTGAAAGAAGAACTCGGTCTAAATATGCAGCAGTTGTGGGTTAAACATGTGAATGAAACAAAGCAAAACTCCAGATGTTTGTGATGAGGAAACAACATTATAACATAGATCAGAAAATAACATAATATGGTCCCTTTAATATATTTTTATGTTTGGGTTCATCGTTGATACCAAAATATGTTTAAGTCACTCCCAAAACTATAAATCAAATATAATCGGATGTACACAGAATTTATGTAAGTTCCAGTCATATTGGAGAGGCTTTCTGTGCTCATTCCTCTGTGATGTAATGTTATGTCGTGCATTAATCTGCTGTGCCCAGTGTCCCTCGCAGATAACACTGACCTATGACTGCACTGCTTCGTGAGTGTGTCCATTTGAGAATAATTCTAGTTTCATACTCGGTTTAACTGTGTACACAGCACTACCACGCTAATGCATTCTCCCTCATTCAAATGTATCTGCCTTTTGAACGCTAAACCCTGCAAAACTTAGTAATTTCATGGTTTTTTTTTTTGTTTTTTTTTTGGGGGGGGGGGAGTAGTGGATTAAGAATGACTGTAGTTTAAATGGCCATCGGGAAGTCCATTAATATTTCCATCAAGGATTTATTTGATTTAAAGGTCCTATATTATGCAAAATTGACTCTTCTTGTAATATAGAATTTATAGTCTGTACATCTCCAAAGCTGAAAATGCTCTATTCCACTTTGTGATGTCATGAAACTGTAGTTTTCAAGTTAACGGCTCCATTTTACCTATAGTTCAGTAGAGAATGGCAATTCCAGGGCTGAAATGATCCAAATGATTCTAATGAAGGTGTATAGAGTTGAAAAACATGGTGGAGCACTTCCTATATTACCACATGACATCACAAGGTGTTTTCTGTTTGAGAGAAGAGCTCAGCCTAAATATTCAGGATTTGTGTATGAAACAAAACACAACTCCATTTATGTTTGTGATGAGGAAACAACATTCTAACGTAGATCAGAAAATAGCGTAATATGGGCCTTTTAAAAGAAACAAGGTCACTAGTGTACGCTTTATGTTTTATCTCTTGTCCTCATTGTCCTCTTGTTGATCATTGACGTCTCTGAACTGTTGTTTTCACTCAATATCTCACTGTTGACTTTTGCAAATTAGGAGCCCCCAGCTACTAGGGGGGAAGCTGGAGTTCATATAGTTAGTCTTTTTTTTTGGTCTTTTTTGGTCTTTTGGTCTTTTTTTTTGTATAGAGTATGTGGATTAGAGTGAATTAAGGTAACTATTGTCTAGTTATGTTGCCAATTATCGTGAATGACTTAAAAATTGTTTCTTCCCACAATAATCATCACCATAAACTTAGGAATGCAGCGAAATTTTACTGGTATTGGATATTGGTGCTGATCAGTTTTAAGATATCGGATATATCCCATTATGGTCTATAAATTGGTGTAATAAGACGATTTACTGGCCAATGTTGACCCAAAACACCTTGTCATGCTGTTTACTTTAAACTGTAAATGATGAATAACAGTTACAAAACACATTTATGGATCATTTTTAAACTTATGCTGTTTGTGTTTAAAGGAAATAAATTATGTTTTCAGTTGCTGCATTAGTATCAGTTAATATCGGGTATTGGCAGATACTGAAAGTCAGAGTATCGGCATCTGCATCGGAACAGAAAAAATTGAATCGGTGCATCTCTACACCAGCTTTAATGTTGTGGCAGTCCTACTCCCAGCTAAATGAAATGTATGTAAAATTCAAGGAATATCCTGTGACAGTGCTTTAAGCTATGTTCATCCATGGGCTTCAGAATAGTGAAAAATGAACACTGTTTCCCATAGTTAAAATAACATCTTATATTGTTTTGAATGGGGAAAAAGTCCTCAATGTTGCAGGAAGCTGAAACCAATTGTTGTGTTTGCGTTTTACAGAAAAAAAAAAAGTTATTGTTTAAAGAAAATACCTTGAAATTGCTAAGAAAATTAAATGCTTTCTCCATACAGATATGCATCCAGTTATCTATTGCAGTTCAAATTCTGTACGCAGACACATACTTGGCTTACTTGTTCTCTTGGGGAATTTGCCGCTGTGATGTGAAATGTAATAAGACTTGGCAAAAAGCACTTGTTCATTTTGAGAGTTTAACCTTGTGAATATGTTTTGAAGGAGAGGCAGTAGAAGGTGTGGAGTTATTCTGTCTTTTGTTTAACTCTTTTGTGCTGATTAGTGCTTTCTCTGGTTACTGAATCATCACGAAGGAGAGCTGTGAAGACTGACCATGCCACGGGTCAGTGCCCAGGTTGAAGCAGCTACTGGGAAAACAGGACATGGACTGTGGACTGGAGCTGTAGACCACAAACGAGAGGGAAGGAAGGTACAAAGAGCTGTCCTGGAGAGATGGTTTTTACTTTTTATTTCCACTACTAGAACTGTCACGATAATTACTATGGATCGTATCATCCAAAGTCTTAGAATAATATCATGGACTGTCACAATATATCGAATCACAAGTCTCTTTGATTAAATTCATTGTTATGGTGCAGCAATAGCTAAGAAAACGGGGAACTACTTAGACCATGATCCTTTAGTAACACTTTTAAATCTTAATTCTTCATATTACAGCAGTATCATTATAACAGTATCAAAGTTTTTTAAAGGAGTAAGTAGTATAGTCCCAATTTTGCTAACCTCCACAAATATTGCAATAGAATATCGAAAATATCGTATTGAGAGATTTTGATTTTTTTTTTTTTTTGTTTTAATCTTCTCTTTTGGTTTTTGTGTCCATGGTTTTAGTTTCAGTATTGTCGTTTATCGTCTATATTTACTTCAGCAATATATCAAACTTAAAAAATTGTTATCGTGACTGGCCTACTCAAAGCTGTAGTAAATGAATGAGAGGGAATGGAGGTAAAAAGAGCTCTCCTGAGAGATTGTATTGTATGAATGTGTGGGTCAGGTGTTATTGACAAAATAAATATCTCTTTTTCCTTTTTATTTCAACCACCATACAGAAATGTGTCAAAATGGAACTCAGCTCAGTTTTCTTTTTAAATGAAAGGTCACAGAATTACACGAAATTGAATCTTGAAGCAGAACTCCCAGTATGTTTTGATGAGGTGGCTTAACGCTCACGTTTGAGTAATCCTTTATTATTAGTCTGTCTACACCTCCAAAGATTTTCATGTTAACAGCTACCTGGTCCGATGGCTGACATAGTTGTAACATTGGTCTTCTTTGGTATTGCAAAATGGGCTGTAGCCAACTTGCCTGGGATTCACAATACACATATTTTCAATACTTTACCAAGATATGAGCCTGGTCACCCGTGAATCTCCCCGTTTTCAGATGGGCGTGATTGTCGGGTGGATTAGCAAATCTGGAACATGCCTCATCTGTTGAGGGAAAAAAAACACAACAACGGGGACAGTGCTTCACCCATAATTTCTGTAGCATTTATGGATGAAGCACTAAACTCTCTTAAGTAGTAAGTAGTAAGATAGTTTTGATTTTATTTGTAAATGATATGTGACCAATGAGCTCTTTCGTTTCACTGAAAAACCAAAAAAACAGATTGCGTTTGATAAGTTTTGAGGTGCGACGGAGGGTGTGGGGACCAGACTGATATTGACCTATATAAAAATACGGAGATATGATTCTGGATTAGTCAGGGAAGTAGCCAAGATTACAATCATGAAATATAATTAATTAGTAACTAGAGCTACGACAGTATTATTATCACTGTGTAGTCTTCACCAAGTCCTATTGCAGAAGATTTGTTAAAAAGGAATTTGAAATGTTAAGAGATGGCATTTGTGTTACTATGGCAACAGTCAGTGAGTTACCAAAAACACAAAGGGTGAAAGCGAGCGCTGATTTCGAGTTTCACATTGCTGCTAAATGAGATGAGACCAGCCAAGCGTCCATGACCTTGTTGGAGACGGTTCTGAACGCCCCTCTCATCACTTATCATGTGCGACGATTTGTGTCATTTTGGTTTGGATGATTTATTATTTTTATTTTTTAATAATTTTTGACGCTCAGATCACTTATTTTTTATATTGCCATTCTTTCCAGCTCAACGATCACAGATGAATTACTCTACATTATACATTCTTGCTAGGCCTGTCACAAGAACAACTTATTAAATTCACCTTATTAAAGAAGTTGCCGTGGGTGCCGCCATCATCATTTGGGTTATATTATTTTGTATGGGGCCGATCTTGACAGAAAATAAGGTCAGTATGGACTATAAAGCCATTGTAAAGCGAATCAGTGCAGTGTGACTTGTTGGTGTACATGAACATTGAACATTTTACACAGATTAACCAACTTTATGTCATATTTAAGATGCAAAACCTTTCTCAGCTTCTCCATCGAAATGAATGGGATTCCCTTTTAACCTGAAGTCCTACTACAAAAAAGCATGTTTTACGAACGTTTAAAGACAAAAGTAGGTGGGACAGAATAAGGTGAAAACTGCAAAAGAAAAATGGCAATAAATGATAATATTTAAATCACTGCCCCTGGGGCTGCACAATTTTGATAAAATAGTGAATTTTTCTGACGTATTGTAGTTGCGATTTAGTAGGATTCTATTCAGAGTGCACATTGTAAACAACTCCAGGAGCATTAGCATTTGAGAGAAAACTGAAATATGGACTGATAAAAGAATCCAATGACTTCAGAATATGTTTGTAGAGCTCTAAACTACAGGCACAACAAGATCTTCTCAATAAAGACAAGATCATTTGTTCTTGGCAGAGAACATTCTAGTGTGTAATTGTAGCCTTTGCACTTTGGTAATTGCACCAGCTCGCATTATGATTTTGATTCAGTAATGATTAATTGTGCGTCCTTAAGCAATAACCTTTGAGTAGATAATCCACAAAAACCTTAACATGTTTTAAATGTACAATGATTTCAATTTGATGGAACTGGCTGGTGGGGGGTGGAACTATTAATGGAGTTTTTTTATTCTGTAATAAGTCATAAAGGTTTCTTGTTTGACCCTATCTGACCTTTGCTCTGATGTTAAAAAAAATAACAAAAGGTGCACACAATAAATATTGAAACCCCCCAAAATGTCAGTCTATAATTATGTAAGTTACAGAATTATAGACTGATACACACCTGGTTCTTGCTGTGTAAATAACAATGCCTTGCTAACCTCAACAACATTTTGGAGACTTTTTCCCTTTCAAAAGATATAATATTTTGTTTTCAATTGTTGATTGCTACTACAACGGTCTGAACTTCTTACAATTCTGAAACAATAAGTTGATATTGTGCATTATCATGGCAGCCCTAGGTCTTGATTTGTAGCTCTCAATGCCTGGCTAAGTGTTAATTCTCACTGCGTAAATCCCAATGCTTTGTGTGTGTACAGAAACCTCCTTTATTAGTTCTGCTGCAAAGGCCAAACTCTTAACGCCTGTTTGAGTTTCTCTCAGCCACAGGTTGACACTTATCACTGTCCAGATGGAGCCGCTTATGTCAACTGTGTGATTATGTGGAGGCCCTACTATTAGCAGCTTTCACTGTTTAGGCTAAGGTTACACTGTCCACTCCCTGCTATGCTAACTCAATGCCTACACAGCTTCATAATGCCACAGAAGGGCAGAGGGCAGCTGGGGTGGTCTGGTTTTGAAGCTCACACCTTCACAAAGCAAAATAATGCCTCTCTCTCTCTCTCTCTCTCTCTCTCTCTCTCTCTCTCTCTCTCTCTCTCTCTCTCTCTCTCTCTCTCTCTCTCTCTCTCTCTCTCTCTCTCTCTCTCTCTCTCTCTCTCTCTCTCTCTCTCTCGTCTACATATAAAGCAAACAAAAACTCTCACATCAATTTTATATATATATATATATAATATAAAATATATATATATATAATATATATATAATATAATATATATATAATATAATATATATATAATATAATATATATAAAATATATAAAAAAAAAATATATATATATATATATATATATATATATATATATATATATATATATATATATATATATATATATATATATATATATATATATATATATAAAATTGATGTGAGGGTTTTTTTTTGCTTTATATGTAGACTTGGGTAACACGTTCACTTTATTACATGAAAAAAACTAATATTAGAGACATTTATGGTCCTATATTATGCAAAATTGACTCCTATGGGCTTTTATCTTAGAGGTGGGAGATATCTTAATACATGGATCATATCTATTGTTGTTTAGGAGATATGCAAAATTAGTTGGGATATAGTTATTTATTCCCTTGAACCTCAACCATGGCATTACTGGCACATTGCACCATGGGAGGATAATCCAAAACAATATTGAAGACGTAATGTTTGTCATGGGTTTCAGAGTGATGAAAAATTAACCTTGTTGTCATTAGAGACCGATATGACCGATATATAGGGCTGATTTTGGTCATTTTCCCCAAATGATCTAATTAGAATTCAGTATGTACTAACTTTCTTTAACTGCAAACTGTGTAGTCCAATGTAGTCACATTTTTGCAGTACCTTTTTTGGACTTAAGTGTTCAAACTAAGCTTCATGGATTTATTTTTTATGCATATTTTTCATGCATATTTAGGGTGCTTGTTGAGCCAAACAAAATATCAGCCTCTGCTGGAGATTTAAGGCCACTAACCTATGCGCTAAGAAGCGCAAATATCGGCTTGATATATTGATCTATCCCTAGTTGCCATAGCATTTAAAGATGCACTGTGCAACTTTTCTGGAGGGCTTCCACATCCTGTCTAACTACAGGTGTTATTTATTGTTCAAAAATATCTTAAAAAGCATCCATTCTTACTGTGAGTTGGGTTGCCTTTCCACAAATCTAATCTGTAATTTGGCTTGCAAGTTTCCATAGAGATTTGTAAGTTTATGGCCATATTGTTTTATTCTAGGCACATCTCATTGGAGACAAGCAGGTGACGGACCCTCCAGCAAACAAGTTACATGGTGCACCTTTCAGTTTAAGACAACATACTATATCTTTGAATGTCCAAAAGTCCAAAATGTTTTTAACAGAATGGTGAAAAACTATACATTTTGCCAACCCATAAGTCAAACTGGTAGAACAGGAGCATTTATCCATTAATGTAATAATCTTATCCAGTGCCCCTCTCTCCGATGTAACCCAAACACATGTAGTATTGGTCCAGCTAAGTCCAATTTCCTGCCCAGGCACTACAGCTGCCCTCTTGGAGCCAGTCTACCTCATTATGTTACACAATCTTTCTCAATGATTCTCAAAGCAGTGCTGTACTCAGGGGGAAAAGGCCAGTCATTCTCCCTTGGACATGTACTCGCATAGACTACTACAGCGGGGTGTGAAATCTTAAACCTGTTCACTTGGCTGAACTTTAAATGGGTGAACAGCACATGCACTTGTCTGGGCAGCTCGGTGTCCTTAAAGCAGGTGTAGAGTTTATATCTGTAATAGACATTGCATTGGCTTAGCAGCAGGACGGGGAATGTGTCTCTATATTTGATCGTTTGGACAAAGAGTTCACTTTGTGTCTGAAAAGTGCTGAATCACAAGCGCTCTCTCACAAAACCCACACTGAATCCATCCATCTTTTTAATAGGATCTAAACTACTGCTGCTATACAAGCTGGTGTCTTGTCAAACTGTGAACTCAAATATGTTCTGCCGTTTTTAAACTCCAAACTCCATTTCTTTATCATTTGGGTAATTTCAGCCCTGGAATTGCCAATCTCTACTAAACAAAAGGAAAAAGGTAGCTGAAAACTACTACTTGATGACATCACAACCAAGCATTTTGAGCTTTTTAGATGTAGACAGACTAATAATACTATCCACTATTATAACAGCTAGTTGTTAAGCAATGGTGTAATGGCAAATGGCGTAATGGCAAAACTTTGTTCTAGCGTCTAAATGAAAATAGTTAGATTTCCACTCATCATTCAGTTCACAGTGGATTTAAAATGTTCTGATCAGATTGTGTTAAAATAAAGTTTTAGTCTAACTTGAGTAACAGCTTCAGACAGAGCAGAGCCTACAGTTGGCATCACAGCCCCAGGGAATGACATCAGCTGCAAAGTTTTAATCTATATGAACTGATAAACTATTTACGAGAACGTTAGAATACAGAGTTTGTATGTAGCAGCCTTTGCGATTTGATAATTTGTTAATTGCGGCAGTTCAAATAAGTTTGGTTGTGTGGCTTTTCTAACCACACAGATCACTACTGCGCTCAAACACTTTACATTACAGCCATTTGAGTAAACCCACACCGCTACTTCTGTGGCATTTGTTTTGGTTTGCCTTAATGAATGACATAACTGCCATTTGTGTCTCCAGTCCACAGAAAGGATTTATTGATTTGTTAGAGTGGTACAAATGAGACACAACGCATTAATGGGACACTGACGCGAAAATAACAGATAATATGCAGTTTAATCATACAAATTGCATGCTTAATTTCCATAAAAGCTTGTTCTTACCCTAAACCAGCTTTACACATGTACCCTGCCCCATATGCAGTTTTCAGGACATTTGAAGGAAGCTATAGATTTTTTGCTGATTCAGTCAATGGCCATGATCATTAGTTTGACTTACTTATGTGTCTCTAAATGGCAGTTATTTGACCAGTGAGTGAGTGGATGGAGTCACTAAGCCTGCAGGCTGTATCCCAGTTCAGTACAAGATTATATAACTCTGGAGAGGGACCCCTGCCCTGGTCATGCTATGGGAGAACAGTCTACGAGGCTGGGTATTGTATCTCACTATACTGATATGGAGTCCACAAAACAATAGTGAATAACGAAATGCATTGGGATTTCATGACCATAATGGCCTTATTGATTTAATAACTTTTTTCAGCTTGGCAACTTGACCCTTTATACAGTAGTATGCAGGTAGTTAAGTATATAATAGTGAATTAAGTATTACAATGCATCTTGTATTGATACGCTTATTGCCTAAAAGTCTGTCAAAATATATTGGCTATATCATTATTTTGAGTCCAGTGCTATAACCGACCTGGTTTCACACAACAAATTGGAAAATGTTCTACTGTATATCTGTCATTGTTTCCCATTAATAGAGGAGGCTATGGTGGCTCCCAATAGTCAAATTTTTGCCCACATAGTTTGGATCAAACAGAGCAATACATTGGTATTAAAAATGGTTGTTGAATTATCATACAAGTAACTTTATTTAATCTTTTTCTTTTCAGTCCATTATTGATTAATAGAGGCAATAAGTGACATATTTAGTCAAAAATTTCTATCTTTTTTTTTTTTTTTTTTTTCCTTTTTTCCCCCCAATAAAGATTAAGTGGCTCACCATAGTCCTGTAAAAACTTGAGGGGAAACTCTGATCTGTGTAGTAGATGTGCCAGAAATTAACCAAGGAGGGACTGAAGAAAAGGATGTGTTGTTCTAGTGAACTTCTCATGTAATAGTCTAAAGGCATTCACAATATACACTCTAGCACTCTAGCACTCCCGGCTTACACAATAAGGAGCTCCTTTGGTTTGATTCCTTGACCTGGCGGGATCTTTCTGTGTGTAATTTGTTTGTTTTACCCACATTTGGATCAAGCTAAAATATACACAACAGACTAAATCACCAAATGTAGCTCAAATCTGCAACTGAAAGAGTCTAATGTCCTCAACACGGCCGTCATGAGTATGATCCATAGACACACATTTGAGAGTAAAACAGTGTCCATTTTACAGAATTGAATTTTGAGTGAGTGGTCAGATACCTGCTACAATCTGAATATCATGTTTTATACTGAAGTTGTACCATTCCGTGTCTCTTAAGGGTACTTAAGTGCAGGAGAGCAGAGTCTTGTGCTCCTGTCCCTCTATAGGAGATGAGAGTGGAGAGGTATGTGCCCCCTCTGTGTGCCCTGGCAGGTTTAATCTGTTACTAAGCCCCATCATTCATTCATTGGCTACTCCAGTATCAGTGAAGCAGGACTTTACACTGACTATCAGAGCAGAACAAGGAACAGCCAATGTTCTGCGGTCCATAGTTCTGTCTAAATGCTTAGTCACTTTAATAAGAGGGTTCTTGTTCAGTTGGACATCAGTCATCCGAGTGTGTTGTGTATTATATTATGTAATTTGATGTAGAAAACACCTGTAATCTATGCAGAATACATTTAATGCCATACTGTGTAACATTCCAGGCAAAGCAACATCTTGATGGAGACAGAACCTCCACCAGAAAAGTGCGCCTGAAGCAGCAGGTGCCTGTCTTACATTTGTTCTCTTCATTATATCTCTGCTCACATTTCTAGAACTTCCTTTATTCCTTTAATTGATGGTGTCGTAGTGGACCAAATCTTTTTTAAGATGTATGAACCACAGCAGGAGTTGGATTGATTGTGATTTCAAACATGACAGAACGTATAATAAATAACAAAACATGAATGAGCAATTTAAAGTAATACAGGAAAAAAAGACAGCTTGTTAACATGTTTAAAATGGAGTGGGAAGAATTTAAAATGTATTTAGTCCTACCCTCCTGTCCTTTTCATATGTATGCTAGAAGATAGTCTGCCACTGTTTGAGAAAGCATATAGTATGTTAGCTAGTTTTTGAGTGACTGGACAGTTTAATCAGTTTTTATATTATGAAGATGCTGTTAACCAACACTTTCCTGTGTACATTGTCATTTGTCCTAATAATTTTGAGAGCTTTTCACAGTAACACACCACATATGAGACAACTGAGAATGTCTTTAGTAGACTACAATCTTAAACATTTCTCACACTGACTGCAGCAGACTTCCTCCTCTCCTCTTCCTCTTGTGACGCAGATGTGTTGAGAGAAGTCCTTTGTCAGCATCCAGCCCGGGGCACTCTTTATGCTAGTGCTGGGCACGTGTTGGACCACTGGTAATGGCGTGTGGTTGTGTGGGTAAGTGCCAAGTCCATTGTAAAAGGGGCAGTGCGCATAGAGGAGTCGTGACTGTAGACTGCAGTGTGTGTGTGTGTGTGCGTGTGCGTGTGCGTGTGCGTGTGCGTGCGTGTGTGTGTGTGTGTGTGTGTGTGTGTGTGTGCGCGCGTGCGTCAGCAGAACACTTCTTACATCACAACTCATCCTCGGGCCAACATGCTGAGCTCACAGGTCTCACTATAGCCTCATCTTCCTCCTCTCTCTCTCCACTCTTTTATTTGACAGAGTGGTCAGATGTCCTAAAGGTTCATGTGCAAGAATCAAATGTCAAATACTGTAATTCAAGGCTGGAAAAGGCCATCTTACGACTGATTCTGTTAGTTAGGTGTGTCTATTCAATACAGAAACTATAAACAACTCCATATTGAATAGACTCACCTGACTAACTGAAACTGTATTTAAATATGTGTTGTCTCAGAGTAATTTTTCATTTTAATTAAGCTCCTCCCTTCAAGCAGATATAAAGCAGTGTCCACCAGCATCTGACCAGAACTGAAGAAGCAGCTTGGATGAGCTGCAAAACGTATTCGACCAAATAAACTCTGTCCAGTTGACAAATTAAATTTCTCCTTTTGCTATGGATTCTACCTGGACGACTGAGGGATTCTACACACATAGTCATAGTTTTGTGCACCTTCAGGTTAGTGCTGGTTAAGAACTAGAATAGCAGTTTTGTAGTCCCATTTTAGACCTGGTTTAGCCACAGTTTAGACCTAGAATTCTGTTTTAGACCTGCTTTAGATCTGGTGGTACTTGGAAAGCCGAATATTGTCTTAAATGGTACTTGGTGTGAAACCAGAACCACAGGTTTAGGGTTTGCCTCAGTCTGAGGTTGGCAAGGTTCAGTCCCTCTGACCAGTGCATAGAGCCATTGTATCCTCAGGCAAGACACTTGACCAACCAGACCTATTGGTGTGAGTGTTCAGTGGTCAGCACAGCAGCCACGCTCCAGTCAGTCTCTCCCAGTGCAGCTACGGTTACAGAAATATCTTAATACCACTTAAAGATCTTAATGTCAGCGGAAAAATTACTTTAAACCATGTACCACTGTTTCTTTCATTTCAGATTATAGAGGTGGCTGGATATTGTGTTGTGGGCAAAATAGCTTTTATTACGTAGAATATTGTAATACTCACTACATTATAGTTTAGAAGAGAATAAAACTGCATTGCATGGGCCAACTGTTTAGGCTCCAATCTGTTCTACAGGAGGTTTCTTGAGGTGATTCCAAAACCTGATTTTACCTTTTCCTCTCTGTTGAGCGAGCAGAGAAAAACACAGCCTGGGGCACTTAACTGTTTACAAACATTCACCTGCATAATTATCCTTAAGTCTCACAACTCAGTGTTGTCTCCTCATTTGGCTTCACGCATCAGCTCACTTTGCCTCGGAGTCATCAGGCTGTTTTTGGCTCTGTCCTGCAGTCTGTTCTGTGCTCTGTCCCGGCTGTGGAATCTGCTCCTTGATTTTGGAAGATTTTCTCCAAATGGTTTTATGAGCTTATTTTTCCATGTTTTCTTTAACTGTCTCATCTTAAACAAGATTTATAAAGGTTTTTTGTTGTCTTATGCCAAATAATGAAGGACTTAACCTTACAGATCAGGACAGTAGTATATATTTATATGTATGAAAAACACATATATAACAGTAAGTACATTGCTGCACAACATTAACATGCAATAACTACTTGTTGCGTTTTGTTTGGTTTGAGTAATCCTGTATTATTAGTCTGTCTGCATCACCAAAACTCAAAATGCTCTCTTCCACCTTGTGATGTCGTGTAGTGGTAGTTCAAATTAACAGCTACTTTTTTACCATTTGTTTAAGATTGGCAATTCCAGGGCTGAAATCAACCAAATAATTCTAGTGAAGGTGTGTGGAGTTTAAAAACACAGTGGAGCACTTCCTGTATTATCACATGACATCACAAGGTGGACCAAAATGTTTTCCGTTTGAGAGAAGAGGCAGCCTATAAATACGCAATTTATTTATTAAACGTGTGACTGAAACAACTCCAGATATACTTGTGATGAGAACACAGCATTCTAACATAGATCAGCAAATAATACAGAGCCTTCTTCAAGTTAAAGTGCAAGAAAATCAGATATTCAAAATTATTCTCCCCTCAAACGTCAGTTCATTTCAATATTCATTTCAATCACTTTATTTATCCCCAAGGAGCAATTAAAAGACACAGAGAGTAGCAGAGTTACAACAGTGAAAAAGTCCCTTAAGCTGCATTCACATTTTTCCTGGTTT
Organism: Taenioides sp. WSHXM2023; assembly: GCA_029959045.1. Classification (NCBI taxonomy): domain Eukaryota; kingdom Metazoa; phylum Chordata; class Actinopteri; order Gobiiformes; family Gobiidae; genus Taenioides; species Taenioides sp. WSHXM2023. The sequence continues at coordinate 10,524,576 of CM057085.1, forward strand.
AGGCCTGGTTCAGTCCTAAAGCAGGCTGTATTTGATCCTCATCTAGTCCTGGTTACGTCACGGTGTAGACCAGATTTAGTCCCAGTTTAGTCCCACGTTTGATGTCTTGTGTACGAGTTCTTCTAGTTCACAGATCTCGCTATTGTGTTCTGTGGCTCATAAAGGTCTAGACACAAAACACATCACTCTATGCTGGTGTGAATTTTTCTCTGTTCTGTGGAGAAAAGCATGTTGTTTAGGATAATCAAAGGAAGTGCAGTCTTACGTGGGTCTGTCTGTACTTTTTGGTGTGGAGGAGTTGAATCTCAGGCCACTGTGTCCTAGGATGGCTTGGACTGTTTGAAGTGTTCTCAATTATGCACTGAGCATTGTGGTGAAAAATAAATCTGCCGTGCGAAAAGGACCAAAAGATGTGTTGAGAAATGTCTCTGTCTATTTCTGTTTTGTATTTCACACAACCAGGAATAGATTTGGTAAAACAAGCCTGCAAGTCTTTCAAGTGGAACTTATTAATGTCATGCTTATACTATAAAATGTGGTGTGTCATAGTTAAAAATATTGGTAAATAAGTGAAGGAGACAGTCTATTCTGCGTGGGAGAGGAGCAGTGTGTCTCGTCTTGTGTGGATGTCCAGAACGCTGAATATTGGGGGGGGAAAAAAAAAAATCCTACAAGAAGCCCAGACGTACTGGAAAGTTTTAGTCAAAGTGTTGGTATATTCTGAAACACTGGTAGACTGAATTTTACAACTAAGTTTCTTCAACTGTTCAAAAATACAAAGCTCAAACAAATACGAAGCTCTTACATTGGTTTTATATTGTAGACTGCAATAGACGTTTATCAACTGAACTTTCAGGCATTTTAAGGTCCTATATTATGCAAAATTGACTCTTGTGAGTTTTAGCCATGTTAGAAAAACACAATGGAGCACTTCATGTATTACCACATGACATCACAAGGTGGAACAGAGTGTTTTCTGTTTGAAAAGAACTCAGCTTAAATATACAGGATTTGCATATTAAGAATGTGTGAATGAAACAAAACACAACTCCAGATGTTTCTGATGAGTAAACATAACATAAATCAGAAAAAGCATAATATAGGCCCTTTAATTTAACTCTTCTGTAAACCACTAAGCATCTTGGTCAACAACAGTTGGAAAAAGAGGGAAAATTTAAAGCAATCATAGTTTTATAACGATTTAAGCATAAGTTGTTTTGTTTTATTTCCCACAAGTATTTCATATATTTGTTTTGTGTAGCTCTTATCACTGTTTTATTAGAATTAAATTAGAATTATCAAGAACCACAAATGTCACAGTGCATCATCTCCATTGTCATTAGCTCTGATTTGACCTTTCGCTGACTCCGATGCAAACCTGATTTTTCTGTGGTGAGGAGAATTACATTAGACAGCAGTGGTACAGCCATCTTATTTGTGCCCATTACAATCGTCATTATTATTTTAGGCCTGTTATTCACCACTGGTGTAGATTTTGGAACCCACCTTCGCCCTATTAAAACTGTGCAGCTGATAGCATCACACCCCCAGGTACAGTTGATGACAACTGTAGACACTGCTCTGTCTGAAGCTCTTTTAGACTTTAATCTGAGCCTTATTTATTGTATATTTTAAGAACTGACTTGGTTGGAACTATAACAGGTGAGCTGATTTATGCTGTCTCTCACAAGTTAGCTAGTTAGTTATTGATCATAGGCTCCTGAAAATGTTTAAATCCATTTTGTATTTTTTCTTTTTTGGTAGTGTTTGCTAATGTGTGCATTGTGTCACGATGGTAACTACTGAGCATTCTGCTAATAGAGATACATGTAAAACACCCCCATGACGCCGCTGCAAAGTATCAACATGGAAAAAAAAAATTGCAGTTTGACCCTGTGTATAGTACACATGGTAATACTAAAACACAATAAGGTTCTGTTGATTTGCTGACTATCAATAACAATGATTATTGGCCCGTGACCCACTGAAAATAGTCATGTGAGCCACTTACTTCCTGGTCCAATCAATTGAGAACCAAAACAGCAGATATCATTTTTAAAAAAGACTATTCTTCATCAGGCTTACTCCTTAGGGTTGTAAAATCAGATACTAATTGATACTAAAACTAGTATAGAAACTAGATGATAATTTGTGCATTAATCAATACTAAAAACGACACATTCACAGGACAGAAAATGTCTTTAGAATGATCTGGAGCTGTAAGAAAGTAAGAAAGTACTAGGATAAAATGTTCAAAATCACATTCTATTGTCAAAATAGTGTTTTAATTACCATTGTGGGCTTGTAATCAGTATTGAGTATCGAGTCTATTTCTTAGTATCAGTCTAGTTTGAAATGTTAGTACTGTTGCAACACTACTCCTTACTCCAAGAAATAAATGAACACACCTACGTATACGTATCCACTTACCAATAAAACATTCAAAAGATAGCATTGTAATCTTTAAAATTGGTAATCTCCTCTGTTACCGGGTTCGAGGGGCTGTCAGGGGCTCTGTCAGGATTTAGCTGTGAGCATTTCCACATTTGATGAGTGTTTTTAAGCTGCTAACAGGTTGTGTCTGTTCAGTCTCTGCTAAGATCTGTTTAATGCCATCATTCACTTTCACAGACCTCTGCAGACTGAGACGAAATCTAAAAGATACAGACATCCCAACACTTACTCTGAACTATGTTTTTCTGCTTCTATTGGCTACTGTAGTGAGCTAGTGAGCATTTCTTCTTGCAAACAGAATGTAGAATAGGGCTGCAAGATTAATCACAATCAAATCAAAATCACAATTTGAATAGGCACAACTGGAAAATCTCAAAGGCTGAAATTTCTGAAGTACCATAATTTTCTCCACAAACATACTATACTATATACTGGGACTTATTTTGTTCTAATCCTGTATTTTAGATTTGTGCAAACATGTTTGCCAAAGGAGAAGCACCCCAATTAATCAAAACAAACATGGTGACGCCGACAGACGTACGTAGTCTATTTTAGCATCAAAAAGTGCTTTGTTTGTGAAAAAGGTGAGGTCTTTGTGCCTTTGTGGACAGGAAAGTTGTCTGTGTGTTCCTCTCAACTGGATGTTACAAAAATTAGATTTCTGGTCTTGTTCTGATGTTGTGACATTTCGACCAATCAGATTCAAATAGTTGTCATGACTTTCTGAGCTTTCCAATCACTTTCAGTGAGAGCCACCCCAGATTGATAATGTGTAGAACTCAATTCAGTGCAACACACATATCAATCCGACGTGAGGCAGGTTACAATTCTTCTGGATGTGTTTAAAATGTGAACTTTGAACAGAATCCTATTAAAATCTAACTGTTCTGCCCCAGTGACTGCATTTTCTTGCAAACAGAATGTAGAATCTAATATTGAACCATTACTCGTCTGGACACTGAGAGAGGTGAGAATGTTATGGAAAAACCTTATTGACCCCTTACAATAAATCAGTACAGTGACCTTTGCAGCAGTGCCCCCATGTAGCTGTATTCATTTAGAGGGAAATACTGAGTTACTTGGTGCTTAAAGTGCCCCCCACCCTCTGTCTCTGTCTCTCTCTGTCTCTTTCTCTCTCTCACTCTCTTTCTCTTTCTGTCTCTCTGGCTATCTTCCTCTTGGCCTCCCTCTCTCTCTGTCTCTCTCTGTCCAGAGATAGTTTGTGTATCTGAGAAGAGGAGAGAGATTTCCAGGAAGCCGAGGATTCCCAGAACAAGTGTTGAGACATCTCTTCAGGGACTGTTGTAGTAACTTCTGTTTACAGTTTTAATTTTATGGAGGTCACTGTAGTAGATCTTTTATCTGGAGTGCACTGGCCTCTTGTGGAATTATACGTAGTTGTGTGATCAAAGAGACAATTCATGTTGGTTACAATCTGAGAACTGTTCTGCTTTAGCTCAAGAAGCCTCCTAGTGGTGGCAGTTAAAAATTGGAGGGAATAGAGACCACTGTGATCTTAGTACATTACAATCTTGTTGTATAGTGAATAAAAATCTGAAACATAGGCAGTGTTTCCTATTAATAGGAGACTATGGAAGTCCCCCATAACGATAGATTGGAATTACAATGTATCCATTTAAATCTTAAATTGAGGCACTACATTACATACATTTTTGCTCCAACAAATTGTAATAAATAATTGTTTCCAAATAAAGATTACCTGTGCCACTATAGTCTAAGCAGAATGTATGGGGAACTCTTAGGGACATACAACCAACTATATAACCTCCAAGACGTAATTGCATGGGCAAATCTGATAAAATGCCATTGATTCGACTTGGATAACAAATTACCAAATTAAACCTTAACCCAACCACTTGCTTCATCGCCCTTTCTGTTTTACTTGAAGTTTCTAAAAAAACTATTTACCAATTGTTCCTTTCATTCACCCTCTACCCCAGTCTTCCTCATCACTGCAATTGTATCTTGTCTCTAACACAGATTTCCTTACATGACTTTGTTCTCTGGGGACAATGGCTCTTGTCTTTAGCTATGATGAAAAGCTGTTAGAATGCCAATGCCCAAATACAAACACTACACAACTGTCTGAGCAGATGAATGACCGCTCTGTCACCACTGTCCCTTTTAAGGCAGTGGTAATTTTCAATAGGTAGTGGCTTCTTCCTGTAGAGAAACAAAGAGGGGGTGTTTGAGACCTGCCTCAGTGTGATAAAATGTGATTCCTTTCTCCAGGCCATGTTATCACCTTGCCATTGTCTTGCAGCATCAGTGTCAGGAAAGGCATCTGAGTGGTTAGACCTCATGCCTCACAGCAAGAAGGTTCTGGATTCAATCCCTGCATTGCCTTTTCTCTGTTCACTTGAGTTTCCTTCATCAACCCAAATTATGTACAATAGTTAAAATCTTCCAGCTAACGTAGTCCTGACCGAGACTAGCTCAAGATCTAGAGATGGGCCCCCTGCTCCTGACAGGTTGCCCCAGTGGCATTGAACAATGGGTCAAATGCAGAGGACAGATTTCCTTATGGGGACAATAAGTGTGCCTTAACCTTAAATCTTACGGCAAATTAATATAAATTGTTTTAGTCATAGTAATTCACTCCACTGTCCTCCATGTCCATGAATTTGACTCTCTGTTGTATAAAAAAAATCTCCAACCATCTTATTTATATTACTGAAAATTGAATTTCCTTCGGGATCAATAAAGTATCCATTTATCTACACATCTCTTTTTCCATCTCTCTCTATCGCTCTCTATCCATCTCTCTGTCTACCTCTCTATTTATTTATTTATTGTTCCTTTTAGAGAGAGAGAAACTTTATAAGTTGTAGCCTTCAGTCCTGTCAAACATTCTGCCTCCTTGGAACGGCGCAGGCTCCCTGACCGCTCCAGGGTCCTGGCTCGTCCCATGATCCTCTCTGTTTGATCAGGATCCTGTTCCTTCCTGTTCCTGCCGCGCGCAGTGTGAGGAAGAGGCGCCTCCTCTGGTCTGGGCCACTTCAAACACAGCAGCATAGAATCACATTTCATACATCCAGTTTGGTTCAGGATCTTGGCGTTTTAAGAAAATAAAGTAGATTTATCAAGCCTGCCAATAATTTGCAGTTGTCAGAAGTATCAGTACTTGTTAACTTAAACTACTGCTTTGTGACATGAAAGGTGGAACGGAGCATTTTGAGGTTTAACTTCTTGGGTTCTTTTTAAAGACAATACAATAGGAGGTGTATTTAGTTTGTTGACATGTTTCGCCTGCTAGCTGCAAGCATCTTCAGAACTGTCCTGTACACCTCCTACTGTATTGTCTTTAAAGAGAACCCAAGAAGTTACTGTACATAAGACAAAATGAAAGTTTTTGTATTGGAGCATTTTGAGCTTTGGATATGTAGACAGACTAATGATAAAGGGTTTCTCAAACATGTGTGAATGAAACAAAACACAACTCCAGGTCTGTTTTTGATGAGGTAAAAACATTCTAACACCAAACGAGCACAAGAGTCCATTTTGCATAATATAGGACCTTTAAATAACAGCACAATTTGCATCTTGGTAATATTGACCATTCAAATTATGTTTTCAATTTAATTTGGATTAGCCTTGCAGCCCTATCTTTTAAACAGTCCCTTCTCTCACATAAATAATATTGAGGACAGAGCTGTGTGTCGTCACTATCCCATTAGCGTGTGACGTTACAGACCTTCACTCAAAAGTCATTCAGTTGATGTTCTGCCAAATGTCACTTTAATCCTCTGAGTGATCCGACAGCCTGTGGACCACATTACCACTGTCTGTGCTTTAAAGACATAATTAGGGCGGATTTCATTTTAGGGAGGTTTCTTTTTTCACTGAAAGCATGTGATAAGTGCTTTGGAAAAACCCCACAGCCTGTTTTGAAGTGGGATAAGTTGGAAATGTTGTGGACATAAGTTAAAGGTCCTACATTATGCAGAATTATTTCTTGTGAGCTTTTAGCCATGTTAGAACATTGTTACCTCATAAAAAAAAAACATTTTTGAAGTCGTTATGTTTCATTCACACATTTGAAGATGTAGACAGACTAATAATAAAGGACTACCCAGAGCTCAAAATGCTTTGTGACAACTTGTGATGTCATGAAGCGGTAGTTTTCAAGCTAACAGCTCCCTTTTATCTTTTTGTGTAATAGAGATTGGCAGTTCCAGGGCTGAAATCATCCAAATGATTCTAGTGAAGGTGTATGCATTTTAAAAACGCAGTGGAGCACTTCCCGTATTACCACATGACCTCACAAGGTGAAACAGAGTGTTTTCTGTTTGAGAGAAGAACTCGGCCTAAATATGCAGGCTTTAAAACTTTATAACGTAGATCACAAAATGGCATAATATGGGAACTATAAATTTGAAAGTCTGGTTCAATATATAGAACATGGTATGACTGCAAAATACATTTCTTTTCTTTTTTTCAGATTCTGTGTGGAAAAAAATGTCATGCTCCCAGATGGGGGCAAGAGCCAGATTTTCCCATTCATTACACTGTACTTGCCATGAAATATCCAAAAGGTACATTCACAAACTATACACCCCAAAACTCACTGTATTACAACTAAAACCTGAATTTTAACATTAATTTGCCACCCATCTGCATGAAATATTATTCCTCAACCTGACAAACAGCCCACCTCCATGTAAATTACCAAACAGCATTGGTGCACGTTACATCATTTTGCTCTCATCAAATCTGTTCTTTTATTTATATATATATATATATATATATATATATATATATATATATATATATATATATATATATATATATATATATATATATATATATATATATATATATATATATGCCTACCTCATACAATGATGGGAGATAATAACAGTTACGAGATGCCGGCTCAGACGTCGCCCGGCCAAACAAGGTCTGCGTCAGGTGCTGGGGAACCAGAACACCTTGATGAAAAATGGGCTACTGGAACAATGAGGCGGAAATGGGCGAGATGCGATAACAAGGCTCTGTTGGAATGCTACTACTCCAGTAACCCTAGTCAGAGGGGTTACATGAACAGGATGTGGGAGAAATGGTTACTTCGAAACCCACAGTCCAAGCTAACGGCCAAACAACTAGTAGCTCAGTGTTCCAACATCCACAAACGGCAACTGCTATCACAACTAGAGATTGACGAGGTACAACACAAATGCTACGGCAAGGGGGAGCCAGGACGCCAGGTCAGAGGGGAGTTAACACCAACTCCCCAACCAGAGATTGGGTCCGAAGCCCCAATAAGTATCACGCTGAACGAGGCAGCGACTGACCTGAAAGATAAGATCATGGCCCGAATGAACACAAGGCAACCCCGACGCCAGTTACAGAGGCTAAGTGAAGTACCATCTGAAAGTCTCCTAGAAGATGTGAATGCAGCTCTGAGAGCGATCCCTACCACAAGCATCACTGAAACCAATGAGCTGATATACACTTCAGCAGCAGTGATCCTAGAGGTGCTGGGCTATAAGAGCAACCATGGGAGCCATGAGAGACAATACCCACCATGGAAAAGACGGTTAGAGGGCAAAATCAAGGAGGCGCGGAGAGAAGTGAGCCAATTGTCAGAGGCCAAGAAAGGTGCAATGAAAAAACAAGTACCCAGGAGGTACAGCCAGATGCCCATACCTGAAGCACTCGAAACTGCCAAGCAAAGGCTGCAAGCCTTAGCCAGCCGCCTAAAGAGGTACACGCGGGAAAATGAAGCCAGACGAATAAACCGCCTCTTCGCAACACAACCTGCGAAAGTGTACGCTCAATGGCAGGGGAATAACACCAGAGCAGACCCACCAAGGCTGGAGACTGAAAGGTACTGGAAGGGCATATGGGAGAGGGAGGCATCACATAACACCGATGCACAGTGGCTGGTGGCTCTGAGGGAAGACCACAGCAACCTCCCTGAACAAGATCCAGTCACCATCACAGTGGCAGACATTCAGGAAAGAGTCTCAGGCATGAAAAACTGGACAGCACCTGGCCCTGACATGATCCATGCGTACTGGCTAAAGAAGCTCACTGCACTCCACGAGCGCCTGGCAGCACAAATGAACCAGCTGCTAAGGGATGGGACTCACCCTGAATGGCTAACCCAAGGGCGTACGATCCTGATCCTGAAGGATCCCTCAAAGGGTACAGTCCCATCCAACTATCGGCCAATAACCTGTCTCTCCACAACATGGAAGCTCATGTCAGGCATCATTGCGGCTAAGATAAGTGGGCACATGGATCAATACATGAGCACAGCACAGAAGGGCATTGGCAAAAACACCAGAGGAGCCAAACACCAACTCCTGGTTGACCGAACAGTCGCCCATGACTGCAGAACCCGTCAGACCAACCTGTGCACTGCCTGGATTGATTACAAGAAAGCCTATGACTCAATGCCACACACATGGATCACTGAGTGCTTGGAGTTGTACAATATCAGTCGGACTCTAAGGGCGTTCATTGCAAACTCAATGCGGTTGTGGAAGACCATCCTTGAAGCCAATGGCAAGCCACTTGCACAAGTGGCCATCAAATGTGGCATATACCAAGGAGATGCACTGTCCCCACTGCTGTTCTGCATAGGTCTGAACCCCCTCAGCCAAATCATTGACCGCACTGGCTATGGATACCGACTCAGAAACGGGGCCACCATCAGCCACCTCCTCTACATGGATGACATCAAGCTGTACGCTAAGAGTGAGCGGGACATCGACTCACTGATCCACACCACCAGGATCTACAGCACAGACATTGGAATGTCATTCGGGCTCGAGAAATGTAGTAGGATGGTGACAAAGAGAGGGAAGGTAGTCCACACAGAGGGGGTCTCACTCCCAGAGGGAACAATAGCAGACATTGAGGACAGTTACAAGTACCTTGGTATCCCACAAGCAAATGGCAACCTTGAAGAGGCAACAAGGAAAGCGGCTACGGCCAAATACCTGCAACGAGTAAGGCAAGTCCTAAGAAGCCAGCTCAATGGCAAGAATAAGGCACAGGCAATAAACAGCTATGCCCTGCCAGTGATCAGATACCCAGCAGGAATCATAAGCTGGCCAAAGGAGGAGACACAGACCACAGACGTTAAGACACGAAAGCTCCTGACCATGCATGGAGGGTTCCATCCCAAATCCAGCACCCTGAGACTGTACGCGAGCCGGAAGGAAGGAGGCCGAGGACTAGTGAGTGTGGGAACCACTGTCCAGGATGAAACAGTCAAAATCCATAAGTACATCAAGGATAAGGCCCAAACAGATGATGTGCTCAGGGAATGTCTCAGACAGTGGAGGTCAGAGGAAGAGGTGCTGGAGGGACCATCATGGCAGGACAAGCCCCTACATGGGGCATACCACCGAAACATAACTGAAGTGGCTGATATCAAGAAATCCTACCAATGGCTGGAGAGGGCAGGTCTGAAGGACAGCACAGAGGCCCTCATCCTGGCTGCACAGGAGCAGGCCTTGAGCACCCGAGCAATAGAGGCCCAGATCTACCACACCAGACAAGACCCAAGGTGTAGGTTGTGCAAAGAGGCTCCTGAGACAGTCCAGCACATAACTGCAGGGTGTAAGATGCTGGCAGGGAAAGCATACATGGAGCGACACAACCAAGTGGCGGGCATAGTGTACAGAAACATCTGTGCAGAGTACGGGCTGGAGACCCCAAGGTCAAGGTGGGGAACTCCCCCAAAGGTTGTGGAGAATGAGCGTGCCAAGGTCCTGTGGGACTTCCAGATACAGACTGACAGAATGGTGATGGCGAACCAACCAGACATAGTGGTGGTGGATAAGCAACAGAACAAAGCCGTGGTGGTGGACATTGCAATACCAAGTGATGGTAATATCAGGAAAAAGGAACACGAGAAACTAGAGAAATACCAGGGGCTCAAGGAAGAGCTGGAGAAGGCCTGGAAGGTGAAGGCATCAGTGGTGCCCGTGGTGATCGGAGCACTCGGGGCTGTAACCCCCAAACTGGAGGAGTGGCTCAAGCAGATACCCGGAAAAACATCAGACATCTCAGTCCAGAAAAGTGCAGTACTAGGAACAGCAAAGATACTGCGCAGAACTCTCAAGCTCCCAGGCCTCTGGTAGAGGGCCCGAGCTGATGAGGGTGAGAGAGACCAACCACCGTGGAAGGTGAGGAACACATTTTTTTTTTTTTTTTTAATTTATATATATATTATATATATATATATATATATAATTTATATAATTTATATATTTTATATATATATATATATATATATATATATATATATATATATATATATATATATAAAATGTATATATATATATAAAATGTATATATATATATAAAATATATATATATATATATAAAATATATATATATATATATATAAAATATATATATATATATATAAAATATTATATATATATATATATATATATATATATAAAATATTATATATATATATAAAATATATATATATATATAAAATATATATATATATATATATAAAATATATATATATATATATATATATAAAATATATATATATATATATATATATATAAAATATATATATATATATATATATATATAAAATATATATATATATATATATATATATATATAAAATATATATATATATATATATATAAAATATATATATATATATATATAAAATATATATATATATATATATAAAATATATATATATATATATATAAAATATATATATATATATATATATATTTTTTTTTTTTCCCCTTCCTTTTTGTCCTTAGCTGTCTCTTCCTACAGCTTTAAACCTGATTATTGACTGTGTAACGTCCTCCTTCACCGTTCAATTCTTTGCTCTTAAGGGGTTAGTGGCGCCTGAACTGGTCACGCACATGTCCAGATTGTGATTTTCATTTGATCTTTATGGAAATTGATTTGAGCAGAGTCATGGAATAAAATAAGAAGATTTGAAGGTCAGACCTGCAGCTTTAGGTTGAGCTTTTTCCTATTACTATTATCTTCTCAAGTCTGTTTTACACAATGTTATACCCTCTCTTCAATCCACCTATCAGGTTTCAAAAGCATATTGAGATAAGAGATATAAACCCGATTAAAGGGCCCATATTACACTATTTTCTGATCTATGTTATAATGTTTCCTCATCAAAAACATACCCGCAGTTGTGTTTTGTGTCATTCACACATGTTTAACACACGAACACTGCATGTTTAGGCTGAGTTCCTCTCTCAAACAGAAAACACTCTGCCTTGTTATGTGATGTGGTAATACGGGAAATGCTCCACTTCACAAAATGGGGGTTGATCATCAATGTGGCGTCTTGAAAATAAGCGATTAAAGATGGCCCAAACATTCACAAATCACTCCAGAAACAGCTATAACATGGTAAAAAGCGTGATTTTGCATAACAGGGTCTGCTGTAAATACACTTAAAGGTGTACTGTATAACTTTTTGGTTGGGGGTCCTTCACCTGCTTGCTTCTATGGATATGCCATTGCTCTGCCTGGAATGTTCCACAGTGTGACATTAAACAGCTCTACCTTAAATTTATTCAATTACAGGTGGTTTTATAGCTCAAAAATACCTATTCTGGCTGTGAGTGAGGTTATCTATCCACAGATCTGACCTGTAACTTGGTCTGGTTTGGTCTCCATGATGATTTGAAAGATTTAATACCATACTGTGAAACATTCCAGACAAAGCAATAACATCTCCATGTAGAAAAGCATTTGATGGACCATCCTCGAGAAAAGTTACATAATACACTTTTTTAATATTCTAATTTTACATGTTCAAAACACTAATTGCTATGTTGTTATTGCATAATATTTGGCACCTGTCCTGCATTTTTCCTTGGGTCCATTAGTTGTACAAACCCTGTGCGTTGTAGCAGCTGTTGGGTGTTTGTTTACAGATTGTACCCCCTGTCCTGAGCAGAGAAACCCTGTGGGAATCTCCTCTAAAAACATCTCATAAGCTCTTTCAATACCTCAGGCTCTCCAGCTTCCAATACTGCCACGACCTCTGTCCCATAAACCAGTAGAAGAAGAATATAACTCAATAAATGGCCTAATACTTGCTAAAGCAGAATAATCCAAGTTTAAAGGGCCCATATTACACTGTTTTCTGATTTTCTGTGTTAAACTCCTGTTGTTGTTTCCTCATCACAAACATATCTGGAGTTGTGTTTTGTTTCATTCACACATGTTTAACACACAAATCCTGCATATTTAGGAGAGTTTTTCTCTCAAACAGAAAACGCTCTGCTCCACCTTGTGATGTCATGTGGTAATACAGGAAGTGTGGTAGTACAGGAAGTGCTCCACTGTGTTTTTAAACTCCATACACCTTTTACTGGAATCATTTGGATGATTTCAGTCCTCTATTGAACTAAAGATAAAAGGTAGCTGTTAAGTTGAAAACTACCATCCCACTACATGACATCACAAGGTGGAACAGAGCATTTTGAGCTTTGGAGATGTAGATAGACTAATACTAAATACAACTCGAGGTATATTTGTGATGAGGTAACAACATTATAACATGTCTTGAAGCTCACAGGGGTCACTTTTGCATAATATAGATAATAATAATACATTTTATTTATCTAGCACTTTTCTCAACACTCAAAGATGCTGTACAAAGAATACAAATAGAACAATATAGGACCTTTAATTTATTGTTGCATCAGTCAAACCCAAATAAAACGTGTTGATTTGAGGTACTGATTTGAGACTTGTGCTACTGGTGACTCATAGTTTAGATTGAACAGCTCTGTCTCTGTAACTCAAAGACAAAGTCGTATTGTGCACTGTAAAATAATAAATAAATGGATGAAATGAGCCGCCCACACAGCCTCCTGAAGTGACAAGCACGTGTTCAAGGTCAACCTAATTGTCCTTCTGTGACACCGCTAATGTATTTTGATCTCTTTTACGACTAGAAAACCTTTGTAACATTATGCATTCAGACTTCAGAAAAAAATGGTGTAATAAAGAATGTACATTTTATAAGCACGTTTTGACACATTTCTGCAAACTGCGAAATTATCTTTTGTTTATCTCTGGTGTAAAGTTCTTCCATTAGTGAGAAAATCTGTACCATTTGTTTGTACTACAGTGTTTTAAAGAAATTATAAAAGAATACTAATAAGTCAGATTGATATGAAAGAGATCGAGAAAAGGTGTAACGTCATGACGATTATTTGAATCTGATTGGTCAAAGTTGGATAAGGCTGTGCATTCTTTCAAACAGAAAACACTTCCACCTTGTTGCAAGTTGTGATGTCATGTGGTAGTACAGGAAGTGCTCCACTGTGTTTTTAAATTCCATACACCTTCACTAGAATCATTTGGATGATTTCAGCCCGGTATTGTCAATCTCTACTGAACAAAAGGTAAAAGGAGCTATTAACTTAAACTACAGCTTCATGATATCACAACGTGGAACAGAGCATTTTGAGCTTTGGAGATGTAGACAGAATAATAAAGGATTACTCAAACATACAAAATGTGTGAGTGAAACAAAACAACTTCAGGTCTGTTTTTGAGGAGGGAACAACATTCTAACTTGGCTTAAAACTCGCAAGAGTAAATTTAGCTTTTTTATCAAATTTTAATCTCAACAAAATCTAATTGTTTCTAATTATCAGCGATCATCTTGAGTCTTGAGGTCGACAGCCAATCCTCTGTCAGTAAAAGTATGTGTTCTGGAGCAGACTTAAGTGAAATGGCACACAGTAAAACTCCCATTATTAATATTGAAACTTTGTATTTGTTTCTAATAATAAAAATGGTATTGATCAATACAAGAGTAATATTTCATGCACCTTAGCCTTGATACTTAAGTTTATTGAACCCCAATGTCGAGTACTAATATAGTCATTATCTTTATGTCCCTAACCAGTGACCAGCTTCATTTTCCATACTCTATGTTGTGATAAGGCGTGTGTACAGTACAACATAAGCTTCATATCATTACAGAAACTCCATTGTAGTTTTATGTTTTTGTTCCATGTGTTTATGGGCCCAATAAGTGACTCATTATTCCTCTGCATTCTCATTATGAACTGTTGACTTGGATTAGTGGAGATTATCTTACTGATAGCGTTATTGTGTTAGAGCTTGTTCTTGGCCTGGTTTTGGCGACACACATTTTGTAAGCATCTGTTTATAACACAAATTTGTAGGAGCTTTGTCCTTGATCCTCGTAGATAATTGGCTCTTTATCATTGAAGTCACAGTGAACTCGGAGTTGTCGTAGTGTCAGTATTTTTAGTCTTTTTATCCAAGCTTGTCTAATCTATTAAAGCCTGTATGTTTGGTTTTATCGCTATATTAGAAAGAAGTATTCTAAATATGTCATGATCAAATGGAGGACCTTATGCAATATCACTATCAGTGGTGGAAGAAGTACTCAGTTTTGTTTAAGTAAAAGTACACATAGAGCAATGTATTAAAGTACCAGTTTAGTAAAAGTATTTTGCACAGATTACGAGATCTAATAAAGCTTCAACTGTAGTGACTTTGATACAGATTTGTGCAGTTTTGTTCAACAGAAACAACTGAATTGATTATTTTTCTGAGCTGTTTTTCTTTGTATATTTGTATATTTTTGTTTGCTCAGACTATGAATGTGTTAAAAAATAAACCCCTCACTTTTCAGCAGGTCTCAAACAATAATAAAAATACTTTTACTTTTCAGTTCTGTTCAAAAATTAGTGGAGTAGAAAGTACAGATACTGTAAAGTAAAAATTAAAAAAATCCACTTTAAAATGGACTTGCTAAGTAAAGACAGATGCCTACAATTTTTACTTGAGTACAGTACAGTACTACTTTTATTTTGTTACATTCCACCACTGATCACCATTATCTGAAGACAAGTACTTTTCATCTTGATATGTCTCAAAGATTTGCAAATAGAAACTTGAAACCCATTAATAGGTTTCAGGCATAAAGATTTCTTCCTGATTTGAAGGATTTGGAATGGCAGTGCTCCTGTTGTTGTAGTAATAATAACACAATTAAATTTCATCTGGTTAAATTAAAGGTGCACTATGTAACTTTTTGGTTGGGGATCCGTCACCTGATTGTTTCTATGGCTATGTCATTGCTCTGCCTGGAAAGTTCCACAGTATAACTTTAAACAACTGTACATTACATTTATTCAATTACAGGTGTTTTTACTGCTCAAAAATATTTAGAAAACCACATATTCTGACTGTGAGCGGTGTTGTCTCTCCACAGTCTCCACAATCTTGTAGCTTTTAAAAGAAATTAGAAATTAATTATTAAATAGCAGTTTAATTTTAATTCTCTATTCTTATTTTGTCTTGTAGCACACTATACTCCTTTTGGTATTAAATGTAGAAAAGCATTTATTTAAGTATCTCTCTCGCTTCTCTTTCGTGTTCACAGATCCAGTTTGCAGATCAGAAACAGGAGTTCAACAAAAGACCCTCCAAAATTGGACGTCGTTCACTGTCACGCTCCATCTCTCAGTCCTCCACAGACAGCTACAGCTCAGGTAAATGCACGCTACGCCCTGCACCAGTCTTGGGTGTGCTTCTTGAGATAAGATAAGTAAACATGTTTAAGTCAAATACAATAACTGATAACACGTGTAACGTCATACATGCTTGATTACAAAAACAAACACTTCTCAGACCAGAATGATTCATTCAATGTGAAAGCAGAATGAGCTACTCACTTTGACTGTTTGCCAGATTCTACAACTAAAACTGTTAAATATGGTTTTATCTATGTTATAATGTTGTTTACTCATCAAAAACATACAAATGCTGCCCATTTAGGCTGAGTTCTTCTCGTAAGCGGAAAACACTCTCTTCCACCTTGTGATGTCATGTGGTAACACAGTAAGTGCTCCTCTGGGTTTTTAAACTCCCCACACCTTCACTAGAATCATTTGGATATTGCAGGGCTAAAATTATCCAGTCTTCTGAGTTAAAGGCAAAAAGTAGCTGTTAACTTGAAAACTTCATGACATTACAAGATGGAACAGAGAATTTTGAACTTCAGAGATGTAGACGGACTAATAATAAAGGGTTACTCAAACATGTGCGAATGGGAAAAAAAAACCCACGGCTCCAGATATGCTTTTTGATGAGTACAACATTATAACATGGCTTAAAGTTCACAAGAGTCAATTTTGCATAATATAGGTAATTTAATGTAAATTAATCCAAAAGTGATTTGACTTTGACTCACTACAAAACCCTGCAGTTAACCGTTCATTGGTGATGGTGCAGACTGAGGATGAAACTTGTCAAAACTTGTGTCTTCAAAATGCAAGATAAGTCTACCCATATTCAGTTGGTTCAATTTTGATTTTTCTACATAAATTATTTGCTACAGATTCACTTTCTGTACTGCTCTACATAAAAAAGGTGCATTGTGTAACTTTTCTGGAGGAAGGTCCATCAAATGCTTTTCTCCATGGAGATGCTATTGCTTTGTCTAGAATGTTTCACAGTATGGCATTAAACCTTTCTATCTTCATAGAGACCAAACCAGGCCAAGTTACAGATCTGTGGAGAGACAACCCCGCTCACAGTCAGAATGCCTGTTTTTATAGGTATTTTTGAGGTATAAAACCACCTGTAATTGAATAAATGTAAAGTAGAGCTGTTTAATGACATACTGTGGAACATTCCAGGCAGAGCAATGACATCTCCATAGAAAAAAGCAGGTGACGGACCTCTAAGCAAAAAGTTACAGTGTACCTTTTTAAGAAAATATAATAGAAATTATTTGTTTTTAAATCAAGAGAGACGTGGAGTCACCTTTTCAGCTCTACATACTTTGCGCTTCATTGTTCTGAGGCAGATCGCTAATACAGTAATGGGTCCAAATTATACCTGCTGAGATATCCCGTCTATCTCCAATGTTGTCACAATAATAACATTTCAAAACTCAACTTTGATGCCAAGAAAAACTCTATTCATTTGTTTAAGGTATAAGGATTCCTTCCTGATTTGAAGGATTTGGCTTGGCAGCAGTCCTCTGTTGTTATAGCAGAATTAAAATCAACGTATAATATCCTTTGAATCATAGACATACAATTAGTCGACACAGCGTTTGATGTTATTGCTATAGGCCTGTCATCATAATTACTAGGGATGGGACAAAATCTCGTGCCACAAGATCTTGCAAGACAAAATCTTGTGAGATTTTTTTTCCCATGTTTTTACGTTTGGATTAGATAAATAAAAATTGAGTCAAGTAGTTGTGAGTTACATGCTCCAAGGACAGCAAAAATATTAAGGAAAGTAAATCAACTGGGAACTGGGTTGTGCAACTCATTTGTTATAAAGAATATCGAAATCTTGTCTTGTCTCGTTCTTGTAGATCCAATCTCGTGTCTTGTCTCGTACTATGAGCGTATACAGTATCAACTTATCATTCATATCATTATCTAATGAAATTTGGTCTCACAATGATCATGGCCAAAATAATGGCGATTAACGATTTTATCACAATAATTATTAAAGTTGCTGACATTTTAAAAATGTTACGGATATGAATAATTATCATTTTAATGTTCATGTTTAAACTTTTGTCTACACATTTTGTAGACAAATGCTATGTCTATGTCTACACATAGACCTTCACTAGAATCATTTCGATAAGTTCAGCCTTGGAATTTCCAGTCTCCACTGAACTAAAGGTAAAAGGTAGCTGTTGACTTAAAGTACCACTTCATGACATCACAAGGTGGAACAGAGCATTTTGAGCTTTGGAGATGTAGACAAACTAATAATGCAGGATTATTCAAACATGTGTGAATGAAACAAAGCACAAGTCTGGGTGTGTTTTTAAGGAAGTAACAGCATTATAACATGGCCTAAAACTCACAAGAATCCAGTTTGTGATATTTTTAATCTATACTGTGAAACATTTGAGACAAAGCAATTATATTATATGTTATATGTTCCTGTGCCTTTTAGCTTAGTTTACAGTGTTGTGTTTTTTAGTTGATTGTAAATACTTATTATTATTTATCTTGATTTTGATGCATGCTCTTATTTTCCTACTGTTTCTGTAACTTGCGTTGTGACACTGCAATTTCCCCATTGTGGGACAAATAAAGGATTATTTTATCTTATCTTATATTTCCATGGATTAGCGTCAAATGCTAATCTAGTTTTAGTAAAGTTGTAATTTGTAATTTGATTCTCTGCTTGACCAAGAATTCCTTTAGCTAACTACTGCCCTACTTTCTTCGTAATCCTCTCATAATGTAAAGTTCTCATTGGTTTAACAGGTCCTCTCCTTGTCTGTTTGATTGATCACACTGTTTTTATCCATTACCGGGCGTCCTTGCTTCTCTTTGCTCTCCGTCTCACTTTCAGATAATGTGGTTCATGGGAAACTGCTCGGAGATACAAGATTAGCAGCTGGAGGTCTATTAGAAGCTCAGAGAGGGAAAGTGAGTTTTACAAGGCCACTGTGCATGTCTGAAATCTGAATCACCATAGCACCCAGCCAGTAATAAAGCTGATAAAATGGGACACAGCCTTCAGACTCAATTTGACCGTAAAAGCAGCGGTGTTTTTCACGGTTCGCCAAAAGTTATGGTGTGTTCTTATACCAAGTAAATAGCAAGTGGATCACACAGGCATAAAGGTGTACTGTGTAACTTTTTGGATGTGGGTCCATCACCTTCTTGTTTCTATGGATATGTCATTGCTCTGCCTGGAATGTTTCACAGTATGACATTAAACAGCTCTACCTTTCATTTATTAAATTACAAGTGGTTTTATAGCTCATAAAAACCTAAAAAAGAAAACAGGCATTCTTACTGTGAGTGGGGTTGCCTCTCCATTGATCTGATCTGTAACTTGGTCTGGTTTGGTCTCCATGAAGATAGAAAGTTTTAATACCATTTAATACCAAGTTACACAATGCATCTTGAACTACCAGACAGAAAACTAACTATAGAAAACTTGCTTATTATTGAGTTTCAGACTATTTAAAAAAATTTTTGACAGTGTTTGTTAATGGTAACTGATGGACATTGTACCATATACATACATATAGAACACCCCCATTTAGATGTCATTGCAGTGCAAAGTATCATATTTAAACATTCTTTATTACACAGTGCAGAAAATACAGTGTTTCACCTAGGGCTGTAAAATGTCTGTTATGATTCATTATAAGTGTGCACAATTTCAACTTCCAGGAAATGTGGATAGAAAAACTAATACAAGAACCAGAACATGTTTGTCAAGGTCTAAACCACAGGGCTGCAGTTTCTTTTATCTTGGTTATTTTGTGGTTTGCAGAGGAGTGTAATTGCAGGCTTTGCTAATTGTGATCATGCAATTTGTATGAGCACAATTATGATCTCTTCACCATTTACCCTCTCTGAGTTGTGTTTGGAGTGATTCATGCATGTTTGAGTAATCTTTAATCACTTATTTTCAAGGTGTCATATTGCCAAACAACTCTCGTTTGCATTGCCACAGGTATATGCCCACTGCTCTGTACTTTGTTCTCCAATTAAATTTTCTTTTCGGTGATACCTGTAGGATTTTTCAGCGTCAGGGAGTAATTTTGGTACAAATGAATCTGCTATTTGCTACTATGATGTGCAGGTATCCATCAGAGGTGCCGATAGTTCCCATTGGAAACGAATGCAGAAGTCTTGTTTCTTTTATTAAGTTGTTTTAAATGAATATTGCAAATTATAACAGCCACAGGTGTCATAGTTTATATGTAGCAGACACAGTATGTCTTCTTTAATATCAGTGCTTGTACACCACACAAACAAATTACTGTGGTTTTTATGTTAGGTTTGCCAACAATACTAGCCAAAATCTAACTTCCAGCTCCAGTTTTTACAGTTCACTAATGTTTGCAGACTTTGTACTGCTTGATGAAAGAAAACTAATAAAGCAGCCCTATTTTTTTCATAGTTTTTCATTAGAGCCCATACCTTCCCTTGTTGTAAAGGCTTATGCGCTTTTAGAATGTATTCGTTCTGTTTACAAACACTGTAAGAGTCTATAGCGCTGGGTTCACTCGGGGGTCACTATCCTCCTCAGACCTCGTTATAAAGTGAAGCAGTAATCTGAGTGGACAGCGCTGTAACTGAATCCTGACCTTAACAGACAGGCAGATGTGAGGCAGATGGACAAGTGTTCTTTAATAATGGACTGTGTTTTAATGTGCAGCTGTGAACAAGGAGCTAAAAACAGCCACCAGTGTTGTTCTATATAATTAAAGTCTTTGGGGGATTTACAGATTGCTAACAGTGCAGACTGCAAAGGTATTTGAACACGACCAATCACCTGTTATCACTGTCTGTTTACACCTCAGCACTAACCACTGTTTTGGTCAGTATAAGGCACCGTCATCTTGGCTTCGCTCACTATAGGGGACAGAGATGTAGGATTTATTTGTCTGAATCACCAGTTTTACATCAATTTGAGTTTATTTTTGTATCATTTCAAATTGTGCTTTACATTTGTTGGAGAAAAAAAAACACACAGGGTTCTTATCTTCACTCCAATGCAATTCGTAGTCAGAATTGCCTTATACTTGAAGAATTTGTATAATTTTATATCAATTTATTATATTAGATTAGAAGTGAGCGATATAACTGTAATTTTCAGGTCTGTTCTCAAAATTGGACACTTTTCCCCAACCCACTCCTCATATTGGGCAGCCTCCATCATGTCCTAAGTGAGTGACAGGTGGAATAAACCAATCACAGTGAAGTGTGACCTGCCATAAGAAGAGGCAGATCAATTTTGTTACCTAAGAGGAAATATGATAAACACACTGAATTGTGAACTAGACTGTTTTGTTTTGCCTCAGTACAGTTATACTGTTATAGCAGCTCTTCTTGACCAGGAAGGGTTCTATTAGCATGATAGTTGTTGTTAGCATTATTGACTACAAAACATTGCGCTCGTCTCTGAAAGTTTTGTATAGTTATGAATAATAAGGATGTTTGGGAATTGCAATGAAATGTGAGTTTTGGACCCCTGCAAACAGTTTAACCTAAACAAATAATTTTTCCCCCCATGTTTTTAAGACTGTGAAAAATAATTGCATGGTCTTATATAGGGCTTATTATACACTCAATCACTTCACATTACATTAGGGCTGCCACAATTACAAATTTTCATATAAATTACGATATATCACTACAGAGAAATATTGCGATAAACGATAATATTGAAACAACGTTATGCCACTGATAGTCCCAGTAAATTCATTTTTAAATATACTGTATCATTAAAAAGCCTCAGCTGCAGAAAATGAATTGCAGGAGAAACGAATAATAAATAGCCATAGAAGTGATGCATTCTACACACTACAGCTCAAATCTTGCGTTATTACATAAAAATGGCCTAAATCTTCCACTTTTTCAAAGAAATGGTACACATGATAAATACTGATACTGTTACAGCTTTCATGTATTAAACAATAAGCCAATATAGTAATTATCGAGACAGGCCTACATTGCATTATCCTATCTTCAATTAATCACATCACATTCACGTTGTAATTTGAGTTTGAGTTGCACCTAAGCTGCCTGAGAATTTAAAAATTCAGGAGGTGAAAACTCATGCTTGCCTTATTTGATTTCCTTTTTAGATTGTAGTCCACTCCCCACAGTACAGCATGTTCTTAGGTGCAGTATTGTTACCAGTCTGGGCACATTATTCACTGGAGTTATGGTCAGTAAATGAGTGGGAGGAGAGTGAGCCGTGAGCCTGCTGCGATTCACTGGAATGTACTGAGTCAGTCCAGTCCAACAGGAACCACTCTGCACCAGTGCCAGTAACACAGCACAATGGGTTTGCTCATTACCTGTAGTGATAGAAGGCAGGTTACAGAGGTGTATGTGTATAGTCATACACACACATTAAAATACACATGGACAGTTATTACTCGAGTCTTCTTAGAGCTGCAAGATTAATTGCAGTCAAATCAAAATTGCAACTTGAATGGACCTAATTAGCAAAGGCTGCTATTTGTGAAGGTCCATTAAAAAACTCCTTGTCAAAGCCTGATCTTGTCAGATCTCAGAAGCTAAGTGAGGCCGGGCAGTACTTGGATGGAAGACCTCTGGAGAAATTAGGTACCATAGTGGCGTGCCATGGGCAAAAAAACAAAACAAAAAAAAACTGTTGTGTCTTTAGGCAAGACACTCCACCCACAATCATGAAGTGTAGTTTTTATGTTAACAGCTACTGTTTGCCTTTAGTTCAGCAGAGATTGGCAATTCCAGGGCTGAAATCATCCACATGATTCTAGTGAAGGTGTGTGGAGTTTAAAAACACAGTGGAGCACTGCCTGTATTACCACATGACATCATAAGGTGGAACAGAGTGTTTTCCATTTGAGAGAAGAACTCAGTCTAAATATGCAGAATTTGTGTGTGAAACATGTGTCAGTGAAACAAAATAAAACTCCAGGTCTGTTTGTGATGAGGAAACATTATAACATAGAACAGAAAATAGCCTTGTATAGGACGTGGAAATATAAAGTCACTTCTATTTTTACTATGGGAAAATGTGTTATCTTGCACATTTAAAATGTTCAATTCCACTCTAGCTCATTTTTTTCTGTTGTGTCCTTGGCACCACAACTTACCTGTTTGATATTGGTGATTCATTGGTGGTGGTTGGACTGGATGGAGCCAGATGGGCTTTTGGCACTCATGTTTCAGACAGTCATGTTTCAGACAGTCTTCCCCACGGCAACTGTGGGCCAAAGCTATGTTGAATTAGTAATGTAATGCAATGTAAAGTGCTTTGTTTATATTGAAAACAATGTTGGCAAAAACAATGGGATCATACGTTTCCTCATGCAACGATATTATTTACAATTAAATCTTATGTCAAGGCCCAGTTTGCATTAGCTATACCCCTTTTGGAAAGAAAAGTTCATATGGAAATCGGGCCTGGCAATATGCCCTTTTCTGAACATAAACAAAACTGACTTTTAATGAGAACATTTTAACCTAAAACAAGTATGAAATTTCTTTCTCCAAAGTTTGATCCCAACCACATGTTTTCTATTATAAAGACCATATTACACTATTTTCTGAACTATGTTATAATGTTTTTTCCTCATCAGAAATAACCTGGAGTTGTGTTTTGTTTCACACATGTTTAACACACAAACCCTGCATATTTTGGCTGCGTTCTTGTCTCAAACAGAAAATACTCCACCTTCTGATGTCATTTGGATAATGTCAGCCTTGGAATTGCCAATCTCTACTGAAGAAATGGTTAAAGGTAGCAGTTAATTTGACAACTACCACTACATGACATCACAAGGTGGAACAGAGCATTTTGAGCTTTGGAGATGTAGACAAATAATAAAAGGAATGAAACAATGAAACAAAACACAACTCCAGGTGTGTTTTTGATGAGGTAACAGCATTATAACATGACTTAAAGCTCACAAGAGTCAATGTGTAATATAGGACCTTTAAATTTCAGAGTGTTTTATTGTCTTTGTGAACCCCAGTCCCTGACCACTGTCTCCTGCTCCTGTGTTTACAGCGGCTTCGTACACAGACAGCTCTGATGATGAGACGTCTCCTCGGGACAAACAGCAGAAAAACTCAAAGGGAAACGGAGACTTCTGCATCAAAAACATCAAACAGGCTGAGTTTGGACGCCGCGAGATTGAGATCGCGGAGCAAGGTTTGTCTTTTCACTTTTACATCAGTGAACAGAAACGATGGCATTCAAACTGGGCTAACGTAACTTATCAGCGGTAACTACAGAGATTTAGTGCAGACATGTCCTAGTTTTCCTCTTTTATGCAATTGCCGATCAAAGTTATTTTATCATCTACTCTTGTAAAGCTTTTTCATATATATATTTTTCTCATTCTTTAATGATTACTTCTGGTCCTCTTCAGAGATGCCAGCGCTGATGGCTCTGAGGAAGAGGGCTCAGGGGGAGAAACCTCTGGCCGGTGCCAAAGTGGTCGGCTGCACCCACATCACTGCACAGACAGCTGTAAGTGCGATAGACAAAACAGCATTTACGTATCTGTTCAGAGAGACTTTATTTCCGAGATGGGAGTTTTAATATTTAATGGTGGACACTGCATAAGTCAGATCTGTGGAGAAGCATGCCTGCTCATAGTAAAATGTAAGGTATTTTTGAGCAATAAATAGACCTGTAATGGAAAAAAACAAGATGGGTATGTTTATTGCCAAAGTGTGGAACATTCTACCAGAAAAGTTACATAATGCACCTTTAAGGCTGTGTTGTATAACTTTTCTGGTGGAGATTCAGCCTCATACTTGACAGAGATGTTATTGCTTTCCCTGGAATGTTCCACACTATGACATTAGACTTATCTGTCTTGCTAATTACAGGAGTTTTTATTGCTCAAAATTACATTAAAAAAAATGCATTGTTACTGTGAGCATGTCTCGTCTCGACAGATCGAACTTAACTAGACATAACTTGGCCTGGTAGGGTTTCCATTTTAATGCCATAATGCGCAACCTTCCAGGCAAAGCAGTGACATCAAGCGGGTTACGGGCCCTCCATCTGAAAAGTTACACAGTGCATCTTTAAGCCAGATTTCTTGATCATATAAAGTACAGATGTTTACCAATGACCTAATACTAAAATTATGCAAAAATGTTATGCTAAAATTTGCTATTTTTGCTACTTATTTAGAATGTCTTATTACCATTTATATTCTTTCCTCTGTTATTATATTATATTGTGATGTATGAGCTACTGTGTCCAAGTAATTTCCCTTGTGGATTAATAAAGTTTGTCTTAACTAGATGTTTTAGCTGCAGAATATGAAATGAGATTAACTAGAATACAACGTTTCAAGTAGCAAATAAATAAATACCTTATTCCAGTGCTGTTATCGTCTGTCCTCCTTAGGTCCTGATGGAGACCCTGTCTGCTCTGGGAGCTCAGTGCCGGTGGGCCGCCTGTAACATTTACTCCACTCAGAACGAAGTGGCAGCTGCTCTGGCCGAGGGAGGTGAGGCTTCTCCTGTGAGACACCTGCCCCTCTCCTCAGCTGCAGAGAGAGGAATACATTAAACACATGACATTTTACATAGAGATCACAAAAGAAAATCGATTCTATTCAGTCTTCTTTTGCAACCATAGACTGTATAAAGAAGTGGACTGAGGGAGTGTGACCTCACCCATATGGCTCTTCTCCAGTAAAATGTAGCTCATCAAGGCTAGCCGTTACAGGAGCCAATTTGAAGCCAGTTCCATATTAAGAAGTTATTTAGGGACAAAACACCAGGATCATGTAGCGTGAGTTAATATGAATATTTTAAGACCAAAATGACAAGACTCTGCAACAGTTACAGAGAGGAGTGACAATTTTTGAATGTAAAGTCAATAGGAGCCGGAGCCGAAAGCGCGCCCATGCTCACTTCCTATTTGGAACACGGTGTCAAGCGGGTTAGCTATGTCCATTTATACATACAGTCTATGTTTGCATCGTCTAATCTAATCACAGTTTCAATGCTTGTCAGAAAAATCACCATTCTATTTTTTTCCTCTGATCGTTCAGACTTTAGTTGACAGGAATGTAGACATCAAGTGACTGAGAAATTATTTATATTCGATTTATTTGTGCCACCCTAGTCTCAAATAAATCTGTTTTTGAATCTGTTTCCGAATCTGTTTCCATTTTGACAAATAAATCCAGTGATGTTTTCTTAATATTTCAATGTACTGTATTAAACCATCCCAAATCAAGTTATCCCAGTATCCTACATTGTCACATTTCTTGTCGTGTACAGCTCTACAACCAAATGAGTCATTCAGATCTCACATTTAACACTAGTTTTCACTCTCCCCTATTTTTATAATTTCCACTGCGGGTTTGCTAAATAAATCTTCTGTCTTTTATTTTAGGTTTCAGTGTCTTTGCGTGGAAGGGTGAGTCAGAGGATGATTTCTGGTGGTGTATTGATCGCTGCGTCAACGTCGAAGGCTGGCAGCCCAACATGGTGAGACCCTCACACTCTAAATACAGTCCACTCACGCTGATGGTGTGAAAACTGAAAATACAAGCTTTATTTTTGAAACTAAGTATATATTTGTGGGTTTCAGATTCCCATTATGTGCAATATTTGGATGACTTATATTTTGTTTTCTCATTCAAGATATAATCATTTTAAATTGTTCAAAATATCATCTATGCTCCCACAAGACAGTTCTCCATAAATATACAACGTGGCAATTTCCATAAATATGCAAAAGCAACAACACTCTACAACTTCACAAATCTGATACGATGTATAGTAGTTTCATTAGTGGAATGCACACCACTTGTAATGTGATGGCGCTCTGAAGGGGGAGTGACTTGGCACAGAGAGCAAAGAGGATAGAGGATGGACAGTCAGAAATTAAAAGTGAAGCTTATTAAACACAGGCTACATGGTGATCCAAATACTGTATGTTGTGTTCGCAATTAATACCCCATAGAAGTGTCATACCCCCTCTGTAATGATTCTGAAACTCATGGATAGATTGCATTGCAGATTGCTAGAAGGACTGGTGCGTTTGAGGATTATTTCCCCTTTCAGAAGATATAATAGTTGGTTTTAAATTATTAATTGCTATGGCAGCTGTCCTAATTTTCGTCATTCTGAAACCCACGGTACTGTATTGTTCTTTGCCCTCTCTGCTTGGCACCAGTTGAAAATTTGAGAGGACAAATGTTCCTTTTTGAGGAGAAAATCATGTACCTGAGCACAGTGTTAGCCAATCAGCTGTACTGGCAGCACTTAACAGATGGTACTTCAAATGATTTTTGCATTAAAAAAGAAGGCCAAATTGAAAAGCATTTGAAATTAAGAATGTTTTTGTAGGATGATTTGGACATCAGTATCATTAAATGTCCTATATTACAAAAAAAGAGCTTTAAGCCATGTTATAATGTTGTTACCTCCTCAAAAACATAACCGTAGTTGTGTTTTGTTTTATTCACACATGTTTGATTGACCCTTTATTATTAGTCTGTCTGCATCTCTAAAGCTCAGTATGTTCTGTTCCACTGCGTGATGTCATGAAGTGGTGGTTTTCAAGTTAACAGCTCCTTTTACCTTTAACTTGAGTAGATATTGGTAACTGAAAGTGTAAGGGATTTAAAAACACAAGAGAAGGCAGTGTTTTCTGTATGAGGAGGAACTCAGCCTAAATATGCAGGATTTGTGTGTTAAACATGTGTGAATGAAACAAAACACAACTCCAGGTGTGTTTGTGATGAGGAAACGGCGTTATAGCACATCAGAAAATGGCGTAATATGGACCCTTTTAAAACAAGAAAAAAACAACAATAATAATAATTGATCAAATACATACAAGTATCAGCATATGTTGGTTCAGAAGTTAGGGGGGTACTGTGAGTGAGATAAAGCTTCATAGGAAAAAAGTTGGGAACTGCTGTCTTAACATATATGTGAACTCTGACTGAAACAAGTTAATCTACTAATCAAATATTGAAATAATTGTTATCTGAAATATTAACAGATTCAAAAGGTGTTTTTATGACTAAGATGAAGCAGTAGTCGTATCAAAAGTACACAGAAATGATGTAAATTCAATGAAAATGTCCTCAAGCGACCTCACTTTAGTTGTTCGATGGCAGAAGACGAGACTTTTACCAAGACCCAGATAAAGAAAATCAATTAATCAAAGAAAATATCAAAATAATTGTTAGTTAAAACCCTGCTGTGAAAGTATGGAAAATCGTAGCACTTTCTATTGTCTAAATAACAAGTTTTTGTTTTTTTTATTATCAATGTGTGGTATTATAATCGCTAACAAGTGTATTCCTTAGGTTCGAAATAGTTTGAAATTTTAGTATTGTGACAACACGTCTGTGAACATAAAAATCAAAACCTGCCCCTATTGTCTTGAAATGAAGACATCGGAAAATATGAATCATTGCTTATATTATTGCACCAACACAATACATTATACTCAGAATTGTATGCCGTATGGTCCTTTCTTATGGTACTGCGTAACTTGCTGTTTATCTTAATACTCTGTTATGTCTGCCTCTTGTCTCCCATTTTGATCTCATTTGACATTGCGCCCCCGTCTTTCTCTTTCGTTTAAGATCTTGGACGATGGCGGAGATCTCACTCACTGGATCTACAAGAAATATCCAAATATGTTCAAAAAGATCAAGGGCATCGTAGAGGAGAGTGTTACCGGAGTGCACAGGTAAAGCTGCTTTCTATAATTTCATTTTATATTTCTCTTCTGTTCTTAATTTTTTTTTTTTTTAGTAATTGTATGGTTTTGATCAGCATTTCAAATTAAAGAGTAGCTTTACCCTTATATAATAAAGCTGTAATCACATTGAAAGTGATGTTATACAATAGCAGGATGTTGCAGCTGTGCGTTTTATGTGGCAACTGCTCCCTCTAGTGGCGAAGAGTGGTCAGTGGGTTGTCTGCACTTAGTAGCTGCCGTTATCTACATGAATAAATAATTGCACCAGGACCATGAGTTTTATTTCTGTCACTTTGAAAATAATATTTAAAAATAACAAAATGAACATTGTGAATTTTTGTTCCACTGATATGGACCCTGAGAAATTAATCAAATGAAATTGAAGTTAAAGGGTGCATATTGCGCTATTTCCTGATCTATGTTATAATGTTGTTTCCTCATCAAAAACATAACCTGGAGTTGGGTTTTGTTTCATTCACACATGTTTAACACACAAATTCTGCAGATTTAAGCTTTGTTCTTCTCTCATACAGAAAGTTCTCTGTTCCACCTTGTGATGTCACATGGTAATACAGGAAGTGATCCACTGGGTTTTTAAATTCCATACACCTTCACTAGAATCATTTTAATGATTTCTGCTCTGAAATTTCCCCTTTCTACTAAACAAAAGGTAAAAGGTCGCTGGTAGCTTTGGAGAAAGGGTTACTCAAACATGTGTGAATGAAACAAAACACAACTAGGTATGTTTTAGGCTTACAGCTCACAAGACTCAATTATGTGTAATATCGGACCTTTAAAACTTCCTCCTACTCCTTTTGACCATCATGGATTCCATAGAGTAATTGTGTAATCATTATTGTGAACTGACTGTTTTATTGTTTGTGTTTTCTAACTGATGTTCAAATAAACTACCACTTAGCCTGAACTTGATTTTTATTTTCATCTTTTTCTTTTAAGTAAATAATATTGGACCTCTTAATGTGTTTGTAGGTTGTACCAGTTGTCCAAAGCGGGGAAGCTGTGTGTTCCTGCCATGAATGTGAACGACTCTGTGACGAAGCAGAAGTTTGATAATCTGTACTGCTGTAGGGAGTCTATCCTGGACGGGTGAGTCAGTCCTCTGAGTCCTCATTAAAACATGAATCACACATGTTTTTCTGATACCATCAACGTTTCAGGGCATTTACAAACCTGATAATGAGTCAGTGATGAACATTATTAATAATGTTTTTTTTGTTTTTTGTTTTCAGCCTCAAGAGAACCACTGATGTCATGTTTGGAGGAAAGCAGGTGGTGGTGTGTGGATACGGAGAGGTAGGTCTTGTGACACATGCAAGTAGATATTTTTCAAATCAAAGGGAAACACGTATGCCTCAGTGTTTCCCATAAATACAGAAAACTATGGTGGCCCCCCATGGTCTAAAAACAACCTGGACTACATTGTTGGCATAACAAAATTAGACTTTGTTGATCATTGTTTTATCATAAACTTTCAAAAGAGACTACACTGGTCAAAAAGTACTGAATAAAGATTAAATATGGGCAGTAAGTGACATTTATGCTCTACAAATTGAATGAGATTAAATAATTCAAATAAAATAATTAGTGCCACCATAGTCTTAACAAAATCTATGGTAAACACTGTGCCCTGTTAAAGGACAGGGTACGGAATAGGAATAAACAAGTTGACACCAAAAGGGTTACTTTTTCACAAAATAATTTAGTAAAATATACCAAAAAATGGTCTTGATAACCATGCTGTGTCACCAAATTTAGTATCACGATATATCGATACCACTAACCGAAGCATCATCTTAAAAAACGCTAAGCAAGTCCAGTTTAGTTGATAAGATGTGATTTATATGTAGAGTAAAGTTGGTGTTTCTCAAACTGATCTATGGGCGGTCCCATCACAGAGCAGAGAGAGGGAGAACTTACTTTTTACAGC
This sequence comes from Taenioides sp. WSHXM2023, assembly GCA_029959045.1. Classification (NCBI taxonomy): domain Eukaryota; kingdom Metazoa; phylum Chordata; class Actinopteri; order Gobiiformes; family Gobiidae; genus Taenioides; species Taenioides sp. WSHXM2023. The sequence continues at coordinate 10,555,228 of CM057085.1, forward strand.
TACTCAAGTTATATCAGTCCTAAGTCTTATCTCTTTCATTTAAGTTTCAGCCTCTGCAGAGTCTCTACAGTCAGTGTTGTCACTTAATGATATACTGTATGTCCCAGCCCTGTACTGTAACAGTTTTTATCATTATTTTAGCTTGTATTGTATAATTTAATCAAATCTTCAGCCCTGCTTTAAATTTTGCTCTTGAGCTGGACTCCTGGTTTAGTTTTGTTTCAGACCTTATTAATATTACATGAGGCAGGACATAGTGTTAAATGTACAGTGTTTCTATGTGTTCAAACTTGTCTCTTCTCTCAGGTTGGAAAAGGCTGCTGTGCTGCTCTTAAAGCCATGGGCTCCATTGTGTACGTCACAGAGATCGACCCCATCTGTGCCTTACAGGCCTGGTGCGTTACACTTATCAACTATTTACACAATTTCTCACCTACAATGAAAGAAATGCATTAACTGTTGTTTTTTCTACAGCATGGATGGATTCAGACTGGTCAAACTCAATGAAGTCATCAGACAAGTGGACATTGTCATCACATGCACAGGTCAGTCTACTTTTATTCATCTCAATTTATGGCTGTAATAGTTTAAAGGCCCATATTATTCTATTTTCTGATCTATGTTATAATGTTGTTTCCTCATCAAAAACACACCTGGAGTTGGTTTGTTTCATTAACACATGCTTAACGCACAAACCCTGCATATTTAGGCCGAGTTCTTCAAACAGAAAACACTCTGTTCCACCTTATGATGTCATGTGGTAATACATGAAGTGCTCCACTGTGTTTTTAAACTCTATACACTTTCACTATCATTTGGATTATTTCAGACCTTGAATTGCCCATCTCTACTGAACAAAAGATAAAAAATTAAACTACTACTGCATGACATCACATGGTGGAGCAGAGCATTTTGAGCTTTGAAGATGTACACAGACTAATAATAAAGAGTTACACAAACACGTTTGAATGAAACAAAACACAACTCCATGTTTTTGATGAGAAAACAACATTAATATAGATCTACATAGATCAGAAAATAGTGTAATATGGGCCCCTTAAAAAGAGTGTGTTTCTGTTTTTCTAGTCACATTATCAGTTACAGGGGCATTCATCTCTTTGAGGCATTATAAATTCTCATATATCCATGTATTACATTCAGAGAAAGAAATCTATAACTTACCTCACATTAGTAGTGTGTAGTGCTTATATCTATATATATCTATATCTATATATATCTATATCTATATCTATATATATGTATATATATATATATATATATATAATTATTTTATTTAATTTTTTTAAAGTTTATCAGGTTACAGATACATTTTTGATACATTTCTTCAGTAAATGTGATTCTTGTTTTTTCTAATACGATAATTATTGCGATAACCATCTTTAGACTTGGATACGCTTTATTGATCAATGAAGGGAAAGTAAAAATGTTAATGATAAATTCAAATGTCTTGTTTTTCATTTCAGGAAACAAGAACGTGGTGGTGAGGGAGAACTTGGACCGGATGAAGAATGGCTGCATCGTCTGTAATATGGGACACTCCAACACTGAGATTGATGTGGTCAGTTATTATGGATTTAAACTGTTCAGAATACATCCTCTTTCAGACATATCCACTTTGTTATCTTCTCTCAAGGAAATGAATGCTTTTACAGCACATTAAAGGTCCTGTATTACACAAAACGGACTTCTGTGAGCTTTTAGCTATGTTATAATGTTGTTACCTCATCAAACATATCTGGAGTTTGTTTTGTTTCATTCACACATGTTTGAGTAGTCCTGTAATATTAGTCTGTTTACAGGCTCAAAAAATGCTCTGTTCCACCTTGTAATGTCATGAAATGGTAGTTTTCAAGTTACCAGCTACCTTTTATCTTTATTTCAGTAGAGACTGGTGATTCCAGATCTGAAATTATCCAAATGATTCTCGTTAAGGTATATGGAGTTAAAAACGCAGTCGAGCACTTCCTGTATTACCACATGACATCACAAAGTGGACCAGAGTGTTATGCGTTTGAGAGAAGAACTCGGCCTAAATCTGCAGTGTTTGTGTTAAACATGTGTAAATGAAACAAAACACAACTCCACGTATGTTTTTGATGAGGAAACAACATTATAACAGATCAGAAAATTACGTAATATAAACCCTTTAATGAATAAGTGGCATCTTTACACAAAAAAAAATTAAAATAAATATAAAATTGTTGAAATAAGGATCTCCTTCATCACCTTAGTCTCAGTTTAAATTGACAAACTCTGTAAACACTTTATACAGTTGGTGTCACCAGTCTTTTGTATGGATGGACATGCTAATAATTACTGTGGAACATTCGTTACATTGGCTTAATTATAAAGGTGGATTCAGTGACAGGTGAAAATTGACTGCTCATCGCCTTTGTCCGACTTTCACTGAAATTCAGTTTCGTTGCCGTGGTAACTGGCATGACTGTGAGGTATTTATATTATAATATGAGGCTGTCAAAAGAAGATTCACAGTGATTAAAACCTGACCCTCAGTTATTGTGTTCTGTGACTGCAATTTTCAGTCGGGGAGTAAAAAGTACTGCTGCAGAAAAAAAAATAATAATAATCAAAATACACAGCCAAGTATTTGCAAATAGAAGAAATGCATTGACATGGATGTTGACGACAAATTGGCAAAACAAAAACAAAAAACACAACTAGTGAATAATTAACATAAAATGCACTGCTAAAGCCCTAGTAGTTTTATGGAGAGCTGCTGTCACCATGTTGTAAAACTATGTCATTTTCAACACAGAATTATGATGGTTGTATTTTTATTTTACCATTATGAGCACGCTATAGTACCTAATCTATATCTTTTTAATACTAGTTTGAGAACATAAATCGTGGTCCAAATAATGAGACATTTATATTCCAATTAATGTTCACGGTCTGGTTGGCTTTAAGTTTAAAGGTGTACAAGATGACACAGAAGATGATACCATGAATCTACTGCTCGATTTTTAATAGTTGGAAGGTCTTGTATTTACGGTGTATCTTCTCAAAATGAGTGATTAAATGTGGTTTATTGTGTTGAATAAGTATTTACATTTTTAGAAAAATAATTTCTAAATAGTGTTTTTGTGCCCATAGGCCAGCCTCCGGACCCCAGAGCTGACCTGGGAGAGAGTGCGCTCACAGGTGGACCATGTGATCTGGCCCGACGGCAAGAGGATAGTCCTGCTGGCCGAGGTGTGTACTACAACTACACAGGGCTGGGCAAAATCTATTAAATCAATTAATCAAATTTGAAGTTCAAATCAATTACTTTGGAAGAAAATCAATTATTTTGCCCACTTTCTTGCATTGGAAAGGCCTCTCACCGCAGTCATAGGGAGCAGGGTTTAGCACAGGGTCATGCAGTGCTGATGCTTTGAAATCTGTGATGTGAAATTCAGTGTTGGGGCTGCAGGTTTAATGTAATAGTTTGTTTTATCTCATTCATAAAAGATTTCCCCAATGGCCAATGGATTAAATCTGATCACTGAATACAATCTTTGCAGTTTTGACCATTTTCTGTAGTTTGCAGATCATTTTTAGTGTAGTTTGGTGCGTTTTTTGAGAAAAAAAATTGACAGTTTTATTTTAAAGGTAAAATTGCCCAGCCGTACAACTACACCAAGTACCACCTAAGATATTACTTGGCTTTACCACCAGATCTAAACCCAGACTTTATCTAACTTAAATTGGCTATTATTGGGGCTAAACCAGGTCTAAAATGAGACTAAACCATGAATAAGGTAGTTCCAATTTAAATTAATTATTAATTCAAGATCCAGCTTTGTCTCTAAATAAAACATATACGCAAACTGCAGAGGGCCCCCATACCACAGTTTGAGAATGTAACCAAAAATCTGCACAAAATAGACAAAAATCCTTCAGGTGAAGTACTCCTGACCAAGCCTGGCTCAAGTCTACTGCTCCTGAAAGTTTTATCCCCAGCGGCATTGATGGTCAGATGGGTCAGATGCAGATAATACATTTCCCCACATGGTCTGCGTAACATTTCTAGAGGAGGGTCTGCCGCCTGATGTTTCAATCAAAATGTTTTTACTTTGTCTAGATTGCAGCAGCTTACAGCACTACACTACATTACAATTCAGATCTGTGGAGAGTCGCTCCCATTCACAGAAATGAAATGAGCAATAGAAACACCCATAAAGAGTCCTAGACAGAAATGATTAATGTTATACCATGGAACATTCCAGGCAAAGCAATAACATCTCCATGGAGACAAGTAGGTGGCAGACTCTCCACTAGAAAAGTTGCACCGTGCACCTTTAATATAATTGTAATGAAAGATGTGATTATGAACAGTTTATGTTCAAAGTATGAAGATGTAGTGACAGAATGAGAGCAGCCTGACAGACAAAATTAAAGACTTCTGCTTCAGAGTGTCACTCACTTGAAGAGAAAATTGTATTTATTTTAGTTTAGAGTTAATGTCTGTTTGTGCTCTATTTTACATAATGGGGAGAAAAGGGCTACTATACTGTTATTATGCTACAATAATGCATTTTTATAATGTATGATATAAGAACTTAAGAACTGTATAGTTTGCCATTTATAAACCGGACCACATACTATGCAGTGAAATTAACACCAAATTTGAAATGGAATCAAATCTGTTATTTTGTATTGTAAGCAGCTTTTGGGGTCAAAAATCAGACCACTGTGTGCTACTACTACTACTACTACTACTACTTACTACTTTAGACTGTGTTGAACCACTGCAAACAGTCCAAAATTAACTAGAGCTGTCTCCACATTATGAAAAATGTAAAAGTCTAAGGCCTTTTAAAGGATTTGCATTTCCCGTGAACATGTTTAAATATTCATTCTTTCATTCTTCCATTTTCCAGGGTCGACTGTTGAACCTCAGCTGTTCCACTGTGCCAACATTTGTGCTCTCCATCACCGCCACCACTCAGGTACTAATGCTTTTCAAGTGCAACTGAAAATGATTCTTTCTACTCAACTAAAATAAATGAATGAAGCTGGTCCTGTTTTGGAGTTTCTTTCTATAATAAATATTCTTTGCCTCTTGTTGCAGGCTCTGGCTCTGATAGAACTCTACAATGCCCCCGAGGGTCGCTACAAACAGGACGTGTACCTGCTGCCCAAGAAGATGGGTAAGAGCCAGTATCTGTAGTGAAACTAAGTAACTCCAAGGCTGAGAAACTAAAAATGGGAGAAAAAAATCGGGCTAGAAGCTTTAATATCCACAGTAAAGTAGATTTGCTCACCAGTGTGAACGAAACCAGGACTAAAACAGGAATGAATGAGGAGAACTGAACTGAACTGTGGTTGCCAACATAAAGTACACTTCACTTAAAACTTTGGGTTTTCCAAGTACCAAGACAAAATCAGGACTAAACCAAGTTAGTAGTAGTGGTAGTAGGTATTATTATAAAATTAATTATTATTATCAGTGCCTTCCTAGACACTTTACAAAAAAATTAAAGATTTTTACTCACCAAAAATGTGAAAGTTATTCCTCACTTACTGCACTTATGTATTTAGACCATCATAATTATTCACCGCAATTAGTTTATTAGTGCTTTTTACAACTCCTAAAGACCACTGAGGAGTTTTGCTGTTATGGTAAAGCTAACAACAACTAGCATGCTAATTGGTATTTCCTGGTTATCGATCAGTAAAATGCTTATAATTAGAATTTGACCTCAAGAGCTGATTATATAATATACATGTAATGGGGCAAGACAAATTCTGCTCAAATAAATGGGAAAAAATCGAGTACAGGCCCTTTAAGCATTTTTGTGTTATTTGCATCTAATTAAATGATTAATAAATACAATTGCAGAGGTGTTTTAATACTGTTGTGTATCAATATAGAAAAAACACACTGTGAATTAGTCGGGGGGGGAAAAAATCCCATAACTGTTACCTTAATTTAATTTGATACTTTGACTGTAACAGAGAGTCTCAGCAATGAAAACTCTCAATGAAATCTAATATGAAATGAAAAGGAAGGAGTCTGACACCAGTTAAGATGAATCACCCAATATGGTGCCTGTCAGATCCTGCCATTGGTAAAGAACTGAGCAGGAAGCCATTATAGTAGCTCTGCTTTAGCTCCGTCTGAAAAGCCTCAGGGCCCAAATGCATTTATTTCTCTAGACTGTGCCGTCTCATCTGGTGTGGGTTTCAAAGTCTGAGGAGCACATCTTCACACTTGAATGGTTTCTGTGTGTGTGTATAGTAATGGTAGTCATATGTGAAGTAAAAGTGTGTGTGATCCTGCCATATTCCCCTATTCTCTCTCGGAGGAGATAGAGGATGAATATAGGTCAGTCTGTCAGGGGAGGCTGCATATGGTCACTTTAGAAGAACGAAGCAAAGGAAAGACATGGAGAAAGAGACAAAGTCTCTTAAGTGCTGTACAGAGTAGGCACAATCTAAAGTAACACATTAAATAAAATAATGCATAAAAAATAAATAAGGAAGTCAATAAAAAAACGTAAAAAAAAATAAAAAAAAATTAACAAAGAATAGCAAATAAAATCAATAAAAGTCAATCTTCTCTTCAAAGATTTCTGTTATGCAAGTCTTTTCATCTGTTAAATGAGACTGTTGAATTGAAATTGCAATTTGCCTGCTCGAATTCATTGTAATTGTAATGATTTAGGTAATACAATATCTGAAAACAACACACTAGCCTCTTAGCAGTTTAACACTTGTGAGCAGAATCCTGAAAACATAATTTGTTCCCCAAACTTGGACAGTCGTTAATATTGATATTGAAATAAAATAGACTTGAGACAAACTTTATTGATCCACAAGGGAAATTATTTGGACACAGTAGTTCACACGTCACAATATATTATAATAACAAAGAGAAAAAATATAAATGTTAATAATAAATTCTAAGTAAGTATGGTATGAATGTACTCCTGTATCTTTCACTGTTTGAATGTTAAAAGTTATGGAAAAGAACTAGAGTCAACTAAACAAAAACACAACACTCCTTTGATTTACCAATAAACAAGTTTTTCAAAATCTTTCAAAATGATATGAAGTTCTGAGAATACTAATGCTGCCTGCAGTGTTCAGTCATAATGTATTTCTTATAAATGCTTTTAGCCATAGAAATAACATTATGTAGAAGGAACGTAATGATTCCTGGAAAACATACAGCATGAATAATATAAATATATAGTGGCAGCGGTGCAGCCCTCAGTGCCTCGGCTCCATTCATTTTAATGATTAATTATCTTTAGCCGTTTCCTGAATCCTAAACCATGTCTCTCTTCTCTGTAGACGAGTATGTGGCCAGCCTCCATCTCCCCACGTTTGACGCACATCTGACAGAACTCAGCGACGAACAGGCAAAGTATCTGGGTCTGAACAAGAACGGCCCCTTCAAGCCAAACTACTATAGGTAAGAATTCAAAGAGGTTCATTTTATTTAAAGGGCCCATATTGCATTATTATTTTATCTATGTTATAATGTTTCCTCATCACAAACAGACCTGGAGTTGTGTTTGGTTCATTCACACATTTGAGTAATCCTGTATTATTAGTCTGTTTATATCTCCAAAGCTCAAAATGCTCTGTTCCACCTTGTGATGTCATGAAGCGGTAGTTTTTATGTTAACAGCTTCTTTTACCTTTTGTTCAGTAGAGATTGGCAATTCCAGGTTTGAAATCATCCAAATGATTCTAGTGAAGGTGTATGGAGTTTAAAAACATAGTGGAGCACTTCCTGAATTATGGCATCACAAGGTGGAACAGAGTGTTTTCTGTTTGAGAGAAGAACTCAGCCTAAGTATGCAGGATTTGTGTGTTACACATGTGAGAACAAAACACAACTCCAGGTCTGTTTGTGATGAGGAAACAACATAACAGAGATTAGAAAATATCATAATATGGGCCCTTTAACACACAAACCCTATTAGAGCTCTTCTCTCAACTCACATTATGACATCACAAGGTGGAACAGAGCATTTTGAGCTTTGGAATTGTAGACATGAATCATAAAGAATTACTCAAACATGTGTGAATGAAACAAAACAACTCTAGGTCTGTTTTTGATGAGGTAACAACATTATAACATGTCTTAAAGCTCACAGGAGTCAGTGTTGTGTAATAAAGGACATTTAGAATAATATACAGTAGATAAGAACACACTACTGCAAATCTCCATTAGTTAAATGAACTGCATATACAGTATTTACTGAGAAAATATTAGACTCTGAGATAGCACTGTTTTGTGTTTGTCTAAAGATTAATCTACATTATATAATATTTTACCAAGACCTGCTTTTTTTTTGTCTTTCAGGTATTAAACAGAGTTGGATGGGGAGAGTCCTACCACTTAATAAACCGCACAGACTCATATAACGGAGGAGGGGGAGACTAAAGACCTCTGGAAGGACAGAGGTCAAACACATCTGCTTTTACACAGGCGGGACAGGGAGGGGGGAAGGAGCGTGACCTCTCCGTGACCTCTCCGTGACCTTTTGGGGCAGAATCTATAATTTATTCAAGCTTTGATCACTTCTTCTTATAACTAACGTTCTGAAGCTGCTCCTACCATTCACCTTCCATTCGCTTTGTCCGTGTCCAACTTTGAATCCATTTTTGCCACTTTCTCAACCCCAAAAGAGTCCCAAGTGTGCGTCAAGTTGTATGTATTGCCTCCATTCTCACATCTCATTGCCAGATCTTTTATTATTAACTATTAAGATAACATTAATGATGCGAAACTATATAACTATATCGATAAAATGATTGAAATTCTGTGTGAAAGAAGATGAAACTATGAAGATTTAGTGTCTGACACGTTTTTCCTGTTTATGTCGTCTTTTCTACTCGTGATTTTTTTGATTTCCTTTTTTGTGTAACGTTACGAGGGCGGGGCTAAATGTAGTGGGAGGGGCTAGCCAGGATCTCAGGGTCCAATCATATCAGTACTTCTGTTTTGTTCATTGAGATTCATGTTTTAAACTTTTTTTTTTAACTTGTAAAATGTTAATTTGTCGTAAACCAGCCTGTACTTTCTCAACTAAACTCAAAACAGGTAAAATCATCTCATCTTGGTTCCTGTCTACACCAGTGTTCACGTAATTCAGGTGTTTTGGTAACACGTTATGAAAACTACACTTTAATTAACCCAATAAAACATAAACAAGGACCTAATTTGTAATGAACAAATAGTTTAGAAAGATTCTGGCTTAGTAACTACTACTAAAGCCACAGTATGTAACTTTTTAGGCAAAAAACTAGACTAAAATACAAGCTTTTATTTTTTCTTCATGTTAGTTGTGTTTATTGCTTTTCAAAACATCCTTACTGTGAGAGGGCTTGCATCTCCACAAACCTGACTCCTATTTGTCCTTAATATTACACACTATGGTCTAAAACTTGATTATCTCCATGGAGAATGTTCCCAAGTGTGGCTTTAGTTTTCTATCTCCATGACATGCCACCTCCAGAAAGTGAATCAAGTCTTTAATTAATGCCCTAACCCGTTTTGTGTATTTTCTAAGCCTGAATCTTTCTTAATAAACTATTTGTTCATTATTTATTATTAAGTTTATTTTCATGCTTTAATAAGACTAATTACGGTGTAGTCATTATAACGTGGTAACAGTACTACAATACTACTACTATCACAGCTTTTACTACTATTTACTACTGTAAGTATTACACACAGGAGCTCATTTTAACGGGGGTAACTTTATTTATATGTGAACACATTTTTCTAAACTTATTTCTTTTATTACTTATATCATCACTTTTGACAGAAAAAATACTTGGTGTTTTTAATCTATTTGTGTAAAAAATGTTGCTCACTAAGAAAACTGTGATGAAATATTTAGAGAAACCAAATGCACACAAACTTGCCGCCATGATGGTACTCAAGACGTTTTCAATCAGGTCCTCTTTCAATACGTGGTGCGATAACCATCCATCACACGCACACACCATAACTGTCTGGTTCTTAGGCCTGTCACGATGAGAACATTTTAAGTTTGATACCCAAGAGCAGATTTAAACCACATAATTATTCTAAATGGACAATATTGTAAAAAAAAAAAAGTTACAAATTCAAACTTTTACGGCTCAAATCGTTGTCATATGCCAAAAAAAAGCCCCAAAATTCCCAGTAGTGCAAAGAAAATGTACACACGATAAATACTAACCCTCAAAAACTATAGTTCCAGCTTTCATATATTGAACGATAAGTCAATATACTAGTAGTAATTATCATGACAGGCCTACTGGTACTGGTACTGGTACTGGTACTGGTACTGGTAAAATATAAAGGAAATACTAGCCCCTTACATGGTTGGCTATGACTATGGTTCATGACAGTTCTTAGCTTTTCTTCCTAAAGTTTTTGGCTTGAGTCAAACTGCTGCAAAATCTTCTGCACAAAAAAATGCTGCTTTATTTAATCGAGAAATCACTTTCAAATTAGTATCGTACTTTTCATTTATTCTAAACCAAGGCTGCACAATATAAGACCCAAATGTGTGTGGACTGCATTAATATTATTCAGAATCTTAACCCAAAGTGGACTATTTATACAGGATTAACCAGAGATATTTGGGGGAGTTTTATGCCAGATGCCCTTCCTTCTATTTCTTATTACACAAATACAGTGAGTTCATATTAGGACCGCACAACACACATAATCAGTCGAATCAAAACCACAATTTGAATATGTGCGATTATTACATTTCAAAGGATGCAAACGTGTGTGTAGTGTTCTCTGCTAACCAAAAAAAAAACAAATAAAAATAAGTGTTCATATGTCAGTCTTCACTTAAATATTAATGCTCCTGGACATGTTTTTAAAAAATTGAAAAGGCACATTTTTTGGCAAAACTACTAGAAAAATTCAATGTTTTCCCCCAAATTCTGCCACCCTATAACATATTAGAACTCAAATCCAACAAGGACTTCTTAATAATTAATTCCTCTTTGGATTATTTAAGCGCAGGGCAGTAGACGGGGAGCCCACAACTGGAGCCTCTGCCTGTTAATTCATATTATTATATATTCTGTCGACGGGCCTGTTTAAGAGAATAAATCAAAATGTCAGTGCAGTATTTTTGAGTTTCATGACATTATAACAGTGAGTAAGTGATATTGTGCAGCCTTGGCTCATATAGACTGTCTCTATGGTTCTTACAGGGTCTTTGTTTTCAACAGTTAAACCAGAAGCACCACTTTTAACACCATTTTATGCATGAAATCACATTCGAACATAAAGGCTTGTACTTAAACTGCACCATCGCCTCACTGTCTCAGCTGTCTATGTGCTGTTTGAAAATAGTTGTGACCCCCCTGCTCTTTGTCTTAAGATAATGTATTTTATTTTATTTTTAAGAATTCATTTTTTAATGACTCCTCAAGAGACAGATTACTCGAAAGAAATCATTTTAGAGCTCTGTTAAAGGTGCACTGTGTTACTTTTCTGATTGGGGGTCAGTCACCTTGCTTGTTGCTACGGAAATTACATTGCTTTGTTTGGAATGTTCCGCAGTATGACATTAAACAGCTTTACTTAAAGTTTATTCAATTACAGGTGGTTTTATAGCTCAAAAATATCTGATCTGACCTGTAACTTGGTCTGGTTTGGTTTCCATGACGATGGAAAGGTTAAATACCATATGGCAATAACATCACCATGGAGAAAAGGATTTTAAAGGTGCACCCTGTAACTTTTCTGGTGGTGGAGTCAGTCACCTACTTTTCTTCATAGAAATATGGCCTGTAATGTTCCACAATATGACATTACATTCATTTATCTCCACGGAGGCAGCAGGTGACACCACAGGGCCAGGTTACGTGTCAGATCTGTGGAGAGGCGAGCCCACACACAGTAAAAATGCATGTTTTGAGGTCAATAAAAACCCTTGTTATTGAAAAAATGCAAGATGGATAGGTTAAATGCCATACCGGGATATTCCAGACAAAACAATAACATCTCCATGGAGACAAGCAGGCGGCGGCACTAGGACCCTCCACCAGAAAAGTTACACAATGCACCTTTAAAGTAAAAACAAAAAAAAAGACCACCGCGGTTTATTCCTCAACTAATCATTCCAGGCCAGTCTCATTATTATGATCACTTCTCTGGTCATTTGAAATTTGACTTTCCAGGCTCAAATTAAGTTTTATGTTGACAAAATGTTAAAATAGCTGTAAATTTTTTAATTGTTAAAAATGATACACCCAGATAAATATGGTTTTGCATGAGGGATGCAAAGAATAAGGATAAAAGTGACATTTCGATTGTTTGGATGATACCAGTTTGTTCAGTAATGTAAAAATAGAGTGGTTTGTTAGTAGCCAAAGTGGGTCAAAAGACAAAACCAGGACAAAAACTGGGATAATTACAATTGAATCAAAACAATAACATGACATCTTTAATACACACAAACATATTTTCATTTTAAAGCTGCACTATGTAACTTTTCTGCTAAGGGTTCCATCACCTGCTCCATAAAGATGTTATAGCGCTGTCTGAAGTATTCCACAGTATGGCATTAATTTATACATACAAGTAAAATGAAGGAATAACCTGGAAAAACATGCGTTCTTACTGTGCCTCTCCACAGATCTGACCTATAACTTGGGAGTCACTTTTTTTGATCCACAAGGGAAATTATTTGGACACAGTAGCTCACACATCACAATATAATAACAAAGAGTAAAAATATAAATGCTTATAATACATTCTAAATAAGTAGCAAAAATAACAGACTGGTATCAGTGGAGATAAAGTTAATGCCATACTGTGGAACATTCCAGTGAAAGCATTAAAATTTCTCTCAATATGGGTATTATAATATAATCTTGTTATAATGTTTGTTATAATTGTTATAATCACTTTGAAACATATTGTGCAGCCCTGTTTTCTAATGATTTTTAAATATTTTTTCAGAGCTTTATTCGTTTTCAGTGTGGTACATAACCGTTTCTAGGCAATGGTCGCTACAGTAACAGATGCCTCAGGATCTTTCCAACTTTGTGCGGTGGGGCATGGGAAACACCAGCATTGTACATGTATATAAACTATACAAATAAGACAACTGTTAAATATAGGAAGGTGAAGATCGAAAACTTCTGTATTTATTATTTTAATTCCTCATTACGAAGTGCAAAATGGCAGATTCTCAAAAAACCCGTTTTAAGTTGTCTATTACAGAAAACCCTATGTTAAATATTGCTAGTGATAATAGTAGATGATGAGCAATAATTAAATTCTGTAATCTCAATGAATAAAGATGTAAAAATTGTACATTGTGTAATTTATTTTTTATTTTTGTTTGTTTTGTTTTAAATCTCTGAACTAGCTCATCTGTCCACTTTTTACAGATACAGAACATAACAGGAGATGCTCGACCCCGTCATCAAGTCATTGCTATGTAGTTTTTGTCAAATGTACACAAACTATCCAGCATTTGTGCATTAAAGGTCCTATATTATGCAAAACTTTAAGCCATGTTAGAATGCAGTTACCTCCTCAAAAACAGACCTGGAGTTGTATTTTGTTTCATTCACATGTTTGAATAACGCTTTATAATTAGTCTGTCTACACCTCCAAAGCTCAAAATACTCTAACAGCTACCTCCTGATTCTAGTGAAGGTGTATGGAGTTTAAAAACACAGTGAAGAACCACATACTGTATAAAGAAGTGGACTAAGGGAGTGTGACGTCAGCGTTCGACTCCAGTCAAATGAAGCTCGTGATGCCAGAGGTTATAGGGGCGAATCTGGGCCAGGCTCCATATTAGGAACAGGAGTTTATTTACGGACAAAATTGTGAAATAAAAACACCAGGATCACGTAGAACGGGTTAATACGAACATTTTAAGACCAAAATGAGGCGGCTCACTGCAGCAGTTACAGAGAGAGGGGCCACAACACTGTATTTCAATGTAAGTCAATGGGAGCCAGAGTCAACAGGAGGTCCATTTTTATATATACAGTCTATGGTATTACCACATGACATCACAATGTGGAGCAGAGTGTTTTCTTTTTGAGAGAAGAACTTCCTAGCCTAAATATGCAGGGTTTGTGTGTTAAATGTGTGTGTGAATGAAACAAAACACAACTCCAGGTATGTTTTTGATGAAGAAACAACATAACAGATCAGAAAAAGGCGCAATATGTGCCCTTTAACATGTTTATATTTTGGTTTTTATGACATCCCATTGTACTAACAAACAATCTTCAGTGCAGTGGTGAAATGCCTTCTCTGTCAGACACATACAGGCCATCTCAAAAAAGCAGAATATCATGAAAAAGTCAATATTTTTTGTTTATTTATTCTATTTTTTTGAGATGGTCTGTGTCTTGTGTCTGGTGGGATCGGGGATGAAGGGGGATGGGTTTGTTTTTTTTTCCCCCCACAGCTGCTCTTGTCCTTCAGCTCTGAGCTCAGTGACAGACAGAGACATCTCCAACACCAACAGACACACTCAGACCACTGACTATCTGATGTGATTATTGGTGTTTACAAGAAATAATCAGATGGACCGTGGCTGGAAAGAATTCAGATCATTTGTGGTGTACATGGTATTTTAATAGTCTGAGATCAATAACAGTTTGGTGCTTCGATTGTTGTTTCTAAGTCTTGTCTTGTCTTGTTTTGTGTGTGTCTGTGTTTAATTGGTGGCTTTGTTAACATGCCCACAAAAAATAATCAGACGGACCATGATTAGACAGAAATCTGATCATTTTGCTGTTTATATTGTCATTATATTATATTATAACTTCAGAAATCAGATAATAATTAAATTTTCAGTGAGCATGTAACCTTACCCAATGATTTTTAGAGTAACTGTTATATTTGGATGACAAAGTACATTTCATTTTTTAGCAAATAATCCTAAATACAAAGTTAGAGAAAAAAAACACTAAAAAAAAGTTCAAAATAAATAAAAGCTTTTTTTTTTTTTTTTTTAATCACATGCAGATAAAGTTTTTTTTTTCCAACTTTGTATTTGAGATGGTCCCTATACTGACGACCACCAAAAGGACAATTTTGGACAATCTCTGCACATTCAAGTAGCACTCATGGCTCCAAAAACTTGCATGACCAATCAGATATAACAGTTTACATGTCATTTCAATAATCAGATAACTCCAGTAATCAGATAATGATCAGATTTCTATCGTGCGTGTGAACACAGTCTCTGATCTGCAGCAGGGCCTCCAAACACATCTGGATAAGAAGCCGTCACTTCCACCATTTAAACACGTCGACACCTACACTGTATCTGCTCCACTGAGGGTTTTAGTTCAACACAAAGATGCATATTATTGGTCATATTTTGTTTTACACTGAATACACGTCGAGCTGCTGAAGTGGAGGGCACGCTGATGGCAAAATAATTGGACAGATTATAAATGACAAATGTCTGCAAAAATACTAAATTATTCAGATTTTATTTGAATTAAGACTGCCCTTTTACAGCAGTCTTTTTTGTGTAGTCACTATAACAGCTTTTACAGTGATGTCTCTTTTATATTAACCTATGAAACATAAACTGATTTATCCCCAGACCCTGGACAATAATGTCATTATAAAACAACCACCTCAGCACCGCTCCTGTCCTCCACACAACACGACTCTGAATCAGTTTAACCACACACTGCAGGATCACGGTCTCAGGCATTTAAGAGCTGTGTGTTTTATAGATAGAGGTGCACAGCTCCACACACACACACACACACACACACACGCACATCTCTCTACACATGACAGTATCAATAATTCACTGAGGTGAGCACTCTGCAGGGGGCAGCCACATGAGGATGGATACACTCACTGTTATTCTGCACTGTGAATGTTTCTGTTGGAGATGGAGCAGAAGAAGCTGCTTTTGACACACGCTCATGTATCACACGTACTGGGTTTAACATACTTGAAATAACCTGAAGCCAATAAACAGGCTGTAGGTTTTCCAGGAAATATTGTCATCAGACAGAGCTGACCCATAGTCACCTCACCCTGAGTTACACTGGCCTGTACCACTGAAGACAGTCAGGGACTGAGGTTGGAGGCTTGATGAGGTCCATGTTCATGTTAACATGACCAAAAGTTGACTAATGTTTACGTTTTTAAGTTGCTGCATTTCAAACGGTAAAACTAGCTGTATAACTATAGATGAAAAAGAGCCAGAGGTGAGATGCGACTGTTACAGTCAAAGCCCATAAAAGCAGAGCTCTCCATAAGCCCAGAGGCGCCTCCAGGTGCGTGGCTCTCCGTGTCAGCTCTGTGGCTGCTGATCAGCTCCGTGACGCTGGAGCCACAGTGTTTAACCCCGCCCCCTCGGGCCGTGCAGGGACAGTGAATCAAACACACGGAGACAAACGACAGCAGCGGCAGGAGGAGGGACCCTGTGGACCCCCGTGTGTCCGCGTGTTCGTGCATGTGCGCGTGCATGTGCGCGTGGAGCGATGCCGGTGACAGCCTCGCGCAGGACAGAGTGAGCCGCGGCCACGGGACAAGATGCAGGCGGACGACATGGAGGTACCTATGATTAATAACCTTAACGAGAACGGCGACAGGCACAAGGCCAGAGCCAAAGATGTGTTCAAGGACCCGCAGAAGGAGTCGGAGGTAAATGTACCGTAGCGGGCTGATGTGAGAGGGTTGTTGCTGGGGAGCTTTGGCTGGACGTCCCTTTGCGCGTACGGAGCTTGGGGCCATGCTGCCCGGGCAGCGTGCGCCGACAGGCGGCTGTGCTCTGACTGAGAGACGGGTTATTTCTGCGAGCTGCTGCTAAAAATAACCCTGCAGTAATCTACAGTGGTGCGGGGTGCAGGTGGACTGTCACAAGACCCCCACTCCACATGCCTCTGTCACACTCTCACTGTCTGTGTAGGGCTCGTGCGTTATATAAGGCGCACGCGGGGCTATAGAGACAAGCGTCAGTCCCAACAGTGAATGAACGGGACCCCTGACAGACACATGACTGAAATAGCTGCAGCTGTCTTGAACCTCCATTCTCTGCTTTGGTTTTCACTGTTACAGCTTCACTCGTGACGGCTGCATGTCCACGATAGTGGGTTTGACTAGAGTAATGTCATAGTCTAATGTATTTGTCTAACCACAAAGGGACTGTGTTATAGGTTACATGAATCATTTCAGTTATTTCACAATCTTCATTTAATGAGCTTGTCCTGCTCTATCAGAAAACTGTCCTACTGTTGCCTTACAGTGAAATCACATTTTAATCCTGCATTACTGTGTGGGACAGTGTTTTATTGAGCTGTGTCCTTATTTGGCATTACTCCCAGGTCTACATTTTACATTATGGACTCGATCTCTCTTCCATCTTTACTCAGTGTCATTGTGATATTTATTGGCTGTTTCCGCGCCGATGTGTCCATTAGTGCAAAGTTTGACAGATCGATGTTCTACAGAAAATGTGAGAGAGAAATGCATCATGTTTGTTTTCCTGGTTCTCATTTGAAAACACTTCCAACGATAATCATCTCTTAAAATTTTGTTGTGAGAAATTGAACAAAACGTTAACCCAAATTAAAAAGATTGTCAAGTGATTCCCACTTCTGTTGATAAAAGGGTTTTCTGAACTGCTTAACACTTATTCTGTTTGAAGGGGAAATTATGTATTTAAAGGTCCTATATTACGCAAAATTGACTCTTGTGAGCTTTAAGTCACGTTAGAATGTTGTTATCTCATCAAAAACATACCTGGAGTTGTGTTTTGTTTCATTCACACACGTTGAGTAATTCTTTATTATTAGTCTGTCTACATCTCTAAAGCTCAAAATGCTCTGTCCCACCTTGTGATGTCATGATTTTTCACGATAACAGCTACCTTTTACCTTTTGTTCAGCAGAAATCGGCATTTCCAGGGCTGAAATTTTCCAAATGATTCTAGTGAAGTTGTATGGAGTTTAAAAACACAGTGGAGCACTTCATTTATTCCCACTTGACATCACAAGTTGGAGTGTTTTCTGTTTGAGAGAAGAACTCAGCCTAAATACGCAGATTTTTTGTGTTAAACGTAAAATAAATCATAACTCCAGATATGTTTTTGATGAGGAAACAACATTAAAACATAAATCAGAAAACGGCGTAATATTTTGCAGCCCTAGTTTACAATCACAATCTTGAGTTCATCCATTGTTATTTGAAAAGTAGAACAAAGCTGCCAGCCAAATGCACTGTGTGAAATGCCCATTAGTTGTGTGTCTGTGCGCGTTAGATTACACCGTATATTTGAAGTGAATTGGAGCATATTCTTATCTTTTGTGTCTCTTTGGGGCTATAACAACCAAAGCATTGAATCTGAAAGAGCTTTGTGTGAATTAAGAGTCCAGTGCTTGTGCAGCGCTTGTGTGTCTGTGGCATATAATGGCAGGAGGACGGCAGGAGAGATGCCAGGACTATGCCCGCTGTTTGTACACTAAAGGAGATTTGGGCAAGCTGTTTCAATAGTGACCTGCTGTGGCTGCAAGGATTAATCAGAATAATTGTGACTTGTATTTGGATCATTCTTATTGTTATCTGGACTAAACAGGCTCTAAAACACAAGCCAAAAGAGCTTTTATAGCAAAGACAACTGCTGTATTTAAAAGGTCCATTTTACGCTATTTTCTGATCTGTTATAATGTTGTTTCCTCATCCTAAACACATCCGGTGTTGTGTTTTGTTTCATTCACACATTTTTTACACACAAACTCATGTGGTACTACAAAAAGTGCTCCACTGTGTTTTGAAACTCCAGAATCTTTTGGATCATTTCAGCCCTGGAGTTGCCAATCTCTACTGACCTAAATGTAAAAGTTAGCTGTTAACTTAAGATCTGCCACTTCATGACATCATAAATTTGAACGTTTTGAGCTTTGGAGATGTAGACGGACTAATAATAAAGGATTACTAAAACATGAATGAAACAAAACAGAACTGGGTATGTTTTTGATGAGGTAACAGTATTATGACATGACTTAAAGCTCACAAGAATCAATTTTGTGTAATATAAGACCTTTTACTAACTGACTCGTAAAGATTGATTGATACTCATACTTACTTTCTATAAATGAGTTATTGGCAAAACTATGCAGCCCTGAATTATTTGAAGTATTGACATTTTTGAAGTATCTGACGTTTTTGCCACAAATATTAACATCTGAGAGCCTGGATGAACCACTAAACTAATTCATGAAACTAAAACATTTCAGAATGTTTTTTCTAGTGCTGTAGTGAGTCTGTTTTGTTTGCAAATGTTATTCTATTACTCAAATAAATTGCAGAATGTTAAAGTTCCTATATTACATAAAAGAGAATACGCTAATATGAGCCATTTAAAGGTGTATAGATGTATAGAAACAATGGTAATATCTCACTGTGAGGCTTTTATTGTGTAGATTACTGCTATTGCTCTAACTGTAATCTGTGATAGTCTTGTATACCTACATTGTGAAGTGTTAATCCCTCTAATCAGATTAATCAGATCATTAGCCTCTTGTAACGGATCTCTTCTGTGAAAACTCTGTGTGAGACATTGAGCTGAGACTCAGAGGACAGATTGTACAAACAAAACTGCTTCATCTGGATTTTCCCAGGTTATTCCCAAGGGCTTCATCACTGTCCTTTTCCAAATATAGCATGCAAATAGTCAGACTTATTCGAAAACTTTATATAGAGAGGTGGGGAGGAGTCAAACTCGTATTTAAGTAGTAAAGTAGTTTGAAGTGAGGTTAGAACAGCATGTGCTCAGGTACTGAATAACTACTACTTTGTTTTTACTATTGAAGTAATCTAAGGATCTTTAGGCAGTAGAATGTGATTTTCAGCATTAAATCATAGTACTTTCTTTTCTGTTTCTATATTTGTTCTGATACAGCTCAAGATCATTCTAAAGACATTCAGGAAAGGTTCATTTTTGTCCTGCGAATGTGTCTTTTTTAGTATTGATATCTGCTCAAATAAGTATCTAATGTCATTCTACTTTTAGTATTGATTAGTATCTGATTTTAGATACTTTTGACAACCCTAAATCATACAGGCTGCAAATGAGACAACATCTTTTCAATCAATAAACACATTAAAAATATAAATTGCATCTTTATACCACAGTTTGACACACATTTCCAATTTGAAACACACTGCGGACTTGCTAAAAATATATGTAAAAAGAGCACTTTAAGTACTCATTGCTCAGACTTCTAATTTACGCATACAAATAATCATGAAAACTATTGTAAAAAGTTAACCAGGAGAGGAATAGTTTATGTATTAATTGTGTTTTAAACTTTTGTGATTAAAAAATGTGCACTGTGTAACTATTGGAGGGTCCGCCACCTGCTTGTCTCCATGGAAATGTTATTGCTTTGTCTAGAATGTTCCACAGTAGGCCTATAGATAAAAATAGAAATAAAATCTATCATGAGAGAGATAAGCAGGTTACAGCACTATGCTACATTACAAGTCAGTTCTGTGGAGCGTCTCCCCTTTTCACTGAAGGAATAATTGTATTTTTGATCAATAGAAACACCTGTAATGAATAAATACTAGAAAGAAATCATATAATAATATCATATCATGAAACATTCCAACATCTAGCAGATCCTCCACCAAAAAAGTTGCGCAGTGCATCTTTAAACCACTGTAAATCAATATATGAAAAGAGCCTTCATATGAATCACAACAGACTTTAATTAATTGTTATTGCAGTTACACAACTTTCACTACTGGATAAATAATTGTAATTAATTAAAACCCAGTAATTGAATCACCCTAAACCCATCTCTAGCCACCTCTGCATCTACAGTGTAATGCAGAGCCCCAGAGACTCCACTATTTCTCTATTGTTGACAGTGTAATAAATAGACTTGCACTTGCAGTACTGTGGGAATGCTGACCCGTCGTATTATTTATTTGCAGCAAAGATACGCGCTGGAGACAGATAGCTCAGAACAAGTCAAAAACCCCTGAACCTGTATAGGCCTGTCACGATAACTGCCATTTTGACTTATCGTTCAGTACATGATAGATGGAACAATTATTCTGGGGGGTCAGTGTTTATTCTTTTTCTTTTTACTAGTGGGGGAAGTTATTTTTCTGCACTACGATAAGATTGGGGCTGTAGAGAGAAGAATTGATCATTTCTGTGAGGTCCTACACAAAACTGACTCGTGTGAGCGTTAAGCCATGTTAGAATGCTGTTTTGTTTTGTTTTTTTTTTTGTTTGTTTTGTTTCATTCACATATGTTTGAGTAACACTTTATTATTAGTCTGTCTACATCTCCAAAGTGGTATTTTTCAAGTTAACATCTAACTTTTACCTTTTTGTTCAGTAGAGATTAGGGCTGAAATGATCCAAATGATTCAAGTGAAGGTGTGTGGAGTTTAAAACACATTGGAGCACTTCCTGTATTACCACGTGACATCACAAGGTGGAGTGTTTTCGGTTTGAGAGAAGAACACAGCCTAAAAATGCAAGATTTGCATGTTAAACACGTGTGAATGAAACAAAACACAACTCCAGGTATAGTGGGTACGGAAAGTATTCAGACCCCTTAAATTTTTTCACTCTTTGTTATATTGCAGCCATTTGCTAAAATCATTTAAGTTCATTTTTTTTCTCATTAATGTACACGCAGCACCCAATATTGACAGAAAAACACAGAATTGTTGGGGTGCTTCTACTAAATACTGAGCAAAGGGTCTGAATACTTATGACCGTGCGATATTTCACTTTTTCTTTTTTAATAAATCTGCAAAAATGTCAACAATTCTGTGTTTTTCTGTCAATATGGGGCGCTGTGTGTACATTAATGAGAAAAAAGAACTTAAATGATGTTTGTGATGAAGAAACAACATTTTAACATGACGTAAAGCTCACAAGAGTAAATTTAGTGTAATATAGCACCTTTAACATTATGTGCAGAGGTGAAAGGGTTAAACAGATTATGACAGTGACAGTTCTCTGGTTTCTCATGTAACTCAGACTTAATGGTTTGTTTAACAGTGTGAAGAGCCCTGGGGAGCAGCACTGTAAATACGGATGTGTCTGACTCAGCCGGCTCTCACTCATCCGGCTATAAATACACCTGCACCAGACTCCACCAGTGCAACGTTACGTTTGATTACGTTATTATTTAAACAAAATTTGACAGTTTCATTTTTTTTTTTTTTCTAATTATGAATTGGTGGGATAGAACTGTAAATATTCGTCATTATTTTATATCAGTCAAGTGTGAGTTTGTGAAGAAAAGTAGAAAACAAAAAGCTGTTTCTTTCACATGTGTTTGAGTAATGCTTTATTATTAGTCTGTCTACGTACATTCTGTGGAGATAAGGCTGAAGTTATCCAAACGATTCTAGTGAAGGTGTATGGAGTTTAAAATCACAGTGGAGCACTTTTTGTAATACCACATGACATCACAAAGTGGAACAGAGTGTTTTCTGTTTGAAAGAAGAACTTGTGTTGTGTTGAACATGTGTGAATGAAACAAAACACAACTCCAGGTGTGTTTGTGACGAGGAAACGACGTTAAAACATGGCTTAAAGTTCACAAGAGTCAGTTTTGCGTAATCTAGGACCTTTAAGAAATGTTTTTTAGTTCATAATTTTAATTTTGAGTCATTCTCTGATTATTCTGCTGCTTTTTCATTTTGCTGATCCTAATGTAACTATACCCCATTTCTGTTCTAACAATGGGACCAAATTTCATCCCCTATAGCGTTTTATTCTTAGCTTCTTTGTCAATAGTCCACACAGAGAACACAGGGCGGCTATTTATATTTGCAAATGTGGTTATGCCTGATGCCCTGTTAGCCTGGAGTTACTGTGTGAGCTAAGCTGATGTGGGGTCAGGCCAGAAGTCAACTCTGTGTGACCCTCAACAGAAGATAATCTACTTTTCAACAGACTCCCTCCCGCTCACTCAGCTCTGGTATTGTGCAGCTGTAGTGTTGCTCTAGTGTAGCTGCAGATCAGTGGTGTGATTCCCATTACTTTTGTCTCAACTAGCCTTTAATTTTGTCTGACACTTTTCTGTCAAAGTGCTTAACTCAGGTTTTAGGCAAATCATTTTGTTTATTAGTATTAGGGGTGCGCAAAAATATCAATATTTGTGATATAGTATCATTATAGTGGGCTGCTGTATATCGCTAAGGTTATTTTTTGGTTTCTTTTGGCAATTTTATTTATTTGTGTTTTTTGTGACCACACTGTAGTTTTGTAGCTTATTTAGTGGAAGGAAACGTTTATACAACACACTTGACATACTGTTTTGATGATTAAAATAGGTGTATTTCATATGAACTTAGCACAGGTAGTGGTTTAACAAAGAAATATTATTGCTTAAATGGATTTGGTTCTTAAAAAACAGCTAAATATCAGAGTATCATGTGTGATATATCGATATATCGCATTTATCACCATATTGTGATAATATCGTGAGCCATGTATTGAATACCAAATCGTGAGGGGCCCTGTGATTCCCAGCCCTAGTGTATTTTTAACTAGGCCTGTAGTCCCTTATAATTTCGCTGAATAATGAATGGGTCAGTGGCGTTTTAGTTGACCAAACTTATGAAGTGGACTAATTATTTTATTTAGATAATAATTTATGAGGGACAACAGCATAAAGGAGATGTTAGTGTGAGTGTGTTTTTGTACGTAAAAGGCAGATTAAAGTAATGGTTCACGAGTTTAATCTTTATCTGGTTTCCTAGTACTTTCTTCTGCATAAATATTATTTTTGCATGAACCTTTGGTCGGTGAGATATGTAATTGACCAATCAATTCTGTCGACTACAGTCCTAATCAAACTGTCAAGTCCAATCACCCTCTTTTAAAATCTGAAATTATCCCAACTAGCCCCTCTTAAGTGCTGCTGTATCCTTGGCTGGGTATGATGGTGCAGGTATAGCTGCTCTCCTCTCTCTCCTCCATCACTCCTCTCATTTTCACTCATTAAACAGAGTCTGTGTGCACCAAAGGCACTGCAGTGTGAGCGGCAGAGCACAGGGGGGCAGGGGTCAAAGGTTACCCACTGTTGCCTAGTGATACTACAGCTGAAGCTTAACTAAAACTGCTTAAGGTGGATGGTGGAAACTAGATACTTAGGCTTTCTATAAATCTCTCAAAATATGCGTTCTAACTGAATATAGATTTGTACTTGTTGTCCAAATCCAAAGTTTTATCAGCTGTGGTAGAATAACAATGTATTTCTATAAGTAATTATAATTACACTGATGAAGAAGTGCCTCTCTGCCTTTTTACATATAGCATATATAAAAATCTTCAGCTAACTCACTCATTAACTGCTATTGTCCGTTATGAATCCTATAATCTCAGCAAAATGATTAGTCAACGAATACTACGACTAAAAGACTAAAGGATTACAGCTCTATGTCATTCTTTTACCATTTTATTGATGCATTGGTACAGTTTTTCAGTTAGTTACTCTCATCTTTTTGTTGAAATCATAATGCTTTTATTGATCACAGGCTCCTGAAAATGTGTTGTTTAAATCCATTTTGTATTTTTTCTTGACTTTATCAAAAGACTTTTGTCTGTTTTAGCATTTTGTCACCATGGTAACAACATCAATAGAGATACATGTAGAAGACCCCCAGCGCGATGTCACGGCAAAGTATGAATGCCTCTTTGAATGTGCGCGTTTACTTGAATGTTGTTGTTGACAGTGGAAGTGTAAAATCATTCATACCGAGTGGGTGAAGTGTGGGGCTGAACCGTAGCTCTTTCAATGGGACGTAGGTTTGGTGTGAAGTCGTACCTACGCCGCAGTATGTTGAGTCAGTGTGTTTGCTCGTAGGCACGTGGGCAGCTGTGATTCTGACTGAGTAATGCATCCACACTCAAACCATGTGGGTGTTTGTTTTCACAGAGCTCCATGGAGTCTCCCAACCTGGAGTTTGAATATGGAGACACAGACACACTCACGGCTGAACTGTCAGGTAAGACTGGACCAGTGTGGATTTACAAAACTAACTGAAAATGATCTTGTGAGATTTTTCTCCATGTTTTTACATTTGGATTGGATAAAAAATGTGCACTGTGCAATGTCCACCACAAACTTGTTTCCAGAGAGATATTACTGCTTTGCCTGAAATGTTTCACAGTATGGCAATCACAGGTGTTTTACTGATGAAAAATACCGTAAAAAACATGCATTCCTACAGTGAGTGAGCTCGCCTCTCTACAATATCTGACCTGTAACTTGGCCTACAGGCAATGTTGGCTTGTCTCCATGGAAACAGATGAGTTTATTGCCATGCTGTGGAACATTTCAGACAAAGCAATAACATCTCCATGGAGAAAAACATTTGACAGACCCTCCCCCAGAAAAGTTACACAATGCACCTTAAAGTTACATTTTTTGAGAACGTGTAAAAGCAGCCGTGACAGCAGAAATATTAAATACAGTAAATCAAAAATGGTGAGGCTAACATTGGGAACGGTATTGCACAATTTATTTATAACAGATAATATCAAAATCTCGTCTTGTCTCATTCTCGTAGATCCAATTTCTTATGGAAATTGTATCTCGTCCCACCCATACTAAAAATGTTTTATCCACATACTTATTATTTTGCTTTTATCTATGATTTTTTTGTGTGATTAGTATTTATTGTTTTCATCTTCAAGCATTTATCATGTCAGAATGATAAATTGCTTTTAACAGAACACACACACACAAAAGACACAAGATAAGTAAAATAAACAAAAACAAACAAATAAATAAATGTAAAATGCTTGAAAAATCTGTGCTGCAATTCTTTTTATTCTTTTCTTTTTATATTTGGCTGCTAATTTTCACATGTTCTTGTTATTGTACAAGCTCCAGTGATGCTTTTATATGTGTTTTGTTGGTTTATGGAGACAAGCGGGTGATCCCATCAGGTCACGTTAACAAGGTCTGTGGAGAGGCGAGCCCTGTTAGTTTTTCAAGACATGTTTTTGGTAATAAAACATCTGTGATTGACCAAAAGCAAGATAGATTAATGTATAATGTCATGCTATTGAAGATTCCCTGCAACTCAATTACTAATAACTTTATCTAAAAGGTAAATCTGGTGTAAAGTAATGCAAAAAGATGAATGCTGTTGTTGTATCCTTGGGCAAGACACTTAACCCACCTTGCCCCCTGTCTCTGGGTTAGTGGTTTCTTGATGTCAAGTGCTTCGAGTGCCGTGCTGGTGGAAAAACGCTATATAAAAATGTGACCAAAGACCAAAGTTTTAGTTCATAATAATAATAATAATAGCACCTTTCAAGACACCACAACTCACAAACACACCACATTTACACTTGGCACTGTGGGTGAAGTGTCTTGCCAAGTCAGTATGGACACAAATTAACATTTTAAACCAACAATACACTTTTATAATTGCATGATTGTGGTTTTGGACCCCAGGTTCTTGTCAAAAATAATCATTTATTTTCCTACAAAGAAGGCAGCGATTTTTGAAACGCACCCTTCTTATCCAGCTGGTGGTAACAGCTGATCTGACAGTGTTAGTCACATTGTCTCACACACACACACACACACACACACACACACACACACACACACACACACACATACACACACAGACCAAGAACCAGATTTTAGAGACAGCTTCATGAGGTCAACAATGACTCACGCTCTCACCATGCAAAACAACTTCAACAACAAGATTTAACACTTTAGTTTAAGTCTGTTTAATAACAACTGTATTTATTTATTAGGTGGACATTGTATTTATTATATTGTGAATGTTATTTTGAAGATATGCAAAAAGAGTTTCTGCACTTTTGTGGCTAATTTTACAGTCTCATTTGTTTTTAAAATTGACTTGTGAGATTTAAGCCGTGTTAGAATGTTACCTCCTCACAAACATACCTGGAGTTGTGTTTTGTTTCACTCACACATGTTTGAGTAATCCTGCATTATTAGTTTGTCTACTCCTAAACTCAAAATGCTGTGTTCCACCTTGTGATGTCATGAAGCAGTAGTTTTCCAGTTAACCTTTCCTTTAACCTTTTGTTCAGTAGAGATGATGTTGATTCAGATGATTCTAGTGAAGGTGTGTGGAGTTTAAAAACACAGTGGAGCACTTCCTGTATTACCACATGACATCACAAGGTGGAACAGAGAGTTTTCTGTTTGAGGTAATAGCTCAGCCCGGCTCATGCAGGGTCTGTGTGTTAAACATGTGTAAATGAAACAAAACACAACTCCAGGTGTGTTTGTGATGAAAAAACAACATTATTACATAGATCAGAAGATGGTGTAACATGGGCTCGTTGATGACAAATTTTAGCACATTTCTGTGAGATTACTAAAATATCTTACCTGATAGGAAAATTATCACCCATTGTTAATTCATTCTGTATTATTTCCACAGAACTGTACAGTTACACAGAAGAGCCGGAGTTTGCCCTGAACAGAG
Source organism: Taenioides sp. WSHXM2023 (assembly GCA_029959045.1). Classification (NCBI taxonomy): domain Eukaryota; kingdom Metazoa; phylum Chordata; class Actinopteri; order Gobiiformes; family Gobiidae; genus Taenioides; species Taenioides sp. WSHXM2023. Next base: position 10,582,700 of record CM057085.1, read on the forward strand.
ACTATTTTGAAGAGGACTTTAAGAATCATGGTACATCTATATTTTGTGTTTTTGTGTGTGTTCTTTGTGTTCTTTGTGTTCTTGCGTTATTCTATATTCAGGATCATTAGTATTTGAAAAGAGATTGATGTTACACGTACTAACTAGGCTATCATATGCATGCACTGTTTCTTTAGTAAGTCTTTGTAGTAAGACATCACGTTGGGGGTGTTCTACATGCATCTCTATTGCAGTTACCATGATGACACATTGAACAGACAAAAAAGTTTTAAGATGAAAACTCAAGAGATGCTCCATTTCTGTTGGTATTTCCCCCCTCGGTCTTCACTGTTGCAGAGTCCATTTCTTTGGACAGAAATGATCAAAAGCTCTCGTCACATTTAAGTAAAAAAATCAATGAGTTCACAACATCCTGGTCCAAGCACTGCCTTTGCCAAGCCTCATTTGAAGATGGTGCCAAGGTTTTTTTCTTTTCTTAGGCCTGAAGACAAGCTTAGATTTCAAATGTCTCCCATACACTGTTATGCCCTTGCACTAGAGATTTAACGATATTTAAATCTCTCTGTACGATATTTGTTGTGATAATTTGGAGGCTAACAAAATTGTGAATATGCTACTTTTTTCCTTTTTGAAATGCCTTGAAATAGTCTTTGGTTCTGTCATAATACAAAGAACTAAGATTTAAAAGTGTTTAATAACTTATTTTTTCACGTATTCTGCACTGAGACAGCAAAGGATCATGGTCTATGTAGTTCCATTGGTATTTCTGTGAGACTTTTGACAATACGAAATCACGATAGTTCATTTTGTTACTGTTTCATCCTTACCTTACATTAGAGATTGACCAATACCGATTGTTTAGAATCCATAGCAACCGATGGCCGATGAGCTCTGCCGATACTTTTGGGCTGATACGTAGAGCCAATTTTGTTTATTTTCGCCAAATTACGCAACTTTAATTTACAACAGACTCACCTTACAGTTCCTTTTTACCACAAACCTTCAAGTCACATTTTGAGCAGTTATCTATTTGAATTAAAGTGTTCAAATGAAGTTTTGTGTGTACTCTTTAGGCGGCAGGATGTCCAAAATAAAATACCGTCTTGTGCTGGAGATTTAAGGCCGATAACTGATAAGCGAATAAGTGCAAATATCGGTTGCCTAGGCTTGTCACAATAATTACTATATCGACTTATCGTTCAGTATATGAGAGATGGAACAATAGTTTTTGAGGTCAGTATTTATCCTGGGGACTTTTTCTTCGTACTACTGGAAAATATTTGGTTCATTTTCTGCAATATGACGAGATTTGAACTGTAGAGGGTTGACTTATAAACTTCTGAAGTGTTGTATTCTGTTATTTATATATTGCAGCTCATATTTTTTTTTAACAATATTGTACATTTTGAATATTTTTTGTGGATATTTCTGCTTTAAGGTTTGGTTTCAATATTATCGTGACTACACGTCTTTTTTCACTTGTCACACATAAACTTTGCGTCTATCTATTTAGTACAAGTTCTACTGGTGTTATCAAGTTGTAAAATTGGGCCAATGTCATCAGAGCTCTTTTAAGCTGTTTGTCCCATGAGTGAATATTCCAGTTACAGATGGGACGCTCCGTTTATGTTTGGATCCAAAGAGGATTTTCCAAAATAAACTCCAGTAATACATTATCCCGGCAGCTACAAGAGAAGGGGCAGAGAGCAGATATAAAATGACAAAAACAGAAAACAATGACCAACTTAAAGATCCTATTACACAAAATTGACTCATGTGAGTGTTTAGTCATGTTGGAATGTTGTTACCTCATCAAAAACATACGTGGAGTTGTGTTTTGTTTCATTCACACATGTTTGAGTAATCCTTTATTATTAGTCTGTCTATATTTCCAAAACTCAAAATACTTTGTTGTGATTTCAAGAAGAGGTAGTTTGAACTGTTATTTTAGCCTCAATTTAACTGATTTATTCTACTTTTACCTTTTGTACAGTTGAGATTGTCACTAGAAAGTCTCTAATACCTGCTGGTGCGCTGAGGAGTGAAGTAGTTTCATTGATGTTCCAATGAGGTTCAATTCCAGTGCTGCAAATTATCCAAATGATTCTATTGAAGGTGTATGGAGTTTAAAAACCCACTGGAGCCACTTCATGACATCACAGGATGGAACAGAGGGTTGTCAGTTTGAGAGAAGAGCACAGCCTAAATATGCAGGATTTCTGTGTCAAAAATAGATAAAAATGGCTGTAATATAGGGACTTTAATCCTGTCACTTGGATCTACCTTCTGCCTTCTTCATTAAAAGTAAGAGTCATTGTGGTTCTGTAATTGACTATGCCACTTTGTCAATGTTTGATCTTCAAAACGAACCAGTGTTGGGCTTCGTAAGTAGGAATGCACGGAAAATTAGCTGGATATCGACTGTGCATATGTATTAAGACTATTTACTTGTTATAGTTGTTCCAGAAAGTCTCATAATGTTTGAACTTTTCGTTATATAAAGCTGTTCTGTAGTTATTTCGGATATAAATAACAGCTACATCACACATTTAGAGCAGTTTTTAGTCTGCTTAAATGCTGTTTTTAGTCTGCCCTGGTATCGGTTAATATCGGGTATCGGCCTTCACTTCACTCTTGCAAAGCTTGAAAAAAATTCTTTTCACTCCGAGTTGTTTGTCCTCGCTGGCTTCCCGTACCGCCTCTGTAACGTCTCAGTCCGTCTCAGAAATCACAGTCATTATCTTGATGTGTCTAATTCAGGCTTCTTTCATTTCAAGATGGTTCTTTGTGTTCTTGGGTTGCACCTTCCTGTTATAACATTGTAAGGACTTTACCCAGTTCAAAAGACATAGCATTTAGTTTTAAATTGTTAATCGCTATGACGACAGACCTCATTTGTCGTAACTCTGAAACCCATGGTCTAGATCTTGACGATTTGCGCTGTTGGTGTAATATTTGTGAATTTTAAAATAGATGACTAAATGTCTCTCTATCTAAAACAAAATATTCACTTTTTTCTGTTTATTTGCCACATCATGTTTTTTTTAATTTTTATTTTATTGGACATTAAACTAAAGTCCAAAACGTGAACGTAACCCATGTATTTATACTTAAGTTTCTTATGTACGGACCATAGACTGTATATATAAATGGACATAGCAAACTCGTTCCAAATAAGTGAGTATGGGCGCACTTCTGGCTGCATTGATTCCAGCTCCAGTTCACTTTCTATTGAAAGACTGTCGCCCCTCTCTGTGACTGCTGCTGTCAGATTTGTCATTTTGGTCTTAAATTGTTCTACATGATCCTTTATCACTATTTTGTCTGTAAATCAAGATATGAACATTAATAACAGACAAATCAGACGGCTTCTTTCCCCGAGGTCACTCCCACTAGCATTAGCAACACGTTTGATTGACAGTGTTGCTAAGGGAGCGGGTGGGAAGGGGCGTTAACTTCAACAGCCTCACTCCTGATTGGCTCTTTGGTTGCTATGATAATGTCTATAAGTGCCTCGTGAGCCGACCTAAAGTGGAGCCGAACTAAAGACCTAATGAACCTAATTTGACCACTAATCCATGTTTCTTATAGGGTGTAAACAAGCCATCGAAGTGACACGCAAGCACAACCAATCAATAACTAATGTCAGATTAATGTAATTCATGTCAAATAATCAGTACAGAAATATGCATCTTCTATCTTAAAGTGAGTTTTCAGCGGCCCATGGTTGGTATATGAGAGTAACCCCTAATTCTTTGCCCCCCTCTTACCCCTAAACCTTTGTCCCTGTGTGCAGCCAAAGCGCGGCGTTGGACGGAGCTGTGTGTGGAGGAGCAGAGGGCGTATGTGATGAGGCTGCTGGACACTCTGGAGGTCACCGACCGCGATAAGAGGCTGAAGGTCGCCCGGGCCATCCTCTACCTCGCCCAGGGTAAGGGACAGGGCCATAACAAATAATCAAGTTTATTTTACACTATTATTTGATCTACTGTATGTTCTAATGTTTCCTCATCACAAACACACCTGGAGTTGTGTTTTGTTTCATTCACACATGTTTAACACACAAACCTGCATATTTAGTTCAAATGGAACACTTTGTCATGCCATGTGGTAATACAGGAAGTACTCCACTGTGTTTTAAAACTTTTTACACCTTCACTAGAATCATATGGATGATTTCAGCTTTGGAATTGCCAATCTCTGCTGAACTAAAGGTAAAAGGAGCTGTTAACTTGAAAAGGTGGAACTGAGCATTTTGAGCTTCGGAGATGTAGACAGACAAATAATAAAAGGATACGCAAACGTGTGAATGAAACAAAACACAACTTGAATAATTTATATATTTTGGTATATCCTCTCAGACAGCTCACTGTTGTGGATTGAAAAATTACTGGAACTGAAAGAAATAGAAAACAAAACTTCATCAACTTGTGTTAGAAGAAACAGCAAGAAATATCCAGCGCCAAACTGAAATTACACTTTATTTCTAACCCTTTTTACATGATAACTTTGTGTTCATGGGAGATATCACGCAGTGTTTGATAGTTATTTCATCAAACAGCTCAGCCAAATGTAGGAATGCATCGAAACATGATCCTAATTCACCTCTGATATCTTGTTTTGTTGTTTTATTCACCTTTTTTCGTCTTTGTGTGTGTGTGTTTCTTTGTCCAGGGGTGTTTGATGAGTGTGACACAGAGGTGGATGTGTTACATTGGTCCAGACATAATGTTTTTCTTCTCTACGACATGGGCATCTTCACAGCTCTGTTAGAACTGCTCAGTATGGAGATGGAGTGAGTACTGTACACAACATGCTATCTGTAATGACCAACGATTCTTTATTATTACTTTTGTATGCAGTCTGTCATATATGTACTGCAATAAGAGGCTTTCTGTATCATCATTATCATCAAAGCTGTATTTTGAACTTTTACATGGTCCATAGAACATTTAAAAAGACAGCACATAGACAAATGTACTACAAAAACAGGGTACATCACTAAATCAGAAAGGCTATAATTATCAGGGTAATAAAACGTCTTCTGAAAACAACAAAAATATTTTATTGGAAAAACTGAAAAACTCTAAACGTGTTCTCTAAAGTATGGGATTCTTGTTTTAGTTAAGTAGTTTTTAACATTTCTACCTTAAAAAGTTAAAATCTGCTGTGTGAACTGAATTCTGATTTCATCTCAAAATGGTTCAGCCCTATTTCCTTTTGGAGAAGTGTGCCTTTTTGAGCCAGATGCCTTTTTCTTAGATATTTTATGAGCTTGACCGTATTTTTGCCATCAGATAACTGCTAAAATAAAAAGACAACAACAATAATAAAGGTGTGAGTTAGTGCATCTTTTTGTCTCTTATTTATTTCTTGATACCAAATACTAAATGATTCAATTTTCAACTTTCTGAACCTCATTTCCAGGTACTCCATATATTTGTAACACAGTTTCACCTCATTTTCTTATTTCACCTGTGGAGTTTTCATTTGCTTTTATGCAAACACCGCAGAGACAGCTCAAACTTGTTGAACATGTAATAAAAGTGTATTTACAGAGGGCGGCTGCTGATATGCAAATATAATGTAATTCTGTTTAATATCTTAACATGGGGATGTAATCTTGAGGGAGCACAACAAACATGCAAGAAAAACTGTGAGGATCATATCTTCTTCTGCACTGTATTCACATTTGTAAAAGAGCAGAGTTCTTCTGTTGCTTGTGTCAAACGCACTTTAGATCACAAGGTGGATTTGAAAGTGCTATCCAAAGCATATGTAAATGGAAAATGGCAAAATAAAAATAAAATGAAAATGTTTCCATCGTATTTATGAATTATTTGATCTTTAATCTGTTTTATTAAATTTTCACTTTATTTTAGTGTTTTGATGAAACTGGGACTGTGCTCAATATGGATCTTATTCTGCCCCGCCCACTTTTGCCTCTGAATGCTAAAATGCCTTTCTAGTTAAGAAAAACAAATCAATATTTCAATATACATGGAGTACTAACTGTCCATCATTCTCTTCGTCATTCATTCATACTTTTTACCTTTTTAGCTGATGTTCTGCCTGTGTGTTTGCCTCTAGTAACAGTCAGGCGTGCAGCAGCGCAGTGAGGAAACCAGCCATCTCCCTCGCAGACAGCACAGAGCTTAGGTAAGAGCCATAATCATATAATAATAGTACATTATACATCATATGAACATATAAACACATTTTATACCACTAAATAAACATAATTTATTCAATTATTTTGTGTTTACATTAAAGGGCCCATATTACGCTATTTTCTGATCTGTTATAATCTAGTTTCCTCATCACAAACACACCTGGAGTTGTGTTTTGTTTCATTCACACGTGTTTAATACACAAACCTGCATATTTAGGCTGAGTTCTTCTTTCAAACAGAAAACGCTCCACCTTGTGATGTCATGTTGTAATACAGGAAGTGCTCCACTGTGTTTTTAAAATCCACACACTTTCACTAGAACATTTGGATAATTTCAGCCCTGGAATTGCCAATATCTGTGGTAAAACTGTGTGAATGAAACAAAACACAACTCCAGGCATGTTTTTGATGAGGTAACAACATTAGTCAACATGAGTCAGTTTTGAGGACCTTTAAATGCATGCACCCTTACTGTGAGTGGGATCGCCTCTCCACAGATCTGACCTATAACTTGGCCTGGAGGCATCACCTGCTTGTCTCCATATAAGACAAGCAGAAAGAAATGGATAAGTTAAATGCCGTACTGTGTAATATCCCAGGCAAATCAATAACATCTCCAGGTTACACAGTGCACCTAAAAAACATTCAGCCCTATGCCTCATGATTTTATATCCATTAACCATTTATGCATAATTCTGTATTAACTGTGTGCTTTATCATTATACTGTATGTTATTATATTTAATTTCATTTACACTCTGAGCTCCAACAGCTTATAATGAAACTGATTTTGAACAAAACAGGCTTAACAATTAACACACACACACACACACACACACACACACACACACACACACACACACACACACACTGTGTACTCCCAGAAGAACACTCACTATAATTACAGCCAAATTAGGAAATATGAGCGAAAACTGGCTTCAAATTCAACACTTACTTTGAAAATAGCAAGAGGCTTTGTGGAGTTAACAAAGCTTTTAATGTGTCAAATACTCCCTGATTATGTGAATGTCAAGATGAATCTCCACTGAATCAAAATCTAATGCAGTTGTTTATAAAGTCCATTGCAAACAACATCATATCTTATTATGTGAAACCTGTAACACTATAGTTTAGACCTCTGCAAAGCTGGTCTGAAAAGCAAAGTCTGATTCTTTAGATTACATTTAAAAAGCACTCGCACGTAACTTTTCTGGTTGAGTCTGCCATATGCTTGTGTCCACTGAGATGTGCTTTGCCACTATTGTTCCACAGTACACAGTACATACAGTATTTCCTCAACCAGAAAAGTTACATAGTGCATCTTTAAATGTTTTCCTGGAGGTTTTGAAAAATGTGAACTGAATCTAGATTATTAAAAAGTGTAATGGCTAACTAATTGTAATCACAATTAAACATTGCCAGAATTTTTCATCTCTAGATTCTATTAAAGCCACTGTATGTAACTTTCTTTGGGTCTTTGTGTTAGTGTCTGTGGCTCCCAGTGGATGTAACGGTGGAGCTAACAGGCGTTAACCTATTACTGCAGAGACTAAACCACAGGAGGTTCCTTCCCACAATCAAGGAGCAATCAAACCAAACTCTGGTTGAATTAAATGAAGCAAATCTTGAGACGTCCAGGAATAAGATATTACCACACCCAACACTTGACACATCCAGTGGGACCCACAGCCATTAACACTAACACAAAGCCCAGAAGAAGCTACAGGGTTGGTAGCTAAACACTGGCTGCAAAAGTTTAGTAAGTCCAGTTGTTTTGATTAACTTTGTGATAATAACTTATTCTTGGCTGTCTCAAGATTTGCTTCAATTAATATAGCCAAATAAACAGCATTTCTCTTATTTTATCAGAGTAAGGATAGAGTAAGTATATTTTTTTTGACTAAAATGTTATATATTGCGGCTTTAAAGAAGATTGAACCAGTCTTTTTCTGTCTGCCTCTAGAATGCCCTGTACCTTCTGTAATATCTGTTGTATTGTTACAGAGTGTTGTTGAGCATCATGTACCTGATGGTGGAGACGATCAGAGTTCAGACTGAAGACGATAGACCAGAGTGGAAAACGGCCAGAGAGTCCTTCAAAAATGAGCTTGGTTTGTACTGAACATAACTAAAGTCCAACTGCTGCTCAGGCTTCCTTGACCCAAAAGATCCATAAGAATCAACAGTTTTATTTAATCTCAGGTTCCCCTCTGTACAACGGTGAACCCTTCGCTCTCCTCCTCTTCACGATGGTCACCAAATTCTGCAGCATGAACGCTCCACACTTCCCCATGAAGAAAGTCCTACTGCTCCTCTGGAAAACTATTCTGGTACTGGGAGATTCAATTGTAAACTTGATCTAAACCTGTGCAATTGTCCCTGACTCTTTGTCCGTGTATTTCCTGTAGTTCACGTTGGGTGGTTTTGAGGAGCTACAGGAGATGAAGGTTCGTGGCCGTGAGCGTCTGAACCTGCCTCCGTTGCCTGAGGACAGTATTAAAGTGGTGAGAGCAATGAGAGCCGCCTCGCCACCCGCCTCCGCCATGGAGCTGATCGAGCAGCAGCAGCAGCAGAAGAGAGGCCGGCGAAGTCGAAGGGTAAAGGACACAGACCAGTGCATGGATATTCAAAATCATTATTAACAACATATCCCCAAGGTTATGGATAGGTATTATGTTTGGAATTAAAGGTGTACTAAGTCACTTTTCTGCTTGTCTCCATGGAGTCAAGCAGGTGGCACACCTCCAACAAGAAAAGTTACGTAGTGCACTTTTAATGTCAAACATAATATAATTTTTTTAAAAAGGAAAAAATACGATTTTTTTCCTAATAACATTGGAAGGACTGTGATATGTTTTGAAGCAACAATTTATGTTTTAATTAAAACTATTTAAAGTGATTTTGCTAATAATGCCAGTGTTTAGCCCTAACATTTCTAAATTAGCTTTACTTATTTCTCTAATGTCTAATCCTTACCTATAACACTTTGTTTTCCACAAGTAACACTGGGTCTATGACGGCACTGGAGTCCCATTATTATCACCCATAGAGCTTAAAGGTCCTATAGTACACAAAAGTGACTCCTGTGAGCTTTAAGCCATGTTATAATTGTGTTACCTCATCAAAAACACACCTGGAGTTGTCTTTTGTTTCATTCACACGTTTGAGTAATCCTGTATTATTAATGTGTCTACATCTTCAAAGCTCAAAACACTCTGTTCCACCTTGTGATGTCATGAAGCTGTAGTTTTGAAGTTAACAGCTACCATTTACTTTTAGATCAGTAGAGACTGGCAATTCCAGGAATGAAATTATCCAAATGATTTTAGTGAAGGTGTATGGAGTTTCAAAACACAGTGGAGCACTTCCTGTATTACCACATGACATCACAAGGTGGAACAGAGTGGAATACAATGTAAATATGCCGGGTTTTTGTGTTAAACGTGTGAATGAAACAAAACACAACTCCGTATGTTTGTGATGAAGAAACAACATTATAACATAGATTATAAAAATAACATAATGGGCCCTTTAAAAGCATATATAGTGTTATTATAGTATTTGATGCCCCTCTCCTTGTGTTCCTACAGAGTGCCTTTGTTGATAGCTTGGAAGGAGACAGTCCCTTTCCCAAGAAGCAGGTCTTTACCCATAATGCCATCTTCCCTTTAAAACCTCTGCATCGTTTGTGTGCATAGAGCTGGACTGCGCACTGCTCTCTCACATCCCGCTGCCATGTTTGGGTTTTTATCTGTTGTCTTTAAACTCTGTCCAATCCTAAGGGAATGCTATTATTCTGTGAGTAGGCCCGTCACGATAATTACTAAAGCTAGAACTATATATTTTGGGGCTCAATATTTATCATGTGTAAGTGGGGAAATCTGGGGTATTTTTGTTGTAATACAATAATTTTTGAGCTGTAGAAGGTTGAATAAGTGACTTTTATGGCTTATTATTGGTTGATTCTGTTATTTATCTGTTGCACCTCAGATTTTTTAAAGGTGCATTGTGTAACCTTTTTGGTTGGGCATTCCCATCCCATCACCTTCTTGTTTCTATGGATTTGTCATTTCTCTGCTTCGAATGTTACACAGTATGGCATTAAACAGCTCTACCTTACATTTAATGAGTTACAGCTGGTTTAGGTCAAAAATACCTAGAAAAACAGGCATTCTGACTGTGAGCGGGGTTACCTCTCCACAGATCTGACCTGTAACTTAGTCTGATTTGGTCTCCGGGAAGATAGAAAGGTTTAATACCATACTGTGAACCATTCCAGACAAGGCAATAACATCTCCATGAAGAAGCATGAAGCATTTGACGGACCCTCCACCAGAAAAGTTACACAATGCACCTTTAAAGATACTGTCTATTTAAAAGTGTTTTACTAGGATTATCTTGGATTATTGTCAATGTGTCAGTGGTAGCAGTTTCAGTATTATCGTTTATCTCTCTGTAGCAATATATCATACTTCAAAATTTTGTTATCATGACAGGCCTATTTATAATAACATTATTTTAACCATTTGGAAAAACGTGGGTTGTTTGTAACAAAACGGATCCTAAACTGTCAGTAGATTTGATGCAAGATTATTGGATACTTTGCACGAGTTTGAGTTGTGTCCAGAAAGTAATTTTGTGCATAATGTTCCTTATCTTTTTTCCCATCAGTGTTTGCGCTTTGTATTAGCGTCTTTGTTTGCACACTGTCTGTACACCCGGGAGAGTCAGGTAGTGTGACTCTCCCGGCTTAATCGTATAGCTAGCTCCTGGAAACAACCACATTTGAGTTGAATTCTTCATATTAATCTATCACACTTTTTAAATTTTTTCAGCTTTCAGTAGTTATTTCATGAACATTTTTCCTCCAAAACCTGAACCCTGCTCCAAACCTACCTACCAAACCTAGAGGATTGGCTGTGGACAACTTGACTTGATAAAAAAAAAGCCCCATGAAATTACTGAATCTTGAATGAAATTGAAGTAATTGCTCAGTCTTAGATTTGTGTAATTGTCTTATAGCATGGGCATTATAACGTCATAGCAGTTATAGAGGTGAATTTAGAGCTGAATTTATTTACAGACAAAATAGTGAAATAAAAAGACCAGGAACATGTAGAGCCAGTTAAAACGATTTTTTTTTAAGACCGAAATGACGAGGCTCAGTGCAGCAATTACAGAGAGAGGAATATTTTTCAATGGAAAGTCAATTGGAGCCAGAGTCGATGAAGCCGGAAGTGCCCCCATGAACACTTCCTATTTTGAAAGCAGTGGCTAGTGGGTTAGCTATATCCATTCATGTACAGTCTATGCTACGACCCACGATTTTACTTTTTGCCCTTAAACATTATCGCTGTCTGATTTTAAGCATTTTATTTCCTTTACTTTCTGGACACAACTTGCACTTTTTGCTCCTTTTCCTCTTATTGACGATGACTCTAAAGTGTGTATCTGGTGCGGGGTTTGAGAGACAGGGCTGACTGCTGCTGAGTGCTGGAACAATGTCCACTGTCCCATAAGAAGACACTGAGTGGACAGTAGCATCTGCCCATAGTGCCCATCACATGCTGCAGGTTTAACAGCACTTTGCACGGTCGGACGAGGGGTCAATGCCATACATGTTTTCATTCAGGAGGTGAATTGAGAATGCTTTCAGAGTAGTTGTTCAGTTGACCTCTTAAAAGACAAGACACTACAGGAGAAGTTTGCCTGTTTAACATTTGAACTTTCACGCTGCAAAATGTAGTATGAGTTTTAAAGGTGCATTGTGTAGCTTTTCTAGTGCAGGGTCCGTCAAATGCTTTTCTCCATGGTGATGCTATTGCTTCTTCTGGGATGTTTCACAGTATGGTATTAAACCTTTCTGTCTTCATGGAGACTAAACCAGACCAAGTTAGTAGGTCATATCTGTGGAGAGGCAAGCCCGCTCAGTCAGAATGCCTGTTTTCTAGGTATCTTTGAGAAGCAAAACCATCTGTAGTTCAATAAATGTAAGTTAGAGCTGTTTAATGTCATACTGTGGAACATTCCAGGCAGAGCAATGACATAACTATAGAAACAAGCAGGTGACAGACCCCCAACAGTGCACCTTTAAAGTCTGCAAAACTGTTTGGGTATAAGACTGAAGGTGTGTTCACATTTGTCGCTGGGTTGGTCCTGGTTTGAGCTCAGTTTTTAATGTATAAAGAAGTGGACTAAGCGAGTGTGGCATCACCGATAGCGTTCGGTCGCACTCAAATGAAGCTCGTGATGCTAACAGTTACAGGGGCGAATTTATAGCCAGGCTCCATATTAAGAAAGATTTTTTTAACGGACAAAATAGTGAAATAAAAATACCAGGATCATGTAGAGTGGGTTAATACACAGCAGCAGTTAGAGAGAGAGGGACGACGATATTCCAATGTCAGTCACTGGGAGCCAGGGTCAGTAGGAGCCAGAAGCGGCGGCTAGTGTTTTAGCTACAGTGGAGGAAATAAGTATTTGATCCCTTGCTGATTTTGTAGGTTTGCCCAATGATAAAGAAATCATTTTAAGTCTATAATTTTAATGGTAGGTTTATTTTAACATTGAGAGATAGAATATTAAAAAGAAAATCCAGAAAATCACATTATAGAAAATATATTAATTAATTTGCATTTCATTGTGTGAAATAAGTATTTGATCCCCTACCAACCATTAAGAGTTCTGGCTCCCACAGACCAGTTAGACACTCCTAATCCACGTGTCACCTGAATTAGACTCCTGTTTTAACTAGTCACCTGTATAAAAGACCCCTGTCCACAGAATCAGTCAATCAATCAGACTCCAAACTCTCCAACATGGGAAAGACCAAAGAGCTGCCAAAGGACGTCAGGGACAAGACTGTAGACCTGCACAAGGCTGGACTGGGCTACAAAACCATAAGCAAGAAGCTGGTGTTAAGGAGACAACTGTTGGTGCAATTGTTTGAAAATTTAAGAAATACAAAATGACCATCAATCGACCTCGGTCTGGGGCTCCACACAAGATCTCACCTCGTGAGGTTTCAGTGATCATGAGAACAGTGAGAAATCACTTTACGCTGCAATGGATTAAAATCCTGCAGTGCTCGCAAGGTCCCCCTGCTTAAGAAGGCACATGTGCAGGTCCGCCTGAAGTTTGACAATGAACATCTGAATGATTTAGAGAGGGATTGGGAGAAGGTGCTGTGGTCAGATGAGACCAAAATCGAGCTCTGACTCAACTCGCCGTGTTTGGAGGAAGAGAAATGCTGCCTGTGACCCCAAGAACACCATCCCCACTGTCAAGCATGGAGGTGGAAACATTCTGCTCTGGGGATGTTTTTCTGCTAAGGGCACAGGACAACTTCACCGCGTCAACGGGAGGATGGACGGACCTGTGTACCGTTAAAATCCTGAGTGACAACCTCCTTCCCTCCACCAGGAAACTGAAAATGGGTTGTGGATGGGTCTTCCAACATGACAATGAACCCAAAACATACAGCCAAGGCAACGAAGGAGTGGCTCAAGAAGAAGCACATTAAGGTCATGGAGTGGCCCAGCCAGTCTCCGGACCTTAACCCTGTAGAAAACCTATGGAGAGAGAAGAAACGAGTTGCCAAGCAACAGCCACAAAACCTTAATAATTTAGAGATAATCTGGAAAGAAGAGTGGACCAAAATTCTTTCTGATATGTGCACAAACCTGGTCATCAACTACAAGAAACGTCTGATCTCTGTGCTGCACCTTTGCCACCAAGTACTAAGTCTTTTTGACTAGAGGGTTCAGATACTTATTTCATTCAATGAAATGCAAATCAGTTTATATATTTTCTTTAAAGTTATTTTCTGGATTTTCTTTTTGATATTCTATCTCTCAATGTTAAAATAAGCCTACCATTAAAATGATAGATTGTTGCAAACCTACAAAATCAGCAAGGGACCAAATACTTATTTCCTTCACTGTATGTCCATTTATATATACAGTCTATGTCCAGGAGCCTGTGCTATGAAGCTGGATTAGAGGATCAGTGAAGTAACTTCAGTGATAGTTGGATCACAAGTAATTTTTTAAGACAATAAACTAGGAGTGCTGCTTATCCAGAGTCCAGACATGGGTCAGTCTCTCCGGCTAAGAGAAATTTATTAAGTGCAGCTTCATAGTTCGGGCCTCTGGTTTATTTCAGGTTTAGTTTTAGACTTGATCCCAGTTTAATCACAGTTCTGATATAGTGTCTGCACAAGTGTGAATGCTCCCTTAGCCTATTGATCCATGTACCTATCCATCCACTGTACCTCGGAACTGCAATATAAACAACTGCAATATATTCTTCATCTGCGGTGTCTTGTCTTAAATGGATGACATTAAGCGTAGTTGCCCCCTGTCCCTAGTAGAGAAACACAGGGTTTAGTTGTGCACATAGCGGTGAATGGCTTCTGCACAGTTTCACCTGGTCCTCTGTCTTTTCACGTGTCCACCATACACTCACATAGTTCAGCATTAGCAGTATAAATATAGCACCATACACCATACATACTCCGGTAATGTTAAGACTGCCTCCCCATGCCTGATGCTTGCACTGCCACGGCCATCCACTGTAGACTATTTTAATATAAGGTTCCAGTGTATTTGTTTAAGGGAAATTAGACATGATTTGTGTGTACATGTTTTTGAATGCAGATGTGTGGTAAGTTTTTTCCAGGGTGCTGCTTGTGCTTGCTGTGAAAGAAAGAGATTTTTAAAAATAGTTTTACAAATACAAATATACAGAAAAACTCACAATAAATAATTAAGTAGACTATGCATTTTGATTAACATATTTTAATTAATTTTGCTCTAACTTCTGATTTAAAGGCCCTGTACCTAATTTTTCTTCTAGTTCAGGAAAAAAAACACTTATTACTCCATGTGAATATGGTATTAAAGATTTTTTTTGTTTTTTAAAACAAGGATACTGACATTGAAATGTTGATGTTTGGTTGAATGAGAAACAATTGAAAGCAACTACTCTCTCCATGGAGCTCAACAGTGACCGCCTGCTCCAGTTCTGGAAGAAAATTTTCCATTTATTTTTCCCATAGACTTTTTGAAAAATGTAAATATTAAGAGTTCAAAGAGATCGTGGAGGCTAACCAGCTACGTGCTAACTCATTTTTGTAATACAGTTGCTTTAAGTCCAAAAAGCACATTTAAAATGCAAGCTTTGGCAACATATTGTAATAACTTAGCGGGTTATAACGTTTCAGAAACAGATTTGAGGTAGAATTATAAGCCTTGTGGTCATTAGTCACCACATAGCTGATTAGCCCAGAGCAAGCTTTCAAACTTTTAATATTATTATTTTTTTTTTTAAAGTCTTTGAGAAAAATTAACGAGAAATTTATGACAGTAACCTTGGTCTGATTTGATCTCCCTGAAAATAGAAAGGTTTAATACTATACTGTGAAACATTCCAAACAAACCAATAACATTTCCATGAGCATTTGGCAGATCCACCACCAGAAAAGTTACTTAATGCACCTTTAATTTTAACTGCCCCCCATCTGTATTAATTAATACCGACGTCAATGCTGTGACGTCATCTGAAACCCAGCAATAGTCTTATTACTTCCAATTAAAAGTAAAAACAGGACATCAGCTTAACTGATGTCATGGAGCGGATACCCCTGTTTCAGCTAAATTTTCAGTATTGGCACAGATATTCAGTGCCAGTATCAGTATCAGTGTCGGTATCACTGCATCCATAATTACTAGTCATTTACACCAGTCATCATGTCTAATATTTAGCATTAGCACTATGTAGCACTTATTCTCTGGCTCGTGACCATGTACTTTTCAGAGCGTTATCAGGTTTCAATTTTCCTTCTCCCAGTGGACACCTAATCTACCCCGTGATATACAAACACACCACCAAACTCTGTGTCAGCAGTGCACAATAACAGTGTGTCTGTAGATGCACAAAGGCTTTAGTAATATTATTCTGGCTAAATAATGTATATTTTTTTGTAATAAAGCCATAATTAAATGTGCATCGTGTAACTTTTCCGGTGGAGGGTCCGTCAAATGCTTTGTTTTGTCTGGAATGTTATTGCTTTGTCTGGAATGTTTCACAGTATAATATTAAACCTTTCTATCTTCATGGAGACCAAACCAGACCAAGTTACAGGTCAGATCTGTGGAGAGGCGACCCCGCTCACAGCCAGAATGCCTGTTTTTCTAGGTATTTCTGATCTAAACCAGCTGTAACTCATTAAATGTAAGGTAGAGCTGTTTAATGCCATACCGTGTAACATTCTAAGCAGAGAAATGACAAACCCATAGAAACAGCCAGGTAGTAATGGACCCCCAACCAAAATGTTACATAATGCACCATCCATCCATCCATCCATTTTCTTCCGCTTATCCGGGACCGGGTCGCGGGGGCAACAGTCTCAGCAGGGACTCCCAGACTTCCTTCACCCCGGACACTTCCTCCAACTCCTCCGGGGGGACCCCAAGGCGTTCCCAGGCCAGCCGAGAGACATAGTCCCTCCAGCGTGTCCTGGGTCTTCCCCGGGGCCTCCTCCCGGTGGGACATGCCTGAAACACCTCCCGAGGGAGGCGTCCAGGAGGCATCCGAAACAGATGCCCGAGCCACCTCAGCTGGCTCCTCTCGACGTGGAGGAGCAGCGGCTCTACTCCGAGCCCCTCCCGAGTGACTGAGCTCCTCACCCTATCTCTAAGGGTGCGCCCAGCCACTCTACGGAGGAAACTCATTTCGGCCGCTTGTATCCGCGATCTTGTCCTTTCGGTCATTACCCAAAGCTCATGACCAAAGCTCCTTGAACCGACACCTTAACGTGGTGGAGGGGTTTGAGTGCCCGAATGATCCCGGGAGCTATGTTGTCGGGGGCTTTATGCCCCTGGTAGGGTCACCCAAGGCAAACAGGTCCTGGGGGACGGGCCAGACTAAGAGCGGTTCAGAAGCCCCTTATGATGAGCATTACAACAAGATCAGCTACGTCGCCCGGATTGGCGTTACCGGGGCCCCACCCTGGAGCCAGGCCTGGGGTGGGAGCTCGACGGCGAGCGTCTGGTGGCCGGGCCTTCCCCCATGGGGCCCGGCCGGGCACAGCCCAAAGGAGCGACATGGGGTCGTCCTCCCGTGGACCCACCACCCGCGGGAGGATCCATAGGGGGCCGGTGCAAAGTGATCTGGGCGGCAGTCGAAGGCGGGGGCCTCGGCGACCAGATCTCCGGACATGGAGACTAGCTCTAGGGACGTGGAATGTCACCTCGCTGGGGGGGAAGGAGCCCGAGCTCGTTCGGGAGGTTGAGCGTTACCGACTAGATATAGTCGGCCTCGCCTCCACGCACAGCTTGGGCTCTGGAACCCAACTCCTTGAGGGGGGCTGGACTCTCTATTTCTCTGGCGTTGCACGCGGGGAGCGGCGGCGGGCTGGTGTGGGCCTGCTCATTGCCCCACAGCTCAGCCGCTGTGTGTTGGAGTTCACCCCGGTGAACGAGAGGGTCGCATACCTGCGCCTTCGGGTCGGGTACAGGTCTCTCACTGTTGTGTCGGTCTACGGGCCGAACAGCAGTGCAGAGTACCTGGCCTTCTTGGAGTCTCTGGGAGGGGTACTGGACAGTGCACCGACCGGGGACTCCGTTGTTCTACTGGGGGACTTCAACGCCCACGTGGGCAACGACAGTGACACTTGGAGAGGGGTGATTGGGAGGAACGGCCTCCCTGATCTGAACCCGAGTGGTGTTCTGTTATTGGACTTCTGTGCTAGCCACAGTTTGTCCATAACGAACACCATGTTCGAGCACAAGGGTGTCCATCAGTGCACGTGGCACCAGGACACCCTAGGCCGGAGGTCGATGATCGACTTTGTTGTCGTGTCATCTGACCTCCGGCCGCGTGTCTTGGACACTCGGGTGAAGAGAGGGGCAGAGCTGTCAACTGATCACCACCTGGTTGTGAGTTGGGTCCGCTGGCGGGGGAGGAAGCCGGAAAGACCTGGCAGGCCCAAGCGTATTGTGAGGGTCTGTTGGGAACGTCTGGCAGAGCCTTCTGTCAGGGGGACCTTCAACTCACACCTCCGGGAGAGCTTCTCCCAGATTCCGGGGGAGGCTGGGGACATGGAGTCCGAGTGGGCTTTGTTCTCGGCCTCTATTGTCGATGCAGCTGCTCGTAGCTGTGGTCGTAAGGTCTGTGGTGCCTGTCGCGGCGGCAATCCCCGAACCCGGTGGTGGTCATCGGAAGTAAGGGATGCTGTCAGGCTGAAGAAGGAGTCTTATTGGGCCTTGTTGGCTCATGGGACTCCCGAGGCAGCTGACAGGTACCGGCAGGCCAAGCGTGCTGCAGCCCGGGCGGTCGCGGAGGCAAAAACTCGGGGTTGGGAGGAGTTCGGAGAGGCCATGGAGGAGGACTATCGGACGGCCTCAAGGAAATTCTGGCAAACTGTCCGGCGCCTCAGGAGGGGGAAGCAGTGCTTCACCAACACTGTTTACAGTGCGGGTGGGGAGCTGTTGACCTCGACTGGGGACGTTGTCGGACGGTGGAAGGAATACTTTGAGGATCTCCTCAACCCCACTGTCACGCCTTCTGAGGAAGAAGCAGGGGCTGGGGACTCGGAGGCGGATTCGTCCATCACCCTGGCTGAAGTCACTGAGGTGGTTGGCAAGCTCCTTGGTGGCAAGGCTCCGGGGGTGGATGAGATCCGTCCCGAGTATCTTAAGTCTCTGGATGTTGTGGGGCTGTCTTGGTTGACACGTCTCTGCAATATCGCGTGGCGGTCGGGGGCAGTGCCTCTGGACTGGCAGACCGGGGTGGTGGTCCCTCTGTTTAAGAAGGGGGACCGGAGGGTGTGTTCCAACTACAGGGGAATCACACTCCTCAGCCTCCCCGGTAAGGTCTATTCCAGGGTACTGGAGAGGAGAATCCGGCCGATGGTCGAACCTCGGATCCAGGAGGAGCAGTGTGGTTTTCGTCCCGGTCGCGGAACAGTGGACCAGCTCTATACTCTCCATCGGGTGCTCGAGGGTTCATGGGAGTTTGCCCAACCAGTCCACATGTGTTTTGTGGATCTGGAGAAGGCATTTGACCGTGTCCCTCGTGGGGTCCTGTGGGGAGTGCTCTGGGAGTATGGGGTCCGGGGCTCTTTGTTAAGGGCTGTTCGGTCCCTGTATGACCGGAGCAGGAGCTGTGTTCGCATTGCCGGTAGTAAGTCGGACATGTTCCCGGTGCATGTTGGACTCCGCCAGGGCTGCCCTTTGTCACCGGTTCTGTTCATTGTATTCATGGACAGAATTTCTAGGCGCAGTCAGGGGCCGGAGGGGATCCGGTTTGGGAACCACAGGATCTCATCTCTGCTGTTTGCAGATGATGTTGTCCTGATGGCTTCATCGAACCGGGACCTCCAGTGTGCACTGGGGCGGTTCGCAGCCGAGTGTGAAGCGGCTGGGATGAAGATCAGCTCCTCCAAGTCCGAGGCCATGGTTCTCGACCGGAAAAAGGTGGCTTGCCCTCTCCGGGTGGGTGGGGAGTCTTTGCCTCAAGTGGAGGAGTTCAAGTATCTCGGGGTCTTGTTCACGAGTGAGGGGAGGATGGAGCGTGAGATTGACAGGCGGATTGGTGCAGCGTCGGCAGTGATGCGGTCGCTGTACCGGACCGTTGTGGTGAAGAGGGAGCTGAGCCAAAAAGCAAAGCTCTCAATTTACCGGTCAATCTACGTTCCTACCCTCACCTATGGTCACATAATGCACCTTTAAGTATATATTTAGTGTATCTGCAGGACATGGTCTCCCTTCTAAACCTGAGATCACGTAATAGTAAAATGAGATGAGTAATATGCAAAGTGGCACCTGGATGTGGCGCTCTGTAGGCTGAATTCACAGAAGGAACTGGCATTTTTCACTCATTTTATGGTCAAATATTTCCTGTCTCTATCCACAAGAAACAAACTGACCAAAACTAGTTCAGTGTCTTCTCTCTCAGCAAAATTAAAGAAGAAATAATATTATGCTTTTTCAGGTAATCAGTCTTAAAGGTGCATTGTGTAACTTTTCTGGTGGAGGGTCCGGCAAACGCTTTTCTCCATGGAAACGTTATTGCTTTGTCTGAAATGTTTCGCAGTGTGACATTAAACCTTTCTAGCTTCACGGAGACCCAACCAGACAAAGTTGCAGATCAAATCTGTGGAGAGGCGACCCCCCTCACAGTCAGAATGCCTGTTTTTCTAGGTATTTTTGAGCAATAAAACCACCTGTAATTCAATAAATGTAAAGTAGAGCTGTTTAATGTCGTACTGTGGAACATTCCAGGCAGAGCAATGACATTGGAAAAGTTATGCAATGCACCTTTAAGTCATAACATAAGTAGATATTTCTTTTCCATTCTAAAATGATTAAACTGACGGGCCGCATTCCAAGGCATTTTGTTGTAACATGTTTTTATTATTGAAAAGTGGCTGTGTGACATTTAAGAAACCTACATATATTCAAATGATCAGAACTAAGCACAGAGCAGTGTGTGTTCTCAAATGCAAAACAACACAACACACGAATCAGTCAATGTACAACTCTGAGTAAGATAATGCTGAGGGAACACTGTCATAATATAGTTAAAATCACATTAAAGTTGCATAAAATGTTAACTAAGATGAATACGTTTCTCACTATTCTATTAAAATCGGTGCCATTATTCAAACATACAGGCTGTCTGTTGAAATTAATTACAGTCACAAGATTAAAGGTGCACTGTGTTTTTAGTTGGAGGATCCGTCACCTTCTTGTTTCTATGGAGATGTCATTGCTCTGCTTTAAATTTTCCACAATATGACATTAAACAGCTCTACCTTTCATTTATTTAATTGGAGGTGGTTTTACTGCTCAAAAATAGGAAAACGAAAAAAGAAAAACAGGCATTCTGACTGTGAGTGGGGTCGCCTCTCCACAGATCTGACCTTGTTATGACTTGAGTGGATCAAACATATAAGAGAGGACACAGGAGTCAAACGAGTTACAAAATGTAAATTGGTTTACATTTTACAAACCTAACAACCTATAACTTGGTCTGGTTTGGTCTCCATGTAGACAGAAAGGTTTAATGCCATAATGTGAAATGTTCCAGACAAAGCAGAGCAGAAAAGTTTCACAATGCACCTTTAATATAGCAAATGATGTGGATTTTCTATTTGGAGATGTCATTCAAAAACAGTGAATATATAAAGTTATATATATATGTATCTAGTCCCATGCACTCCATATGAAATTATAAAAATATTAAAAACCATGATCATGTTTTATTTATTTAGTCTCCACACACAGTATCTAACCCTGTGCTTCTTTTATAGCCGCTGGTCAAACAGGACAGCTTGGACACCTATAACGAGCGTGACCCGTTTAAAAATGATGACGCCCGTGACGAAGAGGAGGACCCCGAGGACACAGACAGCGGGATAGAGGGAGAGGTGGACCCTTTGGAGAGAGATGTGATTATCCAGCCCCCTCCTCCCCCTCCTCCGCTCAGACCCCCCACAGACCGGATCAACTTCCCCAAAGGACTGCCCTGGGCCCCCAAAGTCAGGTAAACGTGTGTGGTTCTCAGTTAGTGTCACAAGAACGTAACACTGGTTTTATTTACATACACTTTTCAAAAACCAAATACTTAAAGGGCCCATATGCTATTTCCTGATCTGTTTCTTCATCCAAAACATACCCAGAGTTGTGTTTTGTTTCATTCACACACAAACCTGCACATTTAGGCTGAGCTCTTCTGCTAAACTGAAAATACACATCACCACCTTGTGATGTCATGTGGTAATACAGGAAATGCCCCACTGTAAACTCCATAGACCTTCACTAGAATGATTTGGATGATTTCAGACCTGTAATTGAGATGTAAACAGACTAATAATGAAGCTTTACTCAAACATGTTTGAATGAAACAAAACTCAACACAGAATATGTTTCTGATGTTTTGACATTTTGTTTTGTTTTTCTAACATGGCTTAAAGATCACAAAAGTAAATGTTGCGTATTATAAGACCTTTAAATACAATGCAAGACTCCTATGCATTGCAAAGCAAGTAATGGCTTTATTTGTGATTTGATGATTGAGCCAACTAAAATTGCAATTTCAATTTGATCGCAATCTATTATGCAATCCTAAAATCAACACACTTACACACGCTGCTGTGTCACTTGCTATATTACGATTTTGTCAATTCAACTACAGAACGTCTAACTGAAAAATAAACACAGCCAACAGTGCTTGAGAAATACTTTGCATCTAATCTGCACTGACTCATAAATAAATGGATGCAGTAAAATGGTTGCTGGTTGTTTCCTCTCCTCATTTGTCTGTCTGTGATTTGTGGTTGATTAAAACTCCAGGAGGACCTCAGACTGCTCCTGAGTGATTACAGAGATGGTGTGATAGACTGTGTGTTACAGCCTCATTCAGATGCAGCCTTTATCAGCGCTGCCTCTAAATGAATCTAAAGTGCTTTTGTCTTCACAGGGAGAAAGACATCGAGCATTTTCTAGAGACGAGCAGAAACAAGTTCATCGGCTTTACTCTGGGAAAGTAAGTATTTTACACCAAACAAAGGCTTATCACAGCTGCCGTGTGTGTGGGACTCCTTAACCCTGATCTTGTTGTTTTATTACCAAAACATTTCTCAAAACAATGTGCTATTTAAACTTTATTATACCCAGAAATTGTATTGCATAAATAAAAAAAAGTTGTGAATACAGTGCTTCAGTGGTAACCTTGGACAGCAAGATGGATTCTCGGGATATTTGTGAGTTCACAAACTGAGGTTAATTGGGGGCGGATCAATCACAGAGCAGCATTGAGCGCCCAAACAAGCCAAAACAGGGAAGATGTCTGGTGTCTGTGCTTTTCTCTCAACTGGATTTAACAAAAGTTAGATTTTTTTTACTTGTTCTGCTGTTGTGATGTTTCGACCAATCAGATTCAAATATTCGTCATGGCGTTCTGTGTTTTCTGATCTCTTTCAGTGAGATCCATCCCCGACTCATAATGTGTAGAACTCACTTCAGACTGACACACAGATCGATCTGCCATGATCCAGGTTACATCAGGGTTGAAGTGGGACTAAACTCTAAATCAGCAGTTTGCTGCTGAACTATGGAGGGGTTTTAGTAACACTTTTACTGTTATAAGTAGAGAATGTTAACATGCAAAGTAGGTTCATTTGCAGCTATGTTGTTTAAAACAGTCAAAAATCGAATATGTGGTGCCAGCTATGGTTAAACTCCAGCTCTGTATTTTAAGAGGTTTGTGAAGGACAGGGCGCCTGTGGCTACTGAAGTAGTTTATTTTCTCAAAGCATGGAGTGAATGAATAATGCATTGTAACCGATTTTTCTTGAATGGCGCTGTATAAAGCCATTCAATTTATTATTAAAACGAGTTGAACTTTCATTCAGTTTCCCATAGTATATATTTTATATATATTTTGTGTTGCAGTGACACAGAGACCCTTGTGGGCCTTCCCAGACCCATCCATGAGAGTGTGAAGACTCTGAAACAGGTGAGCACAGAAATCATCTGTAAGCAGAGCAGAATTACTATTATGGTGACGCTGTTAAATAATAATATTGGACCTTACTTACAACTGGGAGGAGCATTATATTAAGTGTCAATCAACAAACATTTGAGTTGAGATGGGGTTTTAGTAGGAGATAATTTAAACACTAATCACCCTAATAATAATAAAATTGTCCTTTCTTGCTTTAGCACAAATACGTTTCCATCGCTGAGGTTCAAATAAAGAGGGAGGAGGAACTTCAACAATGTCCAATGACTTTGGTGAGTAAGACAGTTGACTATACAGTGGAGGAAATAAGTATTTGATCCGTTGCTGATTTTCTAAGTTTGCCCACTGACAAAGAAATGAACAGTCTATAATTTTAATGTTAGATTTATTTTAACATTGAGAGAAAGAAAATCCAGAAAATCACATTATAGAAAATATATTAATTGATGTGCATTTCATTGTGTGAAATAAATATTTGATCTCCTACGAACTATTAAGAGTTCTGGCTCCCACAGACCAGTTAGACTCTCCTAATCCACTCGTCACCTGAATTAGACGCCTGTTTTAACTCGTCACCTGTATAAAAGACACCTGTCCACAGAATCAGTCAGTCAATCAGACTCCAAACTCTCCAACATGGGAAAGACCAAAGAGCTGCCAAAGGACGTCAGGGACAAGACTGTAGAGCTGCACAAGGCTGGACTGGGCTACAAAACCATAAACAAGAAGCTGGTGTTAAGGAGACAACTGTTGGTGCAATTGTTAGAAAATTTAAGAAATACAAAATGACTATCAATCGACCTCGGTCTGGGGCTCCACACAAGATCTCACCTCGTGGGGTTTCAGTGATCATGAGAACAGTGAGAAATCAGCCTAGAACTACACGGGAGGAGCTGGTCAATGATCTCAACACAGCTGGACCACAGTCACTAAGAAAACCATTGGTAACACTTTACGCCGCAATGGATTAAAATCCTGCAGTGCTCACAAGGTCCCCCTGCTTAAGAAGGCACATGTGCAGGTCCTGAAGTTGAACAATGAACATCTGAATGATTTAGAGAGTGACTGTGGTCAGATGAGACCAAAATCGAGCTCTTTGGCATTACCTCACTTCACCGTGTTTGGAGGAAGAGAAATGCTGCCTATGACCCCAAGAACACCATCCCCACTGTCAAGCATGGAGGTGGAAAAAACTTCACCACGTCAACAGGAGAATGGACGGAGCCATGTACCGTTAAAATCCTGAGTGAATCCTGAATCCTTCCCTCTGCCAGTAAACTGAAAATGGGTTGTGGATGGGTCTTCCAACACGACAATGACCCAAAACATACAGCCAAGGCAACAAAGGAGTGGCTCAAGAAGAAGCACATTAAGGTCATGGAGTGGCCCAGCCAGTCTCTGGACCTTAACCCTATAGAAAACCTATGGAGGAGCTGAAGGAACGAGTTGCCAAGCAACAGCCACAAAACCTTAATGATTTAGAGATGATCTGCAAAGAAGAGTGGACCAAAATTCCTTCTAATATGTGCACAAACCTGGTCATCAACTACAAGAAACGTCTGACCTCTGTGCTGCACCTTTGCCACCAAGTACTAAGTCTTTTTGACTAGAGGGTTCAGATACTTATTTCACTCAATGAAATGCAAATCAGTTTATATATTTAAACTAAACCTACCATTAAAATTATAGACTGTTCATTTCTTTGTCAGTGGGCAAACCTACAAAATCAGCAAGGGATCAAATACTTATTTCCTCCACTGTAATATTATTACTGTTTAACAAAAACTGTATATTTTTTGCATCTTGCTACCCATCAGTGGTCAGTGGTTTAGTTCGTTTGTTTTGATCTAGCGTTTTTGTCAGCGTTTGCTAATGTGTGCCTTGTGTCACCTTGGTAACTGCTATTGCGCCTGTAGAGATACATGTACAACACCCCCAGCGTGAATTCACTGCAAGGGGCCCAGTAGCTCAGTTAGTAAGAGCGTTTGTCCACTCACCCACAGCTTGGCGGTGTGATTCCAGCTCTCACAGATGAAAGCTGCTGTTGTGTCCTTGGGCAAGACACTTAACCCACCTCACCCCTAGTGTCTGTGTACACTGGTGTATGAATGTGTGAGTGAATGGGCGAGTGGTTCTTTTGAGTGCCTTGAATATGGAAAAGCGCTATATAAAAATGTGACCATTTACCAAAATATCAATAAAACATTTTATCATCAAATTTGAACTCATAATTCCAAGGTAAAAAAAGATGTCAAAGGCGTCCAGATGACTATTAAAACTTGACTGGTTGTTATAATATTATGTGGAGTTAATGTGTGTGGGTTTTTTTCAAACAGGGTGAAGAGGACATAGAGGAAACACCGGCAGAGATTTTATATTTGGGCATGCTTCCTAATCTCTCCCAATATGTGGTAAGGAGCTGAATGTGGTGTCAATTTTACAAACCAATATGAGTCTATGAGAAACTGACCTCTTCTGTCAGAGCCTTTTAGTGTGTTTTCAGCTTTGAGGTATAGCCTGCTAAACTGCCCTGTGGGTTAGACATAAAGCATATCGACCTGTGTTGATGTAAAATCAATGTTATTGCATCATTAGCTGTGCAATATTTTACACAACAGCTGGAGTAGAAGGTCTGGACATACTAAGCCTTATTTTTACAGTGAATGTCAAGCTCATAAAAATATTTGTTTAGTTTAGGGCTTAAAGGTTATTAAAAATATTGCAATTTTAAGAATTGTTTTTTGTTTGACACTTGAACTTCAACTAAGACATTACAGGAATTTCTTAGTACATTTCTTATATCTATCCATTAATATTAATATTGTTATTGGTACAGATTATGTTATACCATGGATGTAATGCAGTGGCTTTCTGAGGACCACCAGATCTAAACCAAGTATAAAACAGGACTATTCCTATTCTAAGACTAAACCAGATCTAAAAGATAAAATAAAATAAGATAAAATAAGATAACACTATGAACAGTTTACAATCAAGAACCGTCAAGGAATTCCTCCCTCCTGTGGCTCACCACCTGCAGAGGGGTTCATAGGGGTCTGGGTCTGGTGCACAGAGTAATGGGCAGCGTGCTGCCCCCGCGACCCAGCCGGATTAAGCGGGAGAAAATGGATGGATGGATAGAGAACCTTTATTTGTCTCACAATGAGGAAATTCAAGAACAGCAAGAGAATAGAAATAGGCACTCAAAAGTCAAGATAAACTCCAGCACTATTATGTTCAATTGGACTACGTCATTTCAGTTGTAGTTCTAAGCAAGAAATTATCCAACGGAGGACAAAAAAGTGGATAAAATGAACTCGAAATGAGGCAAACCCACAAACTGAAGAGCTGTTGAAGGACAGCTTCAGTTTGGGAAACAATGATCTCATGTCTTCTTCATGTGTTTGTATCAGATTGCGCTCCTGAAGCTGCTGCTGGCTGCTGCTCCGACCTCCAAAGCCAAAACTGACTCCATCAACATCCTGGCCGACGTGCTGCCCGAGGAGATGCCGTGAGTAGATCGTGGTTGGGCCAAGAAATCAATGTAATAAGACTATTTACTGGTCGTTTATAACAGATACACAACACATTTAGATTAGTTTTGTCTTACAGTACATTCAAATCTTTACGCTTTACCTCATAATTACTATTGAAAATGCTGTTAGAAACACATTTTGCCTTGCGTTTGAAGATGAAATCTGAGTCTTTAGTCCCTGGCTGTGTCTTTAGTCCCTGGCTGTTTGCTGTCTCTCTGTAGTCTGTGTAGTTTGAGCGTTGCCAGCTTTGTTTGGCATAAATACATCATCATCTGCTCCAGAGTGTGACAGACAAATGCCCACTTGTTTAGTAATGAGAATAAACAGCCTGTGAATTATTCATTCAATGCAGATGACAGGATTTCAAGTTTTTCTCACTTTGGTTTGGTGGACTAAACTTTGATAATAGTTTTAAAAGAAAAAAATAGTGCAAATAGTAAATAGTGCTTAAATCAAGAGGGGGGGCACACTTTACAGGCAAGAAACACATTTTTGACAGTTTATGTAGAATTGTACTTATCAAATACTTTGTATACAGTATGGTTGAAATACTATTTGTTTGATTTAAAGGTCCTTTTTTACGCCAAACTGACTCTTGTGAGCTTTAAGCCATGTTAAAATACCTCCTCAAAAACATACCTGGAGTTGTATTTTTATTTTATTCACACATGTTTGAGTAACACTTTATAGTTACTTTATCTACATCTGCAAAGCTCAAAATGCTCTTGTAATGTAAAGAATTTTAATAGGTTGTTTATTTTATGTTTTACGATTTTAATGAGTATAAGTGACTTTTAGCTTTGAGACACAGTGAGTATATGAGTCTAACCCTCATAATATGTTTTTGTATTCTTTCCTTCAGCATCACTGTCCTTCAGAGCATGAAGCTGGGGATTGATGTGAACAGACACAAAGAAATCATCGTGAAGGCCATCTCTGCTCTGCTGCTGCTGTTGCTCAAACACTTTAAACTCAACCACATCTACCAGGTTAGACTCAACACAAAACACTCACAACACAACAGCTACACTCACTATACTGCTAGTTTAAAGGTGCATTGCCCGCCACCTGTTTATCTAACTCCATGGAGACAGGCAGATGGCACGATCAAGGAAGTTACAGGTCAGATCTGTGCAGAGGTACGCCCGCTCACAACACGTCTTTCAGTGTATTTTTTTTAGCAATAAAAACAACTGTAATTGAATAAATGCAGAATAGATGCTTAATGCCATGCTGTGGGACATCGGGTGGCAGACACTACATTAGAAAAGTTACACAGTGCACCTTTAAACTGAGCTGGAGGATAGGTTAGAATCCTAGGGTGGAATTTGCTATTTAAAGGTTGTATAGAGGATTTTCCAAGGAAGGAGAAATCCAGCGACTGTTTGTCTTTTTTCAAACGCTGCGCATGCATGAAACCACCCCCCTGCCCTCCCCCACCGGCACCACCGACCTCTGTTTACGGCATGACCACTGCCTGTAACATTTTAGTTTGATGCTTGATTCTGTTCACTGAACATTTCATTGAACATTTCACTGAACTGTTCATTGTTCAGCTAAATTGAACCACATTTTTATGGACCATTTTAAATCTAGATGTGAAACAGCAACATAAAGAGACCATTAAAACATTGTATAATATTTTTTATGCCCAGTTTCTTAACAGAGGTGTAGGTAATGATGGTAACACTTGAAAATAAGGTTTCTTAAGCTTTAAAAAAATATGACTGGGCTAGTAGAACCTAAAATATATATATAAGGCATTTTGAACAGCTAATTAGTAACAAATAATGATACATGATTCAGCTTTGGGCTTCAGAATTTCTTCAAATCAGTAAATCTCCCATAGAGTTACATAGGCCCCTGCCCTTCATCTGAAAAGACCTACTCAGAACCTTTTCATTGATTTGATTTCTCATCTAGCTCCATTCTGGTCTGTTGAGCTCAAATACTCTGCACCTCCCCCAGTCACCTCCACCTGCCTCCCCCATCCTCTTTACATTCAGTCTCTTCTCCACCCCCAGCTCTGCTCCTCTATGTAGCTCCTCCTCCTTCTGTACCTGCTCAAAAACCTTAATAATAGAAAATAAAGATGAGGCTTGAATGGCGTTAACATTAGCAAAAATCTGTAGATATCTAAATGGAACCACAGTAAAATAAACAGTTTATACTTTTAAAACATTAATTTAAATCTCATAATGTTGTTTCCTGTTGTATTTTGTTTAATTCACGTATGTTTAACTCACAAACCCTGCATAGGTTTTTTCTCAAACGTAAAACACTCTGTTCCACCTTGCGATGTGAAATGGTAACACAGGAAGTGCTCCACTGTGTTTTTAAACTCCATACCTTCACTAGAATCATTTGGATAATTTCAGCTCAGGCATTGTCAAGCTCTACATAAAATAAAATAAAATAATAAAATAAAATAAAATGAAATAATCAAGTATTTGTTTAAAAAGAAAGAAAGGAATTGCTGTTATCTGCTCCATAGATATACATTGCGTACTTTTTGTCCTTCCACAACCAGCGTGCCCTTTAGCTGCAGTCAAAAAGAAAATGCCCACAAAAATGCTTTGATATCGGATTATTTCTGTTGCTTGGAAGGTCCATTTCTGGTGTTTCTGTATCGGGTTATGGTGCCCTCTGCTGGTTCCAAATGAGATGACACATGTAATACATAAAATCTATACTAAATAAAATAGTTTTAATATATTTGCAGTTTATGTCATCAAAATGCAATAATGGCAAAAATGGCAAAGTTTCTAATATGAGTTGGTGGTATGCAGTTTCTTCCCCATATTTAATCTTCTTCTGAGAGTGGAGGATTTGCTGAGCTGTCTAATCAGAATGGAAATACTTTAGGATTAAAGAATAAAGAGATTATTTTTCACATATTCTGTCATTTTTGCCTTCTCTCTGCATCCTGCAATACTGTCACAGGGAAGCTTAAATTCTTGCAAACTCAGGATATGCCATTTGAGCCATTCAGCATTTGTAAATTACTGTATTATAACCAGTTTTTTTTTAGATAAATACATTTTTTTAACCCACTAACCTAAATATTGTTTTTGTAATCATCATTTATTGTTACTTAAAGGTGCACTATGTCATTTTTTGTGGTGGAAGGGTCCGTTGCTTGCTTGTCTCCGTGGAGATGCCGTTGTTTTGCCTGGAATGTTCCATAGTGTTAGTTACAACATTAGGCTCCATGGAGACAAGCAGTTGAGGCCAGCAGGGCAAGTCACTGGTCCTGATTAATCCATGTTGTTAAAAGATGCATTTGAGCAATAAAAACATCTGTAATTTAATAATAATAATGACAAGTTTAATGCCATACTGTGCAACTTTCCAACAAGGCAATGACATCTCCATGGTGAGCCCCGCTTAGGAATGAACATGAACAGATTTCTTTTAACTTTTCCATTTCTTCTGAAGAGTTATTTTATTTTATTTTACACTACATAAGACTATATTTTTGTTTTCCCTTTTGTTTATTCTTTCATTTTTACTTTTTTCTTTCTTTAACATACCAAAATATAATAGTGAAAAGCACTTTTAAGAGACTTGAACTGGGTAATAATGCTTATTTCATGCAAGTGTAGAATTGGAAAAGTCCATCCATCCATCCATCCATTTTCTTCCGCTTATCCGGGGCCGGGTCGCGGGGGCAACAGTCTAAGCAGGGACTCCCAGACTTCCTTCACCCCGGACACTTCCTCCAACTCCTCCGGGGGGACCCCAAGGCGTTCCCAGGCCAGCCGGGAGACATAGTCCCTCCAGCGTGTCCTGGGTCTTCCCCGGGGCCTCCTCCCGGTGGGACATGCCTGAAACACCTCCCGAGGGAGGCGTCCAGGAGGCATCCGGAACAGATGCCCGAGCCACCTCAGCTGGCTCCTCTCGACGTGGAGGAGCAGCGGCTCTACTCTGAGCCCCTCCCGAGTGACTGAGCTCCTCACCCTATCTCTAAGGGTGCGCCCAGCCACTCTACGGAGGAAACTCATTTCGGCCGCTTGTATCCGCGATCTTGTCCTTTCGGTCATTACCCAAAGCTCATGACCATAGGTGAGGGTAGGAACGTAGATTGACCGGTAAATTGAGAGCTTTGCTTTTTGGCTCAGCTCCCTCTTCACCACAACGGTCCGGTACAGCGACCGCATCACTGCCGACGCTGCACCAATCCGCCTGTCAATCTCACGCTCCATCCTCCCCTCACTCGTGAACAAGACCCCGAGATACTTGAACTCCTCCACTTGAGGCAAAGACTCCCCACCCACCCGGAGAGGGCAAGCCACCTTTTTCCGGTCGAGAACCATGGCCTCGGACTTGGAGGAGCTGATCTTCATCCCAGCCGCTTCACACTCGGCTGCGAATCGCCCCAGTGCACACTGGAGGTCCCGGTTCGATGAAGCCATCAGGACAACATCATCTGCAAACAGCAGAGATGAGATCCTGTGGTTCCCAAACCGGATCCCCTCCGGCCCCTGACTGCGCCTAGAAATTCTGTCCATGAATACAATGAACAGAACCGGTGACAAAGGGCAGCCCTGGCGGAGTCCAACATGCACCGGGAACATGTCCGACTTACTACCGGCAATGCGAACACAGCTCCTGCTCCGGTCATACAGGGACCGAACAGCCCTTAACAAAGAGCCCCGGACCCCATACTCCCAGAGCACTCCCCACAGGACCCCACGAGGGACACGGTCAAATGCCTTCTCCAGATCCACAAAACACATGTGGACTGGTTGGGCAAACTCCCATGAACCCTCGAGCACCCGATGGAGAGTATAGAGCTGGTCCAGTGTTCCGCGACCGGGACGAAAACCACACTGCTCCTCCTGGATCCGAGGTTCGACCATCGGCCGGATTCTCCTCTCCAGTACCCTGGAATAGACCTTACCGGGGAGGCTGAGGAGTGTGATTCCCCTGTAGTTGGAACACACCCTCCGGTCCCCCTTCTTAAACAGAGGGACCACCACCCCGGTCTGCCAGTCCAGAGGCACTGCCCCCGACCGCCACGCGATATTGCAGAGACGTGTCAACCAAGACAGCCCCACAACATCCAGAGACTTAAGATACTCGGGACGGATCTCATCCACCCCCGGAGCCTTGCCACCAAGGAGCTTGCCAACCACCTCAGTGACTTCAGCCAGGGTGATGGACGAATCCGCCTCCGAGTCCCCAGCCCCTGCTTCTTCCTCAGAAGGCGTGACAGTGGGGTTGAGGAGATCCTCAAAGTATTCCTTCCACCGTCCGACAACGTCCCCAGTCGAGGTCAACAGCTCCCCACCCGCACTGTAAACAGTGTTGGTGAAGCACTGCTTCCCCCTCCTGAGGCGCCGGACAGTTTGCCAGAATTTCCTTGAGGCCGTCCGATAGTCCTCCTCCATTTAAGTAATATAGTATGTTTGAACTGAAAGAAATCTGTCTGTATACAGTAAAATTTGTTCTTTCCAAATTTAAAAATAAAAAAGGAAAGTTGCATGGTGCTCCTTTAACAGCGGTGAAATGTGTTATTTTAAAGTGTTACTCAAATTTAACCATAGTGTAGTGTTACTTTGCAGTAAACAGTGAATTCATTATCACCACCCACATTAATGTTTTTCTTTCTGCTTTTCTGTTTTACAGTTTGAGATCGTCTCCCAGCACTTGGTGTTTGCCAACTGTATCCCCCTCATCCTCAAGTTCTTCAACCAGAACATCATGTCCTACATCAGTGCCAAAAACAGGTGAGTTCAGTTCACCTGGATTCACCATTAAAAGGTTAGTATTAGTATAACACTTTTTATCTATTACACGGCTCGCCAGGCCCTCAAAGTACAACAATGAAAACACTATCCATTTAAATACATTGCATTTTTAATATACAATTACATAATTAGACTATATTTGTGGGTTTCAGCTTCCTGTTATAGGGCACATTTCGAGGACTTTTCACCATTCAAAAGAAATGGTGTTTTGGTATTTTGTTTTAAATTGATAATCTTAATCTAAATTCTGAAACCCTTGTATTTATCCACATGGGAAATCACTCAAATACTTAGTAAAATGTGTATAAAGGTACCTATATATAGCTTTTTATACTGTAAGTAGAAAGTAACTTGTATGACAGATTGATAGATTGCAAAGGAGAAATCAAAGTTGGACTATACTTTGTGTAGAGGTTAATTTTGACAGTATAAAAGTAATTGTTTGAAATAATCAGGATTTCAATTAGTCCTGTGCACAGTTTAATAACCAAAAGTTTAATCCCACTTTCATGTTAAGAGATGCCAGACTTTTAAGATATTTTCTCATATTTTGCTTTTTAGTATCTGTGTACTAAACTTCCCTGACTGTATGTAAGAGATAGATAGATAGATATAATCCTCTAGAAAGACAAATTTAAGTTGGTCTTTACTTTCTTTACGTGTTAATTTTGACAGTGTAAAAGTTTGAAATGACTGTGATTTCAATTATGACCCAAATAATCGAATAATAATCCCACTTTAAGGTCGAGAGATGGCAGACTTTTAACAGACTTATATTTTTCTTTTCAGTATCTGTGTACTGGACTTCCCTCACTGTGTGGTCCATGAGATGCCTGAGCTCACAGCCGAGAGCCTGGTGAGTCAAACATACTGGAGCTTTAGGACTGATTGCCCTAAAGGTTAAAGGTCACTGCATGCTCGTATGTATATACAGTAGTACCAGTGGTGTAAGAAGTACTCAATTTTGTTACTTAAGTTAAAATACAGATACTAGAGCAAAAATAAGTAAAAGATTAAAGTACCTGTTTAAAAATGTGTTTAAAGAGCAAAAAGTAAAAGTATTTTGTGCATATTTTAAGGTCTTATAAGGTTTCAAATATATAGAATTTAATATTATCGAATTCAATTTTTCTAGCTGTTTTTATCTGTAGATTTTTGTTTGCTCAAACTATGAACATGTTAAAAATAAACCTTCAGCCTCCTCAGCAGGTCTCAGATAATAATAAAAACTACTTTTACTTTTCAATCCTGTTCAGAGATGTAGTGGAGTAGAAAGTACAGATACCTGCGCTCAAATGTAGTGAAGTAAAAGTTAAATTATCCACTTTAAAATCTACTCAAGTAAAGTACAGATACCTCAGCTTTACTACTTTTACTTCCAGCACTGGGTTTATGACTAATCACTCTCCGGGTTAAAGGTCACTGCATGCTAGTTTGACCTTGTGTGTATTTTGTGTGTGTTACAGGAAGCAGGAGATACCAATCAGTTCTGTTGGAGGAACTTGTTTTCATGTATAAATCTGTTGAGAATATTAAACAAACTGACCAAGTGGAAGCACTCCAGGACCATGGTTAGTGAAGTCATTATGAAGCTGTGGGACTGTTAAACTGAACTTCCAGACCTAATGGACGTCAAGCCTCATTCACTTTGATGCTGTTACAGTGGCTTTGAACAAGCTGTTTTAAAGTGAACAAGCCGCACAAAAAGTGTACTCTTGTTTTCCCCAAGAGATAATTGAATACATCATTTTTAGATTTTATGTTATCTAGGTCCCCTTTTGTTTTTTCCCCAATGTTGTTTCCTCATCAAAAACATGCCTGAAGTTGTGTTTTGTTTTATTCACACAAACAAACCCTGAATATTTAGGTTCTCTAGGGGAAAGCACTGTTCCACCTTGTGATGTCAGACAGGAAGGAAGTGCTCCACTATGTTTTTAAACGCCACACACCTTCACTAGAATCATTTGGAAAAGTTCAGCCCTGGAATTGCCAATCTCTACTGAACTAAAGGTAAAATGTAGCCACTTCATGACATCACAAGGTGGAACAGAGTATTTTGAGCTTTGGAAATGTAGACAGACTAATAACAAAGCATTACTCAAACATGTATAAATGAAACAAAACACATCTCCAGGTCTGTTTTTGAGGAAGTAACAACATTCTAACATTTCTTAAAGCACAAATTTTGTCAATTTTGTGTAATACAGGACCTTTAAGTTACAGTTTGTCTTTAATACATGCAGTTTTAGAAATACTTGGTAATAGGTTGAATTGGCAAGTCACAAGGTGGTGGGCATCTTCTGGGCATCTGATTTTTTCACATCAATATGCAAATCACTACACCAAATTTGCATAAAGCAAATTGGACAAACGTTTTTAAGAGTGAAAATACACTTTAGCACTCACTTCTTCTTCACTTCTGACAGGGTTCTGAACGTCATTGCCTTATATCTGTCTAAAGGGAGGAGCTAACTACACTGAGCTAACTTAATTTTTTTATAACCCTAATGAGTCAAATTTAACTAAAGTTTGTAATTATTAAGACAGGAAACCACTTTCATCCAGGTTTATTCATATTTGAATTATTTTCACAGATGCTTGTAGTTTTTAAATCTGCCCCGATCCTGAAGCGAGCTCTGAAGGTGAAGCAGGCCATGATGCAGCTGTACGTGCTGAAGCTGCTGAAGATCCAGACCAAGTACCTGGGACGACAGTGGAGGAAAAGCAACATGAAAACTATGTCCGCTATTTACCAGAAAGTCCGACACAGACTCAATGATGACTGGGCCTATGGGAATGGTACGTGACTGAACTCTGAATGTTGTTATTAGTGTGTAGATGGATAGTTACACACAAATAGGAGAATGTTTTGTTTCATTCACACAGGTTTAACACACAAATCCTGCATATTCACGTTGAGTTCTTCGCTCAAACAGATAACTCATTGTTCCACCTTGTGATGTCATGTGGTAATACAGGAAGCGCTCCACTTTTTTTTTTTTTTTTTTTTTTAATATATTTTTCTCAGTATTACCCACTCTTAAATTCACAACTTTAAAGGTGCATTGTGTGTAACTTTTCTGGTGGAGGGTCCGTCATCTGCTTGTTTTTATGGATGTGCCATTGCTCTGCCTGGAATGTTCCACATTATGACATTAAACTGCTCTACCTTACATTTATTCAATTACAGGTGGTTGTATTGCTCAAAAATACGTAGAAAACTGTTATCATGACTGTGAATGGGATTGACTCTTCACAGATCTGACCTGTAACTTGTTCTGGTTTAGTCTCCATGAAGATAGAAAGGTTTAATAATAACATTTCCATGGAGAAAAGCATTTGCCGGACCCTCCACCTGAAAAGTTACACAGTGCAGCTTTAAAAATGACTATAGATCCACACAATTCCTGTAATGCACATTTGATTTGACACAGTCTTGACAGAGTTCGCTCAAGGCCAGTCCTCTCTACATTAATCACTGCACTGACCCAGTTTGACCTTGTAAACGCTCTTAAATGAAGTAACCATGGAAACTTTTACCCTCACGACGGCCCTAACGACCCAATCTGCCAATGGACCAATAAACCAGTTTATAGTTAGGCATCATTACTGCAGCATATGTGTGTCTCTGTGGGATTTGTGCATCTGTATGAAATCCAATCCACCATCCTGCCTCCTGTTACCATGGCGACGGGAGGAGGGGGACTTTTCAGGGACGGCCAGGATTTGTCAGCAGCAGCAACACCACCGCCGTAGGGATGGAGATGGATGGAGGAGGAAAAAAAAGACTAAAGAGGCAAGAAAACATTCAGTTATGATGGACAGAAGCAGGAGTCACACTGGACCATATGGTGTAGGCAGTATTTTTGCTGCCAGTAGTGTGAATAGTCTATTAAAATTACATTTATATTTATTGTATTTACATTTTGACAGAAAGGTGTA
The DNA here is from genome assembly GCA_029959045.1 of Taenioides sp. WSHXM2023. Lineage (NCBI taxonomy): Eukaryota > Metazoa > Chordata > Actinopteri > Gobiiformes > Gobiidae > Taenioides > Taenioides sp. WSHXM2023. The sequence goes on from CM057085.1 coordinate 10,619,631, forward strand.
TGTTAGCTAATAGCTGAGAAGAATGGTGTTACGCTCACCTTTTCTTTGCTATAGGAGCTCATTTACTTCAGATAGTAGATATAGATAGACAGATTTTTATTTTTATTTTTTGTTTTAATCATAGTCTGTATAAAGAAGTGGACTAAGTGTGTGTCACTCATAGCATTCAGCTCCAGTCAAATGAAGCTCACAATGAATGAAGCCAGCGGTTACAGGGGCATCGGAATTTATTAATGGACAAAATACCAAAATAAAAACACCAGGATCATGTAAAGCAGGTTAATAAGAACATTTTAAAACCAAAATGATGAGGCTCACTGCAGCAGTTACAGAGAAAAGGGCCACAATTTCTCAATTTCTCACTGTAAAGTCAATTGGAAACAAGAGTCGAAGGAGCCAGAAGTGCCTCCATGAACACGTTCTGTCTATGTCCATTTATATATATATTGTCTGTGGTTTCAACAGAAATAAAACATGAATGAATAAGAGCAAGGTACAGAAAAGACACAAAACTGCACTGCAACAAGTAGAAATATTTTTTAAGCATATGTTCTACAGTGAGGGTCATATTTGAATCCATGCATGTGGCAGAGGGCCGTACCAATGCGATTCTTTGTGTGGCAAATACTCATAAGAAAATGCCTGAAAAAAATATATATCTTACTGTACTGTACTACTGTTTCGTGTACTAAATAATCTCTATTTGTAATGTTGTGGTCTCTTTGCTTAGTTTTGTTAAAATATGTGAGGAAAATATGTAACAAAAGACAAAAAAATGAAATAAACTCATATTTGTGAATGGACTGATACTAATCAGTATTAAAATATTATAATGAAAAAAACATAACTGAATTTGTTTTGTTATATTTCTCTTGTCTTTTCAGATATCGATGCTCGACCTTGGGACTTCCAGGCAGAGGAGTGCGCTTTGAGAGAGAGCATCGAAAAGTTCAACACCCGACGCTATGACAGGAACAAAAACTGGGACTTTACCCCCGTGGACAACTGTCTCCAGAGCGTCTTGGGTCAGAGGGTGGAGCTGCCCGAAGATTTCCACTACAGCTACGAGATGTGGCTGGAGAGAGAGGTCTTCTCCCAGCCAATCCAATGGGAGGGGCTGCTGCAGAATCCATAGGAGGAAGAGAGAAGAGGGGAGAAGGGTAAGAAGGTCAGATAGGGCAGACAATGATGTTGAAATGCCTTGAAGACCTGTTGTTGGTTGTCCAAGTAGATCAGAAAATATAAGGATCACTGGAAGATGTAGTGCTGGAAATGTGTACTTAAACGAATACTACATTGCCAGTTAAAAAGTATATTAAAGGCCCCATATTGCGCTATTTTACAGATATTCAAGTTAACGCTACCTTTTAGAGATTGGCAATGCCAGGGCTGAAATCCAAAAGATTCTAGTCAAGATTCTAGTGGAGCGTTTCCTGTATTACCACATGACATCACAAGGTGGAACAGAGTGTTTTCTGTTTGAGAGAAGAACTCAGCCTAAATATGCAGGATTTGTGTGTTAAACGTGTGAATGAAACAAAACACAACTCCAGGTCTGTTTCTGATGAGGAAACAACATTATAACAGATCAGAAAATATTAGTCTGTCTTCATCTCCAAAGCTCAAAATGCTCTGTTCCACCTTGTGATGTCATGAAGATGTAGTTTTCGAGTTAACAGCTCCTTTTACCTTTTATTTAGTAGAGACTGGAAATTTCAGAGCTGAAATTATCCAAATGATTCTAGTGAAGGGTTATGGAGTTTAAAAACACAGTGCAGCATTACCTGTATTACCACAGGACATGACAAGGTGGAGTGTTTTCTGTTTGAAAGAAGAATTCAGCCTAAAAATGCAGGATTGAATGAAATAAAGCACAACTCCAGGTATGTTTGTGATGAGGAAACAACATTATAACATAGAAAATAGCTTAATATTGGCCCTTGAATTTCAGAAACTTGCTACTTCTTTCCCCCTATGGATTCAGAACCCAAAATGGCCGATCAAAACAAATGGAGCTTCCCACTTTGAAGATGCACAAGAAGACAGAGACTTTTGCTGAGCAGTGCCTATGATACTGTGAATAAAACTGCACACTGGATGTAACAGAGAAAAGCAGAGGTAGCAGCCAACACCACAAAGCAGAAGACCTCCTCTACTGCCCCAGCTTCAGTTCAATATCACACACTACTTTTGATGGTGTTGGTACGACTCCGTGAAGATTTTATTTTATTTTCAGTTCATTTTCAGATGAATTATTTTTAAAGAGTTGACGATGTTTTATCATTTTGGAAGTTTTATACAATGTTGAGGTATGTATTGGCTTGTATTTTTACTGTTCAATTTGAATGTTTTCAGATGCTTTTTCTTAAAGTGGTTGAGTTCTACCACAGGGTCAGAAATAAAAGTTATTTATAAATGAAAAGTAAATATGTGTAACCAAAAGAGGAACAGCTATGTATGGTCTGCTTGTATGTACACATGTATTCCATATATATATAAACAAGGGTATTTAAAGATGTAAAATTAAATGTAAAAGGAAAATGACTTTTATCATTTAAAAGAAACACAATAAATTACCCCATATCTACTTTTAGCTTTTGTTTATTCATGGGTTTCAGGCAAATTATTCCTGCCTGATCTGAAGTATTTTGGGAGGATCTTTCCCAGTTCAAAAGATGTGATTGCGTTATTGCTTTAACAACAGAGGGCCGTTGCCATGGTGAATCCTTGTGCCTGAAAGTTGTGCCTGAAGTTATTTTATTACTTTTAAAAGTTTCAAAGCAGACCTATTATGCAAAATTGACTTTTCAGAGCTTTTAACCATGTTAAAGTTGTTTCCCTTACTATTTACTCACTCAAAGTTTTATTTGGAGTGATTTGTGCATGTTTTAGCAATCTTTAATCACTTACTTTCGGCATTTTGTCAGTGAACTCACCGCCACGGCATACAGCCAGTGCTTGTTACTACTTTTGTTTTCCAATTGAATTTTCTTAATCAGTGATATGTATAGGTTTCAGCAGGATTTCGTAGTCATTTTGGTTTAAATGAAAAAAAAAATTAGCTGCAGCTTGATTTGCAGCTGTTCATCAGAGGTACCGACAACTTTGCGACTCTTTGTTGTGGTGATGTTTACGCCAACGTCAGCTCACATTGAGTACCGCAGTTTTCTTACACCGAAGTCAGCGGAGTCATTTTTTTTAATTAAGTCGTTTTAGATGAATATTGCAATATAAAATGTCCAAATTATAACAGTGATCTACGGGTGTCATAGATTATAATTACATTGCAGACTCAAGCACTATCTTCTTCTTTAATACATTTTATTTCTAATATATAATGTATACTAAAGGACAGAGAGAATCTAGTTGGATTTGTGCACCAACTTTTATCTACAAATCCCATTTATTGTACCTTTTTAAGTATAAAAATGAGAGTTTCTTGGAATAAGCTAATGTATTGTACTTGTAACAATTCCGTTTGAAAACAAAAAGACATCAAAATCTACTACACGGAAGGAATGAGCTTCTCTTAGCCTTTGAATACGCTGCCACACTTGCTTGGAAGAACACAAATGTACAAATCTTTCTTTTAACTACCTAAAAGACAGTTATTTACAAACCTGAGGACTCATTTACAAGTGTTTTCTGGAAAATAATCTCCTTGGAAACACAAATGTAAGCACAGAAAAGCATGGGCACTGATATAATATAATTGCGGATGCCATATGGTAGAAAAGATGTCAAGTACTTTCTATTCACAGTCACAATAGATATGTCTCAGTGTGTGTTGTGAAAACGTGCATGACCACAGTTTTGTTCATTGTTCACTTTTTTGTATTGGCTTTTTCTGTCAAATAACATTGTGATTGTGAATTCAAGTGATTTGTTTTACCCCTACAAAATGGTAGCCGTATAGACTCAGGTTAATGGAAATATAAATATATATATATAACAAAGTACACAGGTTCATCTTATAGCTCCGATATTTTGTGAAACTCAAAAACCACTTCAATATACCGTCCATAAAGTCCTGCTATATCGGTCACTAGTGCACACGTAGTCATTATATTCACTTTTGTAACTTGTGCCAAATTTTAGTGCCATTTTAAAACTTAAAGGTGCACTGCGCAACATTTCTAGTGGAGGATACGCCACCTGCTCATGTCCATGGACATGTTCTTGCTTTGTCCAGAATGTTCCACAGTATAGATTAAACCTACCTATAACGAGGGAGACCAGCGCTAGGCTACGTTACGATTCAGATCTGTGGAGAGTCGTCCCTATTCACAGAAGGAAATAGTGTATTTTTGAGCAATAGAAACACACGTAGTGAATAAATTCTGTGGATATGTTTAATGTCATACCGTGGAACATTCCAGGAAAAGCAACAACATCTCCATGGAGACAAGCAGGTAGCAGACCTTCCACCAGAAGTACACCTTTAAATTCAGCATAACCACCCTTTACTTCTTCAAAGCCATTCAACCCAAGCTTGCAATACAATAATTTTCTACCTTATACTGTACAATCAATGAAAATGGTTGTTTCTTGTATCTGATAAAAGGAAATGTTTGGCTTATTGTATGTATGTTAATCTAAATGTGTGTTTGTAATTTCTTATGTGTCAATGTTAACACTACTTGCATTGTTCAGGGGTTATGTGCAATTACAGCTCTGACGAGGCATTATACAACTGAATGATAAACGACAAAACTAACGTTGCATATTAAATTGTGCTGAACAACTCGTGGTGGTGTTAAAATTGTAATTACTTACTTACGTACTGATTTGTGCAGAGACCGTGGAGGCATAGTAGGTGATGTACTATTTCAACCTGGAGAGATTCAGGCAGACGCAGAGAAAGTATTAATAGTTTTATTAAGTTAGCTTTGGCACTCAGACTCTGACAGAAGACACTGAGATGAAGGGCATGGGCCTGGACACTGGAGGTGGTGGAGGTGAGGGTGAGGAGAGTGAAGGGGACTGAGATGATGAGAAGCAGAGGGGGTGGTGGGGAGGAGGACAAACCGAAGCACCATGCTCCTGCAAAGGGCTTTAAATTGGGCAGAATGGGCGTTGATTGGACGACGAGTGGAGTGAGATGATGATGGCTGAGGAGCAGGTAAACCGTAGAGAGGCAGTGAGGTAAACAGGAGCAAAATTAGGTCTTTCAGGCTGAATTTATGCTGGCTCCATTTTACAATATGTAGCGCCTTTAAAATCCTATGTCAGAAGTCTGTAATTGAGGCACCTGGAGGCAAAGTGAAGCAGACATAATACTAGTATACTTTAAGTGATTAACTGATTAACAGATAATCACAAAAAATTAACAATAAAAATTTCTAACCTCAGAATTGTATTTGAGATTCACAAAGTATGTTTGAGTCTCAGGCCCAGAGCTGCTTTGCCGTGAAACTCTCCATTCCACACCAGTCCTGATGGATCTGTGAAGGATCCTTGGCCCTCCAGCCTGAAACAATGACATTATTATATTACTACATTTAAAGAAGCACTATGTAACTTTTCTGGTGAAGTTCCCCAGATTTTGTCTCAGTGCTTTTCATGGAATGTTCTTCAGTATGGCAATAAGTTTATCAGTCTTTATGGAGACAAGCAGGTGACACTTCCAGTTAAAGGTTAGATCTGTGGAGAGGCAATCCCATGCAAACACTAAGATGCCCATTTTTTCCTGGCTATTTTAAGCAAAAAAAACCACCAATTTACACTCAAATAAAAAAAAAAAAAATCCATGTTAGACAAGTTTAATACCATGTTGAGGAACTAGTGTGGCACCAGAAAAGTTACATGATGCATCTTTAATTTGTTTTGTATAGCAGAATGCAGAAAGTATTTACCTGTTCTGGTTGAAGTGCCCAGTGTAGTGAGAGCCATTTGTAAATGTGTATTTTCCTGTGCCGTGAAACATGCCGTCTTTGAACTCTCCTTCATAGTGCGCTCCAGAGGGAAGCTGCAGAGTCCCTTTACCATTCATCTGTGAAGGACATGCACAGACAGATGACCATGTGTAATTGAGGTTAAACAAATACCAAAAGACACTCACTTTGTCCTCATTCCACTCTCCGCGGTATATGACTCCACTGACAGACATGTGCTTCCCAGTCCCACCCCTCACCATGGCTCCAGAGGCAGACTTATAGCTCTGCCCCTCTGTAAAGAAAAGATCACACATGTAGCCTAAAGATATGGGTAGTAGGTAGTAGTAAAGTATTGGTATCTGTATTTTACTTACATTTTAATGTGGATACTTTTTACTTTTACTTCACTAAATTTGAGACCAAGTATTTATACTTTCTACACTACATTTCTGAACAGAGCTGAAAAGTAAAAATATGTTTTATTATAGTTTGAGACCTGCAGAAAAGTTTGACGGTTTATTTTTATCGTCAAATAAAAAGATCGATTCAGTTATTTCTGTTGATGAAAATTCAAAACAAATCTTTATCAAAATCAATACATTTGAAGCTTTATTAGATCTAAAAATCTGCTCAAAATCTGCTCTTTTACTTTTTCTCTTTAAGTACTGGTACTTTAATACTTTTTAGTTACTTGAGTAGATGTTTTCATGTGATATCTAGAAGCCCTGGATAAGTTTGATGCGCTAGCCTATTGTGTTATCTAACGTCACATTTTACTCAAAGCAGTAAGATCTCCAAGCATGGTACTATCCCTGTGGCAGACCCAGACAGACTTCACCAGAAAGGTTACACAGGGCACCTTTAACTTACCATACTTATCTCCATTTGGAAATATGTAAGATACTGTCACATACTGGACCCCTGCTGATACATACAATAAGTTTAACGTTAGACCGGAGCTAAAACTTAACACAACCAACCTCCCCACCTTGCACCTCACGTTACCTGACATTTTGAGCCTTTGGAGCAGAGATAGACTTGAGCCTTAGCCTATACAAGTTATCTGAAACAATAATAGAGGGATGAACTAGCGAGATTTCTTGCTTCCTATGTTCTTGCTTTATCAAATTTCACCCGTTACAAGTGGACGCGTACGGTGTTTCCATGGTAACGCTTTCACGTTTCTGCTGTATGTTTTTTCCTACACAACTAGCTTTTTTTTTTTTTTTTTTTTTTTTTTTTTTTTTTTTTTAGAGCTTTGCAGCAGAGATAAACACGAACCTTAGTCTATACACGTTATCTGAAATAAGAGTAAAATGTATTAATTAACTACTATTCTTGCTTTATAAAACTTAAACAGTTACAAGTGGACACGTATGGTGTTTCCATGGTAACACTTGTTGGTTTGTTGTTTTTTTGTTTTTTTTACAAACTCTCATGTCAAACAGCGTTACTTATGCCTGTTATTATAAATAGTACAATGTTAAATTAAAAAAGAAAAAAAAACTATGAAGATATGAAAAACACGACTTATAAAATAATAAAATATGGGCCGACCCGGAACAGAAACTATGAACTTTTAGTTTTTTGACCAATCAAAACGATGCGTGTTGCCGGTGGCGTGGTGGTCATTTGAGCAGCGTTGTCAGGTTAGCTCATAAATTGTAAAGTTTTAAACAGTTTTAAACATAACATTATGCTTAGATCCAATTCTGCCTTCCGTGTCATTTTTGCCTCTCTTTTTTAGCTTCACAACCCCATCATATTACTACATAGCCAGCCAAAACAAAAGTGAAAAGAGCGTGCTAGCTGTTAGCATTAAAGCTAACCAGTTTACTAGTTTGATTCCTTCACTCAGCCTTTAAACTCGCGTCATCGTGGCCACATGAGGTCTTGTATAATGTGTTGGTGATGTCGTACTATGTGTAAGCTCAAGTCTTTCAGGATCCAGCCACGCGTGAACTGAAGTGTTGTGCTTAGTGTGCAGTCTGGTTGCATAATTGTAGCCACCAGCGCCCGTGTGTGTGTTGGTGTGTATGTGTGTATGTGTGTCAGCCTGCCACCATCGCGTACACACGACCATGCCCACAGCTATGAGCGACCATAGAGTGTGCGAGCGACTAAGCGGCACTGCAGCAGAGATGCACCGGGGCTGTCTGTGTTGCTTGCACCTTTTCTGGACCTCTGCCATTTGAAAGCTGCTAGGAATCCAACTTATTTGCATACATTTCTTCTTCACAGACTGTTTACTGCTATGACAAGGCGTTGATTGTCGGTAAGAAGTGTTATCCTTGTGTTAATTTTGCTGGCAGATCTTTTTTGTATATTAAGAATGACTGCATATGCTTTGTTTATGTTAATAAAGGTATGAGTGCCAGAAGAAGAGGAGGGAAGCCAAACAGGGGAGGCGGGAGATTTAACAAGCCAAGAGGTGGAGGAGGAAGTAGAGGAGGAGGCTCAAGAGGTGGAGGAGGGAGCCGGAAAGGGGGAGCCAGTGACTGGGATGATGGAGATGATTTCAGCCTTGATTTTGGACCACCCCGTAGTAGCAGGTACTTTATGTAATGAGTCTGTTACACTAGTAAACTGTTCATATGGGGTTTTGCTGTGAATTGCAACTTTCAGTGTTATCCTTATATTTATATCCCAGCATGCAGAAATTATTTGTAAGTATTTATTAAAAGATTATTATTTACTGAGCGCAATTTCCCCTTGTTGCTTTAGTCACAGACCTAAACCTGCCCGAGGACGTGGAAAGCTCTTTGATGGAGCTCGAGGAAGAGGAGGAAGAGGAAGAGGAGTAGGAGGTGGAGATGACAGGGACTTCAGAAACAGTCGGAGCACAGCATTGCCCAGATCTCTGGCAAGAGAGAGACCCAGCCTAAAGCCGAGTGATGGCATTAAGTCTGAGGGGAGCAGTATGCCGCTTCAGAGGATTTTTATGACGAATGAGAACCAGGAACAACTGAAGGAGCTACTCCGGGAATTACAGACTCAAGACTTTGAGCCATATGAGTGAGTTAAACATATATATTTCTGTATGGTATTTATTAAAAATGCACATATATTTGCATAGTTTACTTAACTTTAATGTTGTAACAGAACGGCCAATTTAATATAAGCAATTGATATTCTAATTAAATGACCAACCTCTTGGTTACTGTTAAACAGAATCATGATTTATTTTCTATGAATGTTTTACTTTTTGGATGGCAACTAACAATTATTTCTTTGCACATGACATGTTCTAAAGCCTGTTTAGAATACAGGTAACAATTATTACAACATTTTTACTTAATTTGTGGATTAATACTTAATTAACAATAATCAGTCACAACAATCAATCAATCAAAATTACCCATGCAGTAGGAAATTGTAGGATATCTTAAATCTGTAGTAGAAAATCCTAGATACATTTAAGTTATAATTTTTTTTTGCAGTGATGGTAGTTCAGATTACTCTGGTGATGAAGAGGAGGAGGAAGAGTATGATGAGCTGGACCATCGGGAGGAAGGTCAGTTTTGGGCGACTCAGGATGAGCCTGTGGAGAGGGCAGAAACACCAGAGTACGACTCTCTGTCTGATGAGGAGAGACCACCTCCTGAACCTGTCATATCCTTGTTTGCCATTGGAAAACTCAGCAGGTAAAACACAACAGGATCATTATTCTAAAAAAATAAAGTATATTTCTGCAATAACACATTTAGAAGTGCAATATAATGTTGCAGAAAATATCCGTATAAACTCTAATATTGAATCTACTCTAGGCTACTGACACAATAAACATAAATCACGGTGAAATTGTTAGAATACATAAATTGTCATAGAAGTTACTTATTCAAACCTCAACAACTCAAATCTTTTATTCTACAAAAAATACCCAAATATTCCCCACTAGTGCAACAAAAAGGTACCCACAATAAATACTAAGCCGCATTAATTACTGTTACAGTGACTGTTTCATTCATCATAGTCGATATAGTAATTATAATGACAGGCCTACTATTGTAGAGATTGTAACCTGAACTTTTGTGTACAGGTATGGGTTTGACAGAGAGCGTAGCAAAAAGGCCCTGGAGACGCGTGATGGAGAATTTGGTTCCACTTTAGAACAGCTTCTTCAGCAGGTTTTCAGTGAGCGTTTTGGACAGAAAGCATTGTGCCCCGATGACCTGGACAATGTGCCAGTGGACGAATGTCTGAGCCAGAGGCAGGAGGAGGCTCTAGCCCTAACTGCCATTTACGGAGAGCGCTTCAGTGAAAGAATTTCCAATGCCGTCTGGACTGTATCCCTTGATTTACCATTTCTATCACATAAAGCTGAGAAAAAACAAAACAGTGAAAAAGTTCATATTCGTGACGTCTGCAGATTTTTCTTGAAAGGGCAAGGGTGTCGCTTCGGGGCAAAATGCAGGTTCAAACACCAGCTTCCTACCAAAGACACGTTTGAAGATGGTGCCTCTAAAATGACTGGTCCAAGCCAACCCGGGATAAGCAGCTTCTCTCCCCTCGAGTATGAACTGGAGATCCGCTTCCCCAAAGGAAACCGATACCCCTTTCAGGCTCCAATAGTCGCCTTTAGCACCAATGACGAGTCCGTGGGGGCAGCAGGAAGACTAACTGTTACTGAGCGCCTCTACGCAGAGGCGCTTTCGGCAGCAAAGAGTAGTGAGCCTGTAGTTTACACTTTAATAACTTTGTGCGAGGATGAAGACACAATGAAGGAGTTACTTACTGTTACTCATCACAAATACAGCTCCCCACCTCCTGTTTTGGTTCCCGCTCCACCCTCTCTCTCTGTGGCAAAGAGCAGAAGTGTGAAAAGCAACGGATCTGAGGAAAGTCGAAGCAGTAGCACCAGCAGCAGGAGAGTGGGGCCACCTAACAACTACAGAACCACGGATCCATGTAAGTTCAGAGTAATGTGTGTCGTGACAATGTAAACAGCATCCATCTGTAACATTTTGCTTTTAGATAAAGATACTGGAGACACTGAGGAGCTGGATGAGAGGGATGAGGAGGACGAAGAACAGGCTATACCGGTGGAAAATGAGAGTTATGTCAATTTGAGGAAGAAGATGGTAAATAAGCACAACCTGAAAATAGACAATCTTCTGCAAGAAAATGGCAAGCTGTGTAAGGACTATCAGAAGAAACCGGTGAGTCATTTTTTATGGAAATGTTTATCTGTGTAAATGTATTTATGCATGACTATATTGGATTAAACACATCTGTTTATCTCAGAGCTCCAGAAGATTCAGGTCGATGTTGGAACAGAGAAGGAACCTTCCTGCGTGGCAGGAAAAAGACACAATCCTCGCTCTGCTCGAAGGATGTCAGGTGCTGGTGGTCAGTGGAATGACTGGGTGAGTTTCACACACTAAAGCTTTTAGAACATTTCATGTAGCTTCTTTCCAAATATATTTTCTTTTATTAAAGTTGTTAACTGTTTGCAGGTGTGGTAAGACCACCCAGATCCCCCAGTTTATCCTGGATGCTTCTTTAAGAGGACCTGCAGACCAGGTCGCCAACATCATCTGCACCCAGCCACGCAGAATCTCTGCCATTTCAGTGGCACAGAGAGTGGCTCAGGAGCGGGCTGAGTCCCTGGGCAAGTCAGTGGGCTACCAGATCCGCCTGGAGAGTGTTAGAGTATGTTCATCTGATCTGATGATTCTCCTGTAAACCAAACATTATGTAGTTGCGATTTACTCTTTACTCTTTTCCTCTTTAAGTCGTCCTCTACCAGACTCCTGTACTGCACTACGGGTGTGTTACTGAGGAGGCTGGAAGGAGAGGCAGATCTCACAGGGGTCACACATGTCATAGTGGATGAGGTGCATGAACGAACAGAGGAAAGGTACCATATTAAAATGAAAATATCATTTGTCCTGTGAAATGTTCACAATTCTAATTATTTCTTTTGTTAATGTTTAGTGACTTTCTACTTTTGGTGCTCAAAGACTTGATCATTCAGAGACCAGACTTGAAGATCATTTTGATGAGTGCCACACTTAATGCAAATCTCTTCTCTGAATATTTCTACAACTGCCCCACTGTCCATATACCAGGTTTGAAAGTAAACTCGTTTATTAGATTAGATTACATAATTAAATCACAAATCTGACATAATTATTTTGTTCCCAGGTCGTACTTTTCCAGTTGACCAGTTCTTTCTGGAAGATGCCATTGAAAAAACAGGGTGATTACACTATTCATTATTTGTACCTTAATTACTATAGCATAAACAAAATGACTGACTTGGTCTGTTCGTTGTGCTGCTCATCTTTTCAGATATGTCATTGAAGACGGCAGCCCCTTTATGCGCTCAGGCAAACAGAATGTGTCTAGTGCTGGTGGAAGAGGAGGAAAAGACTCGCGTGATTTAGTGGAGGATTTAAGTGAAGACGTGTGGAACTTCATGTCCTTCTGTAAAAAAGACTTTGTCAAGGACTCCATCCCCGACCAACAGCTCAGCTTTCAGGATCTGACAATGAGATACAAAGGTGAAATCACATATCACATAAACTATTCCCTGGTGACAGTGGCTGTGTTTACATGCACACCAAGAAAAATCTGGTCATTATCTGATTTCTATATTATAACAAAAGTATAGCAAAAATATAAATACATTAATTGATTGATTTAATTAATTGTTTTAATGTCAGTTTAACAGTTACATCAGTACAATATGAGTAAGCTGATTTGTTTCAGATTTATCACAAATGTGCAGGTTTTAACAAGGAAAATTATGCAAAAAGGAAATGACCATGGCCATGTAAATGTATCCAGTGACCGTGTGCTTGTATGTATTTTATAAACTATTATTATATTGTATTGTATTATCTCTGTAGATACCAAGAAGTCTGTGTTGAAGACAATGGCTGCTATGGACTTGGATAAAATCAACATGGACCTGGTGGAAAGTATCTTAGAATGGATTGTGGATGGAAAACACAACTACCCCACTGGTATGAGGACAATGATGCTATGTGAATGTAATTTATAGGGGGCTGCATGCATGTGTTTAGGTGGACGGTCCAAATTCTTCTATTCTCCGTGGAAATGTTGCTTTGCCTAGAATGTTACACAAAATGATCTCTATGGAGATTGCAGAAGTAGGTGACTTCACTTTTTTGGCAATAAAAACGCCTGTAATTGAACAAACGAAACAGAGCTAGACATTACAGATAGAGCAATAACATTTTCATAAAACAAGCAAGTGACAGATCCTCCACTAGAAAACTTACATAGTGCACTTTTAATTCTTCTACCCTTCTTAAAGGGTCCGTAATATTAAGCTATTTTCTGATCTGTTATAATGTTGTTTCCTCATCACAAACAGACCTGGAGTTGGATTCTGTTTCATTCACACACGTTTAACACACAAACCCTGCATATTTAGGCTGAGTTCTTCTTTCAAACAGAAAACACTCTGTTCCACCTTGTGATGTCATGTGGTAATACTGGAAACTCTGCACATCTTCACTAGAATCATTTGGATAATTTCAGCCCAGGACTTGCCAATCCCTACAGAACAAAAGGTAAAAGGTAGCTGTTGTCATGAAGAGGTAGTTTTCAAGTTATCAGAAAGTGGAACAGAACATTTTAAGCTTTGGAGATTTATTCAAACGTGTGAATGAAACAAAAACTCAAATCTCTCAATGTTTTTGAAGAGGTAAACAACTTTATAACATGGCTTAAAAGCTCATAAGATTCAATTTAGCATAATATAGGACTCTTAAGAAACTCAGGTTTTGTTCATTTTAACATAAAGAAATTTACAGACTATTTGCCTAACTTTTCCAGGAGCAGTGTTGGTCTTTATGCCAGGCCTCGCGGAGATCAAAATGCTTTATGAACAGCTTCAGTCAAATCGAATGTTCAACAACCGGGGTGCCAAAAGGTAAAATACTGTATAAGATGCAAACAAAAATGAAACATTCAAATAATAATAATAATAATAATAATAATAATAATAATAATAATAATAATAATAATAATAATAATAAATACAATTATTAAAATATTGTACTACTTTGTCCATCAGGTGTGTGGTGTATCCATTGCACTCCACTCTGTCCAATGAGGAGCAGCAGGCAGTTTTCAGCCGACCTCCAGACGGTGTCACAAAGATCATCATCTCCACAAACATTGCTGAGACCTCCGTAACCATTGACGACGTGGTGTATGTGATCGACTCTGGAAAGATGAAGGAGAAAAGGTAATGCCATTAAAGTATTACAGTAAGTGCAAAATTTCAGACAAAGCAATACCATATCCATTGATACAAGCAGATGTCGGACCCCAGAAATATGATGAACTGCACCTTTAACAATTGCATATCATTTCTGAGGACAGGACAATAAACAATAACATTGATAAAAAAGGGCAGACATGATCATTTGTGGGGCATTTTAAATAATCGTGATAATCGCCAACAAAGTTAATGACGATTATATCAGAAAGTGCCGAAAGCTCCTTATCCACGATGAGCTCTTCTAAATCATTTTCACAAAGTACAATACTATAACTGTTTAAACATGGAACTTATTCATAATATTAAATAAATAATTATCCATATCCATAACATTTTTAAATGGTCAACAACTTTAATAATTATTGTGATATAATCGTTAATGGCACCTATTTTGATCATGATAATCATGACACCAAATTTCAATATATGCCTACTAATTGCACACGTTTTCATATTTCTGTTTATTTTTAGGTACGATGCAACCAAAAGCATGGAGAGCCTGGAGGACTCGTGGGTGTCCAGAGCCAACGCGCTGCAGAGGAAAGGCCGAGCGGGACGTGTGGCCTCAGGCGTGTGCTTCCACCTCTTCACCAGCCACTGCTTCCAGCATCATCTGTCTGAGCAGCAGCTGCCCGAGATACAGAGAGTCCCACTGGAGCAGCTCTGCTTGCGGTACACACATCTGTCTGCTCTATGTACTCACTATGGCCATGTTTACACGCATACCAAAACCTCATGATGATCTCACTTCTGGACATTTATAATTTATTTTCAAGAGATTTAAATGACGACGATATTTTGGTATAATTGTTGTGTCCTCATCAAAAACATACCCAGAGCTGTGTTTTGTTTCATTCACACATAAGTAACCCTTTATTATTAGTTTGTCTATATCAGACTAATAATCATCATCTTGTGATGTCCTGTAGTGGTAGTTTTCAAGTTAACAGCTACTTTTTACCTGTAGTTCAGTAGAGATCTGCAATTCTAGGACTAAACTGATCCAAATGATTCAAGTGAAGATTTATGGCATTTAGAAAAACAGTGGAGCACTCCTGCATTATTACATGACATGGCCCTTGCCCACCATCTGAGACTATGACATCATCAAATTCCCAAACATGAACCCAATCTATTGAATTTTCCCTTTTATGTACTCAGTAAAATACAGTGCAGACTATAGTGAATGGCTTTCCCACTCTTATGTCTAGTGAAGGCCCATGTTGTCTTCTTCTCTATTGACTTTTCCCTCTCTGCTGTAACAGAATCAAGGTGCTGGATGTGTTTGCTGAACAGACACTGGAGTCAGTATTCACTCGACTCATTGAACCTCCGGCGATGGGGAGTTTAGAGGCTGCCAAACAAAGACTGCAGGATCTGGGGGCTCTGACTGCAGACGAGAGGCTCACCCCACTGGGCTACCACCTGGCCTGCCTGCCGGTGGACGTGCGCATAGGAAAACTCATGCTGTTCGGGGCCATATTCCGCTGCCTTGACCCAGCGCTAACAATTGCAGCAAGTTTGGCTTTCAAATCACCTTTTGTAAGAATGTTTAGCTTTGCATAGCGTTGGCCTCATAGCATAATTGCCTAAGTGATTTTTAAAAGTTGAAAAAGGGGAAATGCAGAAATGTCTATGTCAATAAGATGATTGGAGCGGTTTGTGTGTTTTTGGCTGTGAAAATTGTTCTGATTGGCAAAGGATTGTGCCAAGTACAGATGTATCAAGGTCTAGAGAGTGGAATGAGTCTGAAGATTAGCCAAAAAATGACTTGGGCAGTTATGATATGAGGCCAGCTATATTTATGCCTCTATCAACAGATCAAACAATGACTGAACACTGCAATTCTTAGGTGTCCCCGTGGGATAAGCGTGAGGAAGCCAATGAAAAGAAGCTGGCGTTTGCTCTGGCTAACAGTGATCATCTAGCTTTATTACAAGCTTACAAGGTACCAAACTCTGGGGTTATATATTATTATTATTTTTTTAAATAAATAAAGAGAAAGAAAGAGGGAAAAAAAATACCTTTTCAAATTATGATTTAAGATTGTAGTGAAAAGTTGATGAAAGGAAATTATGAAATGATGAAAATAATATTTGGTAGTGACTTAAAGTGTTTATTAAAAATGGGAAAAAACTAAAGGAAAATAAAATATTATGGTTATATTGGCTGGTTATATTATAAATAAATAGACCTAAATATATAAATAAAAGAGGGCCTCGCAGTATGGTTATGCTGCACTACCACAGTATTTTTATTTTATTTGTGTTTGTGTGTGTGTGTGTGTGTGTGTGTTAGGGGGGAAGAGGTGCGTTAGGGGTGGTGAGCGTTGTTGTTTGTTTGTTATACATATTGTATATTTGCGTGTGTGTTTGTGTCTCGTTTTCATGTTTATTATTGTATTGTTTAATGTTATATTAAGTAATTAGTATGTTATATTCGTAATTACAGATTTTTTGTAGACATTTGTTACTAGTAACTAAAAATCATTGTCTTTATGTAATATCATACCGTGAGTTCTATATTGTGAAAATATCGTACAGAGAAATTTGGATATCATTACGTCCCTAGTCTTTAATTTATTTAAAAAAAAAACAAAAAAACAGAAAACAGTGAGGTTAATAATTAGTCTTGCAAGAATTAAAACTCACTATTGAAATTCTTAATTAAGGTATTAAGGTCTTTTTTTTCTTTTCAGGGTTGGTGTTCGGCTGCAAAGAATGGAAATCAGGCCGGCTTTGTTTACTGCAGAGAGAACTTCCTGTCCTGGCGAGGCTTACAGGTCAGACAGCCCTGTCTGAACACATTAATTTGCCTTGAACAATTACGTAACCCATTTCCTGAACAGCCACAGCCTCTGCCCAACTCTGCCCCTTATCGGAGGCCATGTCAAAACGACTTGGCCTCAGATAAGGGGGCAGAGTTGTACAAGGACCTATTACTTTTCTAAATTCTTAAACTTAGACAAACTTTATTGATCCACACAGGAAATTATTTGGACACAGTAGCTCACACATTATAATACAAAGAGCAAAATATAAATGGTAATAATAAATTCTAAATATGTAGCAAAAACAAGAGACTGGTGTCAAATAAGGCATAATTATATAAATGTATATGTACAAGTAAAAATTAAAAAATATCAGTGCAAAGATGAAATAGTGATTGACAGGACATAGGGTTTTCTATTACATAAGGGTGAGTTGTTGGATGGAGTATGGTATGAATGTAGTCTTGTATCTCACTGTTTGAGCGGAGCTGTAGCAGCCTGTTGGAGAATGAGCTCCTTTGTCCCTTTAATACTATGTACGTTTTTTTTTTTTTTGTTTTTTTTTAGGAGATAGCCAGTCTAAAGAGGCAGTTTGCTGAGCTGCTGTCAGATATTGGATTCATAAAAGAAGGACTGAGAGCCAGGACAATAGAGCGTATGAGCTCCAAAGGGACAGATGGAGTCCTGGAGTCCACTGGCCCAGAGGTGAGTTTTTACCAAAGACCATTAACTGTAAGACAACACCATGGATTAACCAAATATTATATTCCCAGGCCAACCTAAACGCGGATAATATCAAACTCATGTCTGCTATGCTCTGTGCTGCCCTCTACCCCAACGTTGTGCAGGTACACCCTCTACCACAATCTCTCATTTTATCTGTTTTATTTTTATAAGAAATGTAATGTTCCAGTGACATGTTAGGATGCAGTTGTTCATTATATTGTAGGTTTTGTTCACATTTTTATGTTTTTAAAAGAAATATCCACAAATGTTGAACCTTATTATCATTATAGTTAACAAACTTATGGCGTTACGTTCTTTCAAGTGACTTTGGGGTTGAATAGTGACACCACTTACTAAAGTTCTTTGTTTATTTATACTGACAGAGAAAATTTTGAACTTTTTGCTAGTTTTTGTTTCATGTGGATAGGCCTAGTAATTGCAGTGATATTAACCATTTTTGTTGCTTAATACCACCAGGTCAACAAATCTGCATTTTGACAATTAAACAGCAAACTCTACCATAGAATTTTGACAAATCAAATTTAAACTTAAGAGATAATGTAGACAGAATGTTTTTATGTCTTTTGAACACAAGGTATTTCTTTGCAGGTGCGGTCTCCTCAAGGAAATTACAAAATGACGAGCAAAGGGGCCATGAAGATGCAACCGAAAGCAAATGAACTTCGTTTCCTGACCAAAAACGATGGATATGTGAACGTGCACCCATCCTCTGTCAACTACACTGTAAGTACAGGCCCAGAATATATGTAACACAAGTCTTATTTATTAGAAATGCTGTTCAAGCTTTATTTTATGTTCCAGGTTCGGCACTACACCAGCCCGTATCTGGTGTACCACGAGAAAGTCAAAACTAGCCGTGTGTTCATCAGAGACTGCAGCATGGTGTCTGTTTACCCGCTGGTGTTGTTCGGAGGAGGACAGGTCAATGTGGAGCTGCACAAAGGAGAGTTTCTCATTTCCCTCGATGATGGCTGGATTCGATTTGCTGCTGCCTCTCATCAGGTGTGTGTCCCTCTCTTTGTCCCTTTAATCTGCTGTGTAATGATGGTGATGGTAATGGTAATCTGCTGTATGAATTCACTGACTGTGGTGCTGTTGTGTTCAGGTGGCGGAGTTGGTGAAGGAGCTGCGCTGGGAGTTGGACCAGCTGCTGGAAGATAAGATCAAGAACCCTGTCATGGACCTGTGCAGTTGTCCTCGCGGCTCTCGTATCATTCGTATGATCGTCCACCTTATCTCTACACAGTAACTGCATCTCCAAGGGCTCTCACTACACACACATGCAATAGTACAGTAATCAATACATGGACTTTAGTGTATTTAAGGAAAGTGTAATTATCTATCTCACACAATCACAGTGTTTACACAGAATATATTTACTATATTTACTACTAAACAAGACTTCAGCGCTTAATTGCCTTGAAATAATCTATGCAGTGAGCCACAAAATAATGCACTTCTTTCTAAATATAATGCCATATCTACTGTATGTACAGTATCGAAGAACAGAGGTGGGCTTTAAGAAAGAGGACATCTGCTGTTTAGCTTTGGGTTGTGTTTTTCACACAACTGAACATTTGTGTCCATATTGGATTTGTGATATTTAATGTTACTATTTATTAGTAAATGCATGATTGACAAATCTAAAGACGTCTGCATGATGGTCAGTGTTTTTACATTTTCTGAATGTACTTCAGTATTAATGATGTCAAAACAAAACCTTCACAACGTGAATACAGGGCCTTCGGGAGACAGAGATCTTCTGTCATAAATGACCTTTGCATGATAAGTTCAGTAATAAAATAATGTAACTCAGTATTTCTCATCTTTCTTTAGATTGTGTTTTCTTTGACCACTGTTGTGTTTATGGCCAGTTCATGTGAGATTTAAACAAAAGGCTTTACAGGCTTCTGGTTAAGGACTGCCCCTTTTATGTACAGCACTGTCTCTAAGGCAACAGACCAAAACAAATGTGGTATCACTATCCCATTAAGAGCCATTATCTTGCCAACTCACTGTGCCAACTCTGGAGCTGGTGAGATGACTTGCAAATATCATTTGATTTAATTGCTTCTTGGACTTACTTTTTCACTTTCCATCATGCCCTGCAGACTGGGAATGTAGTCTGACTTGTTGAATTCAAGTTGATAATGGTAAGTTGTACTATCTGATCTGATTTTGTATATTAAATTAAATAATGGACTATAACTGAATAGTTTTCTGAAATATCCCAAAGCAAACTACTAGGAAAACCAGGTCCCACAGTTCTCGGTCTGCCAAGGAGCCTGGACCAAGCCAAACTCATAACAAAACTCCCAAAAAGAAGTCTGCGAGTGCCAAAACCTCAAAGCCCGAGGTGGACCTCCTCAGCGCCGTGGCCATGGAGAATCTCTTTTACATTTCCCACAATGCAGCACATTGTCTGGAGTTCAGGGGCTTTGGATGGGCAAAGAAATCCAAATCAAGAAAGAAGACAAAGGGCAAAAAGAAGAAGAATAAAAAGTAGGATTTTATTGTCAGTGAGATGTACAGAAAAATGGGTTTAGTAATTTTACTGGACCAATTTGCCATCATTGTGGAAGACACTGGAATGCTACTGATTAATCTTTTGGAAAACTGTAAGGCATAAAGTGGGAACCTTTATTCATTGTCAGCAACTTCATTATAAGACTGATCTCCACTATAGTTAGTTATATTTGCAACAGTTGGCAAATTCTTGTAATCAAGTCTTGTAATACTCTTATAATAATAAATATACCATAAATAAGGGTACAAGGATGACTGCTGTGCCATAAAGCTGAACTTGAACTGATAAGTCATGACCTATGCATCCAGTTGTACCCATACTATGAAAAAATTAACTTGCCATTAATACCTCCAGGCAGTGAATTCTTATTTTTTTTTTATAAATCAATCTTTACACACATCAAACCCTGTACAATAAATAAACTCTTCTTTGGTTTGTGGTCCCACATCTCTCATTCTGATGGTGGTTTCTTCTTGGCTTCGACATCTTTTTTAAAATCGTCTATTTTTTTGGCAATGTTGGGAACCTAAAAAATACATGATGAAAACTCATTAATTTCAATGAGGCATACAGGAATACAACTGGAGAGCTGGTTATATTAGATGGGAAATAGAAATAGCTGCCACTTACATCATAGTTTTGAGCGAGGTACATCCCCACAACATTCCCAATGGTGAAGCCAGCCTGTAAAAGAGGAATATTTGATTACTGATGTGTTGTGTTGTAATCAAATTATGTTAAACTAGATATGTCAGTGAAATGCCAGCCAACAGTGTTAGTATTGTTACGGATTATCTGATAGTTTATACGGAGTGAGTTAAAGCCAATGTTTTCGCATGCTAACTCTAGCAATCAAAATCTTCCATAAATTTGACAGGAATATTTAGAAAAAATGTCATTAAAACTTACCAGGAATTGCAACATGTTGCTCTAACAAAAGTGACACCACCAAAATCGGAGTGTTGGAGAAAAAATGAAAGTAAAAGTTCTTTATGTATTATAGAAGAAGAAGCATCTAAAAATTGCTAACCTTTCGTCAATATTGTATGTGCGCATGCGCGGGATTTAAGATTAAAGTATCGCGATATTATTAGTTGTAGTTTCATTTCAAATCAGCTCAATGCTTTCATGACACAAACGAACTACAACTCCCTGCGCTGTGAATTTTCCATCGTCCACCGGTGGGTGTTGTTGCAATGGTGGCGTCGGGACATTGAATGACTTTGGCTCCATCACAGAAATTACAGGTTTAATCGTTAAATTTAAACGGTTACCATGGAGGCACTAATCCCTGTTATTAATAAGCTTCAAGATGTGTTCAACACCGTGGGCGCCGACATTATACAACTGCCGCAGATAGCAGTAGTAGGCACCCAGGTAAGAGCTGTCATTATTTGAATTTGATTTAGCTGCTATGCTAATTTCATAACCTTGCTTTTTAATACTACCTAATATTAGAAAATTAGGTGTTGATTTTTTTTTTTCCATGCATACTGCCATACATTGCATCTAGGGTAGCCTATGCTATTCCCTGCATTGCTGTATGCCTCATGGATTGCATTGGCGATGGCTGTTCAATCTATTTTAATCAACCACATTCACTTCCTATTTTAAGAACCACCAATCTGTATTTGCGTGACCAGGCTCGTGTTCTGTGTTATCTCTCTACTTTATCTGCTTATTGTCATACCACTGTTGCACTGGGCCTTTTGGCCACACGCATACATGAAGTGAGTGTGCATTCTGCTTCTCCAGAGCAGTGGAAAGAGCTCTGTGCTGGAGAGCCTTGTGGGCAGAGACCTTCTTCCTCGTGGGACTGGGATCGTAACCAGGCGACCTCTCATCCTGCAGCTGGTCCATGTGGATCCTGGAGATGCTCGGAAAACTGATGATGGTAATAAATGTGCACAGACATGTGGATGACATGTGTACAGGGTTGGCAGTGTCCATTGTACATTCTGACTGCAGCAAATTAAACACAAACCTAATGAACTTCATGAGATGGCCTTCATTTATTCAGGCTTGGACATTAGACTATCACACTGTAATCATTTTGTGTAATGTTTTATATTTCATTAAAGGGCCCATATTGCGCTATTTTTTTGATCTGTTATTATGTTGTTTCCTCATCACAAACATCCCTGCAGTTGTATTTTGTTTCATTCACACATGCTTACCCTCCATATTTAGGCTGAGTTCTCTCAAACAGAAAACACTCTGTTCCACCTTGTGATTTCATGTGGTAATACAGGAACAGCTCCAACCATACACCTTCACTAGAATAGTTTGGATAATTTCAGTAGAAGGAAGCTGTTATTGTGAAAACTACCACTACATGACATCACAAGGTGGAACATACCATTTTGAGCTTTCCTGAGAGTCAGACTAATAATAAAGAGTTACTCAAACATGTGTGAATGAAACTAAACACAACTTCGGGTATGTTTTTGAGGAGGTAACAACATTCTAACATGGTTAATGTTCACAAGAGTTACTTTTGTATAATTTAGGATCTTTAACTTACCAGTGTAGTATTTTATTGTTCCTCACCAAACTATGAATGAATTTATTTTAAACATGTAAACTATAAAAAAGAAGTAATGTCACAAATAATAACATCGCAAGAGCAGTCACAATCAAAATGATAGCTAGACACGGATAAACAAAGGCCTGGAACTAGATTTGCTTGTGCAAGTCTAAACAGTTTCATTTCTATTCACCAGGCAGAGGTGAAGAGTGGGGCAAGTTCTTGCACACGAAAAACCAGGTACGTGCAGTATTTACATTTTGCAACAAGTCTGTTTATTTTGTTTGAGTGTTTTGAAATCTCTGTTTTGTTCTTTTCCAGATTTTCACAGATTTTGATGAAATCCGACAAGAAATTGAGAATGAAACAGAGCGTGTGTCCGGAAATAATAAGGTAAAGTGTGGCCAGTTAGTTGTTGTTATTAATACGCTTTTAAAGCCACTATACTACACTCATAAGTGGAAAGTTTTTGATCCCATATTATCCACAAAATGTTTATTGTTTATATATAACATTCCATGGGGGTGTGATGCTAGCTCTACGCATGCTCTATTAGAGGCTTCTTAGACTTTAATCTGAGCTTTATTATAATACAATATGAGTGTAAATAACTGACTCAGATGGAACAACAGATGAGCTGGTTTGTGCTGCTAAACAAGTCCCTCTCAAAAAACATTACACTCCCAAGGTAGCAAGCATTAGGCAGCAGTTTTTCAGTTTTTGTTGAAAATCCAACACCTAAACAGGACCATGAACACTCGTGTTAATCACAGGCTCCTGAAAATATGTTTTTTAAATCAATTTTGTATATTTTTCTTGAGTTTTCAGACAATCTAAAAAACTTTTTGACAGTGTTTTCTAATGTATGCATTGTGTTACCATGGTAACTGCTGAACACCCCCACACCCCTCACTATAGTGTCAATAATTGTACAACAGTGTAATTTTCATGTAATTCAACAATACACTCATAAACTGTTTGTATAAGCATAAACCAGGACATACATGTACGTACTATAGACTCCACATAATGCTTGTGTGTGTTTGTCTCTGCAGGGAATCAGTGATGAGCCCATTCATCTGAAGATATTTTCTCCTCACGTTGTCAACCTCACCCTGGTGGATCTGCCCGGAATCACAAAGGTAATGCACAACACACACACACACACACACACACACACACACACACACACACACACACACACACACACACACACACACTCTCACACGAAGACTAAGAAAATGTAATGAAACGAAACGGCAGAGGTTATTACACAAATACGACAGCTCATGCCTTATGGATATCCCTTCAAACATTTGATTACTTGAAACTGGGAATAAAATGAATAAAAGAATAGACGTAATAGAAAAATAAACATGCACATTTTAGCCAGTATTTAAATATACAAAAACTTAAAAGATAAACAACGTTATCTTTTGGAGCATACATTCACCTGGATTCACGGGAAATAGCCCTGGTTTAGGGTCATAATTATCTGATAGAATTTGCTTTTTAGGACAGGAAATTCAAATTTAGTTACAAAGTGCACCTTTATAATATAATAATAATTTATATTGCACCTTTAAAAACAAGAGTGTGTAAAGTGCTTCACAACAAAGTAAAAAAAACACAATACACACCCAACAGATAAAATGAACAGCATAAAAACACAAAGAAAAGATCCACACATACAAACAGAAGACATTTCATAAAAAGGCCTGACGATAAAAGCGAGTTTTAAGAAGTGATGTAAAAGATAATACTGATGGTGCAATGGGGGGTTAAGAATATTTTTGAATTTGGAAATAGTCCGGAGGTGGAAGAAGAAAGATTCTGTGTTTTTCTTAACTTGAGTTTGGAAAGTTAGATGGGAGTCAAAGAATACACCGAGATTTCTGGCAGAGGGAGTTATGTTCGTTTAGAGGGGGCCGAGGTGGTTCGGAGTATGTGAAATGGACTGGGGTGGATTGATACGGATAACTTCAGATTTGGAGATGTTGAGCTGAAGAAAGTTCTGCACCATCCAACTGTTCAGATCATTAAAACAGTCTATCACAGCACATTTATGGTAACATCTCTGTAATTACAGGGCCTAGTCATATGAAACAATAACAAATGTTCAACTTATTTTCTGTCAGCACAAATACACAGTGGGGATTTTTTTCAACTGATGCAAATAGTGGTTGCATTTATTTAAAGGGCCTATATTACACTATTTTCTGATCTATGTTATAATGTTGTTTCCTCATCACAGACACACTTGGAGTTGTGTTTTGTTTCATTCACATGTTTAACACACAAACCTGCATATTTAGGCTGAAAAACACTCTGTTCCACCTTGTGATGACATGTGGTAAAACAAGAAATGCTCCACTATGCTTTTAAACTCCACATACCTTCTCTAGAATCACTTGGATGATTTCACACCTGGAATTGCTAATCTCTACTGAACTAAAAGTAGAAGGAGCTGTTAACTTGAAAACTACCGCTTCATGACATCACAAGGTGGAACAGAGCATTGTGAGCTGTAGATGTAGACAGACTAATAATAAAGGGTTACTCAAACATGTGTGTAAATGAAACAAAACACAACTCCACATATGTTTTAAGGAAGTAACAACATTATAACATGGCTTAAATCTCACAAGAATAAATATTGCATAACATAGTAGCTTTAAAAACAAAGACTATACCTCCTAAATGTATATATGGCAAATTTGAAGACTCGCCATCATAAGGTTCACCGTGTGTGTATTTTCTGTCTGATTTTTTTCTTTCAAAAAGAGTGAAGTATTTGTACCCACAGGCTTTAATTCTGACCTCATTAGTTTCTCCCCTCAGGTTCAGTGTGTTACTGTCTGAAATCCCCCGCTGTACTTTTTAATGAATCAAACTGAACCTACCACTGTGTGCTGTTTGTTAATTGCATTGCTCTCTATCAGGTGCCTGTGGGTGACCAGCCCAAGGACATAGAGATCCAGATAAGAGATCTAATCCTGAAGCACATCTCCAACCCAAACTGCATCATCCTGGCTGTTACCGCCGCAAACACAGACATGGCAACCTCCGAAGCTCTGAAAGTGGCACGAGAGGTGGACCCTGATGGTAAGGGATGTCTGAATTCAATATTTATTATAGAAATCTACTATATGTCTATTGATACTTTGCAACTAACGTCGTCTGCATTTCCTGGGGGTGTGAAGCTAACTGAAAGCACTGCTCAGGTTAGACTTAAAACGTTTTAGTTTTATTTTAACACAATCTGACCAGAAAGAACTGACCTAGTGGGAACTACAACAGGTGAGTTGATTTGTGTGCTTAAACATATCTCTCACATGTAAAATGACTGTTATAGTATAAAAGCTTAAAAATATATATTAAAACATTTTTTACAGTTTTCTGCTAATATTTGCATTTGCATTGTGTCACCATGGTAAGGGTTGAACATTCCACCAATAGAGATGCATGTAGAACACCACGCATCATGGGAACTCTGTGGCTATGTAGATGCTGCCTGTGTGCTGCAAGGGTGGAAAAGTTTGATTTCTGCTGGTCTAATCCAATCTCTATACTTATAAATTGTTTTCTAGATTACATTAACAATAGGGTTGAATTCACTCTGATTATAAACGGACTGCAATCACCCCTCACTCTGAGTTGCCTAAACCTTTTCAGGACACAGCTTTTGCGCATTCTGATTCAGAGAGAGTAAATTTAGGTTTATTTCCAACTGGGTTTAGTTGGATTTGGCAACCCAAAGTGTGGTGCTCATTAAACTCTGTGATAATCACCTTCAGAACTAAAATTTGTTATTTGTGAATAGTTGACATGACATTAAATGCAGTACAATGCATGACTGAGTTTTGACTTTCACAAATCCAGGGAGGAGGACCCTGGCTGTTGTGACTAAACTGGACTTGATGGACGCTGGCACCGATGCTATGGACGTCCTGATGGGCAGAGTCATTCCAGTGAAACTTGGTATTATTGGAGTCGTGAACAGGTAACCAGTATTCAGTATATATACTTGTAATGTCATTTATGTTTGAAATAAGAATTTGAATGATGACACCAATGTATAATTTATTTGCTGAGATTACATTGTTTCTTAAATTACTGCTTCCTCTCAACCCCTGAAAGATTTTCCTTCTCTTATTGAGTCTGACCAGTGAGTCGTGACCAACGGTCTCTCCACTATGCCCTAGTCACATGGACATCACTGATCACTCTTCAAGTAGCTAGTCAAATCTAAACATAGAGATAAAAAGGTTGGCTTTCATCAGCTGTTCATTGCCTTAAAAAATTACAGAAATATGATGTTGATGTAGAAGTCAAATTATATAATATATTATTACACAGATGCAGATTTATATTAAAAAAGGTTGCTCACCTGGAATACCCTTTCGCCCTGTGAATGCACCAGAACACCATTGTAAAGTCTTAATAAAGCTCAATGTCACCGCGGTGATGAGATCTGAGCGCTCTCTTATACATATTTAATGCAGGTTCAGCGGGGGACATATTTGCTCTTAATATAATACGCCTAATACATCTTCAATATGAGATTATCATTTATGAAAAATTAATGGATGACATTATGCCGGTGTTAAACACTTGAATGGGGAATATAATAGAGATAAAATCAACTCTGTGAACTCTGTTTGCTTTTAATTTCGTCTGATTGCTTTTAATCTCTTTGTTTAATTAAATCTGAATTTTCAGGAGTCAGCTCGATATCAACAATAAGAAGTCTGTAGCTGATTCTATTCGAGATGAACACGCTTTTCTGCAGAAGAAATATCCCTCTTTAGCCACCAGGAATGGAACCAAATACCTGGCCCGGACTCTCAATAGGTACACAGCTCTTCATTCAATTATAGATGCGCTCTTGTAGCTTGAATTATAAAGTCATAACTTATTTATTTCATCATATCACACTGGTAAATGTTGGTATTCCTGCTGCGTAGCAGCCGCTGTGTATTAAAGTCAGGAGTTGTATTCTTGAGTGACAAGGTAAACTGCCAAAGAGCTGCAGATAACACTGAGAGCTGGTGCCCTTTGCTGTCATTATGTCAGGTTACTGATGCACCACATCAGAGACTGCCTCCCAGAGCTCAAGACACGGATCAATGTTCTGGCGGCGCAATACCAGTCCCTGCTCAACAGCTACGGAGAACCTGTAGAAGACCAGAGCGCCACGCTGCTACAGCTCATCACCAAGTTTGCCACTGAATACTGCAACACCATCGAGGGCACTGCCAAGTACATAGAGACCGCAGAGCTGTAAGTAGTACTACTGCCAGGTGGCCACTTGGTGGTGCTGTTGGTACAGCACACTCATGTGCAAAACAACTGCATTGGTTTCATCATTTGATATGATCCGACTTGTAAGTTGAGGCACGCACAGATTGTGTGAAGGAAAAGCTGACAGGAGAGATCGCAGCACGTTCACATCAGAGCTAATATCCCGGCTGCTCTTTTTCAGGTGCGGTGGAGCCAGAATCTGTTACATTTTCCACGAGACTTTTGGCAGAACACTGGAGTCAGTGGATCCTCTGGGAGGCCTCAGTACCATAGATATTCTCACTGCTATAAGGAACGCCACTGTGAGTGTTACATCACTGTGCCTCTGCAGTCTGTCACTCCTGTAGTCCATCACAGCGACCCCTGCTGCTGCTTTGGTTAGTAGCTGGTTGCACTGGGTTATACTGTCTCTGTTCTAGGGCCCGCGTCCGTCCCTGTTCGTGCCTGAGATTTCCTTTGAGCTGCTGGTGAAGAAGCAGGTGAAGCGTCTGGAGGAGCCCAGTCTGAGGTGTGTGGAGCTGGTGCACGAAGAGATGCAGAGGATCATCCAACACTGCAGCAACTACAGCACTCAGGTGAGACACGGGACAGGGACAAAAGACAGGGCTAAGAGAAGGACAAGAGAGGGAGGAACAAGTCCCATAGGCCAGAAGACATTTCCATACAATGGAAGACAAGCTGCCTGTGTCCCAGGTGGACCTGTGTACAAGATAGAAGCACTGAAACATGCTGTACTGGACTAGAACACGATGAACACAACACAGAATCCATCATTCACTTTCATTCACAATAACTCATACATCACCATTGCTCTAGAAGGGGAACACTTGTATGAAGTGAAAGTTTCTGAATGATAAAGGGGTGGGCAAAAAAAAATAATATCATCATTTTCTAAGAGCCTTTGTATCTTTAAGAGGTGACTAAAGTTATGTGCTGTTTCAAAAAGGTTTACTCTTCACTGTGATTGGTTAAATCCACCTGTCACTCGCTCAGAGCATGAAGGAGGCTGAACAATAAGAGGAGTGGGTGGTGGAAAGTGTCTGTTTTTGACCATAGAGCTTCATTAAAATGCACATGTGGCCAGATCTCCTTGTCAAAGCCTGATCTCGTCAGATCTCAGAAGCAAAACAGGGCCGGGACATTTGTAGTTCAAGAATACAGGTATTTTCCATCAACTCTATCTAAAACTATGGGGTTTATTCTCTACCAAAACACATAATTTATAAGTCATTTCACATAAAGCTGTAAACTACAATACTATTCCCATGATGCAATACAAAAATATGATTCATGTTGAAATCTTTTGCTGCAGACTCTACATTGCTCCTACACACAGTTTATCATTACTGCCTTGGTGGTGCTGACACAATGAGGATAGGGTTTAAAATGGTCTTAACATCCATAATATCATTGTCTTGGCTGGGCTCCTATTACCACCACAATGTAATTTGCATATAAGGAAAACAAAGGGGAGCCTAAGGACACATTATTCATAGGTTTTTACCCTCCAGCTCCCTACCTGTGCTATTGTTTACTCTACATGCATTTTTTGTATATACTGAATATATATTGTATTGCTTTGACGTACAGGAGCTGCAAAGGTTCCCCAAGCTCCACGAGGCCATTGTGGAGGTGGTGACATCTCTGCTGAGGAAAAGACTACCTATTACAAATGAAATGGTACACTGTTTTATTATATGCATTTATCATATGACTTGCTAATAACTACACCTTAATTAGAATTAATAAAGTATGAAGTATTAAAGTATTATGAACAAATGGTTTATTAAGAATGATTCATGTACCCAATTTTTCCCCATATTTTTATTAAGACAAATTGTATAAGCAGCTCTTTAGGTATAAATAAGTCTGCTGTGTGCTCTCTGTGTCTGATTATGAAGGGTTTTATTGTCGAAGTGCTCGTTAAGATGGTAGTTGTTGGCAGTAGTTGGTCTCTGAGAGTTGTGAAAAGCACTTATAAACTCATTGTGGTGAATAATTACGATGCTTGGAATGCAAAAGGTAAATGAGGAATAACTTTGTAAACCATTTAATGTGAACTAGTTCTGTTTTTAATGTTTTTAAGACAGTAAAAATCAGGTACAGTGCCTTTAATAGCCACTTACTGAATACCCTAACCCCTTGATTAAGTAATGGCTGTAATTTTGTTCATTATGAATTAACTTCTTCTTAACTTAACTTAACTTCTTCTTCATGCTTTATTAAAGCCGTCAATAGTGCAGTTAAAGGTCCTACATTACATAAAATTAACTCTTGTGTGCTTTGATCCATGCTATAATGCTGGTACCTCCTTCAAAACATACCTGGAGTTGTGTTTTGTTTCATTTACACATGTTTGAATAACATGTGTAAATGAAACAAATAAACTATGTCCAGTTGACAAATTAAATTTTCTCCTTTTTTTGCCATGTTTGAATAACCCTTCATTATTAGTTTGTCTACATCTTAAAATGCTCTGTTTCACCTTGTGATGTCATGAAGCAGCAATTTTCAAGTTAACAGCTACCTTTTACCTTTTGTTCAATAGAGATTGGAAATTACAGAGCTGAAATGATCCAAATAATTCTAAAAAAGGTGTATATCTGTATGAGGGAAGAACTCAGCCTAAATATGCAGGATTTGTGTGTTTAAACATGTGTGAATGAAACAAAACTCCAGGTATGTTTTGATGCGGAAACAACATTATGACATAGATCAGAAAATAGCATAAAATGGGCCCTTTAAGTGTTTCCTACTCATCTATATTTTTTAAAAGAGTTGCTTTGTTAAGCAAACTTACCATGTTGCCTTTTTGTTCCAGGTCCATAACTTAGTAGCAATAGAGCTCGCCTACATCAACACAAAACATCCAGACTTTGCAGATGCCTGTGGAGTTATGAATAATAATATAGAGGTATGTATTAGCATCTCAGTATCTAATAACACACTAGCTTTAGCTTTAGACTTTTATATGAAAATGTTAAATCAAATCTTGCATGGGAATTTAGTATTGTAATAAAAATTAAAGACGTTTTCTAAATGCTTTTTCCTATTTAATGTCCAGTGGATGAGGTTTGGCACTTTGGGTGAAACCATGAATATGTTTAACATCTGTTTTTATGTGGTGAGCAGGAGCAGAGGAGGAACAGGATGAGGGAGCTGCCTGCGTCTGTCCCCAGGGATAAGGTAAAGATTCACATATATTTAAATAAGACAGACTTCCCGTGTGCTTAATATAAAGAGGACTCATGTTAATTACTTTTAGCACTACAGGATGTGAACCAAATGATCAGGAACTTTACCCAACATCTCTCAAAATGTTTCCGCTCTTTTTTAAATGAGGTCACTCGGTCCAACTGATGGCTCTGATCCTTTCATTATGTCTGCATTCACTGACTGTTTGGGTCTGATGTATGTTTGATGCCTCTTAATCACTGCAAACCAAATGTAAGGATATGATTAGACCCCTTAACCTGCACCTTTTTTAAATTTAAAGCTCTGACATGTAACTTTAGCCCAAAATGGACTAAAATAAAAGCGTCTTTTTCATTTTTGATGGTCTGGAGGAGGGCCTCTTACTGCTTGTTTTCATGGAAGCTTCAACACTGCCCTCTGGCAGTCATCCGGGACTCATAGAACCGTAGTTACACACGTAACTAACTTGTTTGAACTGTCCATGTCCATGGAACAATGCTGGTGACATGCCACCTCCAGAAAGTTACATACGGTTGCTTTAACCTGTTTGTATAATTACATAATAAATAATAATACATAATTAATAAAGGAAACATACATTTAATTAAACAGCGAGGATTCTAAGATTTAAACACGCAAACTTAAAACAATAGTACACTTATTTATTCCAACTATACCACTGCTTGGCCACAGCTTCACCGCTCCAAACTGAGCACCAATCGCCTTTTCTCTCTCTACATTTCTTCTCAGAGCGTATTTTTTTTGTCTTGTCTTGTCTTGTCCCCGTTCCCTCTCATTTTTCTGCTAGTCTGTTGGCAAAGGCCCGGCTGTGGTCCCCGGCGAGCCCCCTGTGGCTGGAGCAGACATGGTAGGGGCCAAGGTGGGCACGTAGGCTGTGGCTCCCTGGACCGGAGCTTGTCTATGGGCTGCTGGGGCTGGGGCTGGGGATGGATGGATGGATGCATGGGTTACTGCTGTGCTGGCATGAACACTGAATCTGTGTGCTCACGTCATGCTCTTGTTTTGTTTCCCCTCAGCCTGTGTGGACTTGCATTAAAAAAACAAACATATTCTGCACCTTGTTTACAGACTTTCCCTGTTAGGGCTGTTCAATTTGGGAAAAAATATATAATTCAATTGCAAAGTTTTGTATTATTTTAACTAATGTGTTGAGGAATTTATGGCACCAAATCACAATTTTTTTTCACAGTGCCCATTCAAGAGCCTTATAGGTTCACTATGTAACTTTTGTGATGAGGAGTTCAACATCTGTGTGTCTTCATGCTTTACCTTTTGCATATATTCAATTCAGGTGCATTTATTTCTCAAAAATATATGCATTCTTACTGTGCGGGGGTCAGCACTTCTCAGATCGGCTTTGTAACCCGCCCCTGTGGCGTCGCCTGCTTGTCTCCATGGAGATAGATATGTTTGTCTTTGGAACATTTCTCCATAGAGACAAGCAGATTGTGGACCAGAAAAGTTGCATAGTGCAGCTTTAATATTTGAGAGATTATTGATATTAATTGCCAAAGTAATAAACTGAGAATTTCACATTTTTGTAGAGAATTAAACTACAGGCTTAGTGAGTTTTTATTGTTTGCAAAGGAAATTCTGTTACCTGTATATGCTGATAATTAAAGGTCCTATATTACACACAAAACTGATTGAGCTTTGAGCCATGTTATTATGCTGTTACCTCCTCAAAAACATATCTAGAGTTGTGTTTTGTTTCATTCACACTGAGTAGCTCTTTATTATTAGTCTGGCTCCATCTCCAAAGCTGAAAACGCTCTGTTCCACCCAGTGATGTCGTGAAGCAGTAGTTTCCAAGTTAACAGCCCCTTTTACATTTTCTTCAATAGAGATACGAAATTCCAGAACTGAAATGAAGTGAAGGTGTGTGGAGTTTAAAAACACAGTGGAGCACTTCCTGTATTACCACATGACATCACAAGGTGGAAGAGCGTGTTTTCTGTTTGAGAGAAGAACTCAGTTTAAATATGCAGGGTTTGTGTGTTAAACGTGTGTCAATGAAACAAAACACAACTCCTGGTGTGTTTGTGATGAGGAAACAACATTATAACAGAGATCAGAAAATTTGCTTTATATGGGCCCTTTAACAATTGAGACTATTCAAATCGTGATTTCCATTGCAGCCCTACTCCTTTTGAACTCGACCCCTCTGATTCTATTTCCTTTTCTAAACTATTGTGGTGTTTTTTTGTACTCAAGCATTTTGGATAGCAGGACAGTTGTTCACTATCAAAACCTCTATGGGCTGTAAGTGCACAATTTAGAACAAGTGTATTCAAAGTCCCTCCCTACTACTGTGTTTTTGTAACTAGCGCCATTGTAGCAGTTTGCAGTTAGTTTCCCTTTGCTTATCTGCCAGTACAAGTGGTCTTCAGAGCAGATTTTTTAGTCTTCTTTGCATTATTTCTCTACAGTTTCAATCTTAGAACATATATTCCTAAACAAATTGTTAGCATACTTAATAAAATAACGTGTTTTCTTATACTATGCAGCCCATTTCTTTTAAAATAGCTCAAACCAATAGATTTCTGCTGTGTTTAAAGCTAAAGCTAAGTTGTTAGCACATAATTCAAAATAATTAGATAGATCACATAGATTTCTACTGTGCTTAACTGAATGCTAATTTGCTAATTAGCCTTAGCGCCAATCCATACTGTGCCTGTAGCTACGTATTTCTCCACATTTTCAATCTTCCAACATTAAATATTCCCCGTCAAACTGTGAGCAAGTAGTTGGCTAGTTAGTTAATTTTTTTCACTTATGTGTTTTTATGTCTTAACTGAATGCTAATTTGCACTAGTGCTATTCTGTGCCTGTAGCATGTTGTGTGCATAGTTCTTCTCAGTGCAGTACATGCCTGTGTGGTCTCCCAATGCATTCAATCCTAGCTACCAGTCCCTGTTAGCCTGAATATTAAGCAATGGTTAGTTTTGTATCTGGTTGTTAAAGATGCATTGTGTAACTTTTCTGCTGGAGGGTCTGTCAAATGCTTTTCTCCATGGATATGTTGTTGCTCTGTTTGGAATGTTCCACAGTATGACTTTAAACAGTTCAATCAATCAGTCATTGCGTTTATATATTTTTCAAGACACCCAAAGACGCTTTACAGAGCGTTATTCATTCACTCCACACTCGGTGATGGAGAGTTACTATTGTAGCCACAGCTGCCCTGGGGCAGACTGACGGAAGCGAGGCTGCCAATCTGCACTACCCTCCGACCACCACCATCACTCACGCACACACCACTTTCATACAAGGCAATGTAGGTGAAGTGTCTTGCCTAAGGACACAATGACAGTTTTTGCCACTGGCGCCCCACTGTGGCTCCTGGAATTCCCAGGAGTCTCCCATCTGAGTACTGACCAGGCTGCTGAGCTTCTGAGATTTGACGAGATCAGGCTTTGACAAGCTGGTATGGCCAGTTCTACCTTACATGTATTCAATTACAGGTGGTTTTAGAGCTCAAAAATACCTAGAAGAAACATGCATTCTGGGTTGTTTCTCCACAGATGCAGCTTAGGAGAAAAGCAAGTGGAGGGTCCATCAAATACTTTTGTCTACGGAGATGGCAAAAGGAGAAATTCAATTTGTCAACTGGACAAAAGTTTATTTGGTCAAATACGCTCATCCAAGCTGCTTCTTCAGTTCTGATCAGACGCTGGTGGACACTCAGTGACAAATAAGGCATAATTATATAAATGTATATATGTACAAATGTACAAGAAATAAGTAAATAAATTAAGTAATAAAAATATCTCTGCTATACACAAGAGGTTGTAAGGAAAACAGTGCAAAGATGATATGATGAGTGACAGGACATAGGGTTATACTGTGGAACATTCCAGGTAGTGCCATGGCATATCCATAGAAACAAACAGGTGTTGATCCCCCATCCAAAAAGTTACATAGTGCATCTTAAAGAGTCGTTTGTTTTCTATCTGGTGGTTAATGTTTTATATTTCTGTTTCTCTTCTCTTCTCCAGGCTCCAGCTGCCGGGCCCCAGCCTGAACAGGACGGCACGGGGAACTGGAGGGGGATGCTGAAGAAGGGAGAAGATGCCCCAAGCTCAGGCCCTGGGAGTCCCCTCAAAGGAGCTGTCAACCTTCTCGATGTGGTAACTAATGTAAATCTACATAACCAGCACTGCCTGAATAATTAATGTTATACACTCATTAAAATGTGTATCTGTGGTTTAGCCCGTTCCAGTTGCCCGGAAGCTGTCTTCACGTGAGCAGAGAGACTGTGAGGTCATTGAACGCCTCATCAAATCCTACTTCCTGATTGTGAGAAAGAACATTCAAGACAGGTACAATACATATTTTAAAGTTTTCTCCATAAAGCTGTTATTTTATACTTACTTTATACTTTTTTGTATTATTTTAAAAGCCAGATAATTTTTAACAATTACGACTCAGGGTGTAGTATTTGTAAATAACTTCAGAATTACATAATGCCTTTCGTTTTTATAGCTAGTGTTGTCACAATAGAAACATTTCAAACTTGGTTTTGACAATATTATGTAATTTGCAACAGAAAAGACTTTATTTAATAACACCATGAGGTCTTATAGTTCTAATACAGTATATTAAGACAACTTTGTCACTTTTTTGTGTAGTATGCAACTTTTTTTTTTCATACTTGTTTTTAATACTAGTTTTAATATTGATTTAGCTTCTGGATATCCATTTTTTCTTGACAACCCTATGCCTCTGCCCTGAAACTAGGCTGCCAATGGATACTTTGTGTTGGCTTTACACTGGGGGTGTTCTACATATATGCGTATAGGTGGAATGTTCACCAGTTGCCATGGAGACACGATGTGCACATTAGCAAACCAACACAACCAAATACATTTTAAGATCATCTGAAAACTCAAGAAGAAATATGAAATGGATTTAAAGAGCACGTTTTCAGGAGCCTGTGATCAATATGAGCATTCATGGTTCTGTTTTGGAGTTTGATTTTCAACAAAAAAGCTGAAAAACTGTTGGCTAATGCTGCCTGGTTAATGCTCACCTGTTGTAATTCCAACAAAGTCAGTTCTTTCTGGTCAGATTACGTTAAAATACAGCTCAGATTAAAGTAATAAAGCCTCAGACAGAGCATGCTCACAGTTGGCATCACACCCCCAAAGAATATTGATGACATCAGCTGCAAAGTATCAATAACACACCACATATACAAGCGAACTCTTAACCTCCTCGAGACTCACCTCTTCCCAAACTAGTATTCAGAAACCACTTTATGTTGGCTGGCTTTATATTTCATTTTTGCCTGCACCGTTTTCCAGTGAATAAAACATCTGCAGTACTTAAAACATAATTAGTGACAATCCACAAACTTCATATCTTCAAGAGAAAACAGCAGATTCAATTTTACATTCCCCCTGTGATTGCACATTATAGCCACTCTGTTAAAGCGTTGGCATTAGTAGGATTGCATACAGTACAGTAGAGCCACCTGGCAGCTCACACTCCAGTCTCTCCATCTGCGGAAATCAGTCGGCCATCTTCCCTCCGTGTTCTGAACCAGCTGCTCTTTCTGTCTGTTTGCTCTCGCTCACGTTCACGATGGTCACAAGGTCTCAAAAGTCTGACAGACAGCGTGCATAACATTTGTGACGTATTAAAGATGCACTGTGTAGCTTTTCTAGTACTTGCTCGTCTCCATGGAGATAGTGCTGTTTTGCCTTGATTATTCCACAGTAAACAAGGGAACAAACTTGATAATGGCAATGGGGACAGGTTAACGGTCAGACCTATGGAGAACCAACACTTTTTTAGGAGCCTGTGATCAATACAAGCATTCATAGTTCTATTTAGGTGTTTTATTTTCAACAAAGAGGTGAGAGTGACTAAGAAGGATCATGTGATGTTGTGATGATGTTTCTTGCCAGCTGATCTACACATTCTCCTACCTGCATTGTAAATCTAATATAAAAATTAACACAAATCAGACTAAATGGGACAAGTGGAAGATCAGCCATCGTCATGATTTTATTTGGATAATTTCACAGCCCTAACTCTGCCCTTGTGTTCTCCTCTGCAGTGTGCCAAAAGCTGTGATGCACTTCCTGGTGAACCATGTGAAGGACAGTCTGCAGAGTGAGCTGGTGGGACAGCTGTACAAGTCTGGGCTCCTCAACGACCTTCTCACCGAGTCTGAAGACATGGCCCAGAGACGCAAAGAGGCTGCAGATATGTTACAGGTCTGTGCAGAGATGGTCCAGGTCCAGGATCTATATTTGCTGATATTAAAGGTCCACTGTGTAACTTTTCTGACTACTTGTCTCCATGGAGATGTTATTGCTTTGCCTGGAATGTGCCACCATATAGTATTAGACTTGGCTTGGCGCTTGTTGTTATAGAAATAGCTAAGGCCAGATCTGTGGAGAGGTGACCACACTCACTGTAAGAATGCATGTATTTTAAGGTATTTTTGAGCAATAAAAAAAAACTTTAATTGAAGTTTAATGGCATACTGTGGAATATTCCAGACAGTATTCTAGTAGTAGTTAACAGTTTGTAAATTGTACTATAATGATGGTGGTAGTAGTACAAGTTATTGCTGAACCACTAATTCAAGTCAAAAGATTTTCCAAGTTGTGTATTTTGTCCACAAACAATGAAGAAAGCCAGGAAGATGTAGTAAACTAGTAATTATAGAAGTAAAGGTAGTTGTTAGTAAGTAATAAATAGAAGTAGATGGCAGGAGGAAGTATACATTTGAGGAAAAAGTCAAATATTTTCTAATGTATGGATTTTGTCTGCAGGGCATTGCAGAAAGCCAGTCACATGTAGTAATTTAGTTGTT
Source organism: Taenioides sp. WSHXM2023 (assembly GCA_029959045.1). NCBI lineage: Eukaryota > Metazoa > Chordata > Actinopteri > Gobiiformes > Gobiidae > Taenioides > Taenioides sp. WSHXM2023. The sequence continues at coordinate 10,657,687 of CM057085.1, forward strand.
AGTAAGTAATAAATAGTAGTAGATAGCAGTACTTGGGGAAGTAGTTGTAGTGGCAGAAGTAAAAGTTATTGCAAAACCACTAGTTTGGGGAAAAAGTCAAATATTTTCCACTTTGTGTATTTGTCTGCAGGCATAGCAGAGAGCCAGTCACATGTACCGTAGTTATTCAGTACTTCTAGTAGTAGTAGAGGTAGTTGTTAGTAAAGTAGTAGTAGTAGTAGTCAGTAATAGTTGTTAGTGGTGGTAGGTAGTAGTAGTTGTAGGTAGTGGTAGTAGTTAGTGGTAATAGGTAGTAGTAGGTAGTAGTAGATATTAGTAGTTTGTGGTTGTAGGTAATAGGTAGTGAGCAGTATGTAGTGAGTAGCAGTGGTAGCAGGAATACAAGTTATTATAGAATCACTAGTTTGAGGAAAAAGTCAAATGATTTTCCATCATGTGTATTTGTCCACAGGCGTTGCAGAAAGCGAGCCAGGTGATCGCCGAGATCAGAGAGACGCATCTGTGGTGATCACTATCTCCTCATCTCTCTTCATGCCTAAGGTCCGACGCTTCACGCTCTCATGTCCAAACTTGAATTCTCCAAATGCACTGATCCTTATTTAAACATATTGTAGGTATTAGCTCGGCCCGTAGCCACCTGGATCAAATCTACGGTTTTTATTTATACTTGAGTAATGCTTGTTGTATTTGAGAATGCACTGCCTTTATCATTGCTAATGTTAAAAGTGAGATATTTAAAACTACTAGTCGATGCCACCTGTAGCTTCTGAAGGTACAAGGAGTGCAGCCAGAGAAATACTGTGACAGACTGTGGTTAACCAATATGGAAATGTACTTTCAGATGAAGTGGAAATTCAAAAGTTTCACTGCTGTTTTTGGCAGCTACACAAAAGCATTTGATACTGTTTTGGCTCAAGATACCAATATATTATTCATCTAGTCATAAACCATTTTCCTTTAGGTGTACAGATCAAGTTCAGGAGAATTGGGGACACTGTGTAAAAACGTCACTGCAAAACCAATAAAACGCATTTTATTCACTGCTTTATGCTGCGTTGGCTGGTACTGATGTAGATCAACGCAGTACTTTGGGTCATAGATGGGGTATACTCTAAATTGTCGCCAGCTAGTTGTCAAAATACATAGATATATTGTACACATTAAGAAAACAGATTGGCATACGTTGATAATTGAGATTATGAAACATAGTATTGTATGTTTGAAATGGTGAAAAGTACTCAAAATAGCACCCATAACCAGGAAGCCAAAACACATGAATCAAAAATGAAAATTAATGAAACACATTTTATTCATTATAGTTCAACCCAGTATTTTGGAAAAATGTAGTATTCTAAGTTTTGGAATGATAATAAGTACTCAAAATGGCACCAATAAACAGGAAGCCAAAACTGATGAATAAAATGGAGGCAAACGTCACTACAAAACCAATAAAACTCATTTAATTCACTGCTTTATGCTGCGTTGGCTGGTACTGATGTAGATCAACGCAGTACTTTGGGTCATAGATGGGGTATACTCTGGATTGTGGCCCGCTAGTTGTCAAAATTCATAAATATACTGTATATATTAAGATAGTTAAACAGAAAACACCTTGGCATTAGTTTACAATTCAGATTATAAAAAAAGTCAATATTCATGGGTTTCAGAGTGAAAAATGTATTCTATGTTTTGAATGATAATAAGTACTCAAAATGGCGCCTATAAACAGGAAGCCAAAACTCATGAATAAAATGGAGGCGAACGTCATTGCGGAACTTAAAAAATTCAGTTTTTAGGGGTGGCTGGTACTGTTGTAGATTAATGCAGTACTTTGGTTCATAGACGGGTTATTCCCTGAATTGTGGCCAGATACATAAATATTAAGATGCTAAAGCAAAATTTAGAAGCATTAGTTTACAGTTCAGATTATAAAAAGTTTACTATCTATCTCTATCCATGGGTTTCAGATTCAAAACAAATATTCTGAATAATGAAAAGTACTCAAAATGCAGCCTATAACCAGGAAGCCAGAACACTGGAATAAAGTGGAGGCAAAAGACAGATTTTTACACAGAAGTCCTAATGTTTTGTGAAATTATTTTGCAGTAGGATTTCATTTTGAAAGTTTTTGCAGGGATTGTCTATAATGGATTTCAATGCATTTGATACTTTGTACATATCTTCATATCTAATATACAGCTCTGGAGAAAAAATGGGGAGCAACTCAATTTAATTTTGAATCTCCACAGCCAAACTAAATTTAAAAGTTAAGTTTTAGACATGATAAAAAATAGCATACTTGTTGTGTTTTTAATTAGATAAAAAGGCTTTAAAGTTATGCCGCTGTTATAGTAGAAAATATTAGCTGAAGTAGTACAGTTAAGTACAGTTAAAGATTCACTTTGTAACTTCTGTTGTAGTGTGCCCACCGCCTGCTTGTCTCCATGGAGATGTTATTGCTTTGCCTGGTGTGTTTTCAGGCTTCATTTTCTTTTAAGGCAAAACAATAGCATCTCCATGGAAACAAACAGTAGACCCTGCACCAGAAGAAGTTACATAATACACCTTTTATAATCACATTATTCTCCATCCATCTTGTATAATACTAAATCTGTTTGGTCTTTTCTCCAGAGCTGTAGTAAGTTGCATTGATTTTCTGTAATAATGTAAAGAAGCCCATTGGTCTTTGCACTGTGTTGCCATCTGAACTTTAATTTATTACTCTCGTTAAATGTGATGTTGTATGAATATTGTCACTATACTGCTGCCTGACTGTCTGTGCAGCAGCTCATTTAATTCTGTTGTTTACATATCACGGTCATGAAACGTGTGTCATTTCTAGTGCACTGTGTGTTCCCGTTGAGAATAAATAGAGGTATTTTATTGCCATTTGAGTGCATTGTTTTGTTTTGAGATTGCCGCTCGACTGTGAGATAAACTGACATTAATAACGGTGTTTACAATTATTTTTCATTGTTTACACTTTAATTAATACGCTGCCTGCTGCTAATGTTTTGACACGTAATTTAAAACTGCTGATATTTTTATTTCATGCTAGACTTCCCTTGGTCCTGTCTAATCCTTTAGTGCAGTGTCTTAAGAGAAGTGAATATTTTTTTAAAGATGCAATGTGTAACTTTTGTGCTGGAGGGTTTGCCACTTGAGTTGATTTTGCTTTACCTCGAATGTTCCAGAGTATGACATTAAAGTAAAATCTTCCATTCAATACCAGTACAGGTAAGTTCAAAGAAAAGCATGCGTGCTGGATAACGTCTCCATAGATCTGACCTGTAACTTGGCATGGTGGCGTAACTTGTCTGTTACCATGGCAATAGATATGCTTAATGGCATAGTGTGGAACATACCTGGCAAAGCAAACGCATCTCCATGAAGACAAGCTGGTGGCAGACCCTCTACCACAAAAGTTACACAGTGCACCTTTAATTATAAGATACATTTGATTTTATTGGCAATTATTAATAGCAAAAGTAAAATTGAAAAAAGTATTTAATTTTCTTTTGCTGTGGATCGTACCTGGACAACTGAGGGATGACACAGACGGCAATTATGAATGGTATAACAAAAATAAAGTACGTAGTTTTAGAGTTAAAAATGAAAACTACTTAAAGGTGCACTGCGTAACATTTCTTCTGGAGGGTCCGCCACCTGCTGGTCACCACGGAAATGTTATCGCTTTGTCTAGAATGTTCCACAGTATAGATTAAACCTACTTATAACGAGGGAGGCAAGCAAGTTACAGCACTATGCGACATTACAAGACAGATCCGTGGAGAATTGAGCAATTGTAATCAATAAATGCTAGATGGAATATTTCAGACAAAGCAATAACATCTCCATGGAGACAAGAAGGTAGTGCACCCTCCTCCAGAAACGTTGCACAGTGCACCTTTAAGTTTATTTAAAACATAAATGTGTTCTGCAGAGTCAGGGTGTGAACTTATGACTGGGCAACTGGCTCAGTGGTTGGAGAGCTCTCAAACCCAAAGGTTGGCAGTACAGTTAAACCAGTGCTGTGGTCGTGTCCTTGGGCAAGACACATTTATAAGCACACTGTGAATAAAATCCTCCATGCTCCTGCCTCTCGTCAAAGGGGTTGTGAGTTCAGTGACAATCTCTCTGCCTCTCTCATCTCACTGTACTCTGTGACCTCCAACTGAACTGGCTATTTTGGGAGGAAAAAAACGTAATTACAATTATTTCTGACTGATAGAGTTGAAATTTTCAAATAAAAGTTAAGTTCAAAGTGCATATTTTAGACATGTTTGGGGACATCTTGTATTACGCAAAACTGAGTGAGTTTTAAACCAAGTTATAATGTTGTTACCACCTCAGAAACATACCCAGAGTTGTGTTTTGTTTCATTCACACATGTTCGAGTAATCCTTTATTATTATTAGACTGTCTTCATCGCCAAAGGTCAAAATGCTCTGTTCCTTGTGATGTCAAGTTAACAGCTACCGTGTACCATTTGTTCAGTAGAGATTGGCAATTCTGTGGCTGAAATTATCCAAATGAATCTAGTGAAGATGAAGAACTCTAGAAGCCTAAATGTGCAGGGTTTCTGTGTTAAACGTGTGGATGAAACAAAACACAACTCCAGGTCTGTTTGTGATGAGGAAACAACATTATAACAGATCAGAAAATAGCGTAATATTGGCCCTTTATTCTTGAAACCCTCTTCAAAGTGTTGCAATATTTTTATACTGCCCATTTATGCTACATGTTAAATCACAGCTATTGTTAAGTCAAATTGAAATATCTATCTCTTTGTTACATTTGAGAATCACAGGGCATTTTGAAGAAACACAAACCTATTATTCTCATGATCTCCTTCCAAAATCTTCCTTTTAAAATCTTTGTAAAGGAAAACCAGGCCTGCGATATACATCTTTTACAGCGCGATCACAGCCGCATTATTAAAGTGCCAAAAACCATGTATGGACATGTACATTTATCCATATCTGTCCATTACCTGTGCATGCTGAAGTAGGGCTTACTGTGAATTTATAAAAAGCAGAGGAGGCAAGATGAATGTATTTGAATCGAAATCACAATAAGAATGGACTCAATTACCAAATCGCAAAGGCCGCAGTTTTTGAAGTACCATAATTTACTTCACAAACAACAAAATAATATTGTCTTAGTCTGCTTAGAACAGCTCACTGGCTTCATAGTTTAGTCAGTACTTCTGGACCTGTTTAAATGGGCCATCTTATGTTATTTTCTGATCTATGAAATGAAAACACTTTATTCCACCTTGTGATGTCATGTGGTAATACAGGAAGTGCTCCATTGTGTTTTTAAACTCCATACATCTTCACTAGAGTGGATAATCTTAGCCATGGAATTGCCAATCTCTACTGGACTAAAGGTAAAAGGTAGCGAGATTAATAAAGGATTACTCAAACATGTGTGAATGAAACAAAATACAACTCCAGATATGTTTTTGATGAGGAAACATTATAACATGACTAAAATCTCACAAGAGTCAATTTTGCATAATATAGGACCTTCAAAATGCGAACTTTGAAATCACGATTAAATATTTTCCCCAAATGGACCGCGAGGTGATGAGTTTACACACAACTCATTATAGCAGAGGAGGATATATAGGAGGAGAGCAAGTGGAGGAAGGCAAAAGCACTAAAGAAAATCCGGCCATTGGGAAGAGCTCAGCAGATGGTAAATAGGAGTAATGGTAATTGAGTCCTATTCAGAAAAACACTTACCTTGATCCACTGCAGGGCCAGACTCAAAAGCAAAATGTGTGCGATAAAATTAAGCATCTGGAAACACAAAGAAGTCCTGATTGGACTGGATTGAGTCTTTGTTACTTTACATTGCCAATATGTATCCAAAACACCCCAGTAAATCCTGTTCGATGGTCTGTAGTCTCTTTTCAGTAGCACACAATATTGTCTTGAGGTTGTTTGGGAAGGTTTTAAAGATGCACTGTGAAACTTTTCTGGCGGCGGCTCTGTCACGCTACTAATGAAGGTTTGCCTAGAATGTTCCACAGTATGGCATTAAACTTATTTATGGGTCCTATTACACAAAATGGACTCTTGTGAGCTTTAAGCCATGTTATAATGTTGTTATCTCCTCAAAGAAATACCTAGAGTTGTTGTGTTTTGTTTCATGTTTGCATAATCCTGCATTATTAGTCTGTCTACATCTCCAAAGCTCAAATTCAACCTTGTAGTGGTATATTTTTCAAGTTTACAGCTACCTTTTACCTTTTGTTTAGTAGATATTGGCAATTCCAGGGCTGATATTGATCCAAATGATTCTAGTGAAGGTGTATGGAGCACTTCCTGTATTACCACATGACATCACAAGGTGGAACAAAGTGTTTTCCTTTCAGTTTGAGAGAAGAACTCAGCCTAAATATGCAGGTTTGTGTGTTAAACATGTGTGAATGAAACAAAACACAACTCCAGGTGTGTTTGTCACGAGGAAACAGTGTTATAACAGATCAGAAAACAGTGTAATATTGGCCCCAACAGTTGTTTTCTTGCTAAATGCAAAGTAGGTGTCTTGACCTTGTGGCATCACCTGCTTGTCTCAGTGGAGTAAACTTTATTCCATACTGTGGAATATTCCAGGCCAAGAGAAAGTGGGAAATGTCCGCTAGAGAGGTTCCATGGTGAACCTTTAATAACAGGCTATAAAGAGATTGTAATACATTTGTGTTCTGAAAACTCAACGACAATTTAGGTGTTTAAGAAGCAAATATGGATGACAATGCTTTGAGACTGAGATGAGAGAGTATATTTTTATAGAAATTTATGAATGGCGACAAAGACATAAACTGTGAGAGCATGTCTGGTATGGTCACTGCCTCTTTCTGGGTTTAATGAAAAAAGAAAAGATTGTATCCATAGAAACAGGGAGATATGAATATTATCATATCCTACTTTTATTATCAGGGCTATTGTGGCATTAAGGAAATGTCTCACAATATGTTTTCCAATATTTACAACAATCTCTGTGTGGTAATATTAGTGGACAAGGGTGTAATAAATAAGAATGTCAAAAGTGTTACATAAATCTCAAAATAACAGGATCAAACTGATGTACTCAGAAATAATTCTTATATTAAAATAAATGGACTCAGTGCAAATAAAATAAATCATGTTTGTTTGGACAAATGTTACATAATATGAAATTTGACAAATATATTTGACGTATTTGTCTCCATGGAGATGTTATTGCGTTGCCTAGAATGTTCCACAGTATGTAGTGGCATTAAACATTTCTAACTCCATGGACACTAGCAGGTGGTCTCCTCAGGTCAAGTTACATGTCAGATCTGTGGAGAGGGGTCCAAGCTCACAGGATGCATGTTTTTCAAGGTATTTTGGACCTATAAAACTTCACAACGGTGTCTCACCTCCATCACTTCTGGATTCAGAAGAATTCAAAAGCTCAAAATGCTCTGTTCCACCTTGTGATGTCATGTAGTGGTAGTTTTCAGATTTACAAGTTAACTTTTTATCTTTAGTTCAGAAGAGATTGGCAGTTCCAGAGCTGAAATTATCCAAATGATTCTAGTGAAGGTGTGTGGAGTTTAAAAATACAGTGGAGCACTTCCTGTGTTACCACATGACATCACAAGGTGGAACAGAGGGTTTTCAGTTTGAGCTTTAAACCTGTACACTGACCCTTTATGCTAAAATACTTGATGACATTGTACCTTTAGGAGTTTCAGATCATCTTTTCAAAACTGTCTTCACCTCAGTCCTTCAGGCCACCATATTGTCCACATTAATTTCCGACGCAGCGTTGAGTAAAAAGCAGTTATCTTCTGATGCCTCCAGCCATGCAAAAATGTGGATGATTCTATTCTGAAATCATTTTATTAGCAAACCATAAAACGTTACCTAACCTTTTTAAACTTGATCTTCTCTGTTTAACCACTAGCAGCTGTAAAAACACACATTCACATACCAGTTTGGGGAAAAGGCTTTGCACACTATCGTCATTTCACCAACTCATGCCTGGAAGAAACCATATAAGTACACTGTATCACATCTTTAGTTTTATTCTGGGATTTGCTGCCATAGACGACCGCAGTGTTGACCTTGCTTGGAGAAAATGAAATTTGAAAAGCCAAGTGAGTTAAAAGGCCCATATAACTCATATTACGCTATTTTCGGATCTAGGTTATAATGTTGGTTCCTCCTCACAAACATATCTGCATATTTAGGTTGAGTTTGGAAACAGAAAAACACTCCGTTCCACCTTGTGATGTCATGGGGTGATACAGGAAGTGCTCCACTGTGTTAAATAAGTAAAAGGACTCATATTATGCAATTTTCTGATCTGTTATGATGTAGTTTCCTCATCACAAACACACCTGGATTTGTGTTTTGTTTCATTCACACATGTTTAACACACAAACCCTGCAGATTTAGGCTGAGTTCTTCTTTCAAACAAAAACACTCTGATCCACCTTGTGATGTCATGTGGTAATACAGGAAGTACTTCACAGTGTGTCCATACACTTTCACTTGAATCATTTGTATAATTTTAGCCCTCAATCTCTACTGAACTAAAGGCAAAAGGGAGCTGTTACTTGAAAACTACCATTTCATGACATCACAAGGTGGAACAGAGCATTTTGAGAGCATGTAGACAGACTAATAATAAAGGGTTACTCAAACGTGTGAATGAAACGAAACACAACTCTGGGTATGTTTTTGATGAAGTAACAGCATTAAAACATGGCTCAAAGCTCATAAGAGTCAATTTTGTGGAATTTTTTGTGGACCTTTAACCTTGAGGGACTGCAGCTGGTAAATGGGTGGTATTTACTGTATCTTTCAATGAACCAAAGCATTAATATGAAGCACGTCTATAACATGCACACCTGTTTATTTGTAAAAGCAGCGAGTCACATTTGAAAGAGTTCACGCCAGTTCTCGGTTCCTCTTTCTTATTCAGTCTTATTCAGTCTTTTTCAGCCCATTCACCAGAGCCCACCTCCTGTCTCCATTCACTCTCATTGGAGCTGCATCTGTGTGCTGCTCATGTGGCTTCCTTTTCCATTTAAAACTCATTTCACTAGACTGACGCTAGCTACTATTGATACTTTGCGGCGATATTATGCTGGGGAAGGGGGGTTGTGCATGTATGTGTATGTGCAGAATGTTCAGCAGTTACCACGTTGACATAATTGCACGCATTAGCAAATGCTGCCAAAAAAGTTTTAAGATCATCTGAAAATTTGAGAAAAAATACAAAATGGATTTAAACAGCGCATTTTCAGGAACCTGTGATCAATATGAGCGTTCATAGTTTGATTTTCAGTATAAAATGTGAGAGTGACTGTTGTGGTCTGCTATTTGAGAGGGACTCACCTGTTGTGGTTCTAACCAAGTCAGTTCTTTCTGGTCAGATTGTGTTAAATAAAGCCCAAATTAAAGTCTAACAAGGCCTCAAACAGAGCAGTGCCTTCAGTTAGCATCAAACAACCAGGGAATATTGATGGCATCAGCTGCAACTGACTGTAGGTATACTTACTGAATATAATAGGTTCCATTTCTGTGACATTCAAGAATCCCTATGAAAATTGATCTCTACGTCTAAGATAAGTGAGAACTCTATGGTGAAATTTAACTGTCAGATTTTGCAGATTTGTTATCCACATGAAACAAAAACTGACGCCAAGTTCACCATCTTCTCTGTCAGTATAAATAGACAAAAGTTTACTATATATCACAATTTGTACACAAAGTAATTCAAAGTGCTTTACAGAATAAGAAAGACATTAAATCTATCGCAATACAAACAAATTAAAACATTAATAATCATCATAAAATGAACATTAAAAGAGAAGAGAGAAGAAAAGTTGTTAAATGATGGAAAATTTGTAGAGCCAGATGACAGACAAATGACGATAAGGTTCAACATTTGTGGATCATATGTTTGGATGGGCTGATTTAGTTGAAAAATAGTGAATCTCCCATAGAGTTACTGTAGCCCAGCTCTCACACATAATATTACAGTCAGAAGCTAGAATAGTTTTTCAGTTAGTCTCTCACCTTTTTATTGAAAATCAAACACCTAAGCAGCACTATGAACGCTCGCATTGGTCACAGACTCCTGAAAATGTGATGTATAAATCCAGTTTGTATTTTTTCTTGAGTTTTCAGACTATATCAAAGCATTTTTATCAGTTTTTGCTAATGTGTGCATCGTAGAACACCCCCAGCATGATGGAGATGGCAGCCTCTAATTACATTCATTTTAAGCCATTTTGAATTTCTTCACGTAAAGATATAAAGTTATAAACCCATTCACAGGTTTAAAGACAAAAAGGTGTGATTCAGTATTTTCTGATCGTTTTGCCTCCATTAAAAATGAATCAATCACTCACTTGAAAGCAGAGGCTTCGCTTCAGGGAACACTTTTGGGCAAATACTGCATCTGACGAAACAGAAACAGCAAAGTAATATAAATGGTAGGTATTTTTGTGAGATGCTGTGTGGTTGGTGCTCTCACCTCAAAGCAAGAAGGTCTGTGGTTTGATTCCCAACCACAACTAGCTCAAGATCTGGAGGTGATGTTTTTTTTAAGTAATTATTATTATCTGGAAAAGGGGGCAGATAACATGAGATTACTCTTCTTTCTGCTCATTTTCATTAATTTCTTTTATGTTTAATGTTTTGACCCTGTTGATGTCTTTTTATATTTTATGAATGAAATAAATAAACACATAAAACAATAATAATAATTTAAAAAGGTTAACCACCGGATGTTGCAAATTTCTCGTGTACCTTACTGAAACTGAAGGAGCTCCATCTTGTGCTCCATTTGCCCAGCCAGTCCCTTCTACGTATATAATAATAATAATAATAATAATAATAATAATAATAATAATAATAATAATAATAATAATAATAATAATATGTTATCTATATTGGAAAGCAATTCTCCTTGAACAAACATTATGAAAACATGAACTGTAAAAATCAACTGGCCGTCACTGGAAGATCGGTCATATTATTAAGTTATTTGTAGAGCACAATTCATACATAACGTAATTCAATAGAAATGAGCACCCTAACTCTAACCCTAACTATATACAACCATAACCAGCACTGATGTGTATGAACTGTCCTCATTCACCTAAAATTGGTGAAAAAATGATAAAATGTAAACGTATAATAACCCTAAAAGAGAAAACAACCTAAAACATGTCATAAAATCAAAGCTAAGGTTGAATAAATGCAACATAAAGAATTGGAGACTGATGACAAAGACATTTTACATCTCCATGGAGATCAGCAGGTGCCACCATCAGGTCAAGTTACAGGTCAGATCTGGAGAGATGATCCTAGTCACAATTAGAAGAAGGCATGTTTTTCAAGCTAATAATTAAAAAAAAATGTCAGTATGTAGGGCTATATATCCCTAAGACTAGTTTAAATAGAGTTTAATAATGTAATTTTAAAAAATAAGCATTAGGGCCTTGGGTAAAGTATACTAACCCCAGATGAAAAACATGTCATAAAATTGAAGCTATTTTGCAGCTATTAAAATGAACGAAATCTTGTCATTGCTCTGAAAGGAGAGGACACTCAATCTCTGGAGACGGAGCAGTGTCAATGCAAAAGAGAAAAACAAACCAAATCCTACTTTAACATTATATACAGACAGAGCAGCCTTCATCTCTTTGCTCTTGTTTTGTGTTCATGAGTGACTGAGCTGCACATGGATTAGTGGATCGATGGGCTCAGGGTTGGAGGAATCAGGAGGGACTCTGAGGATAAGATTTTGCGGAGTTTGATATTATTTGAAACAAGGCAGTGTCTTGGGGGGTTACTGCCTATTGAGATTTTCACTTTTTTTTTACATTTACTTGTAGTTAAAGGTTTATGTTGTTTGTGAAGTTAGTTGCATTAAGGGCTTTCTATTTAAACAACTTATATATAAATGGACATAGCTGACCCGCTAGCTGCCACGTTCCAAATAGGAAGTGAGCATGGCGCTTTGGGCTCCATCAGCTCTGGTTTTAAAATGTTTGTATTAACCCTCTGTACATAATCCTGGTGTTTTTATTTTGCTATTTTGTCCATAAATAAATTCCTATTCCTAATCAGTCCAAATTCACTCCTATAACTGCAAGCCTCAGTGAGCTTCATTTGACTGGAGCTGAACGCTATGGCTGACGTCACACTCCCTTAGTCCACTTCTTTATACATCTATGATTCTGACACTTAAAGTCCCTGTACCTGTGTTTTTTCTCCATGTATTTGAGCTAAATGTGTCATGCTCCAGTACACATATATTGGATAATCGGTTCTCGAGGTCAAGATAAGCGATTTTCTGCATCTCATTATAAAGTTTTTTATTGCCCGGTAATCAGGAAGTGTGTGTTAGCACGCTAGTTGTTAGCTTTACCATCAGGGCAAAACTCAGCACTGATCTGAGAGCTGTGAAAAGTGCACATAAACTCATCGCTGTGAATTATTAGAATGTTTGGAATAACTTTGGACCACTGCAAACTCCGTACACCTTCACTAGAATCATCCGGATGATTTCCAATCTGCATATCTCTGCTGAACTAAAAGGAAAAGGTGGCTGTTAACTTGAAAACTACCACTTCTTGACATCACAAAGTAGAACAGAGCATTTTGAAGATGCAGCCAGACTAATAATGCAGAACTACTCAAACATGTGTGAATGAAACAAAACACAACTCCAGGTGTGTTTTTGACGTGGTAACAACATTATAACTTGACTTAAAGTTCACAAGAGTCCATTTTGCGTAATACAGGACCTTTAAATAGAGTAGAATCACTGTAAAACTGGATGAGATAAAAAAAGGCTGAAATTAAAGTCATATATTAGAGCTACAATGTGCTGTAGACACTTTCTATAATTAACTCAAGCAAGCCACTGCACAGACTCAGACTTGCAAATAAAACCTGAATACATGATCCTGAAATGATGTCAGCTTTTGCAAAACAACAAAGATACATATTGTTATTTATGCAGTATTTGTCAGAGGATTTCAAAACAAGTCAAATCATCAAAACCCCATCAGTGACACCTCCCTGCCATTGTTCTGTGTGTAAAACGGATCTTACATTCTGCAACGTTACGTGCCAGTCGACAGATGAGTGTTGACAAATGAAGAGTTATGTTCAAGCGCAGCACGCTCTCAGCTCGGTGGCTTTTATCACCGTAGCAAGACGTCGTCACGGGGACACAAATAAGATGAAAATACACCTTCCTCTCTCCTGCAGCGCAGAGACGTAATCAGGTCAACGACAGCTACAGAGCAAATGGTATTCGCGTTCCAAAATCTCAGTGTTTATCTCAAGGGGAAGTCTGTAGATTGTGGAGTTCAAAATACATTAGTGAGTTAATTTACAGTTTAGTTAAAGGGCCCATATTAAGCTATTTTCTGATGTATGTTATAATGAGTGGTGTTTTGTTTTGTTTACACATGTTTAACGCACAAATTCTGCAGAGTTAGAGTGTGTGGTGATACTCCACTGTGTTTTTAAACTCCGTACATCTTCACGAGAATCATTTGGATCATTTCAGACCTAGAATATTCAGTCTCTACAGAACTAAAAGGTAGCTCATGAGGTGGAACAGAGCATTCTCGGAGGTGCAGACTAATAACAAAGGATTACTCAAACATGTGAATGAAACAAAACACAACTCCAGGTCTGTTTTTGATGAGGAAACAACATTATAACATGGCTTAAAGCTCACAAGAGTCAATTTTGAATAATATAGGCCTTTAAAGATAGATAGATAAATAAAGAGAGATAGATAATATATTAATCCCAATTTCTGATAGAGGGTCCGCCACCTGCTTGTGTCTGTACATGGAAATGTTCGTGCTTTGTCTAGATTGTTCCACAGTATGGCATTAAACTGATCTTTCTCCACTGAGACAAACAAGTGGAGCCCCCAGGCCAAGCTACAGGTCAGATGTTTTTCAAGGTTGAATAAATGCAACGTGAAGAACTGGAGATGGAAATGCTATTCACTTGTCTAGACTGTATCACAGTACGACAAAGACGTTTTACATCTCCATGGAGACCAGCAGGTACAGCCACCGGGTCAAGTTACAGGTCAGAACTGTGGAGAAGTGAGCCCACATGCACTTATTAGAAAAAACATGTTTTTCAAGCTTATTAGTGATACAAAATGCCTGTAACGGAATAAGCAAGATAGATCATTTTAATGCCATACTGTGGAAAATTTCAGGTAAAACAATAACCCACCAGAAATGTTACAAAGCTCATCTTTAACATAAGCTTTTGACCCATAGAAAGTACTGCAAAATCCCAGGAAACAAGCAACTCAACTGCCCTTTTTATGAGTCTGCAGTGAATTTTGAGATTTCTTCCCTTACACAACTATTTCTGTCTGTCCAGGAGTTTTTCTTTAAAAAATATATAGACATTTCACAGTATGTAGGTCCATATTTCTGTATTCAGACTAGTTTGAATAGAGTTTAGTGTGTTCAAAATCATGCCATTTCAATTTGGAGAGACGCAGATGGAAACAAAAATAAGCATTAGGGTCTTGGGTAGTGTTGAAAAAGTATACTCTCTATACTTTATTGTCTAGACATTGACTTTGGCACTGACAGTCTTCATTCACTCCAGTCATGACTGAAGCCAAGCGCACTATTTTATAAAATTCACAGCATTCTTCAACACTTTCAACATGTATATATTATCATTCACATTCTCCAAAATCCACATCAGTTCACATATTTACAGTGGTGGAAAAAGTATTTGATTTTGTTACTTCAGTAAAAGTACAGATACCAGAGCAAAAAAAAACAAAAAACAAAACTCATCTACTCAAGTAAAAGTATCAAAGTACCCTTTTAAAAATGTACTTAAAGAGTAAAAAGTAGAAGTATTTCATAAAGATTTTGAGTTCTAATAAAACTGTAGAGATGTTGATAAAGGTGCTGAATTTTGTTTAATAGAAACACTTGTACTGATAGTTTTTTGTAGCTGTTTTTATTTTATTTTTTATTTTAGTTTAGTTTAGTTTAGTTTGCTCATACTATGAATATGTTCACAATAAATTTCAGCATTTTCAGCACGTCTCAGAGAATAATAAAAAAATACTTTTACTTTTCTGTCCAGTTAAAAAAAATTGTGAAGTAAAAAGTACAGATATTTACTCTAAAATGTAGTGAAGTAAAGGTCAAAAGTATTTAAAAATATACTTAAGTACAGATACCTACATATTTTACTTAAATGTGCACTGTTCACCACTTCGACTCCACGTTGTTTTGTTTTTTTCCTGAAATGATCAACAGTATGGCATTTAATTTAACTATCTCCATGGAAACAAGCAGGCCACATCACCACATCACCAGGCAAAGTTACAGGTCAGATCTGTGGAGAAGTAGCCCTACATGCTTACAGTAATAATGCATGTTTTGCCGATAGTTTTGAGAAATAAAAACACCTGTAATTAAATAAATCTAAGATAGATTTGCGTAATGCCATAGTGTGGAACATCCCAGACAAAGCAATAACACATCTGTGGAGAAAAGAATTTGACCGACCCTCCGCCAGAAAAGTTACGCAGTGCCCCTTTAAGTACAGTACTTTACTACTTTTATTTTCTTAGATTCCACCACTGCATATTTGAGTCTCTCCAATAGAGAAAACACGAGTGAAGCTTTTGCACCACTAAGAGGAAAACTTAGTGGTGGATAAAAGCAATGGCTGAAATTATTAGAGTGATTTTATAGTGCATGTATCCTGAATATTTCCCCTTAATGCATTGTGGTCATGGTCGTCTGGAGAGATCTGTGGAAAACATGGGCTCCGACAGATGCTGGATTGCGTGGCGCTGCTTGGAGCATTATAAGGCCTTAAATAAAGCCTGAAGAATGTGAGGAGACAGCAGAGAGCAGCTTTGCACCTCCTCCCAGAGTGTGAGCTGAGATATCAAATAAACACGTCGTAAAACAGGCTTACAGGGAACACGGAGACCAATTTAAACTGCAGGCTTGTGATGTTGGACTGACACTTGTGGTAATTTTAGCTTGTAATAGTTTCAATATTAAAGCTGCATTATATAACTTTACTGGTGGGAACGTCTGCCACTTGTTTGTCTCCATAGAAATTTAGTTGGTTTGCCAGGAGGGTCCACAGTGTGTCATTATACATTTTTTTTTACATTACATTGATTCACTTACACTTGTTTTGTTGCTCAAAATATGTATTCTTAGTGTGAGCAGGGTTGCCTTACCTCTTCTTACCTGCAACTTGGCCTGGTTGTGCCACCTGCGCGTCTCCATGGAGATATTTAATGTTCCATTATAGAGGGTGCACAAACTTTGACCGAAATGAAACATATCAGCATGAATACATATCAGTGGTCCCAGGGCCAGATCTGTTCATATTTTTAAAGTAAAAAAAGTATAAAATCGTCTTCAGTTTTTTATTTTCAGCATAGTCTGGTATGTGCTCGCTTTCATTTCTAGACAGTCTTTAAAATACATCATCTCAGCACCCCCTTGCTGGCCAAATGGACCCCTGTGGGCCCCACTATGGGCCCCCCTGTTCAGACAGAACTCTGACCTCTCCATGTAGATGAACAGAAAAGAAAAGAACAGAACAGAACAGAACAAAGGAGTGTAGGTGGTTTGGATGGAGGAGCTGATGGCACAGACTGGCAGCATTGCTTCCATCATTTTTCTCCAGGGCAGCTGTGAGGTCATGAGGAGTTTATAATCACAAAAACTGATACATGAATCAAATGTTATGTGAAGTATAAGCAGTCTTGGCGGCACGGTGACTGAGCGGCAAGAAAGTTCAGGGTTTGATCCCCGGGTCACCTGGGCCTTTCTGAGTCTGGGTGAGTCCGGCTTCTCCCATCAACCCCAAAACATGCACCATAAGTAAAATCCTCCAGCTGAGGTAGTCTTAACCAAGTCCTGGGCGCAGGGCTATGTGCCCACTCCTCCTGAGAATATGCCCCAGTGGAAGAATGGGTCAAATGCAGAGGACGAATTTCAGGACAATAAAGTGTACGTTTACCTTAACCTTATTGTTTTTATTCATTATAATGGTGCAAGAGTGAAGGAGAGAAACACAGTAGTACCACGCTTTCATTCATGCTTTTACGGGCCCACTAACCAATAACAGAAAAACCTATAATTTATTTCAAAAGTCATTTACCAAAATCATGTTGTCTGAGGTCTGGAAAGCAAGGGCATTTTGACACATTTAAAGTTGGATGGCCATTCCAGATCAGTTGTGTATTTAAAGTACACAGAAAAACACATAATACCTTTTCCAGGCTATACCACACCTCTATGTTGTTTAAGAGAGGATAAGCCATAGACAGTTTCTGCCTCTTAGCTTCAGTTTGTCATATGAGCGCACTCCCAGCTCTCAGGGTCACTGTAGGAGCAGACAGTGATTGTATCTGCACTGAAAAACCTGTCCTCGGCTGCTCCTTGTGAGTTATTGGGGAAAAAAACAATTTCCACTTCAAACTACTTTGTCAAAGGCAGTTTTGTTATGTTTGTGGCTTTAACAGGTTTCAAAACAAAGCCTTATTTGAGCAGAAAGAGGAGATACAGAAATACAAGAACAAACTTTTATAATTATCTATTGTACATCAGTATTTTTAGAGTTCAGAAGACATCACAACATTTTATACGTCAATATAATTTAATACAGATGGTGGCAGCTAAAATGTATATTGTTAAAATGTAAAAAAAAAAAAGTTAATAGTAATATAGTGAGTTCTCGGGTTTAGTCAGTAACAGAGATGATCAGGTTCAAGATTTGTGGATTTACCATGAATTTTTCAGGGCAAAGTACAATGTAATTACTTTCTACATTTTTTTGTTTTATGTATTATATTCAGATCCTCATATTACCCACCCTTTGTTTTTTTTTTTTACCACATAATTCCATATATCTGATGTCTTCTGTATGTAGAAAGTAGTAAAAATAAAAAAAAGAATGAGAGGGTGTGTCCTTTTGACTGATAGTGTATTAAGTTTGAAAGGAAAGATATATTTATAGGGTGTGATAGTTTTTCTGAATGGAAATTAGAACTAACGGAAATGGACTAAGTAATTTTTCTGATTGATGGTCTGCCACCAGCTCGTCTCCATGGAGATGTCATTGCTTTAGTCCACAATATGGCATTGCACAGACGTTTCACGAAAAAAAGAAAAAGCATGCATTCTTTTCGAGGAATCGTCTCTCCAGACACCTGACCTGTAATTTAGCATGGAATATTTCAGTAATATTAGTCTGTCTACATCTCTAAAGCTCAAAATGTTCCGTTCCCCCTTGTGATGTCATGAAGGGCTAGTTTTCAAGTTAACAAGTAATAATGAGATGAAACAAAAGACTGTGGATTACCTCAATGCCTTTATTGCTATTTGTGAGTCAATGGTACAAAATTTCAGATGTCATCCAGTTGTTTTTGCCCATTGTGAGACACTGGGAGTGGTTACACAGATACAGAAAGTGACAGTTTCATAGGCTTAGCTCTACACAAACAGCAAGTGTCTGGTTAAACATACACATAAAAGAGAAACTTCCAAAATTGTAAAAAAAAAATTATAATAATAAAAAAAGAAAAAAAAGGCATTATGATACTTCTGTAATAAAAAAAACAAACAAAAAAAACCCAAAGTCACATTAAATTAACTATTAGCATTTTGGTCCCGCCCCTGCTCTTTTCAGGAGCCAATGGAATGTGATTGTCAAAGTTGAGAAATAAATTTAATACCCGGCAAATTATTCACAGATTTAAAAAAATGTGCAGTGCAAAATGTAAATTGGAATGTTCTGGAAGTGAAACACGAGTATAAAAAACACATCTTTGAACGCTGAGCTGTTAACTGTTAATTTTGCAATCACAAGTTCAATGAAATACACAGTGGTGAATCCTCGTGTGGTAATTACTGTTTATGTAAGCACCTTGAACTGACTGAGCATGTGAGAATAGAAGCAAGAGGAAAGTTACAGACTCATTATGTACACATACATGTATTTAAAGGTGTACTGAGTAACTTTTCTGGTGGTCATCTGCTTGTTTCCGTGGGGATGTAATGGATGTGGCCACACCGGCTTGTCAAACCCTGATCTCGTCAGCTAAGCAGGACGGACACTTCACCCACATTGTCTAGTATGAGTGAGTGATTAGTGGTCAGGGGGTAGATGGCGCAGATTGGCAGCCTTGCTCTCGTCAGTCTGCTTCAGGGCAGCTGTGGCTACAGTAGTAACTTGCCACCACAGAACCATCACTCAATTCCACCGGTAAGGAGTGAATGAATAATGCACTGTAAAACGCTTTGTGAGTCTTTTATATAAGTCCAATCATTGATTATTTAATAATTAATTAATTTGCCTGGAATGTTCCACAGTATGGTATTAAATTACTCTTTCATGCATTTATTTAACTGCAAATGTTTTTATTGTGAAATACCTTTCATAACATTTCTCATAGGATCTCTCCCCATTTGTCCTGTAACTTGTCCCGGTGGCACCACCTGCGGGTCTCCAAGGAGACTGTTTAATGCCATACTGTGGAATATGGCAAAGTCATCCTCCATGGATACAAGCATCTTCAAGGCAATCTTATAACATTACTTAAAATATATTTTTACTTATATTGTACTGTATATTGTTAATTTGAGCTGCTGCTTTTAGCGTGATGCTGGTATAGGGTGTTTTCCCCATCAGTGATCATAACTGCCAGTCTGTGCTGTTGATGGAAATAATGCAACTGAAATGACTGATTATGAAATAAAATGATGGCATAAACATGGTGTGGACAGAGCTGAAGATTTAAAGCAGCAAAGGCACTGTGTGCACTGGTTTCAATAGGAATGTCTGAAGATCTTAAAGTGATCAAACAAGTACAAAAGCTACAAAAATGCTTGTAATAGAAAAGACACTCAATAAAAACATAAATAAAATGTTGTCAAAGATAATAAAGTCATATTGGCCTTCTGCTCGTCGTAGCTCCAATCGTAGCTCCAATCCCTCCCAAAAGAACTGCCTTTTGGTCATTAGTTTCTGAATATAAAAAGCAAATACTTTTGAGTACAAAGATGTTATAAGGATACATTTATAAAACATCACATGTGCTAACATATATTACTCAGACCATGGCTGGACTATAAAAGTGAATTCAGCTAATCTCTAGAAGTGCTAACATTTCTAACCTGAACTGGTGAACACTGAATAAAAGCAACGTGTGAAGCTTCTGCTTAAATATAAATAAATCAGAGATGGAACTTAACTGTCTCAGAAGGAAGAGCTCTCATTTCTTTATAAAGACTTTACAGCCTTTAATGCACTAGTCTGTCAGTGAGGACTACGACTACTTTATTAGTTTTGTTCCTGGCAGGATTTCTCTTACAAAAGTCAAAATTTCACAACATTCATTTCTTTTTCTTTTAGAAAACATGACTCATGGTGCAAAGGCACATGTGGTGGCAGCTGCTTGGGCAGCACCGGGACAGGCTCTGTCCCTCTGTGTTGGGGGTCCCACTTTGGGATGGGGTCGATATTTGGTCTGGAGACAAAGGAGGAGGCTTGGATTGTCGTGGTCCCCAGGAACTCCTTCAGACATTAGTGTCCCATTCCTGCAGAGAAAGAGATCTATGTCATAAACACATCATAATGAACATGTGTTTGCACTGGTCACGTTACAATCTGCAAAACCTGCACAAGGACAGAAGAAGAAACCGCTACATCTGATTTACAACTGTCTGCTGTAATGAGGAGGTGGAAATACAGACTGGACTAATGTTTTGGTCTCTTTTTATGGTTTTATCATATTTCGATCAGCACTGTGGGGTACTTTCATATTTTATTATGAACTATGATTTTTGTTATTTGTGTGATTTATGTATCAAAGCCAACTCCAGCTCAAACTGATTCTACTTGTGGATATAAATAAACCTCAACCTGGACTTCACCATTTTGTTCTTTCACCTCGGTGTATTGAAAGAACAAAACGGTGAAGATTAGGGGGCACTATTTACAGTTTTAGGTGGAGGGTCCAAAACCTTCTATTCTTCATGAAGATATTGTTGTTACAACTGAAATGTTCCACAAAATGGCAATCTCTATGGAGACAAGACTAAACTAAAGTATTTTGACAGTGAAAATTACGTGCAATAGAGCAAATGGAAGAACTGAACCTTCCCTGAATAGCATTAGAATGATATTGAGCTGTATCAGAACAAGTATAGTAATACCGAGGAAAGTACTATGATTTCATGTTGAAAATCACAATCAGTTGTCTAAAGAAAGAGCATTTTAATCAAACGTTTGAAGTTTCTAATTTGAAATTTCAGTATCATGGCAACACTATTTCTACGTCAGTTTTCTCCCAAATTTGAGCCCATTTATGCAGCTCCCAGACACCCAAAGCTTTGCCATATTGTGAGTCACACCCCGATGTCGCACTAATCTACAACAACACACCAGCTATTACCGTGACAACGCAGTCTGGCTGTTGGGATGGCCACAGACACCGCGAGTGACAGGCGGCTGGCCATGTGCACACAAGTGGAAAAACTCTAATATCTCAGAGCTGTTAGAATGGCTACACACTGGGTTTATTGGCACCAAATTGCTATGGGCAGGCTGATGTATATGATGCAGACATACATGCCACTTTTCAAGGCTCACTTCACCCATATTCACGCTCCGTTGGGACCAAGAGAGGAGACGGCACCACTCAAACTTCGTTTAAAAGCCTGAAGCAGGTTCTGAGTGGTTCCTGGAGAGAGGAGCCCCGGCTGATAAACTGTAAGGCTACGCTGGCTGGAGTGGCTGTACTTGAGAGAATTTTAAACAAGTCCTTCAAAGCAGATTTGGCATCAGATAGACCCCACTTCTTCCCTCTTAAAGCAGTGTGACAATACTTTACCAAAACTAGGGCAAGGTACTCGGAAAGTGTGCGAAGTTAAGGACTACTGACCCCAAATGATGCTAAACTGATTGTACTCGAGAGATTTTAAAACAAGTCCTTCTGACTATTTGTCCGTCTCTAATTCACTCTAAAAATAGTGAAGAATACTTGGACTGAAAATCAAAAACTAGTACTACAAAGAATACTCGAAGTCGTATTTGGAGTGATTTGTGCATGTTTGAGTAATCTTTAATCGCTTATTTTCAAGACGCCATATTGCTGATCAACCCCCATTTTCACCACTGGCAAAGGCCCACTGCTCACTGCCCACTGACTTTGTTCTCCAATCTTATTTTTTTAATCGATGATACGTGTAGGATTCAGCATCTTTGGTACAAATAAAAAAAAATCCACGGGTACCATAGATTATAACCACACAGCAGACACAAGCACAGTTTGTTTTCTTTAAGTACAGCTGATCATTTTTGTATTGAAAACTATACTGAAATCACATTTTGCCTTTGAAAACAAATTTTAATTTATGAATGAACTTTTAATAACCCCTGACTGGCTCAATACTGGTATAGACAGTCTAAAGTATTGTTCAGGTATTAGCAAAAAGCAGTTATATTTAAAGATGCACTGTGTAACTTAGTGGAGGCGTCCGCTACCTGCTTGTCTCCATGGAGATGTACTTGCTTTTCCGCAGTATGTCTTTCACTAGCAAGGACCACGCCGCGACAATGAAATACCATAAAGATATTTATTGACGGTGAATAGATGTGATGGCTCAGGGTGGGGGTCCGTCTCCAATCCAAAATGGTCACCCAGCTGATTTGGAACCCCCCCCTCCTTAAAGATGATGTCTTCAGGCTGAAGGATGGACGAGAGACACGGACGGTGTTGTCTGGATAGGCTGTATAAATAGGGCTTCTGGGTAACTGAAGGCGTGGTCGAGATGAGCTGTGGTTACCTGGTAAGGAGGTTGAGGCGTGGTCCAGTTCCTGAATCTAAGTTAATCATATTAACTCCACTCCATCTCTAATCCATCACTTATCCATTTTATCCATCCATATATTGTGATGTGTGAGCTACTGTGTCCAAATAATTTCTTTTGTGGATAAATTAAGTTTGTCTAAGTCTAATCTCCATGAAGACAAGCAGATGAATCCACCAGGCCATCTTACAGGTCAGATCTGCGGAGACTCTTATGCAGAACAATACTGGATTATTCAAACATGCACAAATAAAACTAAATACAACTCAGTGTAAGCTCATTAAAGTTAACGGTGCACAATATGTCTTGACCAATACTATTACACTAATATTATCTGAAAATCTCATACTCTATCTCCCATAATTGCTGCTAACATATTAACAATTGTACTTTCTAATGAGGAGCTGACCATATGGTCCTAATACATTTCTCCACTGCTCGTCATTTACCTTCATTAATGAACGCAGCGCTCCTCTATGCCTGAGAAAACCCTGGTCTGGTTCAGAATCCAATTAGACCAAAAGTAACTGCCTGGAGTTATTTTCTACTGCCAACCTCTGAACTCCAAAGTGCCCCCAGACTCTGAAATATCTCAGTATAAAACTACGAGTAAATAACAGGGTGCAGTGAAAAGTGAAAAGGATTATTAACACTTGGAAAGCTGTTTCTTGGCTCTGTAGTGTTGCAAAGGGGAAGTTGTGTTAGCGAGTTTAGTTATTTTGGGTCATGTGTTCAGGGGTTTCAGAATGATTAAAAATGAGGACGATTGCCATAGCGATTAACAAGTTGAAAGTAGATATATTTCAAGTAAGAAGGGCATGTTTTAAAGGGAATCATTTGTATTTGGTGTGTTCAAAAACTGAATTCTTGGTTGAAACTCCAGCCAGGTCAATGGGGCGAGTAAAGACTATACCACTGTAATGAATATATGACACTGTAAGAGAACAATATGGAGCTTTTATACCTGAATACGCCTGTCACGATAATTACTACATCGGCTTATTGTTCAGTATATGAAACCTGGAACAATATTTTTTGGGGCTTAATGTTTATCGTAGGTATATATTTTTGGCAATAGTGAGAAGATTTTTGTTATTTTTGTTGTAATATGATAACATTTGAGCTGTAGAGGGTTTAATAAGTAACTTCTATGGCTCATTTTTGCTTAATTCTGCTATTTATTTGTTGGAACTCATGTCTTTTAATGATTGTCTACTGAAAAATGGTTACCGGTAACTGGGATTATCTCGCTTTATTTTAATTGTATCAGTGGCATGAAGTATCTTATCGCAGTATTTCTCTGTAGCAATTCATTGTACTTCAAAATTTGTTATCGTGACAGGCCCGTACCTGAACTATAACGTATTCTATATTAGTTCTAATTGTGAGACAGGGCCATTACTCTAGGTTTGTGCTAGCTTGTCCCTAGTTATTCCCGTCAATTTTATCTCAGAGAACTCAAAGAAACATTTTGAATGCTCTAAGTGGCTTCAGATTACCGTTAATTTCAAGATTGTATTTATATTTTAAAATCATTTTCATTTTATAATTACATGTATATTAAGTGTCATGGATCAGTAAAGGCCAAATAACCTGCTTGTCACCATGGATGTGTTATTACTTTGCTGAAATATTCCACTGTATGGCATTAAACTTCACCTACCTATCTGTCAATATATCTATCTTGCATTTATTAGATTATGAGTATTTTTATTACTCAAATGTAGCCCGTTTTTTTTTTTTTATCGCGGAGACGTCTTCTGCTTGTCTCCATGGAAATAGATACGTTTAATGCCATACTGTGACACATTCCAGGTCAGGCAATAATCTCTCCATGAAGAGAAGCAGGTGCCTTCACCAGAAAAGTTACACAGTGTTTTTGACCTCTAAAATACACAGGCCTAATTACAATCACATTGCAATTACAAAAACAGTGAAGAGGTATGCTGCATATTCAACTGTGAAATTTTTTTTGTAAACTTTGGAGCTTTGACCAAACAAAGGCATTAACCTCTCCCCTGCAATCTCTCTTCGGTTTAACCTGTGCCAAATCTGTGGGAATCTACTTCAAAACTCCTTGATATAATACGCTGTGAAATCCAATAGAGGGAAAACCTGCCCATAGCTGTCTCTGGTGCAAATGCATAAAAATGACAGAACACTACAGAGCCAAAGCCAAGACCAGCCAAAAGCCTTGAATCTTGATAAATTGCATTATGCTGTGCCCGTACACCAGATGTCTCTCAAGCACAAACCTGAATATACAGCCCCAACCTGACGCTGCCATGACTTACCATTGGCGACTGACTTGCTCTCCCCTCTTCCCGCCTCCTACGAAAACAAAAACAATATTAATAACGTTAAACAAAAATGAATTGGCTGTATATAAAGCAAATATATCGATTCTACCAGTCAAAAGTTTGGACTTACACTCTCATTTGTTCTTTTTTCTTACCACTTTCTATGTTGTCAAATATACTGTATATGGAGTTATTTAGTGGAGAAAAAAGTTAAATGATAATAAAGTTTGACAAAAAGCAACACTGGGTTTGAATAATTGGCTGTATAAATGTTCATAGATGGGAGTTGCAAAATTAGAATAACAAATATCGATCATAATAAACATATTTCAAAAAGGCTGAAAAGAGCTGTTAAAAAACGAAAAAGTGTAAGGTATAAGCTGATATTTCTGCATTTTTGTGGTTTACTGTCAACACTTTAACCTAAACCAAAAAATAAACGCTGTTTTCAGTCTCTGCAGTGGTATTAGTTGATCTCAGGTAACAGCAGATACTTAAAGCCACAGTATCAGAATCGGTATCGGAACTGAAACAGCTGGATCAGTGCACCCCTAGTGATAATGGCGATAACAATAGTGATTAGACATTCAAACTAGGGTTATGCCAAAAATCAAAAGATGGATAGATCACGATCTCTACGCCTAAGCAGCCTGAGCCACACCACGTCTCTTTAGGTCTCCTCACGTGTTCAAGTATGTTTTAAGAGGCGGTAACAACATTTTAACATTGCTTAAAGCTCACAATAGTCAGTTTTGTGCAATATTGGACCTTTAACAAATAAAATAAAATAAATTGAAGCCTACGGCAGCCATAAAAACGCTCAGATAATTGCAGTTTCACAAATATTGAGCTGTAAGTTTTTGTGGTTTAAATGTTGATATACTGTGTCCAACTAAAGCAGCTCTGGCAGGAAAGCAAGCCAAAAGACAAACATGGCACCCGAGCAAGGGCAAAACTATCACAACCCAGAATTACTTTAAAATGATTTTCCTTTGCCCAACAAGTGGTGATATGCTTTTATATAAAGAGTGGTGCTGAATGATCTTGGAGGAGTATTGATTTGCAATTATTATGAGTTTGTGGTTAAATCTGAAAATTCTGTTCAAGGTTCAAATTTTAAACATGTCCAGAAGCATTAAAATTTGAAAAAAGACCGAAATATGAGCTGTTACAAGCTAATACAAGAATTACATGTATTTCAGAATATGTTTGTGGAGGTTTACATACATTTTTTTTCAATAATGAGACAGGATATTTTGTTGTTTACAGAGGAAATTATGTCATTTTATAATTACTGTCTTTGTGATTTGCTAATTTGGGATAATACAGAATATGAAGCGTCACTTTATCAGAACTAGGATTATTTAGTCTTAATAAAGCATGAACAAAGACTTAAATCATAATGAACAAATAGTTTATTAAGGTAATTAAAGCTGACCTATTATGCAACCATGTTATAGTAGTTATAGTCACTCAAAGTTGTATTTGGAGTAATCGTGCATGTTCGAGCAATATTTAATCACTTATTTTTAAGACGTAATTTTGTCGATCAACTCCTGTATTCTAAATGATATTGCAATTTAAATATGCAAGTTATAACATAATGATCCATGGGTGTCATAGATTATAGCTCACAAGCACAATATGTCTTCTTTAAGTGGTTGGGGGCTAATTAAAGTGTAGTTATTATAAAGTTTTACTGTGTTTTTATTATATGTTGCAGCCCTGGTTAAGAACAGTGCAGCCAAATCAAACCAAGGTTACATTTCATTGTTCATTTTTAACCTTGTTTTGCTGTGATAGCCTCAAAAGTGCAAGAGTTTTATTTTGCTATTTTCTGATATGTTACAATGTCATTTCCTTGTCTAAAACAAACCTGGAGTTGTGTTTTGTTTCATTCACACATGTTTAACACACAAACCCTGCATATTTAGGCTGAGTTCTTCATCAGACACCTTGTGATGTCATGTGATAATACAGGAAGTGCTCCACTGTGTTTTTAAACTCTATACACCTTCAACAGAATCATTTGGATCAGTTTGGCCCTGGAATTGCCAATCTCTACTAAACAAAAGGTAAAACGTAGCTGTTAACGTGAAAACTATCACTACACAACATCACAAGGTGGAGATGTAGACAGAATAGTAATGAAGAGTTGCTCAAACATGTGTGAATGAAATAAAACACAACTCTTGAGTATGTTTTTCACAAGGTAACAACATTATAACATTTACATTATACATTATATATGTCTTAAAGCTCTCAAGAGTCCATTTTGTGTAATATATGGACCTTTAACTTTCAAAAAAGCGACACAATTTTTCCTAACGTAACAAAGTGTAAGACCAGGGCAGAATCAGCCTTGAAGCAGCATTTTTATCTCTCTCTTTTTCCAGATTTGATGTCAACTAGCTACAAGTTCTTTAAAAGACAAACACAGACTTATTATTATGAAATGTTATTCTGTCTGCGGCTCTATCAGGAACATTAGCGTTTGACTGACGGCAGATGGAGAGAAACCACAGGTGCAGCGTCCAATCCCAAAAAACATCTGGCATAATTATCAGTATTACCTGGACTCAGAACAGTGTGTGTAAAACTACTCTAAATTTCCTTCCAAGAGAGAATGGCACTTAAAGTAATACACACAGATTAAGTGTATTTTATAGATGGGTGGTTTTTAAGCAGTGGAAGAACTTCTGAAAGTAGCAGTAACAGTAGTGCAGTGGTAACAGAAAATATAATGCTACTATTACTAAAACATGTCCCAGACTGCTGACAGACAGATTTTATATCTTTATGGGACTTACCAAGTTGTCTACTACTACTACTACTACTACTACTACTACTACTACTGCCACTACTACTGCTGCTACTACTGCTACTAGTAGTACTACTACTGCCACTGCTGCTACTACTACTACCACTATTGCTACTGCTGCTACTACTACAACCACTACTGCCACTGCTACAACTACTACTACTACTACTACTACTACTACTACTACTTCTTACGACTATTACCACTACCTACTATTACTACTACTACTACTATTACTATTACCACTACCTACTACAACTAATACTACTACTACTATCTATTCATGATACTACTTCTACTACAAATATTGTGTAGGGCTGGGCCAAAATGCTTAACTCAATTCTGCATCATATTAATTGTATTTCTTTATAAAAAAGCAGTAAATATCATTGTTTTGATGCGCTGGTAAGACTGGTAAGAGTTTATGTTATGACTAAATGAAAAAGTAAGGTTGCCTTATAAAAAATGTCATTTTAAAAAAACATCTCTAAAATAAAAGCAATGCAGCTTTAGTCCATGCATGAGGTAAAATGATAAAATATGTTTATTTTTTAATTCCAAATGAGCTTAAAGGGGCCGGTCAGAGTCAACCAAAGGGCTGTATGTGGCCTGAGAGCTGCACAATGCCCAGGTCTGAGCTATTACTATTGGCTCTACTACTACTGCAGTTACTAAGACTGCTACTACCACTACTACTAATACTTCAACTACTTAAAATAGTTTAAGCTCAACAACAACATAATAAGGTATAGTTTTTGTTTACATCAGGCATAGTCCGTTACAACCAAGTAGTACTAATAGGGCTACTACTTATAAGAATTAATTCAGAAATTATTTTACACTTACAAATTTGTAATCAGTTTGAGTTTGCCTACGTAGATTATGTGAGCCTTGTTATGTATTTAATTTCTACCTGTAAATAAAAAGTACTGCACCTTGGCTGGAGAGGCTTTGTTTTCCCATAGACTCCTCTTGTTGGTGACGTCAACTGGCTTCAGGTCCTATTAAAATAAAGCGCAAATAAATGACTGTGATCAAAATTTGTCTATTTGAAAATGTATTGTTGTTGTAATGTTATAGATACTGGGAAAGAAGATGACAGAGGTAGACAAAACAGCCCTAAGCAAAGAGAGAGTTGTTATTTTCAAGTGGAAAATAGTGCACTCTACACGCTCTGTTGCAAGGTAATATATCTTTGAGTGAAATTTAGGGGCTTGTTATACTGAAAATAGCAACAATTTATGATGTATGATTTCTCCTATTTGAGCATAAAGAGGAAATGAAATAAAAACTCATAGTTTAAAGTGTGACAATACAATACGCATATGGAATTTTAAACGCTCTGCACAAAATGGATTCCTGTGAACTCCTAAATATGCAGCATTTGTGTGATAAACATGTGTGAATGAAACAGAACACAACTCACAACAAAAAGGTATGTTTTTGATGAGGAAACATTATAACATAGATCAGAAAATAGAGTAACGTGGGCCTTTTTAACAAGTAGAGACCGCACTGCCTATTGGAAGCGTTCACATATACATTTAGCTGGGTTAAAGTATAGGTACGAGTGGAACGAGGCATGATGCGCTGGCACGAGTCCAAGCTCATGAGTATGGGACGAGCATAAAACACAAATTATGATAAATGAAAACGCTAAAGTGACATTTTCGACTAAACATTTGCCTAATCTGCAATCATGGCTCAGTACTGCGTGAGGACGTTATGGCAGAAGTAATGGTTGATGTTAAAGTATGTAAAAGCACTGGACCACGTGGACAAAAGGACACTACAGTAGATGCAGTAGTGGAATGTAACCGTAACCATCTTGTGTAACTTTTCTGGTGGAGGATATGCCATTTTTTTTTGTTATGGTACATGTTATTGCTTTGGTTGCTACTTAAGTACTTTTTAAAGTGGATACTTTACTTTTACTTCACTATATTTGAGGGCATGTACCTGCTACTCCACTACATTTTTGAACAGGACTGAAAAGTAAAAGTATCTTGTTTGAGACCTGCAGAAAAGGGGTTTATTTTTAACACGTTCATAGTTTGAGCAAACAAAAATATACACAAAAATTCAAAATTCAGCACAATTTTTTGTCAAAATCACTACATTTGAAGCTTTATTAGATCTCAAAATTTGTGTGAAAAACTTTTATTTTTTACTCTTTAAGTACATTTTTACACAGGTACTTTAGTATGTAGTATTTTTTTTTTTCATGTGATACTTTTACGTGAGTATTTTTTTTCTCCGGTATCTCTATTTTTACTTAAGTAACAAAATCAAGTACTTCTTCCACCACTGACTAGATGGCGCCAGATAGATAACGTCACACAAACATGCAGAAGATGAAGAATAATACACTGTTTTACTTTCTGATTGCAGCTATTTACGAAACTGTTATTTAAAGCATTACAACAATCATTAAACTATGTGGTGTCATCTGTCAAGTCTGTGGGAATGCCCTTATATGGTAGTCAGTGTGTAAATAGATTTGAAACATTTGAAACATGGCTACAAACTTGTACTTAACTAGGTATTTAAGTGATAAGATAAGACGATTAATGCTGTCTTTAGGAAAACTATATAAATTACGCCATAGGAGGAAGAAATAGGGTTATACAAACATGTCTGAGCAGCAGTGATTCATTTTAACTTGATTACACATATAAGGGGGAAACTGTCCTATAGCAACTCAAATAAATCAATATCTAAAAGGTATTTGGGATACTGCAGTAGGTGGTAGTACGAAGAAGCAGCTGAAGTAGAAGTTAGCTGGAGTAGTAGTAGTAGTAGTAGTAGTAGTAGTACTAGTTATTTGTACTGGTTGGACATGATTTAGTTATGAAAGCTGGGAGTAGAAAACACATGAAGCATACCATATTTTGTCTCAAGTAATATGCTAACAACTATTTTTGATGATAATAATAATATGACGATGTAAAACGTGTCTTGGATTGTAAAAATATCACAAAAATCACATGAAAAAATCGAGTTAAGTAAAAGTATTACAGTATTACCTGTTTAAAAATGTGCTTAAAGAGTAAAAAGTAAACATTTTGCACAGTATTTTCAACTTTGTATTTTGCACAGATTTCAAGACTTAATAAAGTCTCAATTTGAGTGATTATTATAAAGATTCGTGCTGAATTTTCTTCAAAAGAAACAACTGAATTGATGTTTTTTCTCCTCAAACAATAAATAAGTTAAATAAACCCTCAGACTTTTCAGAAGGTTTCAAACAATAATAAAAATACTTTTACTTTTCAGTCTTGTTCAAAAATGTAGTGGAGTAGAAAGTACAGATACCTGCTCTCAAATGTAGTGAAGTAAAAGTAAAAAGTATCCAGATCAAAATGTACTTAAGTAAAGTACAAATACATAAAATGTTAACTTACGTTCAGTACTTTACTATTTTTACTTCATTAGATTCAACTACTGCTCACCTCAGTATATAGTTTTGAGTACATTTTGTCAGTACTTTTACAAGTGTATTTCTATATTATTTGGAAGTAGCAGTACTAATAGTTGAGTACAGATAGTATATCTGTGTATCTGTGTGTATGTCCGTGTACTCGCAGCTTACCGTGGGTCTGCCTCCTGCCGTTTTACTCTCGGGGGTTTTATTCAGCCAGTCGTTGATGCGGCCCGCCACGCCTGTCTTCATCACAGCTGCTTCCTGTTTGGATAAGGTCAGAGGTCAGCTTAGTCCCGTCGTCACTGGCAACCGGGTCAGGCAGGTCAGAGAATCGGGCTCTTTCCTCTGTCAGAGTGTTTATGTGTGAAACGAGTGGTAAACGTTGTGCTATACAGTGTCCACAGTACATAAATATACAAGTGTCATTTCAAAATGTAGTGATAAGAACAGAAGTATAGTGCATTTACCCCTTACTGTATAAGCTCCACAGACTCTATATATAAATGAACGTACAGCCGCCATGTTCCAAATAGGAAGTGAGCATGGGGGCACTTTTGGCTCCATCGACTTTACATTGAAAAACTGTCTTAAAATGTTCCTATTAACCTGCTCTACGTGATCCTGGTGTTTTTATTTTCGCTATTTTGTCCCTAAATAAATTCCTATTCCTTATATAGCACTCAGCTCCAAATTCGCCCCTATAACTGCTAGCCCCAGTGAGCTTCATTTGACTGGAGCCGAACTCTATGGTGACGACACACTCACTTCTTCATACAGTCTATGGTATGCTCTCATTGTAATACTAAAGCCAGGACGCCTGCATCTTTTAGAGCGCGATGAATTATGATAGTCAGTCAGTTAGATAGTCACTGAGTAAAGTAGGCATAATTGTCTATTGGCAAAATGTCCTGTGAATCTTGAAAACTTATGTTAATTAGAACAATAAAACGCATAAAAGATTAGGAAAGGTACTTTATGGTGTAATAAAGTTTAGCACCTCTGTCTCGCACAAAGA
Organism: Taenioides sp. WSHXM2023; assembly: GCA_029959045.1. Taxonomy (NCBI): domain Eukaryota; kingdom Metazoa; phylum Chordata; class Actinopteri; order Gobiiformes; family Gobiidae; genus Taenioides; species Taenioides sp. WSHXM2023. The sequence goes on from CM057085.1 coordinate 10,690,168, forward strand.
AAGACTTGGCAATAGACTGTGGAAGCTTTTACTGTGCGGGCTTTGCAAGTTCTCCTGGTGAGTACTCTGGATTTTTCCCATAAACATTAAACAACTGATACTTTGCAGCTGGTGTCATTAACATTCCCTGGGGGTGTGATGCTAACTGGAAGCTCTGCTCTGTCTGAGGCTCTATTACTCAAGTTACACTCATCCCTCTCAAATCAAATTCAATTCAATTCAATCAATCGTACTGTTTGCACAATTTCAGATTATCTTTAAACTTTTTTGAGAGTGTTTGCTAATGTGTGCATTGCGTCATCATGGTAACTGCAGAAACATTCCACCATAGAGATACATGTAGAACACCCAAGCGTAATGTCACTGCAAAGCATCCATTAATCTCAATCCTGCTGATGTAAACTTAAAGGTGTATTGGGTAACTTTTCTGGTGTAGGTTCTATCACCTGCTATCTCTATGGAGATGTTATTTCTTTGTCTAGAATATTCCATGATAGAGATTAAACCTTTCTATCTCAAGGGAGACAACTATAGTCTACTTTATAGGTCACATCTGCGGAGAGGCAACCCTATTCACAGAGAGAATTATTGTATTTTTGTGCAAGAGAAACTCCCTTAATGAATAAACGCTAGATAGATGTGTTTATGTCGTCATACCATGGAACATTCCAGGCAAAGCAATAACATCACCGTGGAGACAAGCAAGCGACAGACCCTCCTCCAGAAAAGTTGCGCAGTGCACCTTTAATCAGTAGTTTACCTTGAAAGTGCTGCCCCCTCCTGGAGAGCTGAACACATTGCCCTTTTCCCACATGCTCTTGATGTTCTTGATGTCGGTGACGAGGGGCAGGTCCACAGCTCCGGAGCGAGGAGATCGAGACTCCTTATTCTCTCTCTGCACAGAATATCACACTTTAAATGAGTTCAAAACAGACACAGAGGCGCTGATCAAAGAAAGCATATTCCCACAGACCGGCTACTAAGAACACAGACACATTCATAGTGTCTTTGATATGTCTTCAAAGAGCACAGAGAAACGCTGTGTTAACATTCTGCTGTGACTAGTTATGTTCAAACTTGAAAAATACATGCCATGCTAACACTAACTGGGGCAGCAGCGGCTCAGTGGTAACGCATACTGCTGGTGTGTCCATTAGCAAGACACTTCGCCCACTTTGCCAACAATATATTATGGTGATGTGTGCATGGGTGATTGGTAGTCACAGATTGGAAAGGTGCACTTTGTAACTTTCCGTGTGTAGGGTCTTTCAAGATGGAGACGATATATTAGTAGTGTTGCCTGGAATGTTCCACAGTATGCTTTTAAACATATCTAAAGTGAGTTTATTCAATTTCAGGTGTTTTATAGCTCAAAAATACCTTTAATAACGCACATTCTTACTGTGAGCCAGGTCAAACTCTCCACAGACATGACCTGTAACTCTGCTTGATAGCGTCTCCTGTCTGTCTCCACAGAGATATACAAGTTTAGTTTCATATGGTGGAACATTCTAGGCAAAGAAATAACATCTCCATGGATACAAATAAATGGCAAACCCTCCGACAGAAAGTTACACTGTGTACGTTTAAGTTTAACTCTAAAAAAGGGCTATATAAATCCAATGCATTATTATTATTAACCTGCAAACTAGTATCTGTACATTTGGAGCTATATGAAGTAACTAGAGTAAATAAAATTCAAATATTTATGAATTTAAGAAAACAATGGTACATGTTTCAAATTAAAATAAATGATTTGCACAGGATCAGATCTAGGATTTTACCAACTCTTTCAAACAAGTCTATAAAGTTCTGCATTATTTCGGCATTTTTATGGTCCATTTTACAGTTCCTTCGCTTTTTAGGTGATTCTTAAACCTCGGCATTTACAGACGTGTTTTAACACATTTCTGTTGGATTGCAAGAACATGATGAGTATTTTATTATTTAGCCTAGAGCCTCCAGTCTCACCTGAGCAGCTGATGTGTACTGCTCCAGCCTGTTGTCTATCTTCGACACCACCGGAGAGTGAGACGTCTTCACTGCACTGTGTAAAGGAGCGACAGAGATGCATTATGGGAAAAAGACAGCAAGACACATGCCGAAATGCTAAAAGAGATATAAGCTTTAACATCAGAGTTCCAACTGCACAAGAAAATTCTACTGAAATAATCATTTATATTGAGAATCGCACTGGAACCACGTTTGGGGAGTCCATTCAGGCTCTAAAGTTTTCAATCATCAGTCATCAATATTTAACATGACCAAAAGGCTAATTGTCAATCTTAGTGCTTCTAGCCAAGATCCCAGCTGGAAAACGGATGTCATGATATCAATTTTTAATTTTTTTGTTGATTACTCTGGGAAAAAACATCTCCATCATCTAAATTTTACAAGTACTGACAATTATGTATGAATATTCGTCAGTACTCGTCAGTGAAATCTTTAAAGTGAAAGTACACACTAAATACACTTTTGTTTGCTACTAAACCTTGTATATAGTGTTTGAATAACATTGTCTACTGTTCCATTTTTGGTCATTTTAGTGCAAACTGGGTAAGTTTGTGGTTAAAAAAAAAAAGTTTAAAAAGATGGGCGTGTCCTGGCTGGATGCAGGGGCGGGGTTTGAGGTATGGATACCTGTTAGACCAATCACAGTGTTCCTTATACCTCGAGACTCCGCCCTCTCCCCCTCACGCTCCCCTTTAGTCCTCCAGGAGCTGCAGGTTTACCAGCTCTATTGAAATACTGTATGTCTGTGGCCAGAGGTTAGGTGTTTGGTCCCGCTTTAAAGGTGCACTATGTAACTTTTTGGTTGGGGGTCCGTCACCTGTTTGTTTCTACGGATATGGCATTGCTCTGCCCAGAATGTTCCACAGTATTAAACAGCTCTACCTTACATTTATCCAATCGCAGGTGGTTTTATAGCTCAAAAATACCTAGAAAACAGACATTCTGAATATTCCAGACATTTCCATGAAGAAAAGCATTAGACGGACCCTCCACCAGAAAAAATGACACAATGCACCTTTAATTTACTTTGATTCATAGTGCCTATACATGACCATTTGACAAGAGAACTTAGAATTTTCAGTAGCAGTATTTGTATTTATTTAAGGTTTAAGGATACTTTATTGATCCAGATGATGTCCTCTCATTTGACCCATTGTTCAATCTGAACCAGCGGACATCCAAGGATTTATCTCCAGATTTTCAGTTTTTGTCATTACTTTAGCTGTAGCATTTTGCCTTTTGTGCATGTTTTAGGTTGTCTTATTGCACCCCGGTAGCTTATATCAGGCCTGTAGGCTCAGCAGTCTATACATTTCTATTATTTACCTTTTCTGTGCAGACTTGTTGAGGAACTCTGCCCTCTCTCCGATCTGTGGACAGAGAGAGGATTGATAAATATTACATTGCGGCTCCACACGTGCATTCACATAGTACATCACTGTAACACAGTCAGGCTCCTCCACTGCACTCAGACAGATGGTGCACCCAGCCACGCTTCTAATATCTCTGCTTTATTGTTTGTGAATCTACAATGCAACAATCTGTTTCTGACTAAAGTTAATTTTACACAAATGCACCATCATTGAGAGATCATAGCATAAACTACAAACTATCCTGCCGTAATTACCACATTGCACACGCCTGGGTTTCAATGACTGGTGTCTAATGGAGTTCTTAGGTTTATAGACTTGGGGTAATTGCCTGTTCAAATGGTAGGAGAGAGCGGTAGACACACACACACATGCACGCACGCACACACACACACACACACACACACAGAGGCAGGGGCAAAATTATAAGACTAAATCAGCAAACACATGTTTTTTATGACCCTTTAAAAGTTCATTTAAAAATTAAGGTGTTGCCATATATTTTTATTTAGCCGTTACAAACTTATTTAGTTTAGAAGAGTTCATTTGTTTTGGCAGCAATTAACAGGTTCTGGTGTTAAAACACGAATATGATAATGACGTTGAAGGACTAATTTGCAGACAAGCGCAATAAACAAGTGTTTAAAAATCGAATCTTTGTCCTTCATTTCAATATAAAGTTTTAGGAAAATTCATATAACCAGTCAAATAAGCGTTCACATTCGAAGGGCATTTCTAATTAAGCCCTAAACACTGCAAATAATATAGTGAACAGGGTGTATATAAAAACGTTTAAGTTAAAATTTCTGCAAAACTCTGCAACGCACGGTTCCACCTCGATTAAAGTTGCACTATGTGACTTTTCTGATGGAGGGTCCACCACCTGCCTGTCTTCAAGGAAATATTCTTGTTCTGCTTGGAATGTTCCACAGTATGACATTAAACCTTTCTATCTCACAAATATTAAATCACAAGTATTACTAAAATATACCTTGTAAAATGATCCCTGTGAGGTGCTTGTCTCCAGTCTCCATGGAGATAGTTAAGTTTAATGCCATACAGTGGAGCATTCTAGGCAAAGCAATGTCATCTCCATGTACAGAAGCAGGTGGTGGACACAGTGCACCTTTAATCCTTACATAACATACATTTCTTGATACTATAGTGTAATTTTATCAATTGGTTAATCTTGATTGATTGGTTTTCAGATTCATGAACAGATTACCAGTCCGAGCCTGTACAGAATGTGATGATGTGTGTTAATATGTTCACAAGTGTTGAATCTGATCATTTCTATTAGTGACTAGACCCAAGAACTCACTTTATTACAACAGAAACCTGATTTTTACACATTTTAGCTGCTCTCATCTGTATTAAGTATTATTGGCCCAAGGCAAAGCAAGGCAAGGTTAGTTTAATTGTAAAGCACAATTCGTACACAGTAATTCAAAGTGCAAAGCGCTACTGAAAAAATTGCTGCGTTGGATATCTGCTTCCAAATATCAGTAAGACTATTCATTCATAGTCATAATTGGCCCAGAAAGTCTCATTTTTGAACTTTTATTCATACAAAGTTTTTACTTGTGAGATAAATAACGTAACACATGTAGATCAGTTTTGTCTTATTTAATTTTGTAATTTTTTGGAAATAAGCATAGTTTTAAGTCTCTGCTTTGGTCGGTTGATACTGGGTATCTGCAGATCTTTAAAACTGTTTTATCAGAACTGGTATCGGAACAGAAAAATCTTGTGATTGTGATGTCCTCTGAAAGCCAACAATGGGCCTCATCATGAATTTTTTCTTAAAATCGTTTATAACTTCCACTTTAACAAGATGCTGAGAGAACTCTACGCCAGATTTACAAAGCGTTCTTAAGCTCCCAAGTTCTTTTTTAAGTGACAGTTGCTCTGAATTCACCAACAGCCTGCTACGAACACCTCCACGCCCATTTACATTTCACTGACATAGAAAATGAATATGTATTTGGTTAGAAACGCCCTCTGAATTTCCATATATGGCCAATATAGGTTTGGTATTATGACACGTAAAAGCCCGAGTGACAGAGTGAACGAGGAGGTCAGGTGGAGCGCTTCTACGCACTGACTGAGGCTCTTTTACAGCTTCAGCGACGATTTGTCCAGACTCACATGAACACACTCAGGGAGGGAATATTTAAGTCATAAACTTACTGAAATAAGTAGGCGGTTTCGTCGTATTTATCGCACTTTCCGGAAGTGTGGGCCCGCAGTAAATAGCGAGGGAGGGGGCTGGGGTGGGGGTGCGTCAGAGTACTCTGGTGATGGGGGTCAGGGCGGTGTTGAGTCCAGTGTGTTGACCAGGTTAGACCCAATAGACACATGCTCTATAAAATGCCTCATAAATGTTATTGGATCACATTTTTACAAGTTGTCCTGACTGTTCGTATGATTTGCTGTTCTAGAAGAACATTTTCAGTTAAGAAAAAGTTTTGTGAATACCAAAAATGTTCGTAAAAAGGCCTTAAGGACAAATTTGTTCGTAAGGACGTTTCATGAATGAGGCACATTATTCGTAAGAATGAAAAAAGGTGAAAGAAACATCTTAAAAATCTGCCATATTAATTATCTTAATCAGTTTTAACTTTTTGCCTTCCCCGTCCTGCGTGATCCTTAGAAGTACAGCCCGCTTTTCAGATCTTATTTCTGCCTCCTCACTGTGGGAATCTCAAAGGAAATGTTTATGAAATATAACAGAGCGGGCTGACAACACAGGGCTATAAATCTGAAATAAAAGTTTAACAGTCAAAAGAAGAAAGTGCTGTGAAAAGACCCCCTCCCTCCGGCTGTAAAATGGACTACTGAATGTGGGAGTTCCCAAAAATATTCGGACAGGAAATTCCCCATTCCCAAACACGTTTTAAGGCTGCAGCCACCCAAACACAGTTACACTAATCCTGTTAACACTAATCGCTTTCCTGCCTGTCCTTCCTATCAGGCCCTCTCTCTGTCCCCTCTCTATAAAAAAAATAGGACTGTTTTAAACAAAGTATTATATCATTTCCTCAAAACGAAGGAAGCTAAAAGCCATGAATAACCCATGCATTTTATCTGTCATATGTAGAGCGTTACGCTGTTTGGTGGTGATAACATGGGCTAGCTTCAGGGACAGTGTGTTCTGCTAAAAAGAGGATTACTGACGTTAAATAGTGAGGTTCTTGAATTTTGATGAAAAATTACAGCAGGAATGAGCTGAGCTGTACACGTCAAAAAACCTATTCAGTAACACCACTGAACCACCTTGGGTATGAATTATTTGAGATAGGCTGCGAATTTGGGAAGAGTCTTCAAAAAACTGTCCATACGCCTGTCACGATGACACATTTTGAAGTAAGATATATTGCTGAAGAAAATATAGAAGATAAACAATAATACTGAAACTAATTTATACCTCTGACACAATAATAGTGAAGCAGAATTAACCCCCCAAAATATTCTAAATGTAGAATATGCTTAAAAAAATACAAATTGCACTAAATAAATGGCAGATTGAAAAACTTAAGCAGTTAGTTTGTATCTATGATGACGCATAGAAGTTATTTATTCAACCCTCCACAGCTCAAATCAAATACAACTGAAAAATAACCAAAAGAAAAAGCACCCACAAATCATGATACACACTGACCCCCAAAAATTATTGTTCCATATTTAACGATAAGTCTAATTTGGTTGAAAAGGACATATTATGGTATTTGTAATGATGATAATTGGTTTACATTTTGTTATTGTAAACGGCAATACGGATCTAAAGTGACTTAATTATAGAAATGGATCCACTGGGCTAAAACTGCAGAATTGATTCTTGCCTGCCTCTTATCACGACGTATTGCGTTTTTAAATGTGGCTATAGAGTCTAAAACTAGATTAAGAACAGTACAATTTAAGTACAGGGCCGTGGGTGGGGATATGAGATAGGTGCAAACAGAAATTCCTTGAGCACTTGAATGCAGGAGAAAACAGTGAGGCCTGTCACGATAATTACTATATCAAGATATCGTTCAATATTTGTTAGGTGGAGCAATCATTTTTGAGGTGAATATTTATCATGGGTATGTTTTCTTTGTACTAGTGAAAAATGTTGGTTATTTTTCTGTGCAACGATTTGAGCTGTGGAGCTTTAAACTTTGAGCTTCTAAACTATCCTCTTAAAGGTGCACTACAGAACTTATTGGTTAAGGGTCCATCACCTGCTTGTTTCTATGGATATGTCATTGCTCTGCCTGGAATTTTCCACAATACGACTTTAAACGGCTCTACTTTACATTTATTCAATAAGGTGGTTTTATTGTTCAAAAATACCTAAAGAAACAGGCATTCTGACTGTGAATGGGGTTGCCTCTCCACAGATCTGACCTGTAACATTATCCATGAAGAAAATAATTTTTGACGGACCCTCCACCAGCAAAGTTACACAATGCACCTTTAATGTTGCTGCGTGACAACCAAATAAACATTAGAACAAAATGGTATATTGTAGATTAATTGAGTCCACATTGACATAGTGGTCTGGCTTAGTTGCATATGGCTTCATTTATCCGGCACAATTTGGGAAACAAAGGTCACTAAGCTTAGAGTTAACACTTTATAATCTAAATATAAGACAAAGAAAATTTCACTTTATTTGCTGGAGCCAAAGATGTTTTCCAAGTTGCATATGCAGAGAAAATTGGTGTTGTTTATGTTCAGCAGGTTTTTAATTCGATATAACTACACTTAACGCATTTACCATGTGACCTGTTGAGCTGTGACAATACTACATAATTCACTGTTTGCGTGGGCTAACATTTGCTTTACTTCATAAATTAGTGAAAGATTAAGTAGGGATCTCAGTTATCCTCAGTTGAGTATTATGCAAAAGGAAATGTAGAGACACAGCAAGTCAAAACACATGCAAAACTACACACAATAACACACATATACGCACAGTAAACATGATGACAAAGTACAGCTGTGTCCATGTGGTGCAATGCATGATGAGAAAATCCAAAACAATATTATTTAAGGTTATCAAAAGTAAACAGTAACAGGGAGAGTTCACACTTCATAATGAGTCCAGGCCACAGGAAGCTGCTGCTAACTGTGGCTAATGACATTTTCTCCACTGGCTCAAATTCCCCTTGGTTTTTAGTGGGTGGAAGACTTTGGCACTTGGACTGGGAGATCACAAAGTTTTATTCTATTTTACTTTGTCCTATTAAAAACAACAACAATTTTGATAATAATTTCCTGAATATAAACAAGACGAACGTTTGAATCAGTGCAATTTAAGACAAAATGGTTAAGTTTCTTCCTTCAAAGCGTGAACTGAATGTAATTTGCAGATAATTTGTGATTAGAAATGACTGAATCTCGAACTTGATCACAATTATAGTCCTACTGGAAGAAATATGAATCCATTTTTGAGTTGTTTAAATTCAGTCGAAATATGCAGGATTTGTGCGTTAAACATGTGTGAATGAAACAAAACACAACTCCAGGTGTGTTTTTTTAAAGAAGACACAACATTATAACATTGATCAAAAAACAGCGTAATATGGGCCCTTTAAATAACTCCTTTCAGATCATTTAAGAATTTAAGAAATGACTGAGTCTCAATCTCGATCACATCTGTTAACACTCAACAGTTGTCATTTTACAGTTTGTACATTAAAACTGCAATTTTTTTTTCAAAACAACTTCATAACAATTCAACTCGTTTTCCTGTTTAAAACTGTAGAATTGATTTATCACTTTATCACTGTGAATGCTTGAATTTTTGCAAAAAAACACAAGTAAGAATTAGAACATTAGATAGATGTAAACTAAAATATTTTGAGAACTTGAATGGCGTACAATAGACAAGATTATCAAACACAAAAAGATCAGTCACAGACAATTCTGACTAAGATAATAGGCCTAATGGAGGAAAGCTTTTATAACGTGGCAAAAAAAAGAAATCATAAAAACTGAATTTGCATTTAATGAGTGTACTTTGTTTTCTTTGCTCTTCTGAAAATGACAGATGGGATTATGACACATTTAGACATATTTAGTCTAAAAACAAAAAGAGCAGAAGATGACAGGCTGTTACCATGTAGTTACCAGTTCAATTATGACATTTCTGTTTTATGGGCTGCATTAGTAACCTCTGTTGCAAATACTTCCTGCTAAAGGCGAGAAGTGAAACGGTGGCACTGAGGTCAGCTAGAAAGCAATCTCTAAAAATATCTTAAATGTGAGTGAGATGTTTTGGCCGGGCGTATTTTGGAAAATTGTAGGTTTCTCAAGACGGCTTCGATCTGAGTTTTTAAGGAGCTGTTTGGAGTAATAATAAAGGATATTCATGTTTTAGCTTCATGCGATATTATTAGAGGAGTTTTGTTCATTCTAAAGATATATTTAAATGTTTTATTCTTAATCTCTAAGGCAATGGTGCTAGTTTTTATTCATCTAAAACCATAGACTGTATAACATTATGAACATTTTAAGACCAAAATGACGAGGCTCACTGCAGCAGTTACAGAGAGCGGGACGACGATTTTTCATTGTAAAGTCAACTGGAGCCAGAGTAAATGGAGCCGAAAGTGTGCCCATGCTCACTTCCTTCTATGTCTAAAACCCATGGATATTTTAATTTCACTCTTCTAACACAACAAATGAAAAGTAAGAATGGATTATACCTGTATAAATAGAATAGAAAAGTTGTAGTAATATAGCTTTAATCTTATGGGCACAAGTATTTAAGGCTGTGAAGTTATTTAAATTTGAATAGAAATACAGATTCAGTCTTTTCTAATTGTTTATGATATGCTTGGGGTGTTTTAACAGAGAAGTCCACAGTCCCTCCTCTGGCAGTAAAAGTGTGTGGTTTGGAGCAGAGTTTGTGCTTTGTGGGAAGAAATTTGAGTATTTTTAGGTTAAATGGCAAAGATTAAAAGTCTGTATTGTTTATCTTCAGGAAATTAATGTTGAAAACCACTGGCAGTTGTTTTTAATAAGACAAAATGAAACTGAAGAAATCTGTGATCGATCATAAGAAAAGAAATGTCATTAATGATTAAAGAAATGTGAGAGAAAACATGTGGGAGAAAACATGTGAGTACACGCTTTTAACTTTAGGAAATCATTACTAACACAACTGTAAATGTAAAATACAGCCATAAAACCACAAAACTGTCAAATAAGTTTGTTTTTAAATGCGTGAACCTCGGAGCTTTGAGGTAAAAGTTTGGCTAGTAATCTGCAGCTAATGTGATGAAAAGTCCGCTCAAACTTTCCTATCTGGACAGATTTCCATCAAACACTAATCATGTTTTTACTGTTAAGGGAAAAGAAGACCACAGAGTGAAAACGCCACGTTTTCACAGACACTGGACTTAACACTTGGGCCAGTGTAGCTCAAAGGTAAGGTAAAAACATGCATTATTTCATGTATTAAACTTAAAAGACACAGTTTGACTATATCAAAGCTTATATTTACTTGTAATATAAGCTTCCAATGTATGCATTTCATTCTGGGAATACATGATCTGCTTTTTACAATTCATGTAAGTTTGTAAAGTGAAGGGTAAATAACTCTGCCTGGACAGGTCAGATTTAAGATGGACATTAGGCTCATTTAACAGGTGCAGACACTGGTGTAGATACTTGACACCTGTGTCTGTTATGACTATCATATCTAATAGTATAACAATGAGAAAACTGTTTGAAATGTTTTATATTCATTTTCTTTTCTCATCTGCAGCCTCCTGTATGAGGACACAACATTGCTGGGGCCACAGAACTGTTGGCTGATGAGATGTTCATGATTCATGAAATGGGTCAAATGCAGATGACAAAGTAAAACTAACACTGCGCTGGAGGTGTGTTGACCCAGACTCCTGCCCCTGATCAGGTATGGGACATGTGGTATTGAAAGCTCCAGTAATAAAAAGGGCTGCAAATTAATCATGTTGGGGAATGTGTGGGATTCCTTTATTAATTTAGCTGTTTCGATTCATATAAACAGCCTTTGGATCTGAATGTACATGCTCTGTGAACCTCATTTTCCTCTAATAGTTTTGTAGTTCTCTTAATGTGTGTAATTACAGGTTTTCACTCTGCAGGACAGGACTTTGATCAATCAGACGTAAGGCCCATTCTGCTCTTCCTCCTCCAGAAGACAAGAGATACATCACACTGAGTGTTCCAAGTGCACTGGGTCATGTCTCCACTGTCCATGTCCAGACTCACTGAGGAGGACTCTTAAATATCCTTAATAATGATAATAATTAAAAATGGTAAGGTTTTAGCCTATTTTAGATGTATCCCAGAAATATAGCCCTTTTGTTTTGCAAAAGTTAATACAAGTTTTTGTTTTTAGCCATAAAATTTGGATGAGAATTATTAGAATAATTTGGTCTCAAAGTCTGACAGTTTGATTACCCATGTGTAATCTTTGTTTCTGATCTGTGTGCGTAATCTGCATGGTGTGTGTTGTTAGCATTAGTGTTAGCAGCGTGTCTCGGTTGCTGGGCGACGGCAGCGGCTCTGTGGGCTGGACCTGTCCCATTTCGACACGGCCTTTGCGGTCCGGGGAGGCTACGTCGAGGGCTGCAGCCTACGCAGCCGACAAAGGCTGGAGCCCTCGAACTTGGACATGGCTTTAAACTTTAGTGATCCACAAGGGAAATTATTTGGAGACAGTAGCTCACACATCACAAATATAATAACAAAGCCAATATATAATTGTAATTCAAAATAAGTAGCCTAGCAAAAATAGCAGGACACTGGTGTCAAATAAGTATAATTGTATTTTAAATTGTAGCCTGTATGTTAGCATGTTGGCATGTGTATGTAGCACTAACCTTGAGAGAGGATCCTCGAGGACTCACACATTTGAATGGTTTCTCCTCTCCGTCCACAGTGTCGTCCACTTTGTGTCTTTTCTCCGCCGCCTCCGCTCTTCGCTTCTCTATCTCTTCCTTCATCCTCCTCTTCTCCTCCTGAAAATAAGACACAATAAGACACTTTACACTTAAAAAAAACCATCACACTTATGTGACAAATTATGTGGTAGATATAGGCAAAAAGGAATGCATTAAAAGTGTACAGCATTTTTGGTGGTACTCTGCCTCCTTACCTCCATGGAGATGTTATTGCTTTGCCTGCAATGTTCCACAGTATGGCATTAATGTTATCTATCTTGCATTTGTTTGATTGCAGGTGTTTACATTGCTCAAAAATACCTTTAGACGCTTGGTTTCCTACTGTCAGGGGCGTCGTCTCTAGACAAATATGTAACTTGACCTGGTGAACTCACCTGCTTGAAGATGGATATGTTTAATGCCATACAGTGGAACATACCAGGCAAAATAACAGAATTTCCATGGAGACAAGAAGGCATTGGGCCCTCCATCACCAACGTTACACAGTGCACCTTTAAAGTTCAAATGTTAATGTGAGTTAGAAGAGGTTTCACAGGCAGTCATCTGGAAACAGTTTGTGAAATCATCGTGTGTTTTGTACAAATCTGTCACAATCTGAACTCAAAATGGCGGCTATTTTCTATTTCTGGACCTGATTCTGCTGAGCAAACATATTGACTGTTTATTTGAATACTCCCAGCAGGTGTCCTTCCTGTGCATATCCTTCTATTCAACGGGACCTAACCTGTTGCTCCTGGAAACGTAGAAAAGGATGTGTGCCTAAAACAGCAACTGAAGAAAAACCTCTATGTTAACAGACTGAGGGAGGTTAAAGATGGGTTTTGGAAAAGCAATAAACTTCAAGGGCAACAAAATAAATGACCCAAGATGAACCATATTTTGTCTACTGCGTGAAGGAAAAAGGGTAGTTTTGAAGATCTGTCAAATTTAAATTTAAATTAAAAAAAAAAAAAAAATGCTTTGTCTGAAAAGTTGCATATTACGGCATTCAATCTTTCTATCGCCATGGAGGCAGCAACTGACACCAACAGGCCAAGTCACAGTAACAATATTTTTTTCAAAGTATTCTTGAGCCATAAAAACAACAACTATAATCAAATACTTTCAAGAGAAGTTTAATGTCATATTGTGACCCTCTGTCAGAAATGTTTCATAATGCAGCTTTAAATGCCAAGTACAAGGCTGCAAAAGATCTGGTGAATACAAAAAAAGAAACTGCAAAGTCAATAATATATAAAGTGATTTCATAAGTGTTTTTTTCCCCGCTTTTATGGTTAAATTTACAGTCCATTTGATTCTATTTGCACTTTTAAAAATCCATTGAATTGTAGCTTTTGATCCAGAAGATACTATTATATACTATTGTAATTTATCCTTCAATAATTTGCCTTATATGATCATAATCTGACTGTAAAGAACTATAAATAAAATTATTCACAAACTAGCCAGCATTACCCAACAGTTTCTCAGTGAGTCACTTTCACCTTTTTGCTGAAAATCAAACACATAAACAGGACCATGAACGCTCGTGTTGATCACAGGCTCCTGGAAATGTGTTGTTTAAATCCATTTTGTATTCTCTTGAGTTTCACACCTTCTTTACCATAGAGATACATGTAGAACTCCCCCACAGTGTGATGTCACTGCAAAGTATCAATAGCAAATTTCTAACACAGGAAACGCTGGAGAAACTGAAGGCAGCCTCTACAGACAGAAGATACTATGTGCTACTTTCTAATTGATTTACCCCCTTTATTCAATGAACTAGGTAAAAAAAAAAACAAGTTAAATTACCTCAGGCAAATTCGTATTCACAAGAACCTCTGCCTTGGGTAAAAATGCCACTTTAGAGGTCTTTGGGGGAGTATTTTTTTTTGTACTTTGAGTGTTTGAAGGATTATCGGTGTGTTGAGACAGGCCTGGTGCTTGGCAGAATATCAGCTCTCTCCAGCAGCCCCTGTCTTGCTTAATTAGGAGCACTGTATCTCTGGGCCATCTTTTAATTACAAACCAAAAATGCTCATTAACATCACACAAGAAAAAGGGGGATAAGAGGGAGAGAGAGGAAAAGATGGACCGCCACAGACTCAGCCAGAACCAGCACACAAGGTCAGGGAAGGAGAGAGAGGAGGGTTCGAATCATAGACGGTGTAAAAAAGTGGACTAAGTGAGTCTGAGAGAGGCTACTATTTATGGGGCGAATTTGGAGCCGAGTTTCATATTAGGAATAGGAATTTATTTATGGACAAAATAAAAACACCAAGCTCATTTTAAGACCCAAACGACGAGGCTCACTGCAGCAGTTCTAGAGAGAGGGGTGGCAGTTTTTCATTGTAAAGTCAATCGGAGTCGATAGAGCTGGAAGCACGCCCATGTTCACTTCTTATTTGGAACGGGGAGGGTTAGCTTTGTTTATGGTTAAAATGCTTTTTGTATCTAATGTAATTGGTAAGTGAGAGGTGAGATGTGCATATCATAATAGTTTGGTCATTTAGTAACTGTTATTAGCTTGTACAAACTCTACTATTATGGGCAATATTGAAAAAAAAAGGTTGAAACGGTAACCCAGTGATTATATTCAAAGGGTATTGTGTCTGCCCATATCTGGAACATACTAAAACTTGCAGGTAGACGCCTTGTTGTGAATCAAACAAAAAGGGAGTGTACAGTGCAGCAAAAAGATCTTCAGAGAAACTTGAACGCTTTTAATGTGAACAAAACTATTTTTTTTATTGTGGAAAAGTCTGCTTACTTTTTCTTTCGTCTGCTAGTTTCAAGCCTATCCCTAAAGGACAAAAGCAAACTACAGAGCATTGTTAAAACCTGCTCTAAAATCACAGGTGTCAAACTGAGAGACCTGCATTCTCTGTGGGAGCTCATCCATCCTCTGGCTCCTGTACTCTGAGGATCGTGTTTTTATGTCATTTGCATTCTGATATATTGTTGTACTGAGTTCCCCTTGTAGACTGTAATGGAGCGACACTGTATGTGTTCATGTGTATGTGAGAACTGCTCTGAGAATGCTGAATATTAACTATTGAATCTGGAACTGGAAAATTTACCACAAAAGTGCAGTAAAATCACTTTGTACCATTATTTGAAGATGCTTTATTTTTATTTGATCAGCTCTTTTTGCAGCCATCTTCATTTTTTTATTTCACCATAACAAAAATTGCAATATAATTCATTATTCATTATATCTCCCAACAGTAACAAGGGAATTCCAATGTTAAGTTGTCAAATGCAGTTTTAAGAGTGTAAATAATACACAGTGTGTCTACTTCAAGCTCCACAGTTGTGTTGATGCCAGTGTTCTGCTCGTACCTCCTCTCTTGCCTTCCTCTGCTCCTCCTCTTGCTTCCTCTGCCTCTCCTCTTCCTCCAGCACCTTCCTCCTCTCCTCCCTCCTCTTCTTCAGCTCCTCCAGTTCGGCCTCTGCCTCCTGCTGCTTCTGCCTCATGCGTTCAAACTCTTCACTTTCTGCGTCATCACGCCGTCTCTTCAGTTCCTCCAGTTTACGCTCCGCCTCTAAGCGTGCGGCGTCCTCCTCCTCGTCCAGCCCCACTGGGACCTCAGGGGAGCGGACACTGCCACGGCTGGGACAGAGGCGCAGAACGTGAGTCAGAAATCACAGCGTTTAGGGGGAGGTGCTAAAGGTATACAGGTGAAATGTGAGAATGAATGAATATTTAAAGGCACCCTTCAAGAGATCAGTGTGTCATGTGCGAGCATACACACAATAGTGAGTAACTGCTGCTCACACTGGGGTTGTGGTCTACCAAATTATTATTGGTCGATTAAAAACATGCCCTGTGCATTGATTTATTGACATCTTTTAACATCTGCTGCTCAAAATTGACTCTTGTGAATGTTAAGCCATGTTATAATATATTTAATGTTATTACCTCATCAAAAACATACCTGGAGTTGTGTTTTGTTTCATTCACACATTTGAGTAACACTTTATTATTAGTCTGTCCACATCTCCAAAGCTGAAAATGCTCTGTTCCACCTTGTGATGCCATATAATGGTAGTTCGCAACAGCTACTTTTTACCTTTGGTTCAGTAGAGATGGGAAATTCCTGGGCTGAAATGATCCAAATGATTTTCGTGAAGGTGTATGGAGTTTAAAAACACAGTGGAGCACTTCCTGTATTACCACATGACATCATTCTGTTTGAGAGAAAGACTCAAATACTAAATATGCAGGGGATGTGTGTTAAAGATGTGTGAATGAAACAAAACACAACTCTATGTATGTTTTTGATGAGAAAACATTATAACATAGATCAGAAAATAGCATAATGTATGACAGTTATCACTACTTTGACTACACCAACTATTACTTTGTATTATTATGACCTCTGCTTATCCTAGTGGCCTAACTATATATAGTACTAACTATATAATACTAAAGATATCACTAGTTCTACTACCAGTACTACCAGCAACTTCTACTTATTGGTTAGCTTCCACTTATTACACCTTCTAATCCAGGGTTTTTCATGCATAAACAAATACACAAATGACTGCAGTCACTTCAGGAGGGATAAAGTTACCTCTTATCTCATGTTTTCTATCTCTGGTTCATACTGTGAGCCAAGTGTAGCTTAGCACAGGTGACCCATGTCAAAAACACTGCAGCTCTGATCCAACACAACAGGAAATCCTCATTTAAATAAGCCTCTCCATTACTCAACACTGTCATCATTCCCCACAGGCTCCCGGCTACACTACAGTGACAAACAGTAACAGATCACGAAGCTTATCTGCAATGGAGCGATCCTATAATAGAGCTACGACTATAAGAGGCATGTTTAGTGATTATGTAACAATGCATGGGCCAGGTGTGTTCTAAAATAGTGTTTAAAAGACCCATTATGCTATTTTCTGATCTATGTTATACTGCTGTTTCCTCACAAAAACACACCTGGAGTTGTGTTTTGTTTTATTCACTCATGTTTAACACACAAACCATGCATCTTTAGGCTGAGTTTTTCTCTCAAACAGATGTCATGTGGTAATACAGAAAGTACTCCACTGTGTTTTTAAACTCCATACATCTTCACTAAAATCTTTTGGATGACTTCAGCCCCAGAATTTCCAATCTCTACTGACCAAAAGGTTAAAGGTAGCTGTTCACTTGAAAACCACCACTACATGACATCACAAGGTAGAACAGAGCATTTTGAGCTTTGGAGATGTGGACAGACTAAAAATAAAGGGTTATTCAAACATGTGTGAATGAAACAAAACACAACTCCACAACAGCTATGTTTTTGAGGGGATAACAACATTATAACTTGTCTTAAAGCTCATAAGAGTCAGTTTTTCATACTATAGGGCCTTTAATAATGAGTATAGCAATATTTGTTTACCTTTACCTTAACCTATACTATTCGTTAACTTAATTTCTGACAAAAAAATTACAAGGTTTACCTGTTGGAGCGGAGTTGCCACCTTGTTATGGAGATGTTATTGTTCTGCCTGAAATGTTCCACAGCATGGGATTAAACCTATCTTTCAATAATTCAATTACAGGTGTTTTTTTCTGCCTCTCCACAGATCTGACTTGTAACTTGGCCTGACAGTATTTGCTTGATATATTAATTTTAACGCAATACTGTGGAACAAATACTGTGGCAAAGCAATACCATCTCCTTGAAGACTTGGTGGGCCCTACTCTAGAAAAATTACATAGTGCACCTTTAATACTGACAGTTAGATCTTGAAACATACATCCAGTGTTTCAGAGCCCTTTATGTAACAGGTGGGCAGGTGTTACTGACTTGAGTTTGGGGTAAACAGACTTAAAGATTCATGCTGACAGCTGATCCTCCCTCTGTGCTCTACCTCTGGGTCCGCTCAGGTTTCCAGTGCTGCTTAGGGGGAGTGTCTTCTCCCTGGATCCCTCCGTTTGGCCTCTGCTCCTCCTCCTCTTCCTCTCTCTCTCCTCCTCTCTCATTCACCTGCGTAGCAAAAACAGGGCGATCAACGGGGAGGCGGCGAAAGACGGGGTGGGGTTTGAATAAGCGGTGATGGAGGTCACAGCAAAAACACAGCAAAGCATAACACAGTGTCCACTCAAGTAAATGTGAAGCTTTAGGAGTAGCAGGTATGTCAATGGGGACTTCATTTTGTTCACTTGACTCCTCAGTTCCTTGTCTCCTCCATTTTAAATCCCGCACACAGTCATAGGGAAGAATGGTTGTCCAAAAAATCACTATATCTTATTATTTGAACAAGTATTAATACAGGACACACAAAACATTAAATGAAATAATATTATGTTGTGGAGAAACTGAAGAGTTGAGGAGACATGAACAAAATTGTGATGCACCGTATACTATCCTACTTATATGCTCCCATTAGTTGTTTTTTATACACAGCTAATTAACATTTAATCTACTAAACAAGACCACAGGAAGACCATAAAGAGGTAAATAAGAAGACTGAACTGTGTAATATGGTCATTGATTTGATGGAAATAGCTGTGATCACTGGATTAAGTACAGATGGGACCAGACATTGTACCGCAAGATCTTGCAAAATTAGTATATTTTCATGTGTTTACTTTTAGCTTGGACAAAATAGGGATAAATGCTGATGAGTTCGAACTCTTGTGTCATCGTCAGGTAAATAAAATATGAAATGCAGTTTAGCAATAATAGAAGGTTTATATGGCTGAGGTAATTGCTTTGACAGTTTGTAGATAAAATATCTTGAGAAGTTGTACAGTTCCAGAAAGCAATGCTACGTAGACAGCAAAACATGAAATACAATAAGTAACAAATTGTGATCTTAACTGCACAATTGTTTTATTATAAATGATGTTAAAAACTACTCTCGTCTCATTTTCGTGAAGCCAAACTCGTGGAACTTGTGTCTCATCTCATGCCTAGTATAGCATAAAATGAGCTTAAACTCTGGTTAGATCTTAAGTATATTCATTGGTTTAATCGCTTTCCTGCTGTTACATAATTACATTTTAAGGCTGAATTGTTTGACTCCATTCATACCAGTCTATTCTCCACGACAGATATCATAAGTAGGTGGTTTTCTATGAGGAATGTAAGCATCTTTTTACTTGTGAGGATGTTTTTATCTCTCACACTCGCAGCCAACAAGCATTAAGCATGTGGTTTAGGCTCCTTGGGGAATGTATAAACTAAAGAGCTAATAAAAGAAGACAGCTGGTTAGTTTGAGCAAGACACAGCGATGGTATCCAAACATTTATCTGAGCTAAAGGAGGGCCAGTTTTTATTTTAGCAGCAAAGGAGACAGTGTGGATACAGGGTCACACACTCAAAGACTATTATAAATGCATTAAAACCATAATGAATAGGCTTACACAGACGGGGCTCAAAATATGATAATTTTCTATATATATACAAGACATTTCATACAGATGAGAGCTTGGGTCAGAAATATTTGAATCCTTATTAAGTTGCATTGTCCACATTTTTGACGTGGTGTTAAGATTTTTATTTTTTTTTAATGTAATCTAACTTAATCCATTTTACTAGCAGGGCTGCTCATGTAAGGGTTAGGGTTAAAATCAAATTACCAGTTTGTACTGTCACAATTACAAAAATCATGATAAAATATCCTGTCTTGTTATGCGAAAATGTTTGCCTGACCAGCCAGTTCCTTCTACATTCTGTTCAAATCCAGGAAACACTGGAGTTAGACAATAAAGTGTGAAAAACTGTCGTCCAAACTTGAGACAGTCCAACCACAGACGCTAATTTGTATTCATTTGTTGTGTCTCTTAAATATGGAAGACATCTCCTCTCCAAAAGTCTTGTATCATTCAGAACAAAATACACTTCTTTTACCTGAGATAAGTAATAGTTTGTTGCTTCATTTGTTGATTGTGCCTCCCTGCTATTGTGTATACTGTCACGTTTATTTTTGATGCAAACGGACCACGTGTCTCTCTGATTGGTTAATCCGGCTGTCAATCACACCCTCTGAAATCAGGGGGACAGGATACGGCTCCAGATCCACTCATCTCTGTAAAGTTTTATCAAAGCGTAAGGTTCTGGCTGGACAGGTAAGGGAATACTTGTATTAGTCCAGCAGTGCGTATGTCACTTTGCATATGAAAACATTTAATAGTAAATTGAAATTATATTTGGCTCAAAATTGTGTAGCTCTATTCCTGGTAACAAATTAGATTATTTTCAAAGAAGTTATAATGTTGTTCTCATCAAAAACATACCTGGAAATTGTTTTGCTGAGTTCTTCTCCTAAATGTAAAACACTCTGTCCAACCTTGTGATGTCATGTGGTAATACAGGAAGTGCTCCACTGAGTTTCTAAACTCCACACACCTTTACTAGAAATAATTTGGATAATTTCAGCTCTGGAATTTCCAAACTCTACTGAACAAAAGGTAAAAGGTAGCTGCTAACTTAAAAACTACCACTACATGACATCTCAGGGTGGAACAGAGGATTTTGAGCTTTGGAGATGTAGATAATAGAGGATTACTCAAACATGTGTGAATGAAACAAAACACTACTCCAGGTATGTTTTTGATGAGGAAACAACATTACAACATGTCTTAAAGCTCACAAGAGTCAATTTTGCATAATACAGGACCTTTAAACAACAATACATCCTTATACAGTGAGTGTGTGTCATGCTCTTGGTTCAGGTGAAAACATGCATAAATCAGTGACCACTCAGTGACAGAAATACGTAATATTATCAACAATCTCACCACATCTCTCCAAACAGTGTCTCTAGTATTTTATTAACCTTCAGTCTTACTCAGTCCAAAGAACACACCACACTGTGACAAACTGCAGTCGGGTAATTTCAGCATCTGGTTTTACTTTAGGAGCTTAGACAATTTTCTTTATAAAACATACATTATATATGCAATTACCCATATGACACTGTATCTGAGAGGAAGTACATATATACTACAAAATGCTACTTCAACTACTACGACTACAACTACTTCTTCATCAACAACTGCTACTACTATTGCTGTTGCTAATACTAGTTATTATTCCTTCTACTAGTACTACTACTTTCTTCTACTACTACTACAACAACTGCAACTGCTGCTGCTACCACTACTAGTACTACTACAACTGCTGCTGCTGCTCCTACTACTGAGTTATAACTACAACTAGTACTACTACTTGTACTACTACTACTACTACTATTATTACTACTAATTGTCGACCACCAACGTGACTGCTACTACCAGAACTCCAATAGTGACAAATCCCCACACTTTGTTGTAATTCATTCCTTATAAAATATCACTTGAGTTGCTGTTTGGTACTACTACTACTACTACTACTACTACTACTACTACTACTACTACTACTACTACTACTACTACTACTACTACTTCTTTACAACCACCAGTGTGACTGCTACTACCAGAACTCACATAGGAACACTTTGCTGTTATTCATTCCTTACAACCTAAAGTCATCAAACATCACTAGAGTTGCTGTCCACCTCTGCTGAATTTACCCAGCATGCTCAGCGGTGCATCACTCCGCTCTGACGGCCTTACCCCCGGTAGGATACCTCATTATCCTCAGAATGCAGTTTGTCTGTGGGCTCCCAGTCCTCTGCAGTGCCATTCCTCACAAGTATTTTGTCTGATTGGTTATCTACACACAGTTGGAGCGCCTCTTGGGCCACACCATTCTCAGATAGTTTAAAGAGCTTTGACACGACCTGATCTGAACCTTCTCTCACGCTCCCGTCTGACGCTTCCTCTGTTAGCTCCTGTGAGAGAGGTGAGCACAGCTTTGAAACACATATCAGGGCAGTGCTCCATCAAAGACCACAAATCAGTGTGACAGTACAGTACCTCGTCAGGCATTTTAAGTTCTTCAGCTGAGTCCTATGGAAAAACATTCACCATAGTGTTTACATAAAGTACTGCATCTGTTTGAACACGTTTTTTTCAGATTTAATGAACAAATGAATGATTGGGAAGTGTTCAAACATTGTAAAAATCTGCAAAAGAAAGAACTGCACAACTGAGCAATAACTCAATAATCAATTTCAAAGGTGTACGATGTAACGTTTTTATGATTCAAGGTCTGCCTCCAATTTCCATGATAGAAATTTGATTACCTAGAATGTTCAAAAGTGTGATATTAAACATGTTCTTTTATATTGCTAAAAAAGATTTTGGGAAAACAACAACAAAAAACAAAACAAAACATTCTTGCAGTGAAGGATTGCCTTTTCCCAGATTAAACCTTTAACTTGATGGAAACACTGCCCGATGACATCTGCCGATATTTTTTGAGCTCATATTTCTGGCTGAAATTTAGGGCCAATTTTGGTATTTTTCACCAAATTATCTAATTTGAATTCAATACGAACTCATCTGCAACCTTGTTTTACTACAAACTGTGTAGAGTTCAGTGTAGTCACATTTTTTGCAGGACGGCCTTTAGACTAAAGTTTCTAAATAAAGCTTTAATCATGTATTTTGATGCGTATTTTGATGCATATCGGCCTCTGCTGGAGATTTAAGGCCGATATCCGATAAGCTACAAAGGGCAAATATATTGGTCTATCTCTACTGTGGAACATTCTATGGAAACAAGCAGGTAGCACACCCAGCAACAGAAAAGTTACACAGTACACCTTTAAAGTAGTCTATGGGTGTGTATGTGTTGAACAGATGGCCAATATTATGCATTTTGGTGTGCAATGGTAGAATACACTATTTAGTCCTTATGCTGCCGAGACGATGTGATTACATTTTTAAAAAGGACACCAATTGTACAAGATTTAAATTTGAAGTGTCCTAAGTGATGCAAGATTTTAAACCTAATTTGTGAACCAAATAACCAGAAAATAGATTTTTTGGTTTAAGCTGAATACAAAATACAAAAATGGAAAGCTTGAAAACAGAAAAATAACTGACCTGTTCTCGTAGATAGGACCTTTGCGGTTTCTCCTCTCTTTCCTCTTCTTCTGGCTGTGGTTCATTGGGCGCAGCCTCTTCCTCCTTCTCCTCTCTCCTGAAGGATCTGCTCTCCTCTTCCTCACTTTCTCTATAGCGCCCCCTACGCCACGACGAAGGCCTCTCCTCTTCTCCGTTGTTGGTTTTCTCCATAGTGGTGGTGGTAGTAGTAACAGTATCATCGGTATCCGGGCTCTCCAGTTTCTGCCTCTCCATGGCCTCCTTCACGCGCCTCAGTCTTCTCTCCTCTCTTTTGGCCATGCGCTCCATCAGGGCCTGGTCTTCTTCATCTGCTCCTCCTCCTCCTCCCAGAGAGCTGCTCACAGACACAGACTCTGTCACACTGCAAACACAAAACAGCCACTGTGTCAGAAAGAGGTCACACTAGAGCACATTGAGATGGTAATATACAGGGCATCAGATGTCATTAGCTTCTGGACATTATAGTAAAGGGTGCGTTCATGTCCTCTATGTATGTATATGTAGCTTCTGGACATTATAGTAAAGGGTGCGTTCAGGTCCTGTATGTTGGCTTTCTGTGCTTTTCTGGGGAAACTACATTGACTCATATTCATTTACTGGAGAATGACTCAAATCTTCCAAAATCCATTAACCACACTTGTCTAACGTTTACCTTAAATGAATCCATATCTCAACTTTAAACCATTTCATAGGGCCCACACCACCCACTACTAAAAACTAAACTAAATCTTGACTAGGCAGACCTGAACCAGGACTAGAACAGGACCAAACCAAGTCTAGATCAGAACTAAACTGGGCTCAAACCAGGATCAAACCAGACACTTTGTAAATAGGAAAACTCATCCATATTACTGCAGAATAGAATACATTTTCCTGTTTAGAGATACGCACAGTTCATATAATCCAATTTAGAAACAAAAAACGGTGCATGGTGGCAGAGTGGTTAGCCCTCCTCTCTCTAAACAATAGCGGAGGATTTGAGTCTCATTCCTGTTGGAGTTTTACACATGATTGCACTACACCCATTTTAAGTTTGTCCGTCCAAATACTGTTATTGGCAATTTAATATGCGTTCAGTTAAAGTCCGCAGAGACCAGGTGCAGTCCAATGATTATTACTCATACCGTATTACAACAAAGATTATGAAGCGTAACCAAATCCCTGACAATCCTGACAATATAACAACTGATCGCATATGTTTGCAACCACTATTCTATACACTACCAATCAAAAGTTTCGACTCGCTGTCTCATTCAGTGTTTTCTTTCTTTTTTCTTACCACTTTCTACATTTTAGATACAAAGGATACATAGGATTTGGTTATAACTTTTTGTTTCTGTGCTACATAATTTCATACGTCTTACTTCAGTCCAATCTTTTGACTGGTAGTGTGACTTTATCCTGTTGTGGGAGACATTTTGAGGACTTTTGACCGTAAGTTTTGATTGCTAATTGCTATGGCAGCAGTCATCATTTTTTATCACTTTCTAACAAATAGTAACACAGATGAGTTACAACCCTTCCCCAAACCATGACTCAACCTCTTCTGACCTCAATATCAGTCTAACGTTTTCCTTGTGTTTAGACAAAGCACAAAGCCCTGCGCTGGGTCCCGTCTCAGGGCTGCTCCTCACACTGTGCCTGTTGTGTCGAGTCTGAAAGCTCCTTGTGAGGAAATACCCCTGACCACAGACCACAGATGTGCAGATACATTTCCAAAGAAACCACTCCCCCCACGGCAGCTCAGCCAGCGCATCTATCAGTGCTACGGCTTTATCAGGAATGACATCAGGCTAACACTATTGTACCATGAAAATATGCATTACTTGGGGTTAGCTTTAGTTGCAAACCGATAGTGTCCAGTGTATCTGATGTCTAATATTTGACAGAAAGAAAGAAATAATTGGTAACCGCACTGTTACGGGGGTGACAGTGGCTCATTGTTGGAAGACGACATCCTGTTCAGATCAAGTTCTCTTGTTGTGTCCTTAGGCAAGACATTTCCCCCACATTGTCTAGTATGTGTATGTGTGTGTGTGTGTAAAAGCGATTGGCCGTGGTCGGAGGGGACGATGGTGCAGACTGGCAGCGTTCCCTCGCTCTACCCCAAGGACCAGTGCAACTGTACAATAGCAGCTCACCACCTCCGTGTGTGGAGTGACTGAATAATGAATACAGTGTAGTGCTTTGATAAGCTTTGACAAATGTAAGGCATTAGTATTTCTAGGAGTAGAATGAAGAATAGAAACAATTAATTTAGAGGTTATGTGTACAATAACAAAAAGTATTTATGAGATAAAGACGACAACTATACCGACATTTGAGAGTAAAGGATGCCTCGCTTTGGAGCATGAGAAATCAAGATAAAAAGTTATGCATAATTGTCGGCAAATTAAATACTTAAAGAAAGTCTAAATGAAATGCATTGCAGTTTTGTCATATTCGATTAAGGCTGATCCCTGAAGGTAAGAGTAAAAGTTAAGAAGTGGATATCACTCACATCATCTTAGTGTTGTGAAAAACTCAATTTTTCCCACATCAGTGCCCTGTATCTGTATCTCCCATAAACCCACAGTCTGTATAAACAAGTGGACTAAGGGAGTGTGATGTTACCCATAGCATTCGGCTCCAGTCAAATAAAGCTCATTGAGGCGGAAGTTATGGGCGCGAATTTGGAGTCAGGTTCCATATTTGGAATTCCGACCACGAGTATCATAGCAACCATAGAGCCTATCAGGAGCAAGGGTGTTGAAGGTAATGCTTCTTCCCGCCTGCACCGCTGGTTTGACAGGACACTTAGCAAAGCTGTCAATCAAACCTGTTTCTAATGCTAGCAGGAGTGAACGAAAAAGGTTATTATTGTTTATATCTTGGTTTACAAACAAAAAAGCAAAATAAAAACACCAGGATAATGTAGAGTGAGTCAATACGAACATTTTAAGACCAAAATGACGAGGCTCACAGCAGCAGTTACAGAGTGAGGGGTGACTGTTTTTCAATGGAAAGTGAATTGGACCCAGAGTTGATGGAGTGTACCCATGCTTACTTCCTATTTAAAACGTGGCAGCTTGCAGGTTAGCTATAGCTATGGTGTGTGTGTGTGTGTGTGTGTGTGTGTGTGTGTGTGTGTGTGTAGGTGTGTGTGTGTGTGTGTGTGTGTGTATGTGTATGTGTGGTCACCTGTGATTGTTGGTCAGGATGGAGGTCTCAGACTGATTGATGTTGTTCTCTTCGTTCTCTCTGTTCTTCATCCTCTCCTGACGAGCGCGGCGTCTCCTCTCACGAGCAGCTTCCTCCTCATCATCATCAGTACGAGCCAACCTGCACACACCAGGCACAAACAAACTCAGGGAGTGGCTTTCAAACAGTCGTGGAAGATGTACTTAAAGGTGCGCTATGTAACGTTTTGAATGAGGGTCTGTCACCTGGTTGTTTCTATGGATATGTAATTGCTTTCCCTGGAATGTTCCACAGTATGACATTAAATAGATCTACCTTACAGGTGGTTTTATTGCTCATAAATACCTAGAAAAACAGGCATTCTGACTGTAAGCGGGGTTCCCTTTCCACAGATCTGACCTGTAACCTGTCTCCATAAAGATAGAAAGGTTTAATGCCACACTGTGAAACATTACAGACAAAGCAATGGGTCTACATGGAGAAAAGCATTTGGCACACTCTCTACCAGAAAAGTTACACAATGCACCTTTAAGTAAAAGTACAGATACTGGAGCAAACAAGTACTCAAGTAAAAGTGATCTACTTAAGTAAAAGTATTAAAGTACCTGTTTAAAAATAGTTAAATGTATTTCTCGCATATTTTGAGGTCTTATAAGGCTTCAAATGTAGTGATTTTGTAAAGATTTGTGCTGCATTTTGTTCAACAGAAAGAATTGAATCAATATTTCTAGCTGTTTTTATTTGTATATTTTTCTTTGCTCAAACAATGAACTTGATAAAAAATAAACCTTCAACCCTTCAAGAGCGATAAAACTTTTGCTTTCTCAGTCCAGTTTGATGTAGGGGAGTAAAAGTAAAAAGTATCCACTGTAAATAACGTACTTAAGTGAAGTACAAATACCTAAAATGTATACTTAAGTACAGTACTTTACTACTTTTACTTTGTTACACTCCAGTACTGTTTTCAAATAGAGCCTTCCAGGAGTAACCTGTTCAGAAGAGTTGCACACGCAGCTTGGTACTGTTTTTAACATTCAACCCCATTCATTTTAATGAGACAGCAAAACAAAGACATTCACTTTGACATTTGTAGACCATAAAAGCAAATGGTTGTTGTTTAAACGTTATATGCTCAAATTTAGAGGTAATAGACATAAAAGATCTGACTGCCAGCCTCATTCTCTAAAGTTAACTTTTAAAGAAAGCAGGAAGGTCTGTAGCTTTGAGGATTTGGTGACAACTGAAAACATTTAAAAGGTAACAAAAGGGGTGAAATTAATCTTTGGGTTTGACACTGCTTGACTAAACATGGCAGCAGTGACTTGGCTTGATCTTGTAGATAGTTTTCAGCTGTTATCAATATTCCCTTCTTTCTTAGAAGCTCTGTTACTCACATTACACATAATCTGAGCTTTATTTTAACACAGTCTGTCTAGAAAAAGCTGGTTTAGTTGGAACTACAACAGGTGAGATGTTGTGTGTGCAAAAACAAGTCTCACACATAAAATTAGTCAGAAACACCTAAAGAGGACCACGAACGCTCCTATTGATCACAGGCTCCTGAAAATGTGTTTTTAAATGAATTTTGTATATTAAAACATTGTTGGCTGTGTTTGCCAATGTGTGCATTTTGTCACCATGGTAACTGCTGAACATTCTGCCAATAGAGATGCATGCAGAACACCCCCAGCGTGATGTCACTGCAAAGTATCAATAAGAACAGGTCCTTGCCGCAGATTGGAAGCCAAATTTCCACTTGTAAGCTCCAAGACAACTGCAGCTACAGAAGAAATACAATTTTTTAGAAGTGAATCCAAGTTAAGGCTTTATACAATTGTGATTTTTTTTTTTTTTTTAGCTAATTGCTCACCCCTAATCTTAGTATTCAAAACTAAACTTTGGTGTAATTCTGAAGTGTAAAAACAAGTACAAAATACATAAACAGATGGAAACGCTTTAAGCACACCATTTCTCCTCTTGTCTGTGTAACTCCCCATCCACCTCACAGGCCTCTCCTCTTACCTCCTCAATCAGAAACCTTTACGGGGACTATTCTTCAAATTGGACCATAACCGTCACATAATCCAGACTTTTCCTCCTCTTCCGATCAAGCTGACCTGTCAACTGTGCAACCACCAATACTTTTTATCAGAGGTAAGTACACCGATAAAGTCTAGGTACACAAAACTCCACTCCTTGGGTTTATAGTGCTGAGACTTGGCCAAATGGTCTGAATTGCTTGTATACGACTACATAATACGTTTACATGACTTCAGTCTTTTTAGTGGCCTTTCCTGGCGTTTTCTTTTTACGTGATTTACAAGAAAACATCTGAATTTAGTTTAAGATGTTAAAATGGACAATCCAGACTGTGTTTAAATCTGTGTTTAGTGAGGTTTTGTATAAAGGAGAATGTAATGTAATTTTAAGACAGACTAGCTGTGTTGTCTTCCTTTGAGAACTGAAGGATATTAAGAAATAAACAAATTACAGCCTCAATGGTTTATAGTTACATAATCTGTTTGGTCCAAAAGCAACAGCAGCTCCATTCAGAGACAAAGATTATATTTGACAGTTGTAATGAAGAAAGTTAGAAAAACACCACACAAAGGTAATATAGGGATAAGCAGCGCTGTTATGTTATGAATATACCAGATTATTTGCATAAAAATGTAATCTCATATTCTAATCTGATTTTTATCCAGCCACACTGCTGCTGTTTTTAAAGTCGTAACATGCAAGTTTTCTGTTTGAGGGTCTAAAAAGATTTGTTTTTCTGATTACAACAATGGCATGTGGGGGGTGTTGGCAATTACTGTTCCACAAATAATAATAATAATAAAAAAACACACATTCACAAACATTTATTAAGACTTTTATATGAATTCTGGCTGGATTTTTTTCTTTTTTTTTATTAATTACAAGTCCCTAAATCTCATGTTTCGTGAGATCTACTTCAGCTTTTAAGTCAAGTCCCAACAAATACTCCATCTACCGTCTATCAGATCATTCCCCAGGGACAACAGCTATACCTATTCTTATATTTACCCCAAAAAATTCAGACCCAAATTGAAATCTGACTTTCCTGTGTAGAGCTTGTTTCCACTTAAAGGGCCCATATTATGCTGCATGTTGTAATGTTTCCCCATCAAAAATATACCAGTTGTGTTTTGTTTGATTCATACATGTTTAACACACAAATCCTGCATATTCTTCTCTCAAACAGAAAACACTCAGTTCGACCTTGTGATGTCATGTGGTAATACAGAAAGTGCTCCACTGTGTTTTTAAACTCCATACACATTCACTAGAATCATTTGGATAACTGAACCTCTAGAATTGCCTAGCTGTACTGAACAAAAGGTAAAAGGTAGCTGTTAACTTGAAAACTACCTCTTAATGACATCACAAGGTGGAGCAAAGCATTTTGAACGTTGGAGATG
The DNA here is from genome assembly GCA_029959045.1 of Taenioides sp. WSHXM2023. NCBI lineage: Eukaryota > Metazoa > Chordata > Actinopteri > Gobiiformes > Gobiidae > Taenioides > Taenioides sp. WSHXM2023. Next base: position 10,720,059 of record CM057085.1, read on the forward strand.
TAGACAGACTAATAATAAAAGGATTACTCAAAACTCCAGAGCCTCAGCTTCACAAAGTGTCCAGCCATTTGTCTGTGCTCCAAAGGGTTTAGAAACAAATTCACTTTGAATTGAGACTTATTTTAGTCGTTTTAGGAAAAATACGCCAGAATAGTAAGGGTTAAATAATCACCAGTTTTTAGTGGTCTCTTGTTCGAAGGGGCCATCAATAAAAAGAAGGATGTTTGTTATGTTTTATACAAGGAGAAAACTGCATTATCATTTTACTTCAACGTTATCTAAACTAACACAAAAGATCCACTATGTAACTTTTCTAATTGTCTCCAGATGTTACTGCTTTGCCTGGAATGTTTTAGAATATATGACTAATCTACAGTATCTCATATGTGTATTTATTTTTGCTTGCTTCTCCACAGATCTGACCTATAACTAAGCCCGGTGGCACCTCCCCATTGTCTCTGTGGAGATAGATACATGAAAATAGCAATACTGTGGAACATTCCGAGCAAAGTTTTAACATATCCATGGAAACAAGTAGGTGGCAGACCCTCCACCGGAAAGTTACATAATACATCTTTAGTACGTGTGAAATATAGCTTTGTATTGCTTGTAATCACGCCAGATTCATTTCAGTCTTGACAAAACGCAGCTCAAAAACTTGGACGTTCACCAAGCAGCACTTATATAAGCTTACTTCACATACTCACAGTGGAGCATTCTGGGTAAAGACAGACCCAGGAAGGAAGAGGATATTTTCAGAGCTGTGTGACCTGTACTTCTATACGGGAATATCTCCTCATTTACAACCCCCCCAAATATTATAACATATGTGATCAACAATGCAGTAGAACACAGAGTCGTATAAGGTCATGTTTTGAGTGTACGTTGTGTTCTAGTCCAGATGACGTGAGCAGGGCTAGTCCGCTGTCGTTATCTCAGCAAAGTCGTGCGGAATCATATGGATGTCTTTAATAATTGCGCTGGATTTACTGAAGGGTGCGGTGGAGTGGACTCATCAAAACACCATTGTTTTAACTAAGACCAGCCAATAAATTTACGTGTAGCCAGTGAGTCCAGGCCTTTAACATCTGGAAAATCTCCAACTGTAGTTTTGACAAATCCAGGAAAACAGCAATTGAAATGTAGCTACACGTTTATTTATTTAGTAAAGGTGGATTGTGTAACTTTTTATGGTAGAGGGTCCGTCAAATGCTTTGGACAGGTCAGATCTGTGGAGAGGCGACCACGCTCACAGTCAGAATGCCTGTTTATCTAGGTATTTTTGAGCTATAAAACCACCTGTAATTGAATACATGTAAAGTAGAGCTGTTTAATGTCACACTGTGGAACATTCCAGGCAGAGCAGTGACATATCCATAGAAACAAGCAGGTGACAGACACATCCACAACCAAAAAGTTAGATAGTGCACCTTTAAAGCAACACAATGGACTTTTTTTTGTTTCCTTGGCGCAGTATCTGGTATCACAAGAGACTTCATTTTGGGTCGGGTAATATAATTTTCATAAAGAAAGTAAACTGGAGTGAAAATAGTCATGTTTAGTTTACCCAAAGGTACAGTAATTCACTTTTTCAATTGGAGTTTCAAGATTCATAGTATAGTTTTGAAATGCAATATAAGAGGTGCAAGTCCCCATCCCATAACCCCAGCTGCTTGTCCACATACTTGTAGATGTTATTGCATTGCCAAGATTCTGATTGACACTCTTTATCATGCTTCACTGCGGTTTATTACTAACTGTAGAGCTATGGCGCACAAGTGGGATGGCCTTCTCTGCCCACTAGGAGGCAGGGACACTGGTACAGCCTATTTTTATTTACAAGGCTACGCTCGGACTACTGACTCCCTGTATTTGTCCTTTAATCACACAGAGAAGTGTTGACTCTTACTCCTTGAACTCTAAAGATCAGCTGTTGCTCCTTTAAGCCAAATAACTAAAAATATAGGACCTTTAAACTTGTGATTCATAAGTTTTTATAGTAAGTAAGTACAATGTTGAGTGTCAGATACATAGGGATACATAACAGTTTTAAGAGCTTTTGCCACGCCCTTTTTTAAATGTTTAATTGATTGTCAGGACATGTCTTCAGTCGACCAAAACTTTCTTCAGGCGACCACAGCCCTGGATCATATTGTAGCTCTTATCCCTTTTGTATTACTGAGCCTTCTCCCTTGTGCATTGTTAGCAGCACCTGACATCCCCACACCGCTCTGTATGTCTGACCTTTGACCTCACATGCCCGGCTCCTGAAAACCTGCGCTCTGCCTTTGAGGTCGTCCAGCCGAGCGTGCCGCAGCATGCTAATGACAACATGTGTGGTGAAGCGCCGGGTTTATGGGAGATTTTACAGCTCGTGAACAACTGTTTTCCCCCTCCCGCTTTCTTCTCTTTTTTTCTGTGTTGCATCAGAAGAAATATTGTCTAAGCCGAGTTTGTTAAAGTCCCGGAGAGAGCTGTGAGAGTGACAGCAGTGATGTCAATGCAGGGTTTGTACATGTGATCAAAGGAGGGAGAGGAGGAATATACTTTGTTCTGTTTTAATATAAAAATAGGCCTGTTATGTGGAATAGACTGAAACCAAACAATGAAGCAGAAATATCCCCCCAAAAGTCAACTATATGTACAATATTTTATACAGCCCAATCGTGTTGGGCTGTATAAAAAGCAGTACTCAACACTTAAGTAGTTAGTTTGTGCAATTTTTTTCATAATTTAACCTTCTACAACTCAAATATGATTATATTGCAGAAAAGATAAATAAATAAATAAATAAATAAATAAATACTACCACAAAGAAAAAAGTCCCCGCGATAAATATTGACTCCCAAAAATTATTGTTCTAGTTGTCATACAGTGTATTGAATAGGTTAGGGCGAGGGGAATAGGGTAGAGTTAGAAGGTTAGGGTTAGGATTAGGGTTTTAGGGGTTAGGGTAGAGTTAGGGGGTTAGTGTTAGGATGAAGGTTAAAGGGTTAGGGGTTAGGGTAGAGTTTGGGGGTTACGGTTAGGATGAGAGTTAGGGGGTAAGGGTTACGGGTGGGTTACACAATTTTTTTTGTAAGCAAATGAAGGCTGTACTGCAGGGTGTATAGCTTTTGAATGTATTTATTTTAGTTTACATTTTATAGTTGAAAACAGTCAACATTAGCAATATGTTTTTCTTTTATGTTGAATCAACTAAATGAAACTTAACAGCAGTTACACTCCAGCCATATAGAAGCTAATAAGCTAAAACTGGTTAGAATGGTTTGAGTACCAGTCAAAAGTTTGGACACACCCTCTCATTCAATGTTTTTCTTTGTTTTTACTACTTTCTACATTTCATATACATACAGAAGACATCAAATATATGATGTAAGATATATGGAATTATATAGCAAAGAAAAAGTTAAATTTATAGAACTTTTATGGCTATTTCGATTTCAGTCACAGACAATAGTCATCCACAATATCAATGTATCTCTCCAAGGTCGTAGGAGCAGAGAGCACACTAACCCATGTTTAAAATACCAGTGTTGTATTTTTAAGAGACTGAAAATAAAAACAGTGATATAAAAAAACAACTGCCTGATAGTCCCATAGGAATGCTCCGTCCCAGATACATCAGCAAATGTCATGAGAAAGAGGGAGCGACATCAGCTAAAAATGGAACAAAAGAGTCCTTGGCGGCTACAGTCTCAGGGTTAAAGATGTCTCTGTAGGAGAGCAGAGTGAACTCCTAAAAGCTGAATTAGCGTCGCTGTCAATCACGAGCTAACACGCCTTCTGCAGGGAATAGTCAATGTTATTTTAGTTTTGTACTTCAGAAAATCAGACTTAAATATAGGTCTACACTGTCCCGTGCAGTAAATTAGAACTCAGGTTTGAGGCTCAGCTCCCACTCTGACCAAGTTCTTTCGTTGTGTCCTTAAAGGTGCATTGTGTAACTTTTCTGGTTGATGGTCTGTCAAATGCTTTTCTCTATGGAGATGTTGTTGCTTTGTCTGGAATGTTTCACAGTATGGCATTAAACCTTTCTATCTTCATGGAGACCAAACCAGACCAAGTTACAGGTCAGATCTGTGGAGAGACAACCCTGCCCACAGTCAGAATGCCTGTTTTTGACCTATAAAACCTCTTGTAATTGAATAAATGTAAGGTAGAAATGTTTACTGTCATTCTGTGGAACAGTAAAAGCAGAGCAATGACGTCTCCATAGAAACAAGCATGTTATGAACTCTCCAGAAAGATTACACAATGCTCCTTTAAGTAAGACACTTCACCCATCTTGCCCATTATGAATGTAGTGTGTGTATAAGTAATCGTTGGTGTTACGACAGCCCGATGGTGCAGATTGGCAGTCTCGCTTCTGTTACTTAGTTAGTTGAAAATGCATTGCTAATCATCTACTAAAATAAGGGTTAGTTGCAGCCCCGTTCATGAATTAAAGCTGCAGTTGGTGCCTTTTAGGGTGAAGGGTCCACCACATGCCTCTCTCCATATTCTCCAGTATGGCATAAAACATCTCAAGGCCAAGCTGCAGGTTGGATCTGCAGAAAGGCAAGCCTATTCACAGTATTAAAGAAGACCTATTAAGTGTGTGTCTGCTATATAACTATAAGCTATGAGACTATTCATCTAAAACAACTTAATAAAAAGAAAACGATGCCTTCCGCGTTAGAAAACCGCTATGTCCAGTGGGAGCTGACATCGCCGTAAACGTCATCACAACAAAGAGTCAGCACCTCCGACGGCGTGGGTTTATACCAAAATGACTACGCAACTCAGACGAATTCTACACGCATCATCAATTAGAAGTAAGAAGTGAAAACGGGAGCTGATAGGCAATAAAAAAAAAAAAAAAAAAATAAGATTGCTCAAACATGCACAAATCAAGTGAGTAAATGGTGAGGGGAAACTACTAAAACAGGGATAAAAACTCTAAAAAGTCAATTTAGCAGAATAGGTCAGCTTAAAGTTGGACAGCTGTAACTAAAATATAGCTTACCATCACAGAGTATCGCGTGAAAGAATAATGCATATCGGTCGGTCAAGAAAAAAGATTTCGGTCCGGCCACTGCATGCATCCCTCCTATCGCAGAATCCATACAGTACCTTAGCAAAGACCTATGCGCTCAATCAGACTATTCATATATTCATTTCAAACTATTCTAAACTTGATGTCTCTGGCAGCTTCAATCTCAGGGTTAAATATTCCTCAGCAGGGGAGCAGAACAAACTCCTAAAAGCTGAATTAGCATTGCCGTCAATCACAGGCTAACAGCGCCGCATACACAACTGCTAGTTTAATATCCCAAATATCCTTCGCCAGGCCCCACAGACTATCGGCATGGCGACTTGAGAAGGGGGGAGGGACCAGAGGATGTAAGAAAAGAAAATGAAAACGCATGTAATAAGAAAGAAGAAACAACAATCTGCACTTTTGATCAAATTCAGTTTCCTGTTCGGAGCAGTGTTTAGACATGGTTATAAATGTCAGGTATGTGTGTCTGTCAGAACGCAGTACTGTATAAAGCTGTATGCCAGGAGCTTGGGTGGCCCTGAGCTGCTCCTAATAAAAGCACGTTGAATGACAGCTAATATAGAGCCCCATAGTTTATACACAGAGATGTTGTAAAAACTTAATGACTTTTGCATCTGGTGGGTTCTATACAGATGTGGAAGAGGTAGTCAGGCGTGTTCAACAGGGAGAATATGGAAACTTACAGTTACTTCAATAGTGAATGTAGAAGTGTAGAAGAGTAAAAGTGGACAGTATTAATGACTTAAAGGGGCTTTATTATGCTATTTTCTCAGCTGTGCTATAATGTTGTTTCGTCATCAAAAACATACATGAAGGTTTGTTTAGTTTCATTCACACGTTTAACACACAAATTCTGCATATTTAGTTCATTTCTCTAACACAATCACCACCTTGTATGTCTTGTGCTCCACTCCATACACTTTAATTAGAATCATTTGGATAATAATTTCAGCCCTGGAACTGCCAATCTCTGCTGAACAAAAGGTAAAAGGGTAGCTGTTAAAGTGAAAACTACCGCTTCATGACATCACAAGGTGGAACAGAGCACTTTGAGCGTTGGAGATGTAGACAGACTAATAATAAAGGATTAACAATGAGTAGGACTTACTATGGAGCTCAACAGTGACTGCACACATGCTGTTCTTGAATCACTTTTCCCAGAGACCTTTAGAAAATAATTTGTATTAAAAGTCTGAAAGCTTGAAGTGTGCTAATCCACTATGTGGTAACTGACTACAAGACCTATCATTTTATTTCAAATCTGTTTACTTTAAACTTTTGAAACTGCTTTGGGTTGCCAAATTTGAGGTTGTATGTGTGTTTTGGACTAAAAAACAACCATGTTATGGACATTAGTTACCGCATGGTGAGCCTCCATCGTTCGTTTAAACCTGAGATCCAATCTGTAACACGGGAGCTGCCTGTAGCTCTCCACCCCCTTTAAAGTAGCTCACCAAGGGATTTTTGTATTATACGCATTGTGCTGAATAACAAAAAATGATGAATTAAATGCATATTACAATTTAAATGTGTGATTTTGATGTCTGACTTTGTGCACTAATAAATGGACAATGGTTTCTATTTTATACGGATCTAACTGTATCCCATATAAGGCTCACAGTGGCTCTTATTTCTTAAAACCACTAAAATTAGTTGCTCTCTGGCATTTATGTTTTGTAAAAGGAGCTCACCAGAGGAAAAAGGTTGGAGTCCCCTGCTTTAAACTCTTATTTGAACTTTTCAAAAATGTATGGGAAATGTAATTCAACAAAATGATAGTTGACTAATAAAAAATGTGTTGGACTAAAACTCCATCAACTGAAGCGTCTACAAGGACCACAGCAGGAAACAACATTATAACATAGAGCAGAAAACAGCATAATATGGGCCCTTTAAGTGTAGTTACAGTCCAAAACAAAGCAGCAGTGTATAGTACAGTACAGTAACTACAGCATATGTCTGTCATACACAAAGCCCTGCAATCACTGAGGGAGAAAAAAGTACAAATATTTTCTTTACGTCCAAATATCTCAGAAATGTCAGAGAAAACAATTTGGCAAAAGCCCATGAGAACAGACTTCTTCGCCCTCCTCGAGACGGGACAGAGGGACGGAGGGATGGAGGGATGGCGGGAGAGGGGAGAGACTCAAACGCTGACCCATTCCCACGCTGCTCTCTCTGGACATGTACTACCACACTGGCCCCCTCCCTGACCCTTCCCTGTAGCATTAGCATTAGCTGGGACAGATCACAGATAGTGTCCAGAAGAGATGGTTCATTTGGACATTTATATTTCAAAAGTAAGATTCTGGTCAGAGTGGACAATTTAAACACGTCCGGCTGCATTATCGTAACTCAAAACTGAAATATGACCTAATAGGATATTAAAAGAATCATATGTATTTCCGAATATGTTTGTAGAGGTCTAAACTACAGGATAAGGATGTGTTTTTGTTTTTGAACATGCTGTTGAATAATAGCAGTGATTGCATAGTATCCATTTGAAATTCATCTTAAATGATCAGATGTGCAGGATACATGGTTTGACAGCAGTGGCGTTTGAATCTTTATGGTCATCCAACAGCCAATTTTGATTAATAATAATAACATAATAATGATCTTTATATCAGTGTTTTCTGATTAATAGCAAAAGGAGAAATTTAATTCTCTCACCTGGACAAACATTTGGTTTTTGATCAAAAATCCTACCTGGGCAACTGAGGGATTACACAGTTTAGGACGAATGATATAAAACAGAAGCTGAAAAAATGCAGCAGTAAAGATGCAGTTATTTCAGGGGTCTGCAAACTTTTTTCACCAAGGAAGTAGTGGGCCACAGACTGGAAGATAGCAGATTGTTCAAATGGGTGGATTTGACTTAGTTTTCACAGAGTCGCCATACCTTTAACATGGCTTGAATGATTAATTTTGGGTCTGTATCACAAACATAGACATATATAAATGAACAAAGCTAACCCACTAGCCGCCGTGTTCCAAATAGGAAGATTTTGGTCTTAATTTTCATATTAACCCACTCTACATGATCCTTGGGTTTTTATTGCTCTGTTTTGCCCATAAGTAAATTCAAATTCCTGGACCTGGCTCCAAATTTGGCCCTATAACTGCTAGCCTTGTGAGCTTCATTTGACTGGTCCACTTTTTTATACAGTCTAAGATCACAATTGGCCAATTCAGCAGAAATAAAAATTGGTCTGTGGGCCGGGCCATAGTTTGGTCAGTTATTCAAAAGAAGATTGTTTATGATGTATATGAGGGTTGGTTATGGTTAAATCGTAGATGAATTGTTCATTAGAGTAAATTCAAATAATTACTCATGTCTACAAAAAGAAAGAAAATATGAGATCGAGATAGTGAGACAGATCCATGAGAAACTGGAAAAACGCACGAGAAAATGTGGAAATGTAGCACCAAGAGAGAATCAGCGGTAAAAATAATTCTCATGGGGAAGTAGATGGACAGGAGGAGATGGAGCTGAGGAGGAGAGTGAAAAAAAAACATTTGAATAAAAATATATTTTATTTATAACTCCAATAACGTACGAAATAGGATGACTAGCCAATATCTGCTTGCATTTGAACTACTGCACTACCAATGTCCTTAAGGAGATTGAGCGCTCATATTTTTAGAAACTATGCACAAAGCTACAAAACCTGTCTATTTTAAGATGATACTGACATTTCTCTGGCAAACTAAATTGACTGGGAAAATTTTGCATGCAGGCACACTCTTCAGAGGGGGAAAAAGAGCTAAAAAAAGAGTAGTAGACATTCCTCCATGATTGGTTCAGTGTCAGTGAATAGAAACAAGGTGTAGTCTGATGAGTGAACCTCCACCTGAAATATATGAGTACATGTCTGGTAGAGGTAGAAGAAGAAGCTGTACCCCAAAAAACTGTAATTGTAATAGATCAGAAAACAGTGTAACATAGGCCCTTTAATATAACCGCTAATTTACACTGCAGCCCAAACTCCACCCAACACATATACTCTGATGGATCTTACAGTAACTCAAACCACAACATACCACAACACAGTGCTAAAACAACACTTAGTGCTCACATTTAATGATTTACACTGAGGAGAGACGCATTTCCCAGCATCACGGCTCCAGATCTTTGCCTGCAAGCGGAGACGAAGGCCCCCAGTTTACACCACGTCTATGGAGGAACAATAGATGAACTGTAGACAGAGAAGTGGATGGGGCTTGTCAAACACTCATCACCACATCCATAGCCAGGAGCAGAAGACATGAGGAAACTTTTATTCAGGAGTTTTAGCTTCCTGTTGATGTTTTAAGGACTTTTACCCAAGAGATACAATATTTTGCTTTGAATTGTTAACTGCTATGGCAACAGTGTTAGATTTTCATCACTCAGAAACATGATAATTGAACCCCCAATACTGGACTTTGTAATGTACACTATAGTATACACCAGTGGTTATTAACCTGGGGGGCGCGCCCCCCCTAGGGGTGCGCTAGAGATCGCAGGGGGGTCGCACAATTTTGTCTGTGTTAGGCATGTTCCTTTACCAAAACTATATTTTTGCACATTAAAATTATAGAATTCCAACAACATATTCAATATTGGTCAGATGAATCAAAATTGTGTAATCCAAATTAAAACATATTTTCATCCACATTTAAATTCGTTACCTCTGACCTCTGAATCTGCGTAGTTAGGCAACCCGCAGATTCGCCGTCAGCGGGCTAGTCAATACTTAAGAATCTTTGCTAGAACTATGTAGCACTAATTGCTGTCAGAATCATTTTAAGAATACTGCTACACAATGTCTGAGAAACGTAGAAGTGTCGATGATCCACCTGTATCAAAAAAGAAAAGACAATATTTCGAGAGTTACCTTGATTTTGGTTTTATCGAGGGACAGGACAGTTCTCGGCCCGAGTGCGTTATTTGTGGTGAGAAGCTAGCTAATGACAGCATGAAGCCTTCCAAACTGAAACGACACCAGGAGACCAAGCACAACCACACTATTGGAGAAAGTCGGGAATATTTTGAGAGGAAGAAACAACTGGCACTATCAAAAAGATCCACGGACATCAGAAAAGCTTTTGAAAGAGCAGGTAGTGATTTACACAGAGCCACGGAGGCGTCATTTGATAGAACCTGACATCACATCCCTGGCCAAAGGTATGCAATACCAAGGTAGTCATTAGTTTATGACTGAATAAACTGGCACAGAGTAACCAAGCAGGAATAACTTGTTAATTGTTATCAATTTTTGTTAATATTAGTTTGTTAATAGCAGGTGTCCCAACTTGTTTTGAAATGATGTGCATGTGAATATCAGCAGATTGTTTAAGTTAACTGTCTGAAAGAGATCTGTGACAGAGCTGTATGTTTTGGCCTAGGTGCTGATACATCTCTGAAAGTCTATCTTTATTCCTTATGTGAGGTGTGTGTGTGTGTGTGTGTGTGTCCACTCTGTTCATGGAAACTGTTAAAGTTTAATGTTTAGCTCTCACATTGACACCAGGCCTTGTTAAATGTCCTTGCAGTTACCATTTGTGGATATTTTGTTCATCTGGTGAGACACAGAAGGGGGGAAAAATGGTATCTGATGTATCTTAACAATGAGCCATTGCTTTTCCACAGTAATGTGGTATACCTACTCTGTTTATTCAAAAAATTAAACTGTGTGTGTGTGTTAAAATAAAATAAAAAGGAAGAATTTTTTCAAATAAAAGTTTGTAATTAATAACGTTATTCTTTTAGTGTGTATATGCGGGTAGTATTTGGGGTTGGGGGGGCCTGGCTTGTCTTGGACACGGACAAGGGGGGCTTCAAGGAAAAAAGGTTAAGAACCACTGGTATACACTATTACACCATGGTTCACTGCAGTCCTTGCAATCTGGCCTATGTCATCAGAGGTTATAATACTCCCTACAATAAAAAATTAGACAATATTAACAATGTGCTGGAGCAGTAGTGATACAATAAATGACTTCAGAGTAAAAAATAAGAATATCTGTGTAACTGTAGAAGTAACATGTCTGGACATGAGCTTAAAGTAAAGTGGGACTAAACACCTAAACTCTGTCCAAAACCACATTTCAAATAGAGCTGGGCAGTGCCTCCGGGACGAAAGAACAGAGTGAGGGGGAGGAGAGGGCGGGGTCTGGAGGCATAAGGGACAGTGTGATTGGTCTGACAGATATCAATACTGTTAAACTCTGCCAATGCAGCCAGGTATCGCCAAAATGACGACAAATTAACAGGATTATCTACTGAAGAACAGTAGATAATCCTGTTAAAACACCAAACACAGTTTAGTGGCAAAGAAGTGAATTTAGTGTTGGTAAGTATGAAGGACAAAATAATGCAGGAAATCAGGTCACACACAAAAAAGAAAGAAATGTATGCAACTTTGTATATTTGAAATTGACCCATCTACAATCTGAATTACTAACATACAAAAAACTGTATGGAAAAGGTGACATGATATATTTATAGAGTCTAGATTTCTTTTTTGAGTGGAGCATGTTATCCCAGAACATTACAGCTGTCCAATGACTTAATTTATAGCTGTGGAAACTGGGAAACTGTGTGTATATGATATGTTTGAGTGCGGTTTAATAGGTGGCACAGAGCGCGTGCCTCGCTCCAGGTGCCAGTCTGGGCACACTTACCCAGCCTGTGGAACTCTGACTATAACACTGTATAGAACATTGTATATGACTGTATATAACATTGTACATAACTCTGAATATAACTCTGTATATAACACTGTGTATAACACTGTAACACTGTATATGTAAATGTATATAACCAGAGCGCTCCCACACGACTGCAGTCAGACATGTCTATAGGAGCCAGCCCCTGCAGTCGGGGCTGTAAACACTTCTAATGTGCAGGAATTTGGCTTTGTGACAAGCTTATTACATAGCACCACGCTCCAGACCTCTGCTTCTGCTCTCTTTCTGTTCTCCCTCCGCCCTCTGATCTTTCTCATTGCTCTCTCCTCTCTCTTTCTCCCTTTACTTTCCCTCTTCTTTCTCTCTCTCTGCTCTCTCATTGCTTTCTCTCTCTGTTCTCTTTCTCTTTCCCTCTTTTAGTCATGTCCAAAATAAAGTACATCAAAATATAAAACATGATATTGTCATCCCAATTTTGTACACACAATATTTTTAGGTGACCAAAAATCTACCTGGAGTTTTGCTTCCTTGCTGCAGAAAATACCAATACTGTATTGTATAATGAACACAACACCCTGCAAATGCCCATATGATCATTAAAGTAAATAATAAAATGAGATTTACTTATGTATTTATTTTTATTTTTATGTAGTAATAAGTATTTAAATGTACAAAGATACCCTTCTCTCTGTCTGAACTCCTCAGCAGCAGAACCATCAGCCACCTCAGCCTGCTGCATTTCCTCTTTTGTGTTTCTTTTACCTCCAAACGAAACTAGAGAATTTAGACACTGACAAAACTCCCATAGAGCCGAATATGTCGATGTTGCTCATTACCTGAAGCCTCTTACACTCGGGGTCATTACGGTCTGTCTGTCAAGAGGACATTATGGGCACAGTGCAAGCAGCAGCCAGAGAACTTTAATCTTAGAAAAGTGGAATTATTCACTTTAAATTACCATTTTTTGTTTTGAGTTGAAATACCTTAAACGTAACAAATGGAATAAACTTTGCAAAAGATACTTCGGTCTTTTTGTGTCTAAAAGCTCTCCATAAATGCTTCTGAGATGGGATAAGTGTAGTTGCCGCAAGCAATTTAGCATCACAAAATGTCGGTTGCTTTTAAGAGAGTGTTATTGTGAATGCAAATGATGGCCTTCAAGTATATATAATATAATAATATATAAATAATATATAAGTGTTGGAATTGTCTTACCTCACACAATTTGTCAAGTGTTCTTTCGTTTTGTTTTGAGCACTCAACGGAAAGAGAAAAATAACATATTTAAATAAAATACTTCCACTCTGTACAACTGAACAATCCTCAAACCAGAATGAAATGTCTAGCCTGAACTACAATAAACTTTATTAAAATCAAACCGTATTGAGCCAATGCTACATCCCCTATATCCCACTCTTACCTCCTTGGCCTACTTTAAGCAGACACTGACCACTACAGACTACAGGAACTCCCCACACAACAATAACACAATTATGAAAACAATAAAGTCACTATTATTTTGATCATAATGAAAATTCAATGACAAAAAACAATGTAACATCAAAAGTTAAACATATAGAGATTGTTGTGCTAGCGCTCTGAAGGGGGAGTAACTTTGACAAGCAAAGGAAGGGGAGACGAAAGTGAATCTTTATATAGAGCGTTTTTGGACACTAAAACACACTTTACACTACATTATTCATTCACTCCATATTCAGGAAGATAATACTGTAGCCACAGCTGCCCTGGGGCAGACTGACAGAAGCAAGGCTGTCAATCTGTGCCATCGGCCCCTCCAACCAACACTCACGCACACGCCACGTCTGTATTAGGCAATATGGGTGAAGTGCCTTGCCTAAGGACACAAGAACAGTTTTTTGCCACTTGCAATTTAATGTAATTGATTATTAAGGGTATTTTTTAACCTTTTTAAAAATGAAATCAATTACATAGTACAACTCTACTGCAGCATATTATTAACCATTTTAATTGATTGCAAACCAAGTATACGCTGGGGTCTGTGTTGTCTGTGGTTAATTCATCTTGACACAAAAAAAAACACTTATGTTAAAAAATGCATTATGCTACATTCATGTTCATACAAAATGAATAGGTGCCAAAGGGTTTTTGACGCCTAGCAACAAGTCAGGGCGGTTCAACTTCCTGTCAGTGTTTGATACGTTGATGTATTATTTGTGGAAACCTGCGCGAGATTCTGTGCCCCCACTCACACTTACATGAAATTCCTCAGTACAAATGTTAATATTATATGTCAGCTTCAGCCAATCTAAGCAGTGTGAGCAACAACAACTGTAAGCCTTTGGTCAATGCTGTCTTAGTCGACCAAATTAAGTTGACTGTTTACTTAAATGGGATTATTGATGTGGGATTTATAAGGACCATTCTGGTACAGAAACAATAATGCTTTTAAAGGGCTCATATTAGGCCCATACTGAGCAAAACACAACTCCAAGTATGTTTTTTACGAGGTAACAACATTATAACACGGCTTAAAGCTCACAAGAGTCAATTTTGCGTAATATTTGTTAAAACTTGAGTGAGATTCAGTGCCCCTACTCCCTCTTTCAATTCAGATTTAAAATTCCTCAGCGCAGATGCTAATAATAAATGTCAGCTTTATCCAATCTCCATGGCGTTACCTTGAGCGACAACCTTGTACATCGGAGCAGAGGATGCCCTGCACGAATTTGATATCCCATAAAAATGAATTATTGTAGAGACATGCCTGTATTCAGCTGTGGCCAGTCCAGTGTCGGCTTGTTTGGTCAGCCCTGAGCAAGAGAATTGGTTCTAATGAAAAACTCTGAAAATGCCCACTGACCTTGGGCTATATCTCCGTTCAGGTTTGGCCCTTCTTTAATTGGAGGGGTGAGAGATTTTTGTAAAGAGGGCAGATAAAAAGCCCTGGCACGCAATGTATCAAGTCCTCGGGATATTGAAAAAAACCTTTTACTGTTTTTGATTACAGCACTTGGCCTGTTAGCACTCAGTCATCTTGATGAAGTGAACTTTAGTTTAATCAATTTCTTCCACTGAATCAAAGCGGGGTGAGGGAGAGAAAGAGGGAGGGAGAGAAGAGAGAGACAGAGAGAGAGAGGGAGGGAGAGAGGAACAGAGAGAGAAAACAGCCAGTGAGAGAGTGAGTGAGGGAGAAAGAGAGAAAATGGGAGAGAAAGAGGGGGAGAGAGGGAGGTGAGAGGGAAAGAGAAAGAGTCAAAGAGAGAGTAAGAGAGAGAGACAGACAGGGAGAAGGAAGGGAGAGAGAGGAAGATGAGAGAGGGAGGTAGAGAGAAAGAGTGAAAGAAAGAGAGAGACAGGGAGGAGAGAGGGAGAAAACAGCCATTGAGAGAAGAGAGAGGGAGAGAGAGAGAGAAAGAGGCAGGGAAGGGGAGAGAGAGGGCGGGAGAGATGAAGAGAGGGAGAGAGGAGGAGGAGGAGAGGGAAAGAAAACCAGAGAGAGACTGTAGGAGAGCAAGAGAGGGAGTGTAGAGAAGAGGAAGAGAGGAGGAGAGAGGGAGCATTTGATGGAGCATTCCCACTTAAAGGTCATCACATCGCTTATCAGATTTCTTATCAACCTTTTTCTCCCACTCTGCACCAGGCCGGGGGAAGCCAATATTTGCTGAGCGATGTTGTAAAAGACCAAAAGAGAGGAGGGTCCATATAAGCCATTAACGCACTTCCAGCTCTGGCTCCAACATCAATGCACTCCCTGACAAATGGGCCCTTATTACACCCTTTAATTGAGAGCAACGTCGCCCCCTCTGTCAGCACGTGGTATCAGCTAATGAGAAATACAAAGACAGACTGCTGCTTGGAGTTTCGTAAGGGGAATTAGCGTCTTAAAAGTGCTAATCGAGACAGTAATTTGGATCATACCTCTCCGCTTCCAGTCGCATCTCCTCGCGCTTTTGCCTCCGGAGCTCACGGCGCCGCTCAAAGTCCATTTCCTCCATGGCGGTTCCCTGTGGGGCAGAGCAGCAGCACAGTGTAAACACAGTTGTACCGGGGAAGAATGTTACAAAACTGAGCTGTGGGAACATGGCACTAGAAGAATGCACACTCAATACTGGGTGTGTTTGAAAGACTCAGGAGGATAGCGCAAAACATTTTAACGTTAAGGGGAGCTATATGTTATTTCTTTCTATGGAATGTTCAACAGTGTGGTGATAAGCTTATCACTCTACATGGAGAGAAGCAGGCGACAACTCCAGGCTAAGGTAAAGGTCAGATCTGTGGAGAGGCAATCCTGACCACAGCAGGAATGCATAATGTAATACAAATACCATCGACTGTATAAAGAAGTCGACTAATGCAACTACACTGGGTTTTGTCATTGATCAGATGATAATTTTGCAGTACATCCGAAATGTATTAAAACGTGCTTGGAACTGTTGCTGTTGAGTTACAGCTTTCTCAATGTTCTCATTTTGTATGCTTTTGAGTCATATACTGCATAAAGAAGTGACCTAAGGGAGCGTGACATCACCCATAGAGTTCGGCTCCAGTCAAATGAAGCTCACTGAGGCTAGCAGTTATAGCGGCGAATTAGGAGCAGAGTTTTAGAAAATAAAATAAAATAAAATACACCAGGATCATGTAGGGCGGGTTAATATGAACATTTTAAGACCAAAATGTGGAGCCTGACAACAGCAGTTACAGAGAGAGAGGCAATGTATTTTCAAAGTGAATTGGAGCCGGAGTCAATGGAGCCGGAAGCGCCCCCACGCTCACTTCCATTTGGAACACAGCGGATAGAGGGTTAGCTATGTCCATACAGCCTATAACAAATACCTTTAATGCAGTTAGATCAATTAATTTAGTACCAAATAGAGAAACTTTCCAGGCAAACTAGTAATGTCTCCATGGTAACAAACCGCTAACCAGAAAAGTTGCATAATGCACCTTTGCCACGATCAAATATAAACATAATTAGATGAGAATTTTGCAATAGACCTAGATCAGAAATGTGCTAAAACGTGCCAGTAAATGTTGCACTTAATTACAGTTGAGTTACAGCTTTCTCAATTTTGTGTACTTTTGAATCAACAACTTCATACCACAGGGACTGGCATTAATTTTACATGGGATGCCCTTCCTGCTGCAAGAAGTTACATTACTGTGACAAGAGTGGGCAATGCGAGTTAAGTGTTTTACCCAAGAACACAAATAAGACTTACTTTTTCTCATAATAGTACAGCCATTGAGATATTTTGGATTGTGACTGAAATGACTGTAAAGCTCTCGTCTAGACAAGATTACAAAATGTATCATCTATCAAAACACAAAAGACAAACATTGCATCACTGGATGACATAAGTTAGTATGAGAGTTCGACAGTTATGGCTCTGATCTACTCCCAATACCAACAGTGGATCTTAAAGGCTTTTCATATCTCAACTCTTAATGCAACTTTCTAGATAAATTTCCCCATGTTGAAATCTACTCTTTTAAATGCGATCCATCACCTTGCCCTGGTGTTTGCGGTCTGTCAGAAGTAACACAAAATACGTGAAAAGGGAGAAGAAAAACGTTTATGTGCAATTTCTCATGCACCATCAATTTGCGTTCTAGAACATTTACAGCTACTTTGAACTGTACATTCCTTCCTATTCCCTGGACTCGCTAAATGAAGCAAGACAAACAAAATGGTGCAACTCGGACAATAGTGAAGGACATTGCGAGACAGGGGAGGATAGCTGACTTCTGTTGTTAATCCAGTCAGATGAGAAGAGACAGTGCAAACGCTGTGTCTGGATTTGCCTTTTGGGTTTAAGAGCAAAGACCACCCAAGATCTAGAAAGTAGCGCTTAGGCCTGTCACAATAGCACGTTTCGATTTATGATGCTACAGAGAAATATTGTGATACAGATATAAGAAAGATATAGAAAGATATTGTGACACAATAAAATAAAGCAGGATAATTAATATCCTAAACTATTTTTATATAGACAGTCTTATTAAAAATTCCAAAATGCAACAAATACCAATAATTAGCCATAAAGAATATACCAATAATTAACCAAATTCTCACCACTATTGCAAAGAAAATGTACACAAATGATTAATACTGAGCCCCAAAATATACTGTTCCATGTATTAAATCGATATAGTAATTTCGAGAAATTGAAATACCGATATATAGTTATACTAAATTTGGTGGTACAGTATTGTTATCGTGGGCTGCTGTATCGATATATCGCCAGGAGTATTTTTTTTCTTATATATTTTACTAAATTATTTCGTGACAGAGCTACATTGTGCTTTTCCTCCTTCAAGACACTCAAAACGCTTTACATCACTCACCCATTCACACACACACATTCATACACCAGTGTACACAGCATTCATCTGTGAGAGCTGGAATCGCACCGCCAATTTGTGAATCAGTGGGTCTGACCGCTCAACTAACGGTGCTTATGTTGAGAGTGGGATTTGAACCCTCAACCTTCAGATCAGTGGAAAGCTATTGTCACCTCTACACCAGGTTTATTCCATTTTGATTTTGCACAGGTAGTGGTTTAACAAATACTGTTGTGAAAATGTATTTGGTTCTTACAAATAGTGAGCAGAATATCATGTGCAATATATCGATTATCGCATATATCGCCATATCGTGATAATATCGTATCGTGAGCCATGTATCAAGTACTGTATCGAATCGTGAGGGACCCTGCGTTTCCCAGCAAGTAAAGCTTCAGTTATAGGTCTGTAGTCAACTGTAGAAATTCTTGGTCGACTAAAGACATCGATTAATCAACTAAAAGAGTTGGGGACGTGGCAAAAGTTCTCAAAAGTTTTACGTATCTCTGTGTATCGGACCCAAACTGCACTCAGACGACTACACCTGCACACGAGTTCATGCAAAAACACTATTTACACAGAAAAAGTATTAGGAAACAATATATTTATACAAACAAACATGTTAATCTTGTAAATCATGAGTTTAATCTGCCTTTTTACATATAAATACCAATAAAATCTAAATAAAGTGATTCTTCGACTAATAAAAAATGTGGTCAACTAAGACACCATCAACCGATTAATTGCCATTTTCTGATCTATGTTAAAATGTTATTTCCTCATCAAAAACATACCTGGAGTTGTGTTTTGTTTCATTCAAATTTAGGCTAAGTTCTTCTCACAAACTGAAAACGCTCAAACACCTTGTGATGTCATGTGCTAATACAGGAAGTGCTCCACTGTGTTTTTAAACTCCACACACCTTCACTAGAATCATTTGGATCTTTTCAGTCCTGAACAAAGAGGTAAAAGGTCGCTGTTAACTTGAAAACTACTGCTTCATGACATCACAAAGTGTAACAGAGCATTTTGAACTTTGGAGATGTAGACAGAGTAATAAAAACAGGATTATTCAAACATGAAACTGAAACAAAACACAACTATACATATGTTAGAGGAGGTTTCTAGCATTATAACATGGCTTAAAGCTCATAAGAGTCAATTTTGTGTAATGTAGAACCTTGAACAGACTACAGCCTTAATACAATCACCACAAAACATAAAGAGCTCTACAAATGCATGAATACTGCGTCATAATAATCGTACAGTAACATGTACCTTAAGTTAGCCTTGAAACTTCACAACATGCCAGCTCCAAACAAAGCCTTGTCCATGAAAATTCAATAGAGAAGTCCACGTTTCCCACAGTCCTCTCTGGTCTATGGGCAAAATACTGTCTCCTTTCCTCTGTATTTTGGCCCTGCCCACATCCCATAGACTCTTCCTCCTCAACCCCCCTGCAGCCTTTCCCCTCCCTGCTCTCTTCCTCCTCTCCATATCAGGACAGCAAACTTTTCCTGTGTTGTTTACCAAACTTAGACATAAAGAGCCATTTTGTACTCAACTTCTTCCTTTGTTACGAGGCAGTCATATCGATGGGTCTTATGGGACTGCGCTGGAATCATTTGTAGCTCTTGAACTTCATTTAACATAGTTGCATAATGGGGATAAGTGCACTTTCCTGTTTTCATATTGTTACATTATTATCAAAAGTACAAATGTTTCCTGGTCATTTGGAGTTTCCTACAGGTTTAAGGATAAATTATATTACAATGAAATAACATAGGATGACATAACTACTATAATTACACTTCGTTACCATGCTACTGCTGTGGTGGAAGGTATAGTGCTATCTGTCACTTTTATAGAAATATTTAAAGGTCCTATATTACGCATACTTGACTCTTGTGAGCTTTAAGGCATGTAATCATGTTGCCTCATCAAAAACATACCGGAGTTGAGTTGAGGCTGCAATTATCCAAATGATTCTAGTGAAAGTTTATGTAGTCTAACAACAGTACTTCCTGTATTACTACATGAAACAAGAGAGTGTTTTGGGAGAAAAACACAACTCTAGGTATGTTTGTGATGTGGAAACAATTATATTATATTATAACAGATCAGAAAACAGCGTAATATGGGAACTTTAAAGGTAGGGCCTGTAGCACCAGCCCTGCGTCCTCCAGGCATGAAAACTGATGGACCTTTAGAGAAGAACTGATACAGATAATGTGAATAAATGAACACTGCAGTGATAACTTTTCCAGAAAGTTATCAGTAGTGTAAACACTTCCATAACTCCCCACTGTACTTCTTTATTACACCCTCAGAGAGATACTTAAAATACCACAATCATTTCCTTTTTCTGTTTAGACCTGCGCTTTGTGTCATTCACGAAGCAGGAGGTAGCACTTGGCACAGGGATATTGGCCTATTCGAACTATAATTAAGACTAAATGAGAGCAATAAGTACAGGAGACAAGGTGCTTGGATACAGGAACGCAGAGGGAGGCAGGAATAATAGAAAGGCAAGAAAAAAGTGAAATTTTGTAGTTAATGTGACTAAAGTTTGATTTATGAAGCAGATAATGAGAGACTTTAATGGGTAATTATTTAGAGAAGAGATTAAGCCAAAATGTTATTAGACAAAATGATCCCCACGTACAGCAATAGGAGTTCAATAAGTGAATGAAGATAAACATTAGTGGATTAGTGCTTTGCTCTTAATGCGGGGAATGTAAGGTAGGAGGTTTAGGCATAGACTGTATATATAAATGGACATGGATAACCCGCTGGCTGCCACGTTATAAATAGGAAGTGAGCATGGGGGCACTTTTGGCTCCATCCACTCTGGCTCCAATTGTTTTTTTACTGAAAAATTGTAACTAACACTGTAACTACAGCTGTGAGCCTTCTCATTTTGGTCTTAAAATGTTTTTTTTTTTTTCTTTTTTTTTTTTTTTACTGTTTTATCAGAATCCAACTTGAGTACCAAGGCTATTCCTTAGTGTCAAGTCAGAGTATGGAACACTAGTTTGATTTAACATTAAGGTTTGGCACTGTATCTGTCCTAATGTTGGTATAGGTCCTATCAGGGGACTGTTCCATATATCAGTATTGCAAAAAAAAAAAAAAAATCTTGCTACTTTTTCAACCGTTTTTGAAATGCAAATAAGCTAAGGTTGCACGCTCGTAGTAAAAAGTACAACAAACTATATTATATTCAAGAAAATACATGTGATTTTTAAAACTGAGACACAACTTGACTTGGGTTTGTGGGCATTTCCATCAATTATAAAACATCTTAAGCTTAATATTGGTAAATATCAGTCACTGGCCAAAATAGCAAGAGCCAAAAATAGCAGTATTGTCTGAAAAAATCCATACCTGACCATCCCTATTAGATATGCCTTACTTTCAACAGGAACTAACGTATTAATACCTTTTTATCGTTGGTATTTTCTTCACATTTTGGCGAGAAGATCATAAATAACCACATTTTTTACCATGAGTATCTACAAGTAATTTGACTATAAGCATATGAGAGGAAATGTGTGGCTTCCAGAGAAGGTCTTCTTTAGGACAGTGAGGACATAAGGGACCACCCACACACACAGAGAGAGGAGGAGACAGCCGTCCTCAGGCTACAGCAACCTGGACTGAACTGTTCTGAAACTTTTGGAGAATTTCAGATTGGTTGCATTCACGTCAGTACTCATTTGCACAAAACTACCATCTGCACTGTGCAAAAAGATGAGTTGGGCTGTTAAAGGTCCTATATTACGCGAAATTTACTCTTTTTTAAGTTTTAAGTCATATAAGCATGTTGTTACCTCCTCAAAAACATACCCAGAGTTGTATTTTGTTTCACTCACATGTTTGAGTAACCCTTTAATAGTAGCCAGTCTATATCTCCAAAGCTCAAAATGTTCTGTTCCACCTTGTGATGTCATGAAGCTGTAGTTTTGAAGTTAACAGCTCCTTTTACCTTTTGTTCTGTAGAGGCAATTCCATAATAATAATAATAATAATTCCAAACATTATTATTATTATTATTATTATTATTTAGTTCATACGTTTTTATAAGCACTACCATTCCAAAAATCCTTTCTAAGTGAATTATGATATACAGTATATATATTTTTTTTTGCCATTTTTGCCTTAAATTTAAAGGTGCACTGTCTAATTTCTTTTGTGGAGGGTCCATCGCCTGCTTGTTTCTTTGGAGATGTCATTGCTCTGCCTGGAATGTTCCACGGTGTGACATTAAACAGTTCTACTTTACATTTATTCAATTATAGGTAGTTTTATAGCTCAAAAATACATAGAAAAACAGACATTCTGACTGTGAGCGGGGTTGCCTCTCCACAGATCTGACCTGTGACTTGGTCTGGTTTGGTCTCTATGATGATAGAAAGGTTTAATACCACACTGTGAAACATTACAGACAAAGCAATAACATCTCCATGTAGAAAAGCATTTGATGGACGCTCTACCAGAAAAGAAACACAATGCACCTTTAACACCACCGCTCAAAAAAGACTGATTTGACATAACCCTGAGTAAAGCATTATTTCCCTTTGCCTGCCTCTTTATCAGCTGCAGCCATCTACATCCTACAGTGGCCATTATGACACATTAAGCAGTCAAATAAGTGCGTGTGGAGACGGCTGGAGCTTGGCACTGTGGCTGGGTCTTGATGCCAGCCTCTTTAAAAGCCCGGAACAGATATTATCCTGACGGGCAAAAGCAGAACCCTGCCCTCTGCTTTTAATTCACACAAACTACTAAAGCTACGGCCGGCAAAACACAACTGCCCTATCATTCAATGGAGATGTGCATTAGAAGAGATCAAGCTGTACAAGGCCGTATTACAAAAACTATTGATTTGAAGTGAATGATTCCAAGTATGAGTGTTGGCAACCAGGCGCACTTAAAGGTCCACTGAGTAACTTTTCTATTGGAGGGTCTGACACCTGCTTGTTTTCATATTACTCTTTAGCCCTATAGTATGGCATCAAACATATCTATCTTTCATTTATTTACTGGTGTTTTTACTCTGAAAACTACCTTGGATGTGACCTGTAACATGGCCAGGTGGAGTCCTTCGTTTGTCTCCATTGTCAAGTTTAATGCCGTATTGAGGAACTTACTCAGCAAAACTATAACATCTACATGAAGACAAGCAGGGTTGACCCTACCGTTATGTCTCTAGGCTTAAAAGACAGAACATTACAGTTATAAATCAATTTTTTCAATTCAAGGGCCCATATTACACTATTTTCTCATCTATTTGATAAAGTTTCATCATCAGAAACACACCTGGAGTTGTGTTTTGTTTCATTCAAACATGTTTAACACACAAACCCCAGAGAAGTTCTTCTCTCAAACTGAAAACACTCAGTTCCACCTTGTGATGTCATGTTTTTAAACTCCATGCATCTTGCTAGAATCATTTAGATAATTTCAGCCCTGGAATTACCAATCTCTACTGAAAGGTAAAAGGTAGCGTGATATATGACCTTTAAACTTAAGGTATGTTATCACTGCAGTATTTTCAAACTATATACAGATTCTTCAACATGGGGTCCGGGAGGAAAAATGCATGGGCTATTTTGGGCTTAAGTCAAATTCTCCACATTCTATTGGTGCAATTGGTGAGAAAACTTCGACTTTGAGCTCCGGAAAGTTACTGTAACACTCACCACTGCCGTCCTTCCTGAACCCTTTATACAAATACATTCTACTTCACATTATGGCCGTAGAGCTATGCTAGGAATGCTGCTATAGAGCCCCAGATCTTAGCAGACATGAGCGCGCCTCAAAATGACTCACAGACCGGTTGAACACAGCTCGTCCGGCCCGCACAATGGTTTCAGTTGGGAGTTGAGGTTTAACAGTAGTTAGTAGTCAAAATCACAATCTGAATGGATGAAATAAGCAAATCGCAAAGGCTGCATTATTTGAAGTACAATCATTTTCTCCACAAAAGTCTAATTCTGCATAAAAACTGCTAACCCTGTAGTTTAGATGTCTACAAATATGTTCTGAAATGTGATTCTTGTATTAGTTTGTCAGTTCATATTTCAGTTTTTTGTCAGTTCTTCTGGATGTGTTTAAAGGTACACTATGTAACTTTTTTTTGGAGGAGTCATCACCTTGCTTCCATGGAGTTGTTTTCGCTTTCTGTAGCACTATCAAATATACCATATATTTAACTTGTTTATCTCCATGGAGACAAGTCGATAACGCCATTATAGCACAGTTATGTTCTTCAAGGTATTTGTTGTGCAATAAACACCTTGAATAAACGCAAGATAATGCCATACTGAGGAATATTCTACACCAAGCAATCTCATTTTGTGTTCCTTCTACCAGAAAAGTTATAGTGTACCTTTAAAATGAGAACTTCAAGACATATATCAGATCAAGACATATAAATCACGAATCGAATCACAGTCAGAAAAATTGCAATGGTATTTTTTCTTCCAAATGGCCGTAGTAATTGGGCACATGGTATTTTCTCTCCAGCTGCGCGGTTTAGCAAACACGCTAAAACAATGGTGACTTGTTAAAGGCAGTGTTACAGGCTGAGGCACTGCTCTGTATTCACTGTGGGTTTGAAGTTCAGGTGCAGAGAGGGCTGAAACACGCCAAGATCAATAACTATTAATCACGTTTGGAATTTCTTTAAGCATGTGTGTATGAAAGGTACACACTATATATCAAATGTAATCAGGCATGTTCAAAGCAGTTCATTTATATGACTCATTGTTTTGCCATTTTAAACCAGTGATACAATGTGGAAATGAATAATTGCAAGTATGAGTGTTGCTGATCAGACACACTTAAAGGTCCACTGTGTAACTTTTCTGTTTTCATATTTCATATTGTTTAGCCTCATAGTATTAAATGTATCCATCTCCCATTTATTCAATTACTGGTGTTTTTATTCCTACACCTACCTTGGAAAAATCTGCATTCCTAGTCTAAGGATGGCTGCCTCTCCACAGATGTGACCTGTAACTTGGCCTGGTGGAGTCCTTTGTTTCCATGGATACGTTTAATGCCATATTGGACAACATTCCAGGCAAAGCTACAACTAATCCACTTTGTCAAACTCTAATATGTCTACTCAAGGCCCTTTGCAATTTTTTATTTGTTTTATTTACAGACAAATCTATGTATTTTCATCTCACCCTTTTTGAACTGCCTTAACTGTGGTTTAATCAAATTTGGGACAATAGCAGCCCACCACCACCACCATGACCACCACCACCACTACCACCACCACCACCGAGTGTGCAGTGAACAAAGTTAGTGAACGAATGAGTGCTTTGGGTGTCTTGAAAAGCACAATAAATATTCACTGCATCATGCTAATATAGGCCTGCAAATACCTTATTTTTACTGTTATAAAACTGATACTAAAAACGGTTTCTGTTCAAAGCTGAACTTTGAACCGAATCAGATCAAACATAAATCTCAAATCCAACTGGGTGTGTTTAAGTAAGACTTTATTTGAGTAGATTCAACTTGACAAGTAAAATGATCCACCCATGGAATAATTCAAGCAACATTTTTTATTAAGTCAAACAACATTCAATTTTGTTTCTTATTTTAAGTACAAAGAGTTGTTATTTTCCTTATCTTAAGTAAAAATGTATTTTCATCTTTTAGCTATTTTCAGTTGGTAGATAATTTTACTCGTGAAGTGAAATTTACTCAAATCATGATGAAACTTTCTTAATTCAAGTCATCTTAACTTTGCTAGATTTTAGTTTGTGCAGTGTTGAAAAGCACAGTATATATATTCAATGCACCGTGCTAATATAGGCCTGATATAGTCCAGGTTTAGATCTGATGGTAGTTGGACAAAAATTCCTCACTAACTTTTTAAAGATCACATATTGTGTTTGCGCCTGCTATAAAGTTCAAATGTACAACAGCTGTGGATCAATATGTTATTATTTACACATTTTAAATCGCAATAGTCATCTAAAACAATTTAATCAACGAAATAGTCCGGAAATAGATGGATTTATTGGGGCTGGTGTGTAAATGACTCATATTGCATCAATATCATTTTTTTTTCAATCGTACCAAAATGACTGCGTTACTCTGCTGAATGTTACACGTATCAGTGATTGAGAAAATAAAATTGTACAACGAAGTTAGTACAAAGCAGTGAGCGTATGCACATTGGGCATGATCGGCAAAGTGGCGTCTTGAAAATGAGTGAGTAAAGATAACTCAAACATGCATGAGTCACTACAAATACAACTTCCAGGGGGTAAATGAGAAGAGCTGTAACATGATTAAAAGCCCTGAAAAGTCGATTTTGTAAAATATCCAAAGATCTGCTGCATGTAACGCTAATACACTGCATTCCAATTATTATACAAATGATATTTTTCTCTGATTTTGCCACATTGTCAATATAAATGACAGTTATAATAATTTAAGTGATCAACCTTTAGAGTACAATTCAAATGTTACTGAACAAACCTCCCAATGATAACAGTACGAGTATTGTTCCAAATTATTCTGCACAACAGTTTCAAACCATGTTATTGTTATAAAGAACTGAAAATGGTAATTTGTTTATTTTTCAATTAGAAGCATTAGCATATTACTGAAATCAAAAGCTATTGCAATCAAAACATCTTAACAGGTCAAGTTACATTTTAACATAGGACCCCTTATGCATCCATTGAACTTGTGAGTCTGTGGAGAGTTTCTCCTTAAATTTTTTTTGCAGGATGTCAGAATATCCTCCCAGAGCTGCTGTTTGGATGTGAACTGCCTCCCGCCCTCATAGATCTTTTACTTCTCAATAGGGTTGAGGTCACGGGAGGATGGGGCCACACCATGAGTTTCTCTTCTTTTTTAGCAGCCAATGATGCAGAGGTGGTCCTTGCAGCATGAGATGGAGCATTGTCATGCATGAAGATGATTTTGCTACTGAAAGCACAGTTCTTCTTTTTGTACCATGGAAGAAAGTGGTCAGTCAGAAACTCCACATACAGAGGTCATTTTCACACGTTCAGGGATCCTGAAGGGGCCGACCAGCTTTCTCCCCATGATTCCCGCCCAAAATATGACTCCACCACCTCCTTGTTGACGGTGCAGCCTTGTTGGGACATGGTGGCCCTCCACCAACCATCCACCACTCCATCCATCTGGACCATCCCGGGTTACACGGCACTCATCAGTGAACAAGACTGTTTGAAAATGAGTCTTCATGTATTTCTGGGCCCACTGGAGCCGTTTCTGCTTGTGAGCATTGGAGAGTCCTACAGCTTGATGTTCACAGGACTCCAGAGGCAGCAGCAGCTTCAAATACCTGTTTGCTGCTTTGTAATGGCATTTTAGCAGCTGCTCTCTTCATCCGATGTG